>CM059569.1:70294789-71022911 GCA_030386875.1 Morinoia aosen
ATTACGCGTAGTGTACAAACTTTCTAATAAATATCATCGGTTCACTCTATGATGAATCTGTACTGAACAATAAAATAAGTTCAACAAAGCGATGAACTCAATAATTAAAGTATATGGTTCAGAATAAACATTTTCTGACGTCAGTACTATTGAATCTCGAAGATTAGATTATCAGTTAGTTTAAGCCTCCCTATCCGCAACTAAGGCTATCCAAAAGAGAGGAAGGAAGACGGCACCATTTAGTATGGAGTTAAGGGAACGCGGAATCTATGCAGAAAAGGCATAGAAACAGTAGGTAAAACATAAGTTCATGAAACAAAATCAAAGATTGTAGATTGTAGATTATAAGTTAGTTTAAGCCTCCCTAACCGCTACAAAAAAGAGCGTATCGAAGAGAGGAAGGAGGAAGGCACCATTTAGTATGGAGATATGAGTAAGGCGTAAGGTAGTCAATTTTGTCTTATTTGGCAAAAATAATTTAACGCCTAGACAATGAGAAAGCATGGAGACCTGATACACAGAATGTTCACGTACAACTTAAGACTCGAACATACCGCAGATCTATGCAAGCCTATCAGACGCGTTTAAAATAGAATTGAGGAAACTATTTGAAAATCGCACCCCCGATTTAAAAAATCGTCATCCAAACAATTTAGCAGCTAACACGAGTCCCAATAACACTTACTTAACCTTTCGTCAGAAAGTTGAACCATCTTTTATTATCTGAAGAACCTTAGCTTGAAAACCAGAATGGAAGTGAAATTCCTACAAGCATGCAAAACAAAACTAAAACGCAGGAACACACAAAAAACACAAAATTTCAGGGGTACGTTTCATAATACTTTCATAAGTTCAAGACAAGTATGTTGCAGAAGGCGCACTGGTCATGTGGGAACTACGAATCTAAAATGCACTATGTGTTTTCTAGCGAAGTATTGTCTTAAGCATAGTAAAAAGAACAAACAAGAGTAGGAAATGAAAAGCATCAAGATTGAAGTTGAGGTGGTGAAAAGGGCAATACGGTCCAGAAGTCCTCAACCCACTGTAACGAGAAAGGAAGGCCAACTTGTCCTTAGGTCAGGGCCTACACAGCCTATTAGTATCTCTAAGTGCAAAGCACACATGAGGATTACCCATTTGTGTGAGGGGGAGGGGGGCTGTGATGAAAAAACAAGATTAAAATGAATCACCTGCTTCACATAGCCCACATTCCAGTCGTGACATATAAAACCCCTCTCCTTTTAGGTATTAAATTATATTGTGATAATGAGTTGTTCAATTTTTTACTATTAATTTATGAATGAACTGCATGGGAACCTTGGTTGTCAGCAATCTTACTTGAAAAGACCTATATAATGTTCAGAATGTACAAACTTGTCAGAAAATTGAATTAGCTGTCACTTAAACCTAACATAACATTCAATTGTGTCATTAAAAAATGAAGACATCAATCACACTTGTGGAATAGATCAGCAAGCAAGGTGGCAGGGTTGAGGCCAAGAGACTCTTCCGTGCTGCTGAGGCACGCGACCAACGACAGGACATTCGGATGCGTCCCGCAGTGGCGTTTTCTTCCATTCGCGGAACTTATTTTGAAGCTTCGTTGGGGGTTGACTTTCAGTAGTTATCTGGAATTGTTAAAAATACATTAGCGTTTGTAAGTTAGTGAAGTCATATTCATACTACTGAAAATGTACGAGCCAACAGAAATTAAATATGTGAAACTCTCAGCTTGACCTCAAGTAAATGTTCGGCAAAGGAATGCGCAGGAACATGCAAGTATGTACCTCTCTGAACTTAAACTGTTATGTACCAATATGTATATATATGTATGCATATACAGTTATTATACACATTCATGTAGACACATACATATAAACATCTATACAAATTTGTGAGATTATTAGTCTTGATTCAGTTAGTTTTAACCATTTGAAAATGCTACAGCACTAAATTAATTTGTCGACATTCTCCCAACATGATGTTTTTATGAAAATCATTTTGAAAAATGATCATATTTGAAACCATTGATATTCTACTAAGAACAAGCGTTGTTCATTAATTTAACATCTGTAAATTAGTTTCTCCCTTCTTGATGCTCAAGTTCCTTTCCTGCATAAGAGAAAAAAAACTTAAATGACATCACAGTGAGAATGTTGCAGCAGCGCTTGTCGCATACATCCAAATATTACATTTACAATAGTAAACATCCTAATATTAAACGAATAACAAGCTGTCTTTTTTGGATTTCTTGGTGCAAAGGGTAAACAGCAAATTTAAAACACCAGTCTAATATAGAATACTTTTACTGGTAAGGATATGAGTCTTTTACCTTATGTTATTTGTTTTTGCAACTAAAAAAATTTCAACAGATAAATGCGCCATTTTTGTATTTATTACAGCAACAAAAGCTCCATCACTTTTCAACGCAGAAACTTGATCCAGGTTTGCCTAAACCCAAAAATAAACAATATATAACAAATGGAAACAAAAATATTAATATTGAATTGGAAAAAGGTACATATTCGAAATCGAAATTTTTTAAAGAACACAAATTTCTGGCAACATTCAAGTTTAGAGTAGAACTTTAAATTTTTCTCTATTTTTGTAAACAGATCATTTCCGCATCAAATGAGAGTAGAATCAAGTTCCTACAAAGAGGGGCAGAGCTTTTGTTGATCTTATTGTCAATAACTTACAATAGCAGAGAAGGGTTATTGGATAATTTCAAAAATAATCTTGCAATGCTTGTGAATTATTCAATGAATGCATACAAAATGTATGGCTCAGGGTGTGTTAGCTCCTCATTAGTGCCCACACCATTTTAAAACACATTCCTTTGAGATACCAGAAACAAGTTATTTTTATGACTTCACATGCAAATTAATCACATTAGATACCTAATAATTCAAGTAAACCACCCTATTACCCAGCTGCTAACCTCTGTATCTTGAGAACCATTGTACAGATCCTAATGAATTTTTCACAGCTGACATTTGAAAACATCAACAATTTAATTACGCAGAAAACAAAAATGTGACATTTCTTAATTATGTAGAGTGGTGCATGATAAATTAATGTGATTTTCAATTTTAACATGATCTGATTTTAAAATTCATTTCACTTTTTCAATATATCAATTAACATTCTCAGTGAGAACATTCTTATCTGAATAATCTTTTTTCATTCTAACTGGATTTCAATTCTTTACTAATTTTTCAGCATCACGATATATTTGAAGTTCATTACGTGTTAAAATTCTCAGCAAATTGCTTATCATTTTACTAAATCACACTATAGTCAATAGGTAAAACGCAACGTTTCAATGCCACTGGCATCATCCTCAGGCTGAAAAGACGAAAAGAAAACTGGTCACTCAATAGAAATGAAACAATCATACAGGCAAAAACAAAGACCATTAATAAAATTAATACAGAAAAACACACATGGATGTAAAATACCAAGACTAACTTTCTCAACACATGTTCACTTGGCCGAAGAATAAAGCGAAATGGTGGACTGCAACGATTGTTCCAACAATTTACGGCACGGTTCTTTTAAACAATTTCAGAGCAAAAAAATCGTTCATATTTTCATTGAGGGAAGGTTTGAGTTTATGGATATGTAAGGCTTCTATAATGTGTGTTACATTTACAATTACAATTGTAAATTACAATTACAATTACATTCATGTGTTTTTTTTGTATTAATTTTATTAATGGTCTTTGTTTTTGCCTGTATGATTGTTTCATTTCTATGGAGTGACCAGTTTTCTTTTAGTCTTTTCAGCCTGTGGATTTCAATTCATTCAATTATAGTCAAAAAAATTTCAATTTGGGACTCAAGTTCATGAAAATGCAAATTCCATTCACCCTGAACAAAACTTTGCAGACAGATCCCATGATTATGTTTACCTTCAAGTAACTAAAACAAATTCTATGTACACTTTGCATGGTCACCTTTGGTGGCCAACTCTGTATGGCTGCCTAATGTGAACAACTTTGATCACTTTTCATTGCATTAAAGGCCACTTTTGAAAGTGACCAGGGTATTTGTAAAGGAGAGGATCATAATCAATTTTCTAATTTTTGCTGCCTAAATATAGTTAATTAGATCAAAATAAACAACTTTTCATCTATGCAAATTCCGTCGAAAATTAGAATTAAACCGAGTTATAGCAGTAGGTTTGGTTTGGGTAGCGTACGTTTGGGTACTTTGTAATTTATTATTAGCTGACCCCGCAGAGCCTAAATCGACTTCTAAGATCTTTTAGTTAATAACACAATAAAGGTTATCACCCATAAAATAACGAGCTATAGCGGTATGTCTTTCGTCTTTGCGCTCATCATTCCAGCGCGTCGGAAGGGAGAGTCCATTATAGTCTTCCCCTCCGCCCAATTTCTTTCTGCTTCAAACACAAGAGTTGCGGTCAGTAATTTACCGCTATGACTTGTTAAATACTCATTTGCAACGGAAATTGCATAGAATAAAATTTTTTTATTTAGATCTAATTAACTATGTTAAGGCACCGAAAAGTGGAAAATCAATTATGGTCCTCTCCTTAACATTTACCAGAGACCAGATATAGTATAGGAAGCTGGCATACTCAAAGCCTAATCATTTATTTTACAACTAAGTAAAGCAAGAGTAGGTACACTATATTTCTCTACAAGGCTACATAAATGCAGAAGCCTGCATGATATTATATTTTCAATTAAAATTCAAGCCATGAGTAAAGGAAAAACAACTATAATTTAACATGTTCACTGCATTTCTACAGTTGTTAACGGTGAGTTTGGTTAGGTTGTAACGGTAAATGTGTAGCGTTGGTCAGTAATCGATTTTTGAGTTTTCAGTGCCGAAACGTAGTTAATTGAACCGTGTAATAAACAATGGATGCACATACAAAGTAAGTCACTCATTCAAAAATAAAACTTTTAACGAGAGATTTTGATTGTAGTTTAATACAAGACAGTTACTCAGATACAAAATAAATAACATAACAGGCAATACAGCCAATTCAAGACATTTCAATTATGAATAATTATTTAAAAAATAACTTTTAGAATAGCATTTGTTATTAAATTTTGTATAAAAAGGCAACAATATACTAATCTTAATGTCAATTAAATTTTGGGGATGTCTAATGTTTTTTATTTTAGTTTCCACAAAAAATATTTAATTTTGCTCGGCCTCCATCAATGACAACATAAGTTAAAGCACATACAAATTTTTCTCTTCATAAACTCATGCTATTAAGGGTCAATAAAAAATCTACTCTTTTTTCAAACAATGGGTAATAAGAAACTCATTATTAATTTATGAAGCTTTGATTCAGTGAGTTAATTGGGATAAATGATGTAACTCAAGTTAAGTTTTACATTACCTTGGTTTGGCACAGCCCTTTCTGGAACTGGATTTGAAGTTCGAAGGACAGAAGTGCTTACACTTCACTCCACACAAGACTTCTTCGGCATTTTGGATATATAATGCATCTTCAAATGCATGTTGCATTCAACATATTTCAGTTTCATCAATAATTATCGAAAAACTTTTTCTTAAGCGTACGCAAGGAGCCATTTTAACTCCCGTAATCTACTTCGCATCACTTACGGCCGCCATAACCAGTTGTAAACAAAGTCACGTGACGATTTTTCGTCACGTGACGTTTTTTGCGTTCCGTCATTGGCCAATTGGCATCGCTCACGATCATCTATTAAATGGTCTTTAACCAGCTGGACGTTCAATTCCTTTGAAATTTAGTATCAATGATATAAAAATGTAAAATACACTTAGGTTATGCATTACATGCCCTCCACTGCGCTGAATTCCACTACGATGAATTCCACTCCGGGCCCAGGAACAGGGACTAGTTTGCGACAGACGTTCGAAAGTGGACACGAGTAACGAGTCCTTTCTATTGTTGAAAATATATTCTACTCGACGCATGACTGGACATGAATTGAAAACATTTCTAGCTTTTTAGAGAGCATAAACGACTCAATTAAGGTTGATAAACATTTTCTAACATTCATTCTTGCATCTAAAACACTTAGTTTATAGTGGAATTTATTACCACTAATAAATTCAATACGGTAACGACAGAGTGTCTTTCATTCAATAAACAGCTTCATTTTTCTTTATCCTTTTATTCTTTTCCGAAGAAGTAGAGAAATTTAAAAATTTGAAATAAATGAGCTCAACAAGTGTGCTCTATATTAAAGCTATATAACACAGCTCTATATTATTTGGTATATTGTTCACGGGAAACCAAAGTTTCTCAAAGAAAATATTATTTTAGTGAAGCACCAAATGAACTAATCAAGTATGGGTTAGGGTAGTTCCAGTCACTACCTGTTCCAGTTTCAGTCACAGCAGAAAAGTTTGAGAACCCCTGCTCTTATAAGGTATATTTGCGTTGAGTGTAAATAAAGTCGTGTGATCGAATTTGTCCGTTGATCATTTAGAAATGATTAACATAACTTCTTTATGTATATATAAGGCTATGAAAACGGCTCGTGCTTCATTTCACTTTTTCAACATTGTAATTTTTATTTGCGTAAATTTAAATACCGCATTAACTTGTTGGGTAATACAGTATATGATTCCATTACTGTATGCCATGCACTAGTAGACTGTGTAATGTTTAAATAAGTTCAAAAATGGGAATAAAAATGCTGCATGTTTTCCTGTTTTTCTTTTAACGGAGCACAGTTCATGTATGAATAAAAAAATGAACTTCCTCCCTGACACAGGCTTATTAGCAAATTCATACAGATCTCAATGAACACTTTTATAGTATTTTTCACTTATTCGTATGTATGTTTACGCGTATGTACTTACGTATATATACACACACAAGTGAATGGACAATATATGTATGTACGTATAAACGCACAAGCCCCTTAGTTGCATTACGTTCCTCACATGCACAGAGAATGAAAATATACACGTTTAGGTACGGTAATTTGCCAACTTATATACGGGCTATCCAATTCTGGGGCAGAATACGTCAAATTGTATACCATCTTTACGCTGCGTTGTCTGCATCGTAAATGAGAGGGAATGGAATTTTCTGAATCAATTTGCACAGGCTTTTTATTAACGTTTCTCTTTCTGCCATGGCCATCATATATTTCTAGTTGGCAAATTGATGAATTTGCAACTTGAAACTTTTTACGCAGTGCTAATATTGTAAATTCTATTCTGAGAGTATTATTAATTTTTTAAATTAAGCTGTTCCGCAAGAATTATTAATTTTTTATCTCATACTTGGCAATCGCAAATCGGTAATGTGTTGGTTGAACAAAAAGTAAAACGACGACAGAGTGATACAAGACATACTGCCACATTAACAGCAATTGTGACAAATATATGATCATGTTTTTACTGTTACGGACCATTGAAACAATGGAAATTTAATCGGATTCTGTATAATCCCCTGAAGAGTCAGTCGAATCTGTAATATTCAGTTTGTCTGTTAAAACTACTCCTAAATGTAAAGATAAGCCGTTGGATCAACGGACAACTTCCAAGATTCCGTTACGACAACGAAGAATTCAATTTACTCCCGTAATTTTTAATTGACCTGTAAAAACAACGGAAATTAGCAAAATTGTCCGGTATCGAACTGAATTACGGATGAATTTGTTGATTTAACAGATAATATTCAGAAAACGGACTAGAAGTAGCAATTTGTGTCATTTTAACAGATAATTCGTCTGTTTTTGTCTGTATTTT
Organism: Morinoia aosen; assembly: GCA_030386875.1. Taxonomy (NCBI): domain Eukaryota; kingdom Metazoa; phylum Arthropoda; class Malacostraca; order Amphipoda; family Talitridae; genus Morinoia; species Morinoia aosen. Next base: position 70,302,530 of record CM059569.1, read on the forward strand.
TGCAGTTTTTTTTTACAGTGTGATACTTGTGCACCGGTGAAACTCGCATCACAGGTACAGTAGTTAAGTATTTTAAGAGCGTGAAAGGGAGACAGATCAACCAACAAAGATGGACAGCCAATTTTGTTTGTTCAATGAAATTTCCTGTTGAATATTTTCCGTATTTCTGATGGCGGCTTTGTGGAAGAAAAAGTTTTCTTCAGTTGGCCTCTCTTAGTTCACTGACAAAAATTTGAAACTGATGAAATGAGATCTTTTTGTTCGTTGTTTTTTGTTTTGCAGCTGCACCTTTTTTTTTCGATTTTTGTGTTTAAATTTAACTTTCTATAATTAAGCATGTTTGCGCTTCTAGCAGACCTGCATTAACCTTAAATAGCTTTAATTAAAATTACTTGTTACGCTTTGGCGTTCACTCATTAAATTATCTTTGAGCTTGTTCTGCTTGGGCAGCATGTCGTCCTTTTAATAAAAGTGGGTCTGGTACCTCTAACTTATTTCTCTTGCGTAAAAAGTAGTCTCTTTCTGCGACTTGAACTCCTCGACACGGCTTTTGCAGCGTCTTGAATAGGCACTTACTATTCAAGGTGATTAATTGTCAATTAATTGTTAAAATCTTAGTGCTATATGCAACCTTACAATAAGATACGATATTCAGCTAGTCGGCGACCAGACATCTTAAAACTCTGTTTCTATCTACTCAGAACGCCACTAAATCTTCCTACCGGAGTACCGTACTGATGACCGGCCGCATCCATTGGGTGTCTTCTATTTTTAGCGCGTATCGTTTTAAAAACTAACCTTACGTTAAAGAAGATCTTCGGTCTCTATTTTAAAGGAATTTAATAGTAAAAGTATTACAGAGGACGCTGCTGAGCGTACTGTTGGAATCCTCAAGATCTGCATATTATGGATACGGTTTCTCTTTTTGCGCAGGAGAAAAGGGAAACGACTTGCTGATGTTCCCTTGAAGTTCTTCTGTATTTGAAATAAATGTTCGAGCAGTTGCTCTTAAGTTTCAAATCCTAAAACTCCATTGTATTAACATAGGAGAGATTACGCTCACGAAATAGCTAAACCTATTTATTAATTTGTTCAAAGGAGACACTTGACCATTTATTGTATATGAACAATCAATACTATACCGGGTGTCCCACAAAAAATGTCCCGGACTTTTTAATTGATAATATCTCCGCTTTAAATTAACATATTTTAATTGTCTTTTATTTACAATTTAGTCAATTTTGTTTCCTTTCGAAATAATTTAAGTTTTTGAAAATCAGTTGAATAAACTTTAAGATGATCGATTTACTGAAAGGGGTAGAAAAATTGTTCAAAGGGAAAGTTTTAAAAACAACACTGGTGTTCTTCTTCATTCCTCAATACCTACTGTTAAGAATAATTTCATAACGATGTATCGTACATACAACTAAGTATTTAAACCCTCTGAGAGGTTTCAAGTTTCAAGTGTTCTCAATAATAGTGTTTCAAGCACTGATAAAAAACGGTGGAATAATGGGTAAAACTCTTCGTTCAATGGTGGCAAGAAGTAATACTTGCCTTGAGAGAAATGGAGGGTATGTCGTTGGATACTGAAATTACCTCATTTATTTAAACGTTATATAAGGTAATGATTTGTTACTCCTTAAAATTTTTGTGTGTTCAGTTGTATGGAAACTACAAAAAAAGGAAGAATATCAATATTGTTTTAAAACTTTTCCTCTGAACAATTAATTTTTCTGCTCGTTTCAGTAAATTGGACATTGTACAGTGGTTATTCAACCGATTTTCAAAAATTTAAATTATTCGAAAAGGAAACAAAATTTACTACATTGTGAAAAAAGGCGATCAAAATATGTTAATTTAAAGCTGAGATATAATTAATTAAAAATCGGGGACATTTTTATAGGACACCCGGTATAAAAAGAAGCCAGGTGTCCGTCAATGATAAGTATATGGTCTCGTGCGTAATTTCCCCTATCTCATTACAATGGGAATCTGCTTGCTTGGACAGTATCATAAATACCATCGAAATATGAAAAACCTGGCATCTGCTCACTTATGTTTATAAGTAAAAAACATTGCGTGAAAATCGAATCAACTGTCAAGAAAATGCGACTCATCGCATTTAAATTTCAAAGGCATTTAAATGCTTAAAAGGTATGGCAAATTTTTTAAAAACCTCTTGCGAACAATAATTTAAATTACAATTCAGGTAGGTATTATGTTATACAATTTGCTTTGTTGTTGTGTGCGTTTGTGACGTTTTTAAATATGCTTAATGACCGTATCTGTGATACGAGTTTTACCAGTGCACAAGTACGAGAATACTGTATTTTAATCGCGGGTACTATTTCAATGGATATATTTGTTTGCCATTTTTATCTTGAGATTTTTTTAAAACGATACCATTGGATCCCGTCATTTTTGACCAATCATGTACACTAGTAACTTGATTATTAACAATCTGTAGTCAATTTAAAAGTCGCTTGCTAATAAAGAATATAATGAACATATGCACAGGTTTCAACACCTGCAACCGTTTACTACTAAGAATGAGTGTCGTGTGTTTATTTATACGTTTTGTGTCACGCTGTTAAGAATAATTGATGGGAAAAAAATAGCACTGGCGGTCTTGGTTCCAGTTCACGGTCAATTAATACACTCATTTTCGTTGTGCAATAGCTCTGTAATAAGTCATTTTCATCACAATTAGAGCAATCCAGAGCCTTATATACTCAAGTTTGTATCGTGAATACCGAGTTCGGCGGGGTATTGCATATTGAAATATGCTGTATTGTATATTACAATATACTGTATTGCAATGTACTGTATTGCATATTACAATATACATACACAAGTTCGCAGTTGCTTTCAGTAATGCTGAATTTCTGTATTTTGGATACGACACGATGGCTATAACTACTTCTCTTGCGGCTCAAAAATGCTGTGTTCTGAGTGTTTATTACTCTTATAAGAAAATTAAGGTACCTTTGGAATAAGCTGAAAGCATGGAAACTCCACTCAAACGAAAATTTGTTGAAGAAAGGTATTGAATCTTGTCATTTTTACGGTCTGAGTACACTAGTTAAGAAATAAAATATTCATCTTATAAATTATGAATAGGTGAAGTTGGAGTCACAAAATTGTGAATAGGCGGAGTCGGTGTTGGAGTCGCCAAATTCTGGAGAAATGGAGTCGGAGTCGGAGTCGGAGTCGCCAAATTCTGAAAAGGTGGAGTCGGAGTCGGAGTCGCCAAATTCTGAAAAGGGGGAGTCGGAGTCGGAGTCGGAGTCGCCAAATTCTGAAAAGGTGGAGTCGGAGTCGGAGTCGGAGTCGCCAAATTCTGGAAAGGTGGAGTCGGAGTCGGAGTCGGAGTCGCAAATTTATTCCACCGACTCCGCAACCCTGGCCGTAGTGGTGAGTTGATGTTTGGGAGTGTGGGAGGGAGAGTATCTGGAGTGCGTGGGGGACATGCAAGAGAGGGTGTGGCTATATTATTGAGTGTAAGAATCAGAGAGAAAGTAGTTGAATGGGGTGAGGTGTGATCAAGAATAATGTGGGTGCGAGTGAAATAGGGAGAAGAGTCATGGGTGTTTGTGAGTGCGGACGGACCGGGATCAGAGAGGAGTGGTGAAGAGAGAGAAGAGTTTTTGGAGAAATTGTCCGAGTGCGTTGCATGAGTGGGGAGTGGTTGTAGAGTTGTGGTGTTGGGGGACCTGAATGCATGAGTGGGTGATGAGGTGGTGCATGGTGTTGTTGGTAAGTATGGAGTAGCTGGGTTGAACGAGAGAGGTGAATTCTTGGTGGGGTTATGTGTAGAGAGTGAGTTAGTGATTGGGAATAGTTTGTTTCAGAAAAAAGTATAAGCAAGTATACATATGTGAGGACGAATGGAGGTGTGATAAAGGAGAGAGCATTGATGGATTATATTCTGGTTAGCAGGGGAGTGATGGGTCGTTTGCTCGATGTGCATGTGTTCCGTGGGGAGATGAATGGGATTTCGGATCATTACTTGGTGGAAGGAAAGTTGAGAGTAAGTGGAATGTGGGGAGGTGTAAAAAGGAGGAGTGGAAGGGAGGTGTTAAATGTAAGCAAGGTGCACGATTCTGAGTGGGAGTGTGAGTATCAGGAGAAGATGAAAGGAGAGTATGGGAGAATGAAGGAAAGTGAGTTGGGTGGCGTGGAAGGAGAATGGAAGTTGTTTAAAGATGCGGTGGAGAAATGTACAAGGGAAGTGTGTGGGGTAAGGAAAGTTGGACGGGGGATTAGAAAGGAGTGAATGGTGGAACGGAGAAGTAGGAGCGGCTGTGAGAAGAATGCGGGGGGCGTTCGAAAGGTGGTTGAAACGAGGCAACCAGTAAAATTTCGAAGAGTATAAGGAGAGGAAGAAAGCGGTACCAAGAATGGTAAGGAGAGCAAAGAGGGCGGCGGATGAGGAATGGGGGAGGAAGTTGGGAGGTGATTTCATGGAGAGAAGGAAGGTTTTCTGAAAGGAAGTGAAGAGAATTAGGAAAGGTCAAGTGGAGAATGAGGCAAGAGTGAAGGATGCAAATGGTAGGCTGCTAGTGGAGGGTTGTGATGTGAGAAAGAGATGGGCGGAGTATTTTGAGGAACTGCTGAACGTGAGGAATGATAGGGTTGCGAGAGTACTAGCTGTTGGAAGTGATTTTAAAATGCATGTGTTTGGTGAAGTGAATAGAAGTCGAATAAGAAGTGCAGAGGTGAAAGGCGCGTTGGATGAAATGAAAAATGGGAAAGCTCCAGGTATGGATGGCTGCACGGTTGAATGTCTAATTGAAAGGAGGAAATGTGGTTGTAGAATGGTTGGTACGTTTATTAAATGTATGTTTCGAGGCTAGCAAAGTGCCGGTTGATTGGAGTAGCGCGTGTGTAGTTCCGTTGTATAAGGGGGAAGGTGACAGCTATGAGTGCAGTAATTTTAGGGGCATAAGTCTACTGAGTGTCGTTGGGGAGCTGCATGGAAGAGTTTTAATTGGAAGAGTGAGAGTGTTGACGGATCGTGTGCTTGCTGAAGAACAGTGTGGTTTTAGGTGGGGTAGAGGTTGTGTGGATCAAATGTTTGCTGTGAGGCAGGTGAATGAAAAATACTTATTAAAGAGAAAAGATGTATGTCGAGCATTTATGGCTCTAGAGAAGGCGTATGACAGAGTGGATCGTGAGGCTCTATGGCAGGTGGTAAGCTTGTATGGAGTGGGTGGGAGACTGTTGAATGCGGTCAAAAGTTTCTACATTGATAGCAGAACATGTGTGAGAGTAGGGAATGAGGTGAGTGAATGGTTCCCAGTTGTGACAGGTGTGAGACAGGGATGTGTGATGTCGTCGTGGTTGTTAAATTTGTTTATGGATGGTGTGGTGAGAGAAGTGAATGCCAGAGTGTTGGGAAAAGGTGCGCAGTTGGTGGGACGAAATGGTGTGTATTGGAATTTGGGAAGTGTGTCAGCTGTTGTTTGCAGATGATACTGCGCTTGTGGCTGATTCAGAGGAAAAACTGAGGAGACTGGTTGCAGAGTTTGGTAGAGTGTGCGAAAGGCGGAAATTGAGGGTAAATGTGAATAAAAGTAAGGTGATGAGATTTTCGAGAGGTGGAGTGTTTGGAACTTTGGATGTGAGGTTGAATGGTGAAGTTTTAGAAGAGGTAGAGCATTTTAGGTACCTCGGGTCGGATGTGACTGTTAAAGGATAGTATGGAAGTAGAAGCGAGGCATCGAGTGAGTGAAGGCTGTAAGACATTGGGTGCAATGAGGAAAGTTTTTGAATGCAGGAGTTTGAGTATAAATGCTAAGAGGGGACTGTATGAAAGCTTGATTGTGCCAGTTTTGTTGTATGGAGCAGAGTCCTGGGGGTTGAGAGCAGCTGAGAGGAGGAAGTTGGATGTGTTTGAGATGAAGTGTTTGAGGAGCATGTATGGAATAACAAGAAGAGATAGGATCAGGAATGAGTTGGTTAGGGGGCAGACGGGTGTTAACAAAAAATTGAGCAGGCGAATGGATGAAAGAGTGCTTGGATGGTTTGGGCATGTTAAAAGAATGAATGTTGAGCGGCTGGTGAAAAAGATTTATATGTCGGAAGTGAGTGGTCTGCGTGCGCGAGGTAGACCACGGATGAGTTGGATGGATGGGGTGAAACGTGCTTTGTATGAGAGGGGTCTGACTGTGGACGTGGCGAGAGGGATGGCTGCGGACAGAAGTGAGTGGGGGCAGTGCATAAGAAGGTAATTTTATTTATGACGCGGTACTGGAAGTTGCCCGCGTGTGATGGGGTTGACCTGCGGGGGGAGGGGCTGCACTCAATGAAGTGGTCGGGGTAAACCAGCTATGGCTGTAGGGCCTGACTGTGGAAGGTAGTTGTGCTGGGCTGCTGCTGATCCTGGCAGTTCAGGTGCGGCCAGTGCTGCCTCTCTCGCCTCCTAGTGCCTAAGTGTGGTGATTGTGGCCTGCTGTCTGCTACCCTTCCACAGGGAGGATAAGCCCGGTATATGTATGTACAGGTATGGCGAACGATTTTAGGAAAAGTGAGTTCTTCTGTTTTCTTGTTAAAGGAGGTCAACCCAGGGACTCTCGGGCCCAATGGACCATTTTCGTTTCTTTGTTGAAAAAGTATCATTAGGTGGTGGGCTATTGTGTTCTAAAATTTTATGGGGCTACGGGCATTAGATCCTACCCAAGAAATGTAAGGGGACGAAATAACATGAATTTTTGACCCCATTTAAAAAATAAGACAAAAAGTAAAAAGAGAATTCTAAAAAGATCAGTTTGTTTGCAATGTTACTAGGATTTCAAAACTGTTTTTGAATTTTTTCTAGCATAAAAACTCATTGACTTCTATTGTTTTGAAATATTCAGAAAAGTGAGCTAACTAACTAATATTTCTAATATTTCAATTATTTAAAAACTAAGGCCTATATCGAAAAAATGAATGGATGAAAATGTGTTTTTTTCAAAATTACATACTATGGCTGAATTTTAGAAGAATCAGATAACAAATGAAAAATTTACAATTCGTCAAGAAATTTATGATTTATTCATTTTTATTTTTTCTTTCTTTATTTATTTGTAATATACAATTCACAGTTCAAATATGAAATTATGCATAGAGATTATATAAAAACATGAAAACAGCATTCAAGTACAAAAATTGTCTATTATATTACGCTTCAACCAAAAAAATTGTGTATGGCTTATACCCAAAACCCCTAATTGTCAACATTCAAAAGAATAGAAGTCGGTGAGTTGTCATGCTAGGAAAAAACAAAGACAGTTTTAGAATCCTTGGTACATTTCTAACAAAATGGTGGTAGCTTTCTTCCCAATTGTTGTATAATATTTCTTATCAAGCTCGAAACTCAAAATTACTGTATATGCTAGTTAGTCATCAAATATCGCGTATAAAAAAAGTTTCAAATTGATAATTTGCTACCATCAATTTGTTTGCAATGCTTCAAGGATTGTAAAACTGTCTTTGGTTTTGTTCTAGCATAAAAACTCAATGACTTCTATTCCTTTGAAATATGCACGAAAATGTACTGAATAACTAATAGTTCGTATTTTTCAAAAACGTAAGGCCTAAATCGAAAAAATTATACAAGTAAGTAGCGCCACATTATGTTTTTTTCAGCATATACATATGCCGGCCAAATTTCAAAGGAATCGGATCGAAATTCACAAATTGCTGGGTTGACCCCAAAAACTAAAGTGTAGTCTGGCGTGGGCTGCTTCCGGAAAACATTCTAAAGGATAAATAAAAAAATAAATTGCCCACTGTCGATACCGCAGTGCGGTCAACGTGAGGGTTCGTGGAAAAGGGGCTGTCTTCTGTGCAGCTACCTTTTTCTGGGGGCGCTAGCTTTTCCGCGCAGCTGCCCTTCCTGAGGTTCGTGCGGGTACCGCCTACGCCATAATTAGTCTGCTAGGGCAACAGAAGTAGTTTCTGTATGTGCCGAACTACGGCGGTACCCTTTGAGTGAGATTTGTGTGGGTACCGCCTACGCCGTAATTAGTCCGCTAGGGAAACAGAAGTAAATTATGTTTATGCCGAACTACGGCGGTACCGTTAAGAAGACGAGCAACTGTCTGCACCGTAATCAGTCCGTTAGAGCTTCTCAGGTAATTCCCTGATTCGCCGAACTGCGACAGCGTCTTACTTTAGACAAACGATGTGAAATAGTTTGCCCTCCCAAGGTGGTTCCTTAAGCCCTTTTGTAGGCTAGGTGTCGTAGTATGCAAAAGCTTCTATCAAAAAGGAGAATGAAGACTCTTTTGCCCTCAGGATGTAAAGTATTTTTTGCATAATCTCTTTACAGTGCCCCTTACATACACAGATACATTTCAGCAAGAACAGTGATTTATTTCTATTTGCAAAAATGGTGTGTAAAAACATGAGCTACTGCATAACATGGTACGACACGCAAAATTACATTTAAAATATAAGGGCTATTCAGCTAGGATATCAAATTAATATGGGAATATATATAAATACAATACAAATGAAACTTAAGGGCTAACTACAATAAATACAGAGGCGCATCATCGGTGCAGAGGAACAGACCTAGGCCCGATACAGGGAACTGAACACATATAGAAAATACTCAAGATGATGGTAACTATAACAAACTGGACTCGACACCACCTGCTGCCTGACACGCCAGGGGGAGGGTGTCTCTGCTACGATAGCCGAGACAGGATATCCGCAAGGTGGTTGTCGACTCCCGAAAGGTGTTCTGCGCGGAACCTAAAAAGGCTGAAATACAAAGCCCAGCGTTTCAATCGGGGGTTCAACTTGTCTGCCTGTTGCAAATAAAGGAGCGGTCGATGGTCGGTCTGTAACACAAATTCTCGTCCATACACATAGACCTCAATTTTCTGTGGAGCCCAGTAGATGTTTAGCGTTTCTTTTTCAATGATAGAATAGTTGATTTCTGCACCTCTTAGTCGACGTGAAGCATATGCTACCGGCACGTAGTGACGGAAGTCTCGTTTGCTTGGCTGGAGGAGAGCTGCTCCAAGTCCAGTTTGGGAGGCATCTGTCCGTAGAATGAAAGGACATCTTGGGTCTGGTAACTGTAAGACCGGTCTCTTGACTAACGCTGTCTTCAAACTTTCAAACAGGTCTTCTGTTGTAACGGTCCAAGGTATTTGTTCCGGAGAATTCATCTTTAGGAAATCACGGAGTTTAGATGTCATTTGTGAGTAGTTAGGAATGTACTGTTTGTAGTACCCAACTGTACCGAGAAAACGTCGGAGCTCCCGTTTTATTTTTGGGAGGGGAGTCGATTTCAAGGCTTCGACTCGGTTCTCCAGAGGCTGGATCTGATTACTGCTGAGTTGATGACCCAATTACTGGAGGCTGTCGAATACGAATTCGCATTTAGACGGCTTCGCTTTAAGGCAATGTCTAGAAAGAGCTTCGAACAGTTTAGCGAATGCTGCGCAATGGTCTTCCCAGGTAGTCGAGGCGAGATGTCGTCCATGTAGCCCTCTGTATCTTGCAGTCCTGCAGTGATTTGACGTATAAGGCGGGAGAAAGTGGCAGGATTATTTGCTAGGCCGACAGGCATGACGTTGAATTCATAGAGGCCTGACCTAGTTTTGAAGGCGGTGTATTGGCGGTACTTAGGGTGTAGAGGTACCTGCCAATATCCACTGGTCAGACCTATTTTGCTGAAAATTGTTTTGCCACCTAAATTGGTGAAAATAGCAGTCGTGTCTGCTATTGGCTCAGCATCGAATACTGTCTGGCTGTTGAGGTGCCTGCAGTCCAGACAAAATCGGTGGGTACCGTCTTTCTTCCGGACGGCAAGGAACGGTGAATTGTAAAGTGATGTGGATGGCGTCACGATTCCCATCTTCATCCACTTCTCTGAACTTGACTGCAGTTCGGGCTCCAGCGCTAGGAGAAGTGGATACGAATGTTAGAGTCGAAAACTGGAAGGATCCTTCAATTTTATTTCATGAACTGCAGAACTGGTTCTTCCGGGAGTATCTGTGAAGTGATCGGGATATTCTCCAAGTAGTTCCTGGAGTTCTGGGCTTTGTTTTGTAGTCAACGTAGAGGAGATGAGGCAGTATTCAATGGTTTCTCCGACGGGTGACGGTACCTCTGGTTCTTTCCGGTCGAGCTCTTCTTCTTCGCAGGTAGGTTCTAGGGTGAGGCCAACCGCTGCAAAAGCTTCCTCTACTCTCTCGTCGCCTTCCTCGAGGTCGCTTCGCTTGGTGAGGCGGAATTTTGCTGCTCCCGGTCTTGATACTGGCGAAGGAGGTTGATGTGATAAACTTTGTTGTTTCCATCCCCGTCCAATGTATAGGTATAGGGTCCCAGGCGTGATTTCACTGAATAGGGACCTTTCCAAGTCATAAGTAGCTTTTTTCGAGAATCGGGCAGAAATACGAGGACCTTATCTCCTTGCTTTAGAGTTATCATTTTGATACGTCTGTTGAAGAACTTGGCGCTTTTCTCTTGGCTCTTGTTCAGATTCTCGCTAGCGATTTTGCATGTTTCTTTGAATTGGTGCTTCATTTCCACTAGATACTAGGCAGCGCTCGTGTCGTCTTGCAAGCTTCCATCTGTCCAGCATTCTTTGAGCACGGTTGAAGGTCCACGGACGCGATGGCCGTAGTTGAGTTCGAAGGGAGAATACCCGGTTGAGGCCTGAGGAGCGTCTCGAAATGCAAAAATGAGGGAAGGCAGATACAGGTCCCAGTCGCGTGGTTGTTCTACGGCTAATTTCCGCAACCTGACTTTGAGTGTACCATTGAAGCGTTCGGCAATGCCGTTCGATTGAGCATGGTATAATGGAGTCAATCGGTGCTGGATACCTACGAGTTTCAGAAAAGCTTCGAAGGTTGCGTCTGTGAATTGAGAGCCGTTGCCGCTCGTTAGCGTATGAGGGAAACCAACTGTGCTGCAGATTTCGAGTAGCTCCTGGGCGACTGTTTCTGCATCTATATGTCTGAGTGGGGCTGCGTCTGCGTACCGAGGTGCTTGGTCCACCACGGTGAGAATGTATCGGTGGCCACGTGCCGAAGCTTGTTGCAATGGGCCTACTAAATCAACACTGAGCGCGAAGAATGGAGTCTCGTAGTTGGCTTCGATGTTGCATTTTTTTATACCAAGCATCGAAGGCTTGTTCCAGTCGCCTTAGGTAACGTGACATATTGTCGCCTTCTTTCGGCTTCAATTCGTAGTAGTTAGTGCTGAGTCTGGCTGGAGTGACTTTACGAGCATCTAGTAGAAGCAATTTGATTTCAGGATGCTTGAAGCGATCTGCTGCGGGCAGGGTATCGATGAGTCGCCGTTCGTTCGGTGTGACCAAATTATGGAGCATGACAACAGCTTCGACTTCAGTGAATCCCATTGCTGTTGTTTGAGTGCAGAAGAGTTGCAAAAATTTGTCCATCATTTCTTTCGTGAGATCGAATGGAGCTGGTGGAGATATCTTCACTCTAGCATTTTGAGACGCTATTTGAGCATCGAGTTGTCTGAGTCTGAGCTCGTGGTCTCGTGGTCACGCACTCATATACACAAGTAAGCATGTGCGCAAATATCGGCATAAACTAGTCAGTATAAACCAGCATTCCAATCGAGGGACTCAGAGAAAATATCTTTTGTCACGGCATGAATTTTATGAAATTTCCATACTAAAAGTAGTGGCACAAAACAGCCTACCTGAGTCAGAAAATTTAAAACGATTGTTCTACAACGGTTCCCAAGTGCAGAAAATCATAGGTGAGGTTGTTGTAATATACTTTAGAGCGTAAGAGATGGTATGATAATGTGCACTACTCTAGCTTAACAAGAACATTTTTGGACGTGAATAAGAAAGAAGACATGAATGTCCTATAAGGGTTTCATATTAGAAAAAAATCACATTATCTTTGTAATATGGTGCAGAATGTCTGCAATTGATAAACACACACACGCACATAGGTACCATGACGGTCTAGTTTGATGCTTGCACAAAAACGGGGAGGAAAGACATAAAATGCTTCCTTCGGGTGGTTTTTCTTGTCAGTGCACACATGTGTATGTGCACATATGCACACCCATATGCACACATACACCCATATACGTACGCATATACAAGTGAGCATGTTTGCAAATCCCAGCGTATTGGCGATCAAATTAGAATACCTACGCATACCTAAAAACTGTTATGTAATGTCTTGAATCATAAAACAATGCGCAGGGGAGATTATTCAGCAATGGAGCTACCAGGCAAATGAGATTCGTCAATACTTATTCAGTATGTTCTGTAACTAAGAATTATTTTTGAGACATAAGATGACGAGTTATTTTGGCTTTAAATTCTCTCCGTCTTTGAGGGATTTTAATACTCAAGGGAAGTTTGTTCCACAGTATGGCGCCTAATGTGGACAGAGCCTTCTGCCCTAAGTGAGATGAACGATAGTTTACTAAGAGATTATTGTTTCTGTTCGGCTTTTGGTTGGTTACAGTGGGTGGATGGAAACGTACTATCTCAGCATTGCTCTGAGGAAGATATAACGAGGAGAAAAAGTATTGGGCCCTCTGCATGAGGAGCCTTTCTTGGAAAGGAATCCAGCCGAGTTTATAAAGGAGAGGGGTTACGTGATCACTTCATTTGAAATTACCGTTGCATACCACCTTGGCTGCAAAGTTCATGCACTTTTGTAAGTCCTTTGAAGGTATTGAAGTAAGTCTCCCCATACTATAGGCAGTAGTAGTCAATGCGCGATAACACCAGGGATTGAATGGCTAATAATCAGGATTTTTTGTCTAGCATACTCTTTATGCGACGAAAAAACACTAAAGTTCCGTAAATTTTGTTGCCAGTATTCTAAATATGAGATTTGAAGGACATTTTTCTATCGAACCAGATACCTAGATTTTTAAATTTTGCTGATGCATTAATTTTATCAATTCCAATTGCAAGAGTAAGATCTGAAGTTTTATGAAGTAAGATCTGAAGTAAGTTGCGTCTGTGGTATTTCCGAGACAGAACTTGTTATTGCAATTTGAACATCATCTGCATACAGTGAAATACGTGTGTTAGACGGCATTGGAGGGAAATCATTACTGAACATAGAAAACAGTAGCGGACCATGAATGGATCCCCCTGGGGAACACCAAAATTGTTTTGAATGACTGGGGAAAATTTGTTTTCTATGTGAACTGCAAGACATGAAAAATGGCTGGAGGCTTGACCGTGAGAACGACTCACTCCTTGTTAAATCTCTTACCTTTCCTTCGTCACACGAGGCTTTTCCCGAAAGTGTCAAAAAGGGGAACGGAGATTCATAGGAAAAAATGACTTTGCCCCCATTGTTCAACAGTTCAATGCTAGTACATACTGCAAAAATTAGGCCGGTCTTTGATGTTCTTCGCCGTCAAAAGAGGTTTCTTTTGAGCTCTCTTTGAAGCAAATCCGTTGTCGAAAAGTCGGCGTCGAACAGTTCGCGCTAAGGCATGGACGCCATCCCTCTCCCATTCTTGTGCAAGCTCTGAACTGCCGGCAGTCCTTTCTCGTAACGAGTAGCGCACTAAAGCCCTATCTTGATGAGCCGACGACAATCTTTTCCTATCAGGAGCTGTCTTCGCCAGAATGGATTTTGTCTCATTGAATTGTTTAATCAATCTGTAGACAGTTGACGATGATGCAAGTCACTTGACAACAATTTCCTTTCTTGTTAGACTCCTCTGATGACGAAGAATGATAGTTTTCAAATTTCTTCTGAAATCACCATGATTTCGAATCTGGAAAAGAAAAAAAATTTCAAAAATCCAAAAAAAAACACAAATAATTCAATAAAATATGTAAAAAAAATTCCACACACCATGCAAACGATTTTCCCATCAGTTCCAAAGACCATATCAGATTTTAAACAAAATTAGTCATTTATACGAAAATTAAGATAGTTGTTTTTCAACTTCACTTCTAAGTAATTTTGCTACTTTACAGGGCTGTAAATAATCAGGCATAAGTATATTCTGGGATAAATCCATGATATATAAAAAAAATTCGAAAAATCATTGGCCACACCTGTATGTTAGTTTACCCGTTTCTAGATGTGCGTGTTGTGTTGTGCGATGCTTTTTATAAATTACTTTGTGAACAACCTTTTCTACCTACTTGATAATCATTTGCGATGGTGTTTCAATCTGCTTCGGTAAAGCGTTTTTGTTTTTTCTTACAACGTTTCAACTTATAATCTAGGAATTCCGAAGAATTCTATAACAGTATTTAAACAACTATAAGTTATCAGCCTTCTCTTGAAGTATAAAATATCCAAGAGATGACATTTTTATTTAATTAGCCCTTGACAGGGTTAATCTATTAGCACGCCTCGTACAGCTTGTTTATAAGTACCTCTTCGTACAGTTTGTCTATTAGTACGCCTCGTATAGTTTGTCTATTTGCACACCTCGTATGGGTTGTCTATTAGAACACCTCGTCTGGAACGTTTTTCTTAGAACGTCTTATATAAAAAAATTTTTAGAACACAATATGTTGTCATGCATCTCACGTATCAACTTTTTTGGAAATAAACGGTTTTACTTTCTTTATTTCTTTCTTTAACGAGCAGAGTGAGCGCTCCCTTCTCTGGGATAGCCAGTCGCTTGGCGAGAGTATACAGTCTCGCAACTACACGACGTTGCCAATCGCTCGGCTCTACCATATAGTGCAGGGTGAGTTCTCCCTCACCAAGCGCTTCTTCTGCTCATCTCTACCGAGCGCTCCTCCATCAGTGACTCTCCAGCTCTTTTTATATACTGGGCTTAATTTTCTTCCAAAATAATTTCATATATGCGTGAAGGTAGTTGCAGAGCATGTACTAAAAAGCTAACGAAAAAAATGACGAGTTGACATAGAAGACTTTTCAACTCGAACTCCTTTACAAGCTCTGCTGAACTTACAGTGAATGATAGAAAGTCGGAAGAACTTGTTGAATTATCATAGGTTGTTCACGAACCCAAATTAAAACACCACTCTTCAAAACGACAGAGGTGCGAATGATTATTTTTTCTTTACAATTGTTTTTTGTTATTACCATATTAGTTAGTTTAAGACTCTATAGCCACACAAAAGGTTATCTCAAAAGGGCGAAGAGAAAGTATGATTTAGCACTGACTGTAGAAAACGGGGAATCAACGCACGAGGTGAGTTCCCCACTCATGACATCTTGTGCATAGAAACAGTGAGTTTGGAATGAAGAAGAAGAAAAGAAGAAGCATTACTTAAGAAGAAATCACAAAGAACGCATGAAAACAGAAATGAGCAAAATGAGCATGAAAGGTAAAATCCTAAGGGATTATTCATGGCTGAGGTAACCCAGTAGTATTTCCTCTGGGAGCGCCAGTCTTCATTGCGTATGTTAGACAAACCCAATTAACCTTAACATATTGCTTATCCTATGCCTCCTTACACCGTCTCCACATAGTCGACCTACCAAGAGGTTTGAAGAAAATGGGTCAACTGTGCAACTAACTGTACATTCATTAACCATGTTAGAAGTTTCATTGGGGGTTCATTGTAAAGAGAGAGAGTTGCTCTTTCTGTCAGTGGGGAAAAAAATACTGCTACCCCCAATGAAAATCTACGAAATTCGAGTTTTTATTTCGGTAAAATACAAAAAACAGAAATCAGAAAATCACTGGCCATTTTTTATTTATTGCACTTTTATGTTTTTTTATGATGCATTTTCATAGATTCAGAGTTGCTGAATCTTGTGGTATGTGAATTTTTTTCAGGTCCAATAGTTCCGGAGTTATGTGCACTATATGTAAAACAGTTTTATTTTTTAGTTCATTTTGTGTATGGGCTGTTATCAAGCTGTTTCATTGTTTGTAAAGAGTTTGATATGCATAGAGCTTTTCCTCCCGAATACAATGGTGGTATTATTTTTTGAGTAGGAGTAAATCTGCGGATTTGGACTCCCATTTTTGGAACAAAAAACATACGAAAATAAAAATGATGGCGACCTTCTTAGAAGCAGAGTGTGTGCTGGTATGCCTCAGCTACACTGCTGGCCTTCTAAGAGGTTGTGCAGCGCCGGTAGCTACACTCCAGACTGAGCAGAAGAATTCATGCAGATTTGAGCTTGTTACCTCTCCTTCCCTGTTTCTTCCACCTAATTTTACCTTACACCAATGAATAGCGCTCAACGAGACGCTTAAGACCATATATGGCAACCCTAGGTTTGCTGATGTGAAACATGTGCTAGCTTTGCCGACCTTCTAAGAGTCCAGGACGTAGCGACGGGTTAACGAATGTGCGAATCTCACCTACAAGTCTCCGATTATTAATAATAGTATTATTATGGTTCTTATTGGTATAATTATAGCCATGATTTGATCTATGTTTCAACTCAGTTAGGTTAATATCACGAAGAGATTCAGTGCCATTTGTCATTATGCCTTTTTATAGCTCCGGACCCACACATATGTACTGAAGCACTAGGTCAAGTGTGCACTGGAGGGCAATCCCCCCAGCGCAATTCTTCTGTAGGGCCGCGATAGCCATGTGTTAGAGGTTCTGCCGCCGTGCGGCAGAGACCCGGGTTCGAAACTCGGCGCTGGCGGTGGCGATTTTCTCTGTTGGGTATAGGGGAAAAATTCCAAGCACAATACCCCACTCTACCCAGGTGTCTGAAATGGGTACCGGTCTTGACCGGGGGAAAGCGTCATGGCGTCCTGGCGTTAGTTATAAGGCATTTGAAAATCCAATGTACAAGGTGATATGTATCAGGCTTGATTGGAAATAAAGCATCCGTAGATGCCTTCATTATTTATTTAACTAACATATAATGAAGCACAGCCCCCCCCACCAGGCATGTTTCCCAATTGAAAATAATCGGCTTTGTCAGGTGAGAAATTAGTCGTAAAAGGTCAAAAAGGGCCCAGAAGTGCCATAAATCACGACTTCGAACCGACTCCTACCTATACTTGGTCTTTTACAGCTTGAAAAGGGCCCTTCATCCAACTAGCATTTTATAGGACTAGTCGATGGCTGTTTTCGGGCTCATTCGGGTCGTTTAAAGTCGTTTTCGACGAGATCTATTTAGACGTATAATATATTGTAAAAAGATATTGTAATCGTAAATGTTGAGCATCGTATTACTTCAGTAAATAATAATCTAATAGTATATAACAATTATTTCCACGTTCAATATGAACTCACGCAGTCATCGGCAGCCGTTAAAATAAAATAATTTTGATCTCTCTCATTAGACTAGAAAGAACAAGTTAGTGTTCGACATTGACCAATCCGAGATTTTCGACGGGTGAAATGTAACGCGGTCACTAACACCCGATATTTTTAAAGTAAAAAATATCTCAAGAATGTCTGTGCGATTTTTAAAACTGGAACGGCTGTTGGAACCCACTGTTGGTGCAGTGGGCCTTCCTTCCCAGTCTAACTCTTTCGCGGAAGCATGCATGTTTTGCGCTACCCAAGCGATTTTATCGCCGAAGAGGCGGCTATTTTATTTATCGATTTATACTGCCGCTCAATGTATGCATTTTTATACAACAGTTAGCATAAAAATGCAAAATATTTACGTGTTCCCCCAAGCGATTTTGTCGCCGAAAAGGCGGCTATTCTACTTATCGATTTATATCGCCGCTCAATGTATAAATTGTACAGAAAATTTCCCATAAAAATGCAAAAAAATTCAAACTGCAAGTTGAACCACGCGGCTTAAATTTTTACTTTCATTTCACGATGATACACATACTTGTGTATTGCTTCTGTAGACAACATTTCCAAACTGTTTACAAGTTTTGCAACGTGTTAATAGTTATCTCTTGTCTATTTGAGTACTGCTGTCCTTTTTGACAGAAATGAATTTCGGAAAACAGTCTGTTTATTTTAACGTAAAATATACTGTTATTAAAATTGCTCAAATTGTGACATTGCTCTTCTTTCGCCCGTTCAAAAGTTAGAGTGCTATACACTTCCAACTTCGAATTTTAACATTGAGGTACATGAGTTGAGTGACAATGCATTACAAGTTTTTAATTTTCAAATTGCGTGAAGTATTGACTCGTTCTATACAAGTACATACACGTAATACTCGATGCTAAGGAATTTACCCCATTACCTGAACATTTACGAGGTGGTAGGTCGTTTAGTGATTACACGGGTCGATTCGATTATCTAAGAAAATTTGGATTTATCTCAAGCTATTGAACTGTTTAAAGTGGTTTGATTTTCATTTACAGATCGATTTAAAATATATGCATCTATATATTTATTCATCATATATGAAAATATATGTATACATGCCGTTGGAATCCGAAAGTGGACAAGTAGTTATTTGCAAACGTTCAAATTCAATTGTTATATTTTGAATTGAATACTCTATATCCAAGTTGAGAAAAAAGGAGAAAATTAAAATAAGGAACAGCGGCTAGCCATTTTTGAGTTCCGATCAAGACCCTTCGAAAGAACCACTGAATTACCCGGAAAAATAAGGTAATTTCTAAACTATAAGACGTACAATCTTGAAATTAGTACCAAATTTATGCTCGTGACGAGTACAACATTTTTACATACGTAAAAAAATTTTTACGCCCCCTTGGGGGGCAGGAAGCCAGGCTCTCGTGACCCCTCAATAGTAGGCTGATTTTCTCAATAAGGCTCATTTGGGGCGCATTCTAATTCCTAAACTAGAGCACGTAAAAATTTAAAATTGCTTTCAGTTTACACATCAATTCATTCTTCACGTCGGAGTGTGAAATAAAACTCTCATACGCTTCTTGGGGAGGCATGGATAGAGGTTTCCCTACTCCTTAATGGTCGGCCGATTTTCTCTAAAAGGCTCTTTTGGTGCGCAATCTAATTCCTAAACTATTGCACCTACAAACTTGAAATTGGCTTCATTTTAAACACTATTCATTCTCCACTCCGGAGTGTATAATAAAACTCTCATACGTTTCCTGGGAGATGACAGAGAGCAAGGTTCTCCCCCCCCCTATAAGTGGCTTATAGGGGGGGGGGGGAGAACCTTGCTCTCTGTCATCTCCCAGGAAACGTATGAGAGTTTTATTATACACTCCGGAGTGGAGAATGAATAGTGTTTAAAATGAAGCCAATTTCAAGTTTGAGTTTTATTATACACTCCGGAGTGGAGAATGAATAGTGTTTAAAATGAAGCCAATTTCAATTTCAAGCTGGCGAATGCCGCGGTGACCTTAATTATGAAGCGCTATCTCAACATGCTTGTCATAGCCGTGTCGTCGAAGGAGGCCCTGACCTACCCTTCCGTGAAGGCATCGAGGGTTCGAATCCCGGCTCTGGGTGGCGATTTTCTCTGTTAGGTACAGGGGAAAAATTCAATGCACAATATCCCACTCTGCCCAGGTGTCTGAAATGGGTACCTGTCTGACCGGGGAAAGCGTCCTGGTGTTAGTTAGTCATGTCTCTCTCTACAGTGAATTCTTTAGTGCCAGTATTACCAGCATAGTGAGTAAATATTGTAAATTTGTTTTATGATAAAACATTTTATTCCCTTCGAGCTTATTATTTTGGCGCACTAGTCTATACTTTATAACGAAAAAAAATGTCCTGAATGTCGACCTCATAATCTTTGACGCAAAATGATTTAAATCTCTTCATTTTACTCTCAGCATTTATCCCTCCAATCACCAGTTCCTGTGTTCATTTGCTCATATTCCAAAACAAGTGCGCCCTAACGAGATTGTTTTTCAATTATACGTTACGAGGATTATGTTTTCTTAGTTACTAATATTTAAATGCACTCTCAAAATCAGATTACGCAACGAAAGGAACTCATTTTTGTTTTGCTTTTCTGTCAAAATTTTTTTGTTCCGATATTTTACATGGTCTCGTTGCTCATAATAGTCGACAGAGATAATTAAAATATGAATTATAATGACTTACGGAACGTAAATATGGGTTGATTTCTAATCTTATAACAGGATTTTCATGAAAATCAAGTTACAGTTTCAGAGCAACAACTTTTTCATCCTCTCAGTAGTCTCATTAACAACAGACGGACTAAACAGACGTTTGCGTGGGAAAAAATAGAGGTACCGTAATAAATTGATATTACACCAACAAATAGCGACTCCGACCTATAGGCTTCACCACATGCTAATGAACGACTTCGTCTCCGGCTCCCCCACATTCGAAAAAGCGACTCTGACTCCAACTCCACTCTAAAACATGTGACTCCGGCGACTCCAACTCCTGACTCTAACTTCGCAATACTGCCTTCATCTAATGGGAATGTTTATCATCATGGTATGTTGGCATTACATTAGAGGAGTTGTGCTGACGCTGCACTCACATTCACACTGTTTAGGTGTCGCTGAGAGGTGACTCCATCTTTTCCAGTGGTCGGTCACATGTTCGTGATTGCATTTAATATTTAGTATAGTTACGGCTGCCTTAGTGTCAGGTTCAACTTGTCTAAGTAACTAAAGGTTGCTGTAATTTTTTGTACTAAAATATTGCCAGATTAATTTAGGAAGAAAAAAAAGACAATCTTTAAATTGAAAATTGAACGTGGAGAGTGAAATAAACTATTTGAAAACGCTTCAAAGCATTAGTGTCGATTTTAAAACAGAAATTTACTGGAAACTAAATGTGCTATTTCGTTATAACAGATCTAGTAAAGAAAGAAGACGATTCCAAAGGCTAGAAAAGTCATGCCCAGAGTGCAATTTTTAAATTCAGAGAATTTTACGCGTAAGTATTACCATCGAGAGCTTATAGTTCAATTTCTAACAGATGATGCAATTTCATCTCCTTGTTCTATCTATCTTTCTTTTCCTTCATCTTTCTCTCTCTTTCTCTCTTGATTTCTTTCGCTGATCTGTGCGGAAGAAACTATCAAAAGCATAAAGGCTCTCGGGCAAAAACAACATTTGCGTCGCACTTATTAAGCCATATCGTACTCTCGCAAATGAAATTTGTAATGTGGGTATTATGATCGAGCTAAATGATTACCATGAATTGTATTGTATGCAATTTGAATATAATTATTTAATTGAAAATATTTTTGTCTTAGACGGGTGTGCAACGTTGTGTTGTTGTCTGACCCATTTGCACTACATAAATAATTTATGTGGAGACTTGCATTGTCTCATATGTTGAAGTTTAACTACGGGCTTATGTTGCTCTCTTATTTCTAAACGTGCGTATTGTGCACTCCAATTTTGTAAATTACATCACTGAACCCAGTATTGAGTCTATATGAATGACTCACACTGGCACGACTCCCGATGCTTTAAGAAGTCTGAAACCTAGCGTATTCCGCATTGGCTCGTGTTTTCTACGCTCGTACTCACTGAATGTAGTGACCAAGGGGGGAAATTGTATGTAATTTTAAACCTCTTTTTTGTATTTGCACTGATATCCTTTGAAAATTGGTGATTATTTCGAGTGAAACTGTGTCATCGTAAATGCTCATGGATAAATGCGACGGCTTTGGTGTTCATAACGCGTCTTCTTTAATGTTTCGTATTTTCGTGTTTCTTGACACGTGGATGTTCGAGTGCTTTTGAACTCACAGAAACAAACGATTGTGCACTTAGTTAAAACTATGGTGCCCTCAATTTTCCGTGGTATTTTTGTTGATTTGTTGAAGAGTTTCCAATTTCAAAAATCGAGTGTTTTATTCCATCAAGCCCGACACGTTTGCATTTATTGAGTTAAAGCTTTTCTTCTGAACTTTTGAGAATGTGCAGTGGTGATTTCAAATTTATATAAGCACGGAAATTTATGTTCCCATTTTAAAGTCTATTTTGTTCTTTCGTGTTTTCCATACTTTATTTAGTTTAGACAAACGAAAGTCTTCTATTAGAAACGGCATTTTTCCTTTAAATCTGAGCATAGGTATGATAAACCTCACAGTAGCATTTTAAAGAATAATGCTGGAACACATTTAAATCACGAAAATTTCAATCTTCGGTCATTATAATCTTTTTAGTGTTTATTTTTCTTGAAAAGTACTCTGCCTACCTCTTATACTCCGCTTTTCTGTAATGTCGCATAATAACCCACAAACTACCCAATTGAAAATCATGGGCGGATCACCGGTGGGTTAAGGACGTGACGGTCGATTATGTGCGATATATAAGCTGGTCGGCCTACTCTGCATTAACACTCCTTCAATGCGCTCTCAACTACCCGCGGTCGAAATCGGACGTGAAATTCACGGTTGGCCATGGACGGTTTGATGGCGCAAAATGTTCAGTTGGGGAATGGCCGTAACATTTGAGAGCGGCCATCAGTGGTTTACAGCCGTACAAATGTATGCTGCCAGTAGTGTGCTGCAGCCTGCCGGTACGCGTCGCGATCTGTTAGACTTAGTTTACGACTGTGAGTCATCGAGTGATGTACTTACTGGAAGTTATCGTTTTTGCAATCGCAATTGCTGATGTGAGTTTTCCTTGTGAATGTGTTCTTCGCAATTATTGCATTAGATAAACGGTGATTTATTAGTGCATCATCATGCTAAAAACATGTTTTTTGAATGTTTATCGGGATGTTGAGGCCATCGACAGTTACGCTCATCTTTAGATTTTCGCGTTGGCTCAAGCTGAGTTCAGATTTTTAAACACAGTTGTGTGAAGTGTTGTCCTTCCAACTGTTTTGAAACTAGAGCAGTGGTATTCATATCAAAGTACTCTGGATAGATTATTGAACAATTTTACAGAACAGTTCACATTCACTTGATTCATTTGTAAGTTATATTCATGAACATTGGAAGCATGTAGAAGATAGGTCATTGTGCAGGTGGGTCATTTTATATCGTAATTATTGTTATGCCTTTCATGATGGACATTTTTTATTCATTTTTTACTGTCCATGTCAGCTTGTCTTTCTGTCTTCAACTATTCTCTTGTTTAATTTTTTTCAAGATTTTTAATTCTGTGCATCAAGTCCTGTGCTACAGTGCACCCTATCTATCATTCGAGGGTATTTTTTTATAGTAAATACGTTTTTGGTACATAATTGCGCTAGCTAATTGTGTTCCAGTTTTTTCCCTAAAACAGCTTTAGCAATGCAAGAAAATTCTTTTGTGCTATTCCGCGTTCCCTTAAAACGTTGACTACGTTTGTGCGATTGCTACGGTTGGTTC
Organism: Morinoia aosen; assembly: GCA_030386875.1. Lineage (NCBI taxonomy): Eukaryota > Metazoa > Arthropoda > Malacostraca > Amphipoda > Talitridae > Morinoia > Morinoia aosen. Next base: position 70,325,635 of record CM059569.1, read on the forward strand.
GGTTTAAGTTGTGAGTAGCAGAATTTAGAAGCCGACTGTACTACTCAAAAGCACTCTTGTCCTTTATAGAAAGTGTGAAAAATTTAAGTGTACGATCATTTTAACTGGTATGCTGAAATCAATTCTGAAAAAGGAAGTGAAATTATGGAAATGCTATTCATTTATGCCGGTGTGCAAGTGAGCAATTTACTTAGTGGTACACATATGTCCCAAAGCGTAGTCCACGTGTTGCCTCCACACTAAATGGTGCCTCCCTTTTCCTCTCTTTGGATCGCATTTGTTGCGGATAGGGAGGCTTAAACGAACCAATAACCTAATCTATAATGTAAACGTGCGTTGAAAGGGAACTTTGTGATATGGAAATTTCATTCCCATCCTTATGTTTATGTAGTTGATTTTTGTTTGTTACATGCAGCATTTTGAACGAATTGGATTTTATGTTTAATGCCTATATTATTTTGGTGTGCCATTGGTGGGAAGGCTGTGATTTAAAGGAAGTAAGATATTCATGTAAATTTTTATTAAGAGATGGTTTAATTTTTGTGATAAAAATTGAAGAAAGAGCGGGATTCTAAGTCCTTTCTAATGTATTGTCATATGTACCTGAGCTCCCAGTTGCACGTGCATCGATCTCATTGGATGTACAATATTGTACTGAGCTTAATGTTTCAATACATTCACAATGCATTGAGTGTGAATGTATTGTAAGATCCAAAGCTTCCAGTGCAATATTGTACACCTCGTGAGGCGAGGCACGTGCAGCCGGGAGCGATTTTTTAACCTATAATCCATGGACGGCCAGCCGCGATTCGAATCTGGTTCTGAGGCGGGAAACGACCGTTAGGTAAGGCGGAACAACGGCGATTCGCGTGCAGTTTTGTGTCCGAAAAAGTGGACATTTGACCTTTAAACCGCGCATAATACAACTAAAATACGCATAGGAACCGACGCGTACTCACCGGCGAAACGTCCTTGATTTTCAATTGGGTAAGGATATATCTTTTTAGGAGATTTCCTAGAGGAAATGTTTTGCTAGATGTTATGAATCAAGTGCATAGAATGTACACTTAATTGTAGTGTTCTATATTTCTTCAGCAGCTGCTTCAAATTCAAACTCATTTGCCCAATAGACTACATTTTATTTTGTTGGTTAGAGAGCCTCTATATTTATTCAACCTTTGCACAACTATCGCGCAATTCAATACAATATCCCTTAAATTTTAGCGCATCTATGTTACGAACTTCTTAAAACCCAGCGTTATTTTCTTCATGTAATTGAGTACGTAAAATGCTCTAACGTCACTGGAAATAAATAAGTTTTTAATGTATTTTCTTTTTTCGAGCGCAAAAGATTTGTTAGGAACTTCAGAGTAGTTTAGTTGTGCTCAATATACTTCCATAATGATGAGCTGATGTTACTATTAAACTGTCACAAGTTTTTTCTTAATTTCAGAACAAATGATGCCATCCCATTCGTTCTTTCAAAAATTCCTGACTATTTTCATATAGAAGGAATTTCTGATAGTTCTTTTTCCTCAGTATATGATTCCCTTTTCCGCTGTTATTGAGTTTTCTGTTCTACATATTTCAGCTACAGGTGCATCTATGTTAAATGATTATTGTCCTGTTTGTAAAAAGTATTCAAATACGTGTTATCTTTTGGTAATATATTTTAAACCAACTTTCTTTAATTATTTTGATTATTTCAGTGACATGAATCAGCTCTCATATGCCGGTGACACACTTGGCGTTTTCTTTCGATTGTTTTTTTTACCGTTGCAGCCGTACCAGTAGTAGCGCGAAGGATTAGATTGTTTCTTAAACATTGAGAGGGAAAATGAACGAGCGGATTATTTAACGCCGATGGCAGCAATGCAGCCGCCCACTGCCGCTATAGAATCGACGGTTTTTTTACCGCCTTCCCAAAAATGGTGGCATATAGGTGACTATGTTCTGTACACAAATATAAGGTTTTGCTAACATATATTTTTACTTACCTTAAAGTTATTACCGGCACCTCCACCGGTTGAATACAATTCCGCAGTCTCGTGTTTTGGGGGGAGTCGGAGTCGGAGTCGCTTCTCCGAATGTGATGGAGTCGGAGTCGGAGTCGTTCATTCGGATGTGGTAGAGTCGAGGTTGGAGTCGCTATTTTTTTGTGCCTTCGATTCAAATTTTTGCTCAAAATTATTTGCAATTGTTTAAAACAGAAAGTACACCAAAAAGAGTTAAAATACTTTACTGAAAAGCTAAAAAATTCTCAATGTTTTTGCTGATTATTTTGTTCGAAGTTCGAAACAGCATATATTTACCTACGACCTTACACTGTCATTGATATCTAGTCATTGTGGGCTCGCAAACATATATATGAGGTTTCTACGAGTACTAAACATAATTTTCGTACTGAAGTAATAATGCATATTTTGCAGTTAAGCAGCAGGAATCAGTAACTGAAAACTTCGCAAGCTTAATTTGTTTATTTCTGTTTCATTCATTTCCCCTTCAATTAATACGTAGGAAGTAGAAACTAGAATTAAATGTTGCAAGTTACTTGCAGAACAGCTCAGCTGATGCAATGAATTGTACTCACATAAAGAGTGGTAACTCTGTAAGCTCTCAATGTGTCTATATTCTATACCAGTGGTTCCTTATGATTTATTCTAATCTTTATGTTTTTCTTTGATGTATTGATTGATAATTGATAGTCCTTGCCAAAACCTTAAGCTATGGTCTGATGCATCAAGACTTCTAAAGCTTCCAGATTATATTATCACTATTGATGATAAAAATTCAATTAGCTTATTTTGATGTTAATAACTGGAATATTAGTCGATTTTTTCAACAATATGCAGTAGTTATGTACTTCAAATATATTTTGTTTTGTTTACTTCTTTGTCTCTCGGTCAAGTTAACATGTAATAATAATGAACATTTTTGCTCATTTCTAACGTTATTCCTGGAATGTTGCTTGATTCTCTAAGAAGTAAAGTGTTTTTCACTATTTCATTTTCATGTTTAATTTTTATCTTATGATCGCTCCCCAGTTTCTAAGTACGCATACGCTGAAATGGAGATTTATATAATTATGTTTTCACGATTTGAAAAGCTGAAATAGTATCTCTTTCTCGCCATTATCTATATATTAATACGCTTAAAACGAAGTTCGTGGGGTAACGCTCTCATCCGAGTGTTCGGTATCATGGATATCGAATTCCTGAGTGTTACATAAAAAGATCGCGCATTGATTCGTTTGACATTTTATCAAGATAGGATTGGTAGGATAGGTTAAATTAGGTTATTTATTCTAAGTTATTATAATTCTATGTTCATTTTAATTTTTTATTCATTTAATTCATTGTTTTCATTTTTTCATTTCCTAATTATTTATTTAATTTTTGTTCATTTTTCATATTTATTTTATCTATTTATACAATTTTTTGAATTTTTCGTCTTTTTTACTTTTCATTTTTCATTTTTTGACCTTTTGTTTTATTTGTTATTTTTTACTTCATTTGTGTTTATCAATTGACGACAATTTGCGCCATATTTCAAAGATAATGTGATTTTTTTTTCTAATATGAAACCATTATAGGACATTAAGGTTTTCTTTCTTATTCACGTCCCACAATCGTTTTCATGTTTCTGACTTAAGTAGACTGTTTTGTGCCACTATTTTAAGTACGAAATTTTATAAAATTCATGCTATAATAAAAGATATTTTCTCCGTTTCCCTCGATTGGAATTCTGGTTTATACTGACTAGTTTACGCTGATATTTGCGCACATGCTTACTTGTGTAAATGTGTACGTGTCCACGCTATGCGTATGACACTCTGTAGAATGCGTATGTATTGCCTCGATGCATAGAAATGCATTTGCGTATGCTTACGAGTCAGGTGTAAATATGTGCGTGGGTATATGTGTGCATGTGTATGTGTAAATATTTACATGTATACGTGCATATATGTGTGTACTAGACTGACAACTAGCATTTTACTAGAGATAATGGTCTTTTTTTCAGTGCACTCTCAACTTGTAACATTACCTAACTCGTCATATCTTTAGTATTGTAAAGCATTCATGTAAAAACTATACATTTGTTGTGCGATCATCCATTTATATTTAAATAAAATGCTTGTTAACTAATGACCGTTATGTTAAAATTGTTGAATCAGAAATACAAAACCTATAATCTTCTTGGTCCTCTTGCTTATATGTACACACGTGTGTGTCCATGTTAACGAAACCGGTGTTTTTCGTAACCTAGGCACACACATGGCCGTAAAACGCGTGTATATATGTGTGTGTGTGTGTGTATGTGTGTGAGTGTGTGTATGGATATATACACACATGCATACGTATATGTACATATGTGTGTATGTGGGTATATATTTATATATATTTTTCTTTTTTTTATGCTTCCTCAAAATGACACTTGTGAACATTGACCGAAACAAGCGATTTCATATATTATTTCCTGGCGTCAAGAATTGCGAAGTCTTATGTCATGTACATGTAAACTGTCAAAAGTTTTTTCACCCCACAATGAAAATGCATCGTCCATGAAATTGTGTTATCTCTTACAATTTTCATTACATGTATTATCAGATGTAGATTAAGCTAGATTAGGAGTTCATTGCCCTCAATCATTTCTTTTGACTAGTGACACGAGTTTTTCAATACTCGTGTGTGTGTATCATCTAAGTGTATTAATTTTAAGATATTTTAAAAACCAATGATGGTACTTTTGTACCATCTCTATTGGAAATAAACCATTTTTTTTCTTTTTTATGTGTACATATATGTGTATATATTTACATGTATGTGTGCACATATGTGTGTACTAAACTGACAACTAGCATTTTACTAGAGATAATGGTCATTTTCTGTTCACTCTCAACTTGTAACATTACCTAACTCGTCATCTCTTTATTATTGTAAAGCATTCATGTACAAACTATACATTTGTTGTACGATCATCCATTTATATTCAAATAAAATGCTTATTAACTAACGACCGTTATGTTAAAATTGTTGAATTAGAAATACAAAACTTATAATCTTCTTGGTCCTCATGCTTATGCGTACATATGTATATATATATATATATGTGTATGTGTGTGTGTATGTATGTATATATGTATGTACGTATATATATGTATATGGATTTGTATTTATATTTTTTTTTTCATGCTTCCTTAAAATGACACTTTTGAACATTGGCCGAAACAAGCGATTCATATATTATTTCCTGGCATCAATAATTGCGAAGTTTTATGTCATGTATATGTAAACTGTCAAAAGTTTTTTCACCCCACAATGAAAATGCATCGTCCATGAATTTGCGTTATCTCTTATAATTATCATTACATGTATTGTCAAATGTAGATTAAGCAAGATTAGGAGTACATTGCCCTCAATCATTTATTTTCGACTAGTGACACGAGTTTTTCAATACTCGTGTGTGTGTATCATCTAAGTGTATTAATTTTAAGATATTTAAAAACCAATGATTGTAATATTGTACAATCTCTATTGGAAATAAAGTTTTTTTCTTTTTTTTCTTTCTTTCTTTTCTTGTCATTTTTTCCTTGATTTTTTTCAATTTCACCTTTTTTATTTACATTTTTAAACTTTTTAATCGATACCTTTTTCATTATATGAATTGTATTAATTCTTTTTGTTTTTAATGTTTCAATTTTTTTTAATTTTTTTTTCATTCAATCACTTGGAATTTTTACGTTTTTTAATTTTTTGGATTTTTTCCTACATTTTTTTAGTTGTTTTATTTTTTGTTGTTAAATTGTTTTAATGTTTTAAATTCTTTATTTATTCATTATTCTTTTAATTTTTCATTTTTTATTTATGTTCATTTTATTTGTTCAAATTTTTTTTTTCTGTTTTATCCCTTCATTTTTTATTTTTTATTTAATTACCTTTTTAAACTTTTGATTCAAATTTTTCATTTATAATTATTTTTTATTTTTTTATCTATGTATTACTACTTTTCCGAATTAGTTCTCGTGTAACGCGTTCATCCGAGTTTGCGGTATCATGGATACCGAATTCCTGAGTGTTTCATAAAATGTTCACCTTTACATCCATTGATACGTTTGACATTTTATCAGGGTAGCATAGTTTCAGTAATGTTGATGAAATTTTTTCACGTGTCCATTTTTTTAAGTTTGACATAGCTTAAGCTTCGGTTAGGATAGTAGGATATGTTATGTTAGGATCGGTTAGGTTAGAATATGGTATGTTAGAATTTCTTAGGTAATGTTTGCTGAATTATTTCACGGGTCCACCAACCTTAACGATGACGTTAGTTAAGTTAGGTAAGGATAGGTAGGGTTAGAATAGGTTAGGATAGGTTAGGATAGGTTAGGATAGGTTAGGATAGGTTAGGATAGGTTAGGATAGGTTAGGATAGGTTAGGATAGGTTAGGATAGGTTAGGATAGGTTGGGATAGGTTAGGATAGGTTAGGATAGGTTAGGTTAGGATAGGTTAGGTTAGGATAAGTTAGCATAGGTTACATAATGTTGGCATTTTTCCAAGGGTCACGGTTTTTATGTTTGATATATTATCAAGAACGTTTCAGTTAGCACAGGATAGGTTAGTATATACTATGTTAGGATAGGTTAGGTTAGAATATGTTACGTTAGATTTTTTTGAGTAATGTTCACTGAATTTTCTCACGGGTCCACCTAGCCTAACGAAGACATTGGTTAAGTTAGGTTAGGATAGGGTAGGTTAAGATTTGATGGGTTAGGATAGGATAGGTTAGGATGGGATAGGTTAGGATAGGATAAGTTAAGGTATTTTAGGTTAGGATAGGTTAGGTTAGCATGGGTTAGGTAATGTTGACAGAATTTTTCACCGGTCTACGTGTTTTATGTTCGGCATATTATCATGATACATTCGGTTAGCATAGGTCAGAAAGAGATAGGTTAGAATATGTTAAAATATGTTATGTTAGAAGTTGTTAGGTAATGATGAAATTTGTTCACTTGTCCACGGTTTTTTCATGTTTGACATATTATCAGGATATGTTCAGTTAGGGTAGGTTAGTCTATGTTAGGTTAGGATAGGTTGAGTTACGATAGGTTAGGTTAGTATAGGTTAGGTTAAAATATTTTATGCTGTAATTAGTACGGTAATGTTCCTAAGGTAATTAGTAAAGTAATGTACCCCTAGCGAGACGATAGCATTGTCCGTGGAATTTCCGCAGGTCTTGCTGGTATAATTAATTACTTCTTCATAATGAAGATTTGGAAATGTTCTAATAATGTAAACAATATCGGTATTGGGACACATAAAAAACGAAATACAATGCAATCGAGCTGCAGTGAAATTCATAACGCAACATTAGCAAAAACTTCACTTCGTCACACGCATATTGTAACTGAAGGCAATGCACCATCTCAGCTGCAATGATTGTTGCATTTATACGATAGTACAAATTTTCATGCTGGAAAAATTTCAAATTGCACCAAAAATTCAAAATAAAAAGAACATGGGCGTTTACTAAAATAAGAATGTGTCAAATACATAGTGAAAAGTCAGACGAGAATAAAAGACAGTATCATATCACACTCAAAGAAGTTAAAGTGGTTTTTATTGGTGAACAAAACGTTCCGAAAACGTCAGGCCCCTGCGACGAAAGCAGAACAAATTTTGCCTATTTTGCCTATTATAGCCGAGATATTACATAGTTGTGAGCAATAATATGACACCTTTTCTGCATTGTTACCCTGCATAGTGTGGATACAGAGAAGAAAAGGCAGGGTACAAATCGTGCCTACCTATCTACATGTACATCATAATTTTTGGGATTTTGAGCAAATTAATTGAGTTAACTATTAGAATTTGGTTGAATTGGTGCATACTTAGCAATAGAAAAAAATGTTCATACTTATCTATGCTTCTCAAGGTATGCACTGCCTACTTTCCCTACTCAGAAGACACCTGTCAGGAATACTCTATATAATCAAAAGTATCCGGACACCTTCCTGAAAATGACTCAGCAGTTCATGGCACCCTCCATCGGTAATGCTGGAATTCAATAGGGTGTTGGCTCACCCTTAGCCTTGATAAGAGCTTCCACTCTTTCAGGCATACTTTCAATCAGGTGCTGGAAGGTTTCTTGGGGAATGACAGCCCATTCTTCACGGAATGCTGCACTGAAGAGAGGTCTATGTAGGTCGGTGAGGCCTGGCACGAAGTCGGCATTCCAAAGCATCCCGAAGGTGTTCGATGGGATTCAAGTGAAGACTCTGCGCAGGCCAGTCCATTACAAGGATGTTATTGTCGTGCAACCACTTCGCCACAGGCCGAGCAGTATGCACAGGTGCTCGATCGTGTTGAAAGATGCAATCGCCATCCCAGAATTGCTCTTCAACAGTGGGAAGCAAGATGGTGCTTAAAACGTCAATGTCGGCCTGTGCTGTTATAGTACCATGCAAAACAGCAAGGGATGCAAGCCTCCTCCGTGACAACACGACCACACCATAACACCAACTCATTTTTTAGAAGGTGTCCGGATACTTTTGATCACACAGTGTAAATATACATAATAGTGTACACGACCCGCCACAAATTATGGGATTCGATATTGTCTTTATACAAATCTTTCAGACGTTGATCATAAAAAAACATGTCCATCCAAATTGCACCCGCGATTAAAATATTCTTGTACTTGTGCTCTGGTGAAACTCATATCACAGAAACGATCATTAAGTACCCTTTACGAACGTGAAAGGGAGACAGACCAACCAACCGAAACGGACTAACCAATTTTATTTGTTCAATGAAATTTCCCTTGTAATAACATAGGAAAAATTGTGCACAATAAATACCTAAATCTATTTATGAAATGATTTGTTTAAAGGAGACACTTAGTATTTTATTGTTTAAGAATTTTCGAAGGGTCGTGTGCACTCGTAATAGTACAACTTGATTTTTAAAATTCTGTTACCAATTTAAAAATCGTTCGTAAATAAAGAATATGGTAAACATATGAACAGGTTGTAACACCTACAAACACTGAGAAATAAAATAGTCATCTTGTAAATTGTGAATAGGTAGAGTTGAAGTCCCAAAATTCTGAAGATTTGCAGTCGGAGTTAAAGTCGGAGTCGCAAATTATTCTTCCGACTCCCCAACCCGGTAAATAAGTCTATTTTTTAGCGTTCTCTTTAATTGTCGACGATATAACAATAATGCAAGAAGTTGCTCTCGATTCACGTTACACAGCACTATCTTATTGCACGGAGGTCAGTGATCAAATAAGTGGCGTCGGTTCGCGACGGACATCTTACCGCCCAATGTGTAAACAATACAATATGTTAGAGCGGCGAGGGTAAAAAAATCAGATCGGAAACGAAACGCCAAGTGTATCACCGGCCTGAAGAATACCATGCGTTTCTTTTTTCGTGATCATTTTTTCACTTAATCGTACATTGACTTTTGCAATTTCGCTCTCCCGCTCCATCTCTCCCCTCCCTCCTTCTCTCACTCCTCTCTCCCTCTCGCTTCCCCTCCCTACTTTTCCCTCTTTTTCTCCCTCTTTCTGTCTCTTCGTCTCCCTCCCTCTCGCTTTCTCTGTGTGCTTGATACACCGAAGCGTCACAAATGAAGACCTTTCCTTAAACCTGTACGTTGCTAGTGTTCTATACTTTCCCTCTCCAGCGCCAGAGCAAGGCTCTCCTATACACCCCCCAGTCAGAAATTTTTCGTCTGACCGACGAAAATTTACGTCCAAATTTACCAGTAATTATCATCTTCTTCTTCCTATAAGCCGACTTTATATCGTCAGAATTAGTGTCGCGAATGTCTCATATTATCGTCCGATTTACGATAAATTACCGGTTTTTATCGTGAATTTTGGACGAAGACCGACGATATTAACCAGTCAATTACCGGCAGTTAAACAGTTATTATAGTCGGTCTTCGTTCAAAACTTACGATAATTACCGTTGATTTAACGTTATAAATGGCTACTCTAACCACTATATTCCAGGAGACTCATAAGCAGTGCAACGATTTGTCCCAAAAATAGCGAATTGCTCCCAAAAACAATAGGCCACACCTCGTGAAATGCATCTGTCCAATTACCGCGAATTTGAAGACTGCACAAAAATTCCGAAATTACTTATTTCAATTCAACAAATAAGTTCAATACTGTCTATATTTTTCGACAAGTTTCTTGCAAATTGCGATAATTGAACAGATTAGTATTACAGGGTGAGGCCTATTGTAACAAGTAACAATGCATTATTAGAAAAAATAGCTGCGATGCAGATGAATGCTACAGTAAGAAGGCTCAAATTGTCATCTTCATCGTAGAACACGAGACAGTTACGATAAGTCTCAAGAAAAATATGAAGTTATATTAAATTGCCAGTGATTTATAAATAGGTTAAAACATTACAGATGTTCAACAAATGTATTTATTTCATTTTCAGCAGCCATCATTCAACTATTGAAATAAATTCTTACAAAAATATCTTCGGCACGCAAAGAATTTCATCACAGGTTGTTTGTGAGATTCATCACTACAAACACTATGTATATAACTTTCATTTAAAATTAACCACCACCACAAAAGGACTCATCAAGCAACCGATTACTAAGAAAATTTTACCAATTTTAAATTAAATTTGCGCACTTCCATTCTTACACATCAAATATCTACTATGTCCAACTCTCATAACCACTACACATCTTAGTCCTTTAATTGGGACGAGGAGACGCCAGGGCCTGCACTAATGCTACCGAGTCGCAAGTAGCAGAGGGCGAGGTTATCCTTCACAGCTACACCTCTTCAGAAGAAGTTACCCTCCACCTCCCGCTTCTGTGCGGCTCTAACGTTTGTAATTTCTATAGAGTTATAAATTTAACAGATATTCACATCATAAGCAAATAAACAACTCCAAATTTTTCAAATACAACTTTTCCATAAAAATGGTGCTACAACACAGAAATTTTTGTAATGCCAATACCTCTTGTTTGATTAAACTAAAATAAAAGATTAAACTAGATTATTCATTAGTTTTAGCCTCCCTACTCGCTGCAATAAATGAGATCCAAAGAGAGGAAGGAGGAAGGCATCATTTAGTATGAAGTTAAGGAAACGCGGAATCTACGCAGAAAGGGCATAAAAACAGTTAGTTGTGAAAGAAGATTATGAAACGAGACTAAAGTTGAAGAAGAGAGTAGAAGGTGCTGAAAAACAGGACATCAGTGAACCGAAAAAAGGTGGTCTTTAACATAACAAAAACATTTTATTTCAACAAAAAGAAAGCCTACCAAAATCTTGAATTTTCGACCCCATATAAAAAAAGAAAACAAAACGAGAAAACGAGAAATTGTTACTGTATTTTTGGTATATATGTTCCAAGGATTCTAAAACTGTCTTTGTTTTTGTTCTAGCATAAAACCTCAATTTGTTCTATTCTTTTGAAACATCAATACCAATGGACTAAATACCAATACGTCAATTTTTTTCAAAAACTAAGGCCTGAATCAAAATAATGTATGAAAGAAACTGTATTTCTTTTCGAAAGTTACATATTCCACTCAAATTTCATATGAATCAGATTGAAAATAAAAAATTTCATAATTTTTTACGAAAAATATATATAAAAAATTTTATGGAAATTACAATTTCTATAATATATTCACGGTGTGAATATGAAGTTATGCATATAGATTATCGAAATACAAATGAATATAGATTATCGAAATAGAAACAACATTCAAGAACATAAATTTTCCATTAAATTACACTTCAACAAAAAGTTTTATTTTTGGCCTGTACTGTATAGTTACTTATTTTCAACATTCAAAAGAATAGAAGTCATTGATTTTTTATGCTAGGAAGAAAACATAGACAGTTTTAGAATCCTTGGAACATTTCTAACAAACTGATAGTCCCCTTTTTCCAATTTGCACATTTTAAATTTTTATATCGTAGTCCAAAAACAAAATTTCGCTATATTTTATACATTGGTATAACGCATATATATATATATATATATATAAATAAGATTCAAATACAAAAAAAGGACTATCACTTTCTTAGAAATGTTCCAAGGATTCCAAAACTGTCTTTGAATTTGTTCCACCATAAAAACATTTGGACTTCTATCTTTTTGAAATGTGTATATAAATAACTGAAAAACTAATATTTCTAATTTTTCGGAAAAACTAAGGCCTTAATAAAAAAGGGTCTCGAATAAAATGTTTTTCTTTCAAAAATACATGTACTGGCTAAATTTCAGGCCAATCGTATCAAAACTCAGGTTTGACGGGAAACCTTCAGCGTCAGCATTTTACTCCTCAAATGATCGTAAACATAACTACCATTAGAAGACCTACTCTGCCATCAGGGAGTGATAGGTTTCAGAACGAGGATAGAGCTACCCCTCGGCAGTGAATTCCGAAGTACACATTAGAGAACAAAATTACAAGAAACATAATATATTGAGGCTATTCATGAAAGAGGACCGAAAAGTCCTGATGGGCGTTAGAGGGTTGAGCCTCCATTATCGCTACGAAAAAGAGCGTATCGAAGAAAGGAATGAGGAAGGCACCATTTAGTATGGTTATTAGGGAATGCGGAATCTATGTAGATGGGGCATAGAAACAGCAAGTTGGAAAAAAAGTTTATGAAACAAGATAAAATTTAAAGAAGAAAGTCAGATATGCTAAAAAACACGACAGCAGTGAACCGGTAAGAAAAAAAAAAAGAAAAAAATGGACTTTCATATAACTAACATATCATTTCAACAAAAAAGTAGGCCTACCTAACTTCCAGCTCGGGCCCTCTTATTTTCCCCATGGGAGTGCTAATTCTCATAGATACAATATTTGTATCCCCCTGCAGGGATTTTCAAAGGCACAACGTTCGCCAAGTTATACACCCCCACTCATGTCCCACGTAGAAAAAAAAATAATTGTAGGATTTTCATAGTCAACTTGAACTTTATCCACTCCTGGTAAGGGAGGAGCATGATCAGCTGATGCCGACGGAGCAAGCAAATGAGGTGTCTGAGAGGCGGTCAAAGAAAGAGATGGAGAAGCAAGTAGACTTCGAGGAAGTGTACTCTTTTCCGCCGCGGACACTTCTGACTCAATCCGTCGTCTCTTTGAGCCAGCCCAATCTTTGCAGTGACGCTGGGACCTCTTGGATGGCTGACGCCTTTAGTCTCTGATCTTCATTATGTCCGACTGCAGCTAAAGAACCTGATAAATTGGAATAAATTAGTAATATTAACTGTACAAATAAAAACAAAATAAATTAAATTACCGTTTGCCAAGTGACTGTTTTAGCTACCACTGTGTTAGGAGCAGGCCAGGCTAGCTCTACTTGTGAGAGCAACTTGGGAACTTTGGCTGCTATCAGAGAACAAGTCAATTAACTTAACTCTGAATACAACACTTGATACCTGTACCCTATTGCATAACTGGGCGGTAAATTTATTGATAATATATTTATAAGGTAACTTTGAGTATATCTATAGGCGGTCAGATCTGAATCAAATTATTTTATACGGATGAAAAAACCATTACATTGTTTATAAATTAGTCATAGCCTTCCTTACCACTCCAAAGATGTTCAAAGAGAGAAAGGATGAAAGCACCATTAAGTTTACCGGGTGTCCCAAAAAACCTATACCTAATTTTCCAGGGCTGTAATTCAAAAACTATTGAACTTGAAAAAAAATGGGAAGTCACATTTTGTTTCCTAACATTTGTTCCATTTCTGTACAAAATTTCAGATGATTTCATTCAACCGTTTCATTAAGCAGTTTAGCGACCGATACTGAAAGCCTGTTCGCACACTTTTGGTAAACTTAGAATTTTATGACATTAAAACCATTTTATTATCAACTTTTACTCATTTATTAAATGGAAAATATCACTAAAAGAAAGAACACCAACGAAATGTTCCTCCTATTGTTCGTTTGCTGCAAGGAGATTTGGAACATTTGCTGCAATCATCAATTTGCATCATCCGCCAATTTGCTGCAAGGAGATCCTCACGTTAGACGAGTGATGGCGAGAATGAGGCGAATGCAACTGTAAATTGAGAGAAACGGAGGACACACCGAAGGAAACAAACAATAGGAGTAACATTTCTTTTTTATTTTAGTGGCATTTTCCATTTAATAAACGGTTTATAACTTTTAAAAACATGGTTTTAATATCATAACATTCGAAATTCACCAAAAAAGTGCAAACCAGGTTTTCAGCATCGGTCACTAAAGATACTGCTTACAAAAAACGGCTGGATCAATTCTCCCAGAATTTTGTACAGAGATGGAAAAAATGCTAAGAAACAAAATGTGACTTTCTAATTTCTTAATGGTTTTTGAATTACAGCCCGTGAAATTGGGTATCGTTTATTTGGGACACCCTGTATAGTCAAGGGAAAGTGAAATATATGCACAAGAGGTGTTCCCGTATAGGATTCCGCGCACACAGAAACAGAATGTCACGTAGGAAGGTTATGAAACAATGATAAAAATTGAAGAAGAAAGTCTGAGATGCTGAAAAACAGGACGGAAGTGAGCCGAAAAAAAGCTGGTCTTTGACCATACAAAAACATCTTATTCAAGAAAAAGGCTCACTCATCTATCTGGTCGGGCTCTCAAATTTTCCCTTGGAAATGCCAATTCCCATAGATATAATAGTTGAATTCCCCTGAGGGGAACTGATATTACAACGCAACATAGAGGACTGTTGTCTATTGCAATTACACTACGATCAAATACATTTAAGAATAAACAATGCTCTAAAGAAAAAACAGCGCATTTTTTAATTTATTACAGCATTAAATTACCGATTATACGTACTGTATTTGATCGTAGTGTAATTTCACTAGACAACATTCTTCTATGTTGGTCCTCTATGAACCAGAATAAGTATGAGCTTACACGAACCTAATATCATCTGGCATGCTGGATGCTCCTTGAAAGATATCTTCGTCTGTTGAAGAGCCTGTCCTAATCCCGAGTAGGACATTTCTATAGCTACATCAGCCGTCGTGATGCGCTGCATCATTCGCCGCGTGGTGTCCCGCAAACTGACGCCAACGCATCGCTGGAGCTCCGTCATCTAGTGATAGAAGATGCAATATTATTGTGTGTGGTAAATCGAAATCAAATACGCACTCTATGTGAGGAATGGCCTAACTGTACGGATGAAACTCTAATCGCATTGAAATCTCTTATCAACACCGTATCATGCTGAATGACCAGGACGCATTCAGTTGAATTTGCCTCTATAATCAACGCTCACTTGAGAACAAGAAATAAAGAAGCCTTAAACATAAGCGTTCTTAAACTAACGACAGTTCATTAAAACGAAATTTCATTCACCTAATCGGAAGTACAAACGAAGCGAATGAAACAATTGCGGAACTTCGATGATTGGATATTTAAACGACCAAGTAGAATCGAAATTCATACAGTTTCTACCTCCTTCGGAAGAGTTGCTATGGAGTGCTATATTCTCTAGAAATGGTGAATAACTCTGTCAGTTCAGTTTGTTTGAGATAATTCACCACGTCTGCGAGCAGGTGTTGCAGAGACAGCAATCATAGCCTAAAATATGAATTACTTTCAACGTAATGATCAATTTAATGTGTGCGATCACTGACCAACTTCATGTTTTTTTGCATGTCAAAATTATATACTTTGATACTTATGCATCTTAAGATCAGGAGGGCGGCTGTTGAACCCAATAATAATTTTCCCTAGATCATTTTCAGATTTGACTTAACTTGTCAGTAGAACATAACATTCGGAACTTAGAAGTATAATCATTGTACATGACAGGAATAAAACATCCATTAATCTGTACGGTCTGATAATTTATTATTAAATGCCATTTTAATCGAACAATATTTTCTTTTGAACTGGCATCAAAAGTTAACGATCGTCATTAACGGATTCAAGAGTTGCTAAATTCCCAACAGAAAATAATTTGTCTCAGACATTTTAGTCCTGAAGTCTTGTATACCAGTTATATTAGCTTCTATAAAGTGATAGTTTAGATCAATCTTCAACTTTGTACGGGATATTGAGCCCTACACTACGATAACTCCTGTATCTGATGGGGCATCTATTAACGTAAGAGCAATCACTAAGTATGGATGTACGACTATGTACGTATTGTGACAGCCTGGAGCATATGCATAATGAACAATTAATCTTATCCGCATAAAAATTAGAATGCGTTGCTCAACCTCAGGATTGTTTTTGTGGTATTGAATTATTAATAGCTATTGTGTTTCCTCACCACTGTTTGATTGGTCGCTATTTGGACAAGCTCCTCCATTGACTTTGCTCGATGAAATGTTGAGACAGGCTGAGCACAGGTGGCAGAAGGCTTCTAAGGTTCAAGAATGGCCAAAATTTTCTTGATGTCTCGTCTGTTTGAGCGAGACATGTTGAGCAGAACTTCAATCCTATTGTTGATCTTCTCAATCGCAGTACAGCCCTTCCTGAAATAAAAGTCAAAAAATAAAGATAGGTCTATTATGGAGATTAGAATAAAATATAGTTAGTCACATGAGTAATCGAAAATTTTTTTCAGCTAACATTTCAAAGTACGCTAAACTTTAACTTGAGTAACCAAAGTTATTACAGGTAATTGAGTGCAACCAACCCAGGTAACATCCCTTAAAAGTTAGAGGCCTAAGTCACGATTTTAAAATGAAACTCATGAAACTACAAGAAACATGAATGTTTATTTTTTCCATTTTTTAAATATGATATAGAGAAAAGAAGTACACATACATGTTACACATTTTTGCCTGATTTATGTTTCCGAAAATAAGTGAAAATGTGTAGGGAAAAAACAAATTCCAAGACGAAATTAAATAGAATAATTTGTACATTCCATAAATGTAGTGCATGCATTTTCTTGCCTATAAATGACCAATCAACAAGATGTATAACAATTCATGACAATATCTGTTATCAAGGATTCTAATACATAATAATTAACTGCTATATTTTACAGCATTACCTGTATGGGTCTGTAATTGAAACGGGTGTGGGAGCAATGGGCATGTGTAACTTGAAAGCACTTGGTGAAGGTGCCCCACAGGTAGCTGCAGATGAAGCAACTGACTGAGTCGAAGCAGCTGAGGAAGCAATAGACCGAGTTGCCGCAGGAGACGAAGTAGTATACTGAGTTGAAGCTCCAGACGATGACACAAAAGATGAACACTCAGGCTGCTTAACTGTGTCAGTCTCATTGCCACCAGGAGTGTACAGCTTCAGTTCAGCACCTCTAAATGTACCTGAATGCAAGAATGAAAAAATGGCATCGCATTAATTACAGATGCAATTTTATTACTGAACATTTACATAAATTTACAGAAGTTTGTTTAGAATTTAAACAGCTTAAGGGAAAGAAAATTAAAAAATGCATAGAAGTAACACTACTTGAAATGAAGCTGTTGTGTGAGCCAACTAAACCTGACTCATGCACTTGTCATACCTTCATGAATTGAAACTGTTCACCTACTGTAGCATTTGCTGAGGGATGTGAGATGCAGTGCACCAGTCAAACAAGGGTTATCAGTGCCAAAGAAAAGAGAGACAAAAGAAGGATTGAAAGGGTCATATTCCCAGTCCGAAATTTCGCTCAGGCCCACAGCTATATCAAGTAAGTTTTTTGCTCATCTACACATAAAATCCATTGCTATACAATATAACATACATAGAAATGAAATACTCAGTACATGCATAATAGAAGCAAATAGTTTGAGTCATTGCTTCTTAAATTATTGATTGCAACAACTCATTCTTGATTTGCTATCAATTTAAATACTTCTCATGTATATATATCATTAGAAAATTCAAAAGATTAAACATTATAGAAAGTGACACGTCCTCTAAAACCTGTGGGTTTCCTTTAAAGATTTAAATTTTGTAAATTTTAGAACGATCAATGCACAAAACATAAGTGAGGATAAGTAAGAAAATACTTACTTGACTGTGCAAGAATTTTCTTCACTCAAGATGTAGTCCAGTTCTCTTCAGGTTGTGCATTATTTTCACTTTGAGAGTCGACATCATCAACATGCAAGGTGCATATAATCAAGAACAAAATGTGAAACCATTGGAAAATCTAATAATGAAAGAAGAGGAGATGTCTTATATTTGAGATGAAGATCACGGTCAGCTTTAGATTTGAATGAGTCGTTTGTTCTTACATCACATTCAGTTTCAAGGAGAGCAACATGCCCACCCCAATGCTCTCCTTTTTGCACACATCGTTCACAACTATTGTAGCCGGAGTGTCCAATTATTTGTTTCAAATAGCTCCTCATCGGAGGTACTGGTCAAGAAAAATTTCAGGCGGTGGAAGCAACTTGTCAGGAGTGTTTGTGCAATACAAACCTGCACACACAAGCTTTTCAATGTGCATAAACTTCACTAAAATTGGATATGCAGAATATTTTCTTGAATTTGTGTACAGAGGAATACCGTCAATATTAACACACAAATTTAATTTTTCAAATTAGGTATTGAAGAGTTGTTCACTAATTATGCACAACATCTAATCCAGTCTTCGAAATGAACATACTCTCCAAATTCACTCATTGTTTCGACGTTCACACCTTGATACGATTTTTTTAGAGCTTTGGCAGTCTTCGGAATAGATGGGTGAATCACATTTAAATCGCATAACAGTCTACTTAAACAATCACTTGACAATTGTTTTTCAGAGGTGGCCCACTTTGCTAAGATCTCACCCAATAATTTTTCACGATTGTCCGATGAAGTTGGTGGAGTAACGCTAAAATTGCAATCTCGGACACAATTGCTTGAACCATCACTTGAGGAATCGCTATGAAATGAAGATGTGTCACTATGCTCAGGAGTATCACTGATTGAGCTCAGACATTCTTCCGAAGGTTCTTTGATTGACCCTTTGCGATTAGGAACATCACGTATTGAACAGTCAATGGAGCAATGATCATTGCTCCATTGATATGAACCAATGAACCTGATAACAGATCAGACATGTTCATGTCCGATCTGTTATCAGGAAGAGTATCCCTCGATAACTTTGAGCAGTTCGCTTCAATAGCATTATTGGAGGATTCTGGGATAATTTTATCATAAAAACAAGGTTTCGAATCACACCCATCTTGAACGGGAAAGTGTGAGAAACTGCTTCATCTGAATCATCTTCTGAAAAAATTCTTTCAAAAATCCTTCGATGCTTCTGCCGTGTCGACAATTCAGAAAATAACTTGCGTTTCTGTGAAGGCATGGTAGATTACCAGTAGCAAACTGACAAAGGTTTTTCTGGAAGTAACTTTCAAGCTGAATGACTCTGAGGGTTAAAAAAATATTCACATTGAATCATTTTACAAGCAATGATTTTGCTTGTGTTGATCAGTTTGATCCAAAAACTCTACATCTCATATCAAAATACACAGTTAAAGTAAATCACAATAGAACTTGTAGTGTTACCACATATTTGAAAAATTTCTTAATAACTTGAGGGGGACAACTGTGGGATTTGATCAAAAATTTCAAATTTTGCTGAGAAGGGTTCATTGAGTCGAAGGGGCTGTTGTGTCCTAAAGTTTATTGAGGTTACGGGTACTAGAGCCCCCCAAAGAGGGGTCTAAAGATAGATAGTGAGGGTAAAAAACCGTGAATTTTTGACCAACATTTCAACAGAAAACAAAAGGAAAATGAAAAATCCAGTTTTGTAACTTTGCTAGCAATGTTACAAAGATTCTACAACTGTCTTAGTTTTTGTTCTAGAATATAAAAACTCTGACTTCCATTCCTATGAAATGTCCAAAAAAATCCCATATATTATGAAAAATATTCCTCATTTTCTCAAAAACTATGGCCAAAATCACGAAATTTACATTGAGCAAAATGTTATTCTTTTAAAAAATTACATAAAGTGGGCACATTTCTAAGCAATCTGTCCACAAATTAAAATTTAGTTTGTTGTCCCCCTTAATCCTTATTATTGACCGTGGTTGGAACCTGGAAACTTTGATGTCATATCTATAATAAGTTTCATGTCTATCTTTATATTTGTAAGGAATTTGAACTTACATGCATATTTCACAAACAAAAATATTCCTGGAAAGTAATTGCCTGTTTTGAACAATAATGATAATAATTTTAATCAGAAGAAAAATTATTGTAAATTTTTTTTTACACTGAGACATCAAAGCAATTCAAATACTAAAATTATTGGAATGAAAGGATTGCCTAATGAGTATTGCATTAGCATTCACTAAATAAGGTCTAAATACTTCACAATTCACCATGATAGGTCGTGCAAACCTGAAGTAATATTTAATATGATGTACTAATAGAAGCATCATTGGAAGAATTGCTATGAGATGAACTTCTATCTTTAGGTTCAGAACTCAAGCAAATCTTGAGGGATATCTCTGACTAAGCTTTCATTTGCATTACTGGATGCCTCTGAGATCAATTTTTTGTACACACAAGGTTTGAAGTCAAACAAGTTTGCTTGGGCATGTATGAAAAACTAATTCATGTCTGTTATCATTAGATTGAGAACCATCTCCTGGATGAACTCATTTTAAAATCATCAAACTCAAGCTCTCCTTTGATATTGTAGATTTGTATAGTCAAGATAGCAAAAGTTCATCAAAAAGTGTCTATCCGTACACATGAGTCATAATATGAGAATATTTCATAAAATTTTTCTCAAATAATATTTCTGGTGTCAATTAACATTTACCAATAGTTTTTTCATAAATACACAGTGCTTAAATCAGAAAATGAATTATGCTACCACACGGTTAAAACAAGGCCCTATAAACTTGATTATTTTTTGTTTGGAATCTGGTACCTCTCACATATCTGGAATAAATTTCTATGTCTATCTTTATATGAACAAAATAGGCATTCACATATAAGTTCCTATATTTTCCATGGACAAATTTTTACTGGTAAGTAGTTTCCTTCAGTGAATAGACAGAGTAATGTGTTTCATCAGAAGAAAATTGATTAAAAAATTTTACATTTGCACTGAAACCAATCAAATAATTTCTATACCAACATTGTACAAATAATAGGAGAAACATTGAAATACATTCAAAGAGAAACATTGTCATAGTATTCAATGAATGAGAGTTGAATGCTTCTCATTTCCTGGACAGCATTTGTCAGAGACAGATTCTAGATTGATATTTTGAAATTTTATACATACATATTTCAGTACATTATTCATCGCATAAACAATTTACACTACTAAAAGCAAAAATTATTCAAATTGGTAAGGATATGTTAACTAAATTTTGAGAAATTACCCCTCAGCACAAATAAATTTGAGTGTAAAATGATATTTTACTATAATTTTTGGTCAAACTGGAATTTTGTTAGCATCAGTCAGCTGTTATCCTCAGAAATCCTTGTTCATGACTGTACACAGTTTAACATGGTACAGTCATGTCTTATTTGTGATGGATACATATATATTTATAAAACATATGCATTTCTCATGTGAATGCACAACGGTGAGCTTTAAAATCGTTCAATCCATTTTGAAATCTTACATCAGCAGTGAAGCAATTAAAAAAATTTAAATACCAACAATAGTATTCGGGAGTTAGATCTTAGTTCTATGTCATGTATTGCATAAATTTGTTATTAATGCGAATCAAATCTTTCACAGTTCAAGATAATATTTTTAAGCCTAACTAGAGAATGAGTTATATGTTACAAAACACTGCTCCAACTCGTGCAACTAAGTCAAATAGCATGCTACTTGTTAGTCATTCATGTTACCAGCTGAGCTGTTTCATGATTTCGACTTCATATCTTGAAGCAATAAAAATACTTTCCAATAATACGGATTTCATCTTATAAATGAAGGTCATAAATCATGAAACTGAAAATATAATCAAATAAAGAGCCTATTCATACCTAGTAAATTAGTAGCTAACTGTGGAATTACAGGGTTTAATCAGGCCCGTTAACTGAATTTACCAAATTGAATTCCCGATGAGTCACGCACGGTCAGCAAGTGAAAGCTATGTAGCATGAATAGTTAACGAAATTTCTATACCTTCACAGCTAAAACCTATATAGTTTGACCCAATTTCCATATCTTGAATACTGTGACAGGCTAAATTTCAGTATTTTCAAGGGAGTCACAGAATCACAAACGAGTATCCACACAAACTGACAACAACTGAGAAACTGATCACTCATGTTTCCAAGTACCGACTCCCGACTAATCCCAAGCAGGGTTGCCAGAAGGTTTTCGTGAATAGTAACAAATTCCCATCGCAAAAGGTAACAAATTGTCTCAAAAAGTAACAAAACCTGAAAATCGTCAAATAAATAATTTAACATTGAAGGAAGTGTTTACTAACCTTTCAAAAAGTAGCTCCTTCTTCAGCACTGCCGTATAAGTCCCCTCGCGTCATCAATTTGAGTAATTCTTGAGAAGGCTGCCATTTCATGCAGTTAGTGCCAGTAAGTAAGATTTTGGAGTACAGAAGTGCGTTTAAAGTTTCTGTTTTCAACAGAGACCTATTTTTACGTTTAATATTATTTAAAAGGGAAAATATTCTTTCGGCACAGGCTGAGGAATGAGGCAACGCAAGTAGGCTCATCATTAACTTTGACAATAGTGGATATCGAAGTCCATCACCGCACTTTTCTTTTGAAACAGTGTACCAGAAGTTTTCAGGTTCCTCGTCAGTTATACGGTTCGTGTCCTCCAAAGTGAGCTCTCGCCACTCGCTATTCAGTGTTTCGAACTCTTCTTCAGAAATGATGTTAGGAAATTTTAAGGCAAGAGGAATGATAGAGGCAGGTTTTTCCATATTAACGTTGGCGGGGTCCATAGCCAGAAGTAATGCCAACTTTTTAAGCATTTCATTCGAGAGAAAACGGCTAAACATTTCTTTCATTAATCGTACATAAAAATTCAAGGTGTTCACTCGAAATTGTTTTAGGTCCTTGTCAGAAATTTTTTCAGAATTCTCGCAATAAACAGCTTCTGCTTCGGCCCCAGGGTAAATTTTCTCAATTGGAAGGAAGACCGAAGGATCATTAACAGCAATTTCTGCTAGATCCTTATTTTTGATTATTTCTCGTTTCACAAAGTAACTCAGGATAGTTTATACAGAAATATTTATAGAACTCTTCAGTTTGTGCAGTCGAAAGGTCTCAGTTTGAAATTCAAGGTTAATCTTACTGACATTGTGTAATATGAAGGCCAAGAACGAATAGTACATCTTATTTTGTGGGTTCCGCAATTGTTCTAATATTGCTGCAGCCGACTCGACATTATCTTCTAATGCTGCTGATGTGAAGAATAAAGTGAGAGCTGCCGACTTGCGTGCTGTCGTTACGACTTGCTCAAGAGACAGCCATCTAGTGCAACTTAGATGCAAGGTTTTTCTAGGGTCGGTGTCTGTAAACTTTTGAAATTCTTTATACTCATTGAGACGTTTGGGACTATTTGCTATGTATGAGTAAATACTTCGAGCTAAATCTTCCAACTCGTTCGGGAGTTCTAAGCAAGCCTTGGAAGCGCACAGGTGCATTGAATGGCATACGCAACCTTGAACAAATAATGCTGGGACCTTTTCTTTCAGCAAATGTTGAACACCGTTTTTCCGGCCCATCATTACACTTTCGTTATCGCTTGCAAACCCAATAAGGTCATCAAAGGAAATGCCATGTTTTTCAAAAAAGGTAGTCAAAGAATCAAAAATTCCTTTAGCGTTACAATCCATTACCTCAATTAAAGCCAAAAATTTATCCACAGTTTTTTGCACATCAAGATCATATCTGGCAACCAAAACAAGTTGTTTAGTAGTGGAAACATCAG
The DNA here is from genome assembly GCA_030386875.1 of Morinoia aosen. Classification (NCBI taxonomy): domain Eukaryota; kingdom Metazoa; phylum Arthropoda; class Malacostraca; order Amphipoda; family Talitridae; genus Morinoia; species Morinoia aosen. The sequence goes on from CM059569.1 coordinate 70,349,513, forward strand.
TGGTTTCATCGATAATTAACAAAAATTTTGTTTTCGTTAATTTTGCAGTGAGTTCGTTTAAATAATGCTTACCAATGACAGCACGAAACACTCCGGTGCCTTTCGTTCGGCCGCATTTGATGTCTTCACTGATTGAGGAATCTTCGCAAACATTAGCCACCAACCCAGGTAAGTGGTCCAAAATAGAGACAGGTAAGTTGTGTTCTGCGACGAAGACACAAAGTTTTAGTTCAGCTGCAGCAACTTTTTTTGAACGTAGCGTTGACGTACTGGGTCGCACGAAGTCAGTCACCTTTGAGCACTTGTTAATAGTACGCTCATTTTTTTTGTGCTTTTCTGTATTTCCATGTCTTTCATTCTGTGTTACTCCACCAGCTAATTCACAATTGCAAAACTTGCAATATGCTTTATTTTCACCTCCTTTACTAACTTGAATCCAAGCTGAAAATTTTTCATCGTCAAGCCATTCTTTTCTGAGGTTTCGTTGGTAAACGTTAGCTAGTTTACACTTTTTCTTTTCGGGTGTTTTGTTAATATAACTTTCCGAATTATCTCTTTTTGCACTCATCATGGAATAATGGTTTATAACTTGAAAAATTATAAAGATGAACCGATAAGATGCTATTATCTGAGTGGAAAGCACAAGCGAACTGAACTGCGGCACCGCTTTCACAGACGCAACTCAACTCAATGAATCATTGCATCATTTGACAGTTACCGGCGAACGTTGCCGAACTTGTCGACTCGACCATACGAGTTATGAACGAGACAAGCGCGGTTGAAACGACTCTTTAGTCAGCACGAGTGCCTACGGAACGGGATCTTCTTTAAAGAACTATTAGCTGAAATTTCAAAAAGTAACAATATTTATCGAATTTTGTCAAAGTCGTTACAAAAGTAACAACATAGGGATCTGATAGCAAAAAGTAACACTTTTGTTACGAACGTAACACTTCTGGCAACCCTGATCCCAAGTACAACAACTTCCCGCGGAATCTCTCACACAGACTCACGTGACTAACGAGGAACGATCGACACTCAAACAACGCTTGAACGCCTTTCAAACATGGAATATAAGGTCTCAACTGATGTCAAATTTAATGTATTTCAGCTTCCAACTCATTACTGATGTTTTTAGGTAGAAACTATCTAGGATATTTTTAAGCTTTCTAGATTTACAGCTATTAGCAAGAATACAAAATTCGATATCTGGTAGATGGAACGAAAACTATCTAGATCTAGCTATTTTATAGCTAGAGTCGCAATTAAATATGTGCACAATTTTCGAATTAAAGCCTACATTAACGTTCGGAACTTCGTGTACTGTACGCGAAGGTTCGAGTAATTTTTCTTGTATTTTTTCTCTGATTTGAGAAAGAAATATTTTCATTAGAAAAAATTATCAAATTTTAAAACATTCTCATTAATTGATGCTGTGAATGTATAGGGTTATAGGTTGTCCATCTTTTGAACATGTAAAACTTAACGAATTCACATAAAATTGTAATATTTAAAAATAAGTCCTTCTGGCTTAGAATTGCGTTCTCTTCAACCGTAAAAAAGAACTTAACACTGATATTCCAACTCATCGAAACGGTCACGTTTTGAAGAGCTGGAACCTTTTATATCCTTTGAAACGTTTTGAAGCGTGAGTTAAATATTGAATAAAGTCAGATATACATTTTGTCCGTTGACATCAAACTATAATAATGCATTTTATACATCCAGGATTTTTTCTTCAGATATAAATAAGCCATTTAAATGAAATGCACCTATTCTTTGTTTTCACAATAATGGTCCTGTATTATTAAAATTCAACCTTTTATTTGCAAAGAAATTATCAAGCGCTAAAATTCAGATATTTCATGTTAAATTCTCAACATTTGAAGCTTATATTAGAAAACATGAACTTCATATTCTAACGTCTTAAAAATTAGAACGGATAAAAATAGCGAAATATGTAAATTTGCTCCTGCAATATCTTAATTTTGAACTTATGTTTTTGACTCTCATGTTGGAAGAATTGAGGGTCAGACTATTGCATGTGAAGGATAAGTAAAATAATATTTGACTATCAGAAATACATCACATAATACTATGTAACTCTTCATCAATTAAACTTAGGCTTGGGCCATCCAGCATTAACGTTAATTTAAAATTATAAAATATAGCGTAAAAAACGATCGTATTTTTACCAGCGTTTTTCTACGGTCGAAATTACCGTCAAAAATCGACGGTAGATAACGGTCACCATTGTCGGTGGGCATTTATAACGTCTAAAATTACCGGTGATTACCAGTAATTTACTTACTGTTGGAAATCTTACGATAAACGATGGAAATCGATTATAAATACCGGTTCGCCGACGAAAAAATTCGGATTGGGGCCCTGCAGGGGCAGTCCCTCTGAATGAATTATGCCATGCAGAATTTGCAGCAGCAGTAGCTACGGAGAAATCCTCAAATGTGAGTTCCTTTACTCTATTGAGCTTGAAGAATGTCGTACTTATTACCGTAATAAGCATTGGCATTTGTACCAATGATTGGCTCCAAAATGAGCAAGCCACATAATTGTTTGGAATTACCAATCCTCCACTGCATAGCGGGTTTTTCCTTAAATCCAATTCTAGGTCTTTCTATCGAATGCAGGTGAAGGGGACATCATTTTTTAATGTCCGAAATCGTCAACACAACAACGCCAATGAAGATGAAGGAAACTTAGAAGAAAATGAAGGCTCAGACGACGACTTTAACGAGGACAGGTCGTCCGAAAATGATTCCGTGAGTAACGACGCCAATGAAAGTGAAGGAAACTTAGAAGAAAAAGAAGAAAAAGAAGGCTTAGACGACGACTTTACCGATGACAGGTCGTCCGAAAATGATTCCGCGAGTAACGACGCTAATGAAAGTGAAGGAAACTTAGAAGAAAATGAAGGCTCAGACGACGACTCTAACGAAGACAGGTCGTCCGAAAATTGTGAACGTAACTACAAAAGTACGACAGATGACTTTTTAGAGAATGGCAACTAGCAGCGCAAAAAATAACTGTTGAAGATAATTTCAAAAGCTTCATGAGAGCAAAGAAGAATCAGATTTATCGTTTGAAAGAACGGTTTGCTGTAATGCTGAACGGTTGCAATAATTAACATATTTTTAAACAAGGAAATGAAAGGCACATTGTATTGTTGGAAGGTATCCAAAATCTCAACCAAGAGTGTCATTGCACATTTTACAAGAGGAAAATATATCTGAGCTCACATTTTGCAGGGCAACCCGTTTTCAGTTTCCTAGTTCGCTGCCCCGCTCTGAGACCTGAAGCAAAAAATTGTCTGTTTCAACGGGCAAGAAGAAATAGCGGGAAAATATAGCTACAGTCTATTTGCTCAAAAAACACGAAGCGAATAAGAACTATAAAATTAGTAACAAACAGGCAAAAATTGAGGAAAAACGATGCATTGGACAGTCTGTCTTACTAGACACTTGAGTGTTTACTATCAATAATTTGGCAAAATGGGAGACGGTACGGATACCACAAAAAAATTTTCCCTGAATAGTATCAAGAAACTTAGGCCGGCCCTACACGTAACTGTTTATCTGAACGATTTATCTGTGCAGATAAAAATCGTTGCAAGTCATCTGACCGTCGCTGCCCCTACATTATTCAGATAATCGTTGTGATTTCCACAGTTTTCGCAATGTCTTCGGAGGAAGAGGAATCTGTAGCTCTAGCAGGTTTAGCTGTGGCAATATGCCTAAAAAGGGCAAAAAGTGCCTCTGGTTCAAGGCGCGGCCGCAAGTGGAGCAGAGAATGGCTTCTAAAGCGGAATAGTTATACTCATACAAACTTATTGAAGGAGTTAAGAGCAGCACCAAAGTGTACGAGCGTTGCCGTACATGTCTGTATCTGGATGGTGTATTCTTGACATCACACCCTATAAAAGCCATGCGCGTTTAGTTTGCGGTGCTCTTTCGATTCGCTCGCCCTTCTGTGCCAGTGACATCTGATTTACTAATAAACTTGCCACCAAGCCACCTCTACTATCATTAACCACCGTATATTGGTGGACCAGTCTGGTTTGAACTCGCGTGCATGTGTGAAATTAATTACGAGAATTAATTACTTAAGTAATTATAGAGTCATTGGAACATTATACACTCTCAGATGTGTAACGAAGAACATAACCAACTGTGGCAGCCGCGTCCCTCGGTATTCGTGTTCGGATTTATAATACCGGCAGAAGACTTGGTTGAGGTTTATACCCAATTCACAGTTTATTTGAATATTGGATCTCCATTTCGCACCAGAATCCTTGTGTATGAATCTGGAGAAAATATCGAAATCGTGTTCGAGTGCACTATAAGTGCATTCCCAGCAACAAGTGATCAGTAAGAACAATTTGTTTTAAATAATAACTTCAAGGTGCATACAATACTACGTACAATAACTGTCGGTGACATTAAATGAACAGCAGCAGTGTTTTCAAAGTGAGAAACAGTATTTCACTATTTTAAGCCATCGTAATTAAAAACTACGTCCTAATGGTGTTATAAATAGTGCCAAAAAACTGTTGCAGTAAAACAAAAACTGAGTGAAACAAGGTACCAACTAAAAATCATCGAAGAATCAACGTGGTACCAAATTTGAAATCATTATCATCGTGTACCGTCAGCAACGTGGTACGCTGCCCTCGATACCCTGCACTTCAACAACAAGCACCAGCGGCATCATACCCCAGCAGCGGTCCGCAAGCGACGTGCGCAGCAGACTACATTCTTTTCGCAGTTAAGTTTTATTGGAAATTTTTTTTCTTTCAATCTCAGTGCGCATGTACTCGCACAAGCCTCTTTGCTCTGTCGCTAGGCAGGCTGTTTTTTGTATGCACTTAATGCTCTGAGACCTTGTCTCTACAAATGCCGACTGGGCAGCTAACGCGCTGGCTCTGCAAGTGGCTTCAGTTTAATATTGGTCGTTGTGAGAGACGCAGTGCGTCAATAGCGTCAATAAAACCTGTGGATTAGCAGATTAATCGCCTGATTATCTTCAATAATTAGAGTAAGTGTAATATTTTACTGTTTCTAATGCAGGTTTAATAGAAGCCGTGAGGCAGTAATTTTGGTTTATTCAGTGCTAAAAATTCGAAGGAAGTCTCGTTTTTGTTGTTTAACGTAAAAGTTCTGCATAAAAGTACTAGAGTGTTTCCTAAATTGTTACCGAGCTCGCCTAGAGAGTCAAGAATTTCTCTGGAGATTGTGTTCTTGTAGTTTTAATTTTTGGAGAGCAGTGAGGCTATTATTGCTATTATTGAGTTATTATTGCGTGTGCTATTATTTAATTTTTGTGTATATTGATTGAAATTAGGTGTGTACTTATTTATTTTTGTTTTGCGGAATGCGACATCATTTTTTGCATATCTTTGATTGCGAATAGGAAAACTCCTTGAAAATAGTCCTGTGGTAGGTTTAATGTCATATTCCTCGGACAGCGACCCGGAATTCGTTCGCACAGAACCCACAGTAACAAAAAGTGGTAGGATCAGTAAGCCTAGAGTTACTAGTGTGACACAATCTACCACAATGACGACCCCGACGACAAGTGGAGGTGCAGGTGTTAGTGGTAATAATGATAGGACGCAACTCGCGTGTGACATCGCCGCAAATATTAATATTCCCAGCGTTGGAACGATAATGACCAATGCTGAATTGCCGACGTTTCGGGGGAGACGACGACAAAATTATGCTGAGTTCCTGGAGAATAAGTCCTAAACAACTCATATACAAAATCTTAAGGCATATATGACACTTCTTCCAGACGCGACGACTGATGAACGAAAAAAGGAATTCCTAGTGAGATCAGCAAATAAGAATGTAGGTGACTTCAACGCAGTTGTGACCAAACTAGTCAACGCAGATTTAAATTATACATTTGATCAAGTAGTTAAAATTCTCGATGACATATACGTGTGTCGTGGGGAAAAGAGCATACACGCCTTGGCATGTGATTTAAATGAATTGCAATTGATTAGGAACAATGCTTTAGCAGCACAATTAGTAACAGCGTTTTCAAAGATACGTAAACTCACTGAAAACATTTTGACGTCAACCACATTGGGTTGGCAAAGGCACCCTTATTATCAAGCTTGCACGACGCAAGCAGAGCTGAAACGATTTGTAGGTGACAGCATGTCATACAGTCTAGCATTAACAGTTCTTGGTCCGTTATTAGATGAGTCGTTCGCTAGAAAAATTTTTGAACACCAATTGAGCACAGCTGAGGAACTGTTGGCGAGGTTAATTTCAACCGTCAGAGGTCAGGCGGAGACCAAAAAGATTCTTGTGTCACAATTTCCAGTCAGAAACGAAAGTGAGAGCTATGTAGGTGATATAGCCAGTGAGTTTGACGAAGGCATTGATGCCCCAGATCATTTTCCGGAAAATGAGGTGTTCTACGGGAGTGTAGGAAATTACCGTAGGAACTACCGTTCAGGAGTACGTAGGATCACTCCTAGGCCTTGGTTAAAAAATCCTCGTGGTTGGGCAAGAGAATTTGGTAGTTACGTAGGTGACCGAGCAAATGGATCTTTGGAGTGTAACATGATGAGAACAGACAGCAGTAGTTCTAATGTTTCTGGTCAGGCTTCAGGTCATTTTCCCAAGTATGAAGCAACGAAAAAACGAGGTTTCCCATTTTGTCCATCGTGTTCGATGGTTGGACATTTCGAGTGCAGGCCCAAGAGAGATCAGTTTCCGAGAGGGTGTTTTGCATGTGGTGGAACCCACGTGGTAAAAAATTGTCGAGCAACAGGAACAGAAGTACGCAATTATAAGGCTTATTTACGCGGTGGCAATGTAAATAGGGGTGGCCCAACGCGCGGTAAGAGTGAAGTGCATTGGGTGGAAGCCGAGTCAGGCGATTTTTTACTAGAAAATTAGGAACGGATAGAGGTAACAGGAAGGATGGGTTGAATTTGACAGAGCCCGAGGTTGGCAGCGTCCTCGTTAATCTTGCAGCCGTGACCGAAAGTCCAGATACCACCGAGACAAACCAGTCAGTCATTGATCCCACCGAAATAACCCAATCTTTCATTGATCCCTTGTTTAAATGCGAGAATAGGTATAAATTATTGCAAGACGAAGAACTCGCAGATAGACAAGAGCGAAGCAAAGTAGTCGAGGCCTATTTCTCTGCTAGTGTAGTGAAAAGTAATTGCAATAAAGAAGACGCTGGTTTGGTCGCGTTTAAGGGAAGCAATAAACCAACGATAATATTACAAAGTAATGAGCAGTATTTGAGTGCCTTGCTAGACAGCGGGTCAGAGAAATGCCTAATAAGTTACAGGCAGGTTAAAAATTTGAACGAAAAAGTTAAGCCTAGTCGTTTAATAGTGAAGGGCATTAACGGCAAAAGTAATGTAAACGGCGAAGTAGAGTTGTCTATGAAAATTCCTGGCACTAAAAAAGTACTAAAAACTAATGCCCTTGTCGTAAAAGAGGCTAAATTTAACTATGATTTAATTCTCGGCCGCGATGTTCTAAACAATGCTACTATTGATTTTAAAAATAAAACTCTTCGTTGGGATGATATTTCTATCCCGTTTTGTGAATTAAAAATGGAGCCGGTTTTATCCAGAGAAGCAGTAATGAAAAGAATTGTAAACAGCGACTGTCTGATGTCTGAGGTTGCTGTCGCGAGAAAGAGCGACAGGGTCAGTCACCTGTCAGAAAGAAATGACTGCAGAGAGAAGAAAAAAATTCCCGCTGTGGCTGAGGCGTCACATAGTCCGAGGCAGTTGGTAGTGCATTGCACTCAAGTGGAAGTGCCTGGTAATTCGATAAAAATAGTGTATGGCTTCCTTAAGAAGGCAACTCCAGGAGAGTATATGATTTTAAAAAGGTGCCTTGATAGTGGTGCTCTTATAGCGGATTCAATTGTTCGAGTTAATGAAGACGGCGTGGTGCCGGTAATGGTTCTGAATTCAAATGAAGAGGCTGTTCATTTAAGTGAGAATATGATGTTATGCAACATCGAATTAATTGCAGCAGATGATATTGAGAGCGAGATATATTTAACAAGTGTTGAAACAGCACTCAGAGACGCTCATAATGATGAAGTAAATTCTGACGCGGTGTTCGATACGATTCAGGTTGTCTCGGCCGGTGGTGGAAAGAAAGTGATAGCTGAAAGAAAACTTGAGTTGGATGCTAACGCTCGCGGTATACGGGAAATTCTCGTTTGTGACGAGGAGTTGGGAGTTAATGCACAAGTAGGTGCAGGAGTAGGTGTGTCAAAAGGTGGAGAGCAAGAGGTACGACGTGTTTTAACGAAAGATGACGTTTCATGTAATGAAGAAGACATACAGTTACCGTTAAATAATTTATTGAATAAGTTCCGAGATGTAGTTACTCATGAAGGAGAGACTATAGGTGTTACAAATATTATGAAGCACCAAATTCAGTTGAAACCGGATGCTCCGGTACTAAATTTAGCTCCTTATCGCATTCCCCACAAGTATCAGGAAGAGGTAATGAAAATAACAGATGACATGCTCGCGCAGGGAATAATCGAAGAGTCCAGTTCAGACTTCAATTTTCCTGTTATCGTAGTTAAAAAGAAAGGCGGGGATCTTCGTCCCGTGATTGACTTCCGTGCACTTAACAAGGTGTTGATAAAACATTCTTATCCCATACCTAGGATTGACGACATTTTATCGACCTTGGGCGGTAACGCGTGGTTTACGAATTTAGACCTCCGCTCGGCCTTTCATCAGGTCGAATTAGAACAAGAGAGTAGGAAATTCACTGCCTTCAGCATTAATTATCGGAAATTTCACTTCTGTCGAGTCCCTTTTGGATTGAGTACTTCACCGGGAGTATTTCAAAGGGTAATGACCTCTGCCCTTGCACCCATTTTGGGTAAACTAGCTTCCGTCTTCCTAGACGATCTATTGGTGTTTTCAAAAAATAAAAGTCAGCATTTAGCTGATATAGAAATCGTTCTTAAGATGCTGCGATCCGGTAATTTGTCATTAAAGCTTGAGAAATGTAACTTTTTCAAAAACGAAATCGAATATTTAGGTCACATCGTTGCAGCCGATGGTATTAAATGTAAATACTCGCAAAAATTGCAAGACTCCCGGGCGCCGGTCAATGTTAAGGAATTACAACAGTTTTTAGGTTTAGCGAATTATTTCCGTAATTTCTTACCAAATTTTGCTGAGGTAACGTATCCCTTGTACAATCTTTTAAGAAAAAACGTTGACTATACGTGGACAAACGAATGCCAAAAAAGTTTTGACTTTATCAAATCGTCTTTGATTTCTGACACAGTCCTAAGACATCCTGACTATACTAAGGACTTTCATGTTTTCACAGACGCATCTAACTCAGGAATTGGAGCAGTACTAATGCAGACGGATGATTCAAGCGATAAAATTCTAAGACCTGTGGCTTATTACAGTAAGAATCTTGATTCGAGCCAGCGAAGATATTCTACTACCAAAAAGGAGTTTTTCGCAATTTTTTCGGCTTTAAAGTACTTTAAATATTTAATTACTGGATACCCTGTCCGGGTTTACACCGACCATAGGCCCTTGGCGCCACTTTTTGCAAAAAAACTTCCTGAAGACACCAATATGCTTCGTTGGTGTATTAGCGTTCATTCATTTGAACCCGTTGTTAAATATTTACCCGGCAAGGAAAACGTTGTAGCTGACTACTTGAGCAGATTACCTGTAAACAATGAGAAATTAAATCTTAAAGAACTAGATCGTTGTGATGCTCTGGAATCCGCATTTGAATCAGAAGTCTGTATTGTGGAGACTCGATCACGACACAAAGGCATGACTAGACATGAGGTAGTTGACCCGCCTAGAGCGAATGCTGACGGTGCAGCAGACAAAGACGCGCGACCCGCGCTGCTAGACTATGTTCCGAAGGAAGAAGAGATTTCTTGGACGATTAAGGAATTTATTGAAGAACAGAATAGAGACCCTTTCTGTATAGAAGTAAAAAATGTTTTGCTGCATTGTAGTATTTCGAATATTCCAGACTTGCAGAAATTTTTGATTTTAAATGACATTCTATACCGACGTAGACAAATTGACTATGGACCTAGCACCATTTTGACAGCAGTCGTACCTAATTCCTTGATGGGTAAAGCTATTTTAGCGATCCACAGCATGTACCATACAGACGATACCCACACCTTGTTCAAGTTTAAGCTAAAGTATTACAATCATTTGGAAGAAATAATTGTGCGAAAATTTGTAAAAGATTGTGAAGTTTGTAAACTAATTAAAGCCAGACCTTCTGTCCCAATTAAAATTTTTACCGCTCCGATCGCCAAGGAACCATTTGAAGTTGTATCAATGGACCTCCTTGGACCCCTCAAAATTACAGATAACGGCAATAAACACATATTCGTCATAATCGATCTCTTTTCCAGGTTTTGTAGGTTGGATGCAATATCTAATCGTCGTACGGAGACGATAATTTCATGTTTGAGTAATTGTTTTTCGTTGTTAGGATTTCCCAAAACTCTCATTTCGGATAATGCATTGGAATTTAAATCATTGGCGGTCAAACAATCCGCGAAAATGCACGCCATTGCAAAAAAGGAAGTATTGGCGTACAGTCCTCATTCCAACGCTATAGTTGAGCGTAACAACAAAAAAATAACAAACTTGTTAAAATTATATGTGAACATACTTCCTCATGCAGAGTGGGATCAATTGCTAGAAGTTGTAGAGAATGCATTGAACAACGCATTGAATTCTACTTTGGGCGAAACACCTAGTTACGTAATGTTTAATCGTGATACGTGTGCATACTACCAATCCGAGAGTTTTGATTCTGTAACTTATAATTATGATGAGGAATTGAATTTGATAAATTATCGGGCAAAAGAAGCCGCCCGGACGGTGGAAAATATTCGAAATTTAATTATAAATAATACGACAGAGAGAAATTTATACAGAAACATCAAGCGACGTAATAAGGACATACAGGTGGGCGATCGTGTTCTTTCAAAGAATCACGAGAAAAAACATAAGCTCGAGCTTACTTGGATGGGTCCTGCTATCATTCAAAAGGTGAAGAGGAATTGGGCTGAGATCAAAATTGGGTCAAAAATTTACAAGAGCAATCTTAATCATTTATTACCCTTGAGGAAGGTTAAACTGTGAGTTAAAATGACGACTTCCTTCTTCTACGTTCATATCATTAACGTTTGATGGCACAACGATTCGACGAGTACGATTTACAAGGTTACCCTTGTTTAACACTTGCGTTAAGGTTAATAATCATAGGTTAAGGAGTTTTCTTGTGTAAGATGCGTTATATTCACAATATTCACAGTGATCTGTATATTTTATTTTATGTGTTATGTTTAAAGTTTTTGAGCTGCGTTGTTTTAAATTAATTGGGGTAATGTTTGACATTAACCTGAGGGGTAAATGGAATGCGTCCTGTCTATTTTAATCTTGTATCTAAGACGTTTCATTTGTTTTTCTCAATTCGCTCAAGACGTTTGTGTCGCTGAATTGACAGTTTTAATCGTGAACGGATGCGCCGACTGCGAAATGCAATCGCTGAGCTTGCTGTTCACCTTGCGAGATGGGTTGTTTTGACGCTGCGGCCGTGTACCGCAGTGCTATTTTTATCGAGCCGGAATGTTCGGCGATCAGTATAATTTAATTTAAATTCATAGACAGGTGTCTAGTCGTCTGATGGTTTCGATGCGAACAGAGGTTTTTTTCTTATTCGAGATTTATCGTGGGTGATTAATGACAGTCAGAGCAAAGAGTTCTGATATCAAAATTTATGTTGTTTAGTTTTTATTGGTCATGCTAATCGTCTTTGTATCTGTTTCCGTGCAGGATCTGCATGGACGTCTTCGCTATGGGGAATCAGGTATCCTTAGTGGACGTGGAGACGCTTTCTTCGGCAATTGCGAAGAATCAAGGCGCCAATGAGGAACTCTTCAAGGAATTGATAAAGAGCAACTCCCGGGTAGATTACCTACCAGACAGCGTCACAGATGTGGTAAGAATACACCATCCAGATACAGACATGTACGGCAACGCTCGTACAAAAGGACTGGAGGAATTATTTAGGGATGGATGAGGAAACAAACTTCACCCTTATGTGTTTGGTGAAACTTTTCATACAGAAACAAGATACGGTCATGAGATGTGCCATAACCCCTCATGAAAGACTGTCAGCCACATTGAGGTTTTTTGCCACAGGACGGTGCTATGAAGACCTCAAATTTACAACAATGATTTCACCTCAAGCTCTCAGGGTTCTTATTCCCGAAACGTGCCGAGTGATTTATAAGGTGCTACGAAAACAGTATTTGAAAGTTAGTAATAATTAAGTAATAATACAACATAACATACGTAATACAAACATAATACAACATAAACAATATGTTTTGTGTGTATGTAAGTGTGAAGTAGTTGAGTAATAGAAAAAAAATAATACAATTATCGAAAACACATGTTCGATAGCAAACAAAAATCTAACTCCGTTATTCAATATCGAAAATCAGACTTCTTTATTAAAGAAGTATGTAAGACTGTCACTAAGGTATTTCGGTCATTACCCAAACAGCCTGAGCTAAAGGATCCAATGGTAAAGAGGGTGAGGGCAATGGAAAGCTTTTATGAGTATACTGTTCCGGGTGTTGCGAGGGTTGTTCAAACGTATTGTGCTGCATTGGCAACTGAGTATTTGTTACAGGCATAATTTTATGATTATGCGTAAGAACTCCCAATTCAGCTTCAAAGAGAGCATCATTAATGATTTTTTCGGCCAATATCATTTGTAAATTACCCAATCCTCGTAACTTGTGTGCGACATTCTTCCCAAATACGTCATGCTTTCATCTTCCTCAATATTAGTGAGACTTTCCCGTGTATTTTCTTGATCCTGAAGGAATGCAAGCTTTTCAAAATACCACAGTTTTGGAACATAAACATCATTTGATCCTGCTCCCGATTTCTTGGAAGCATGCACTTTTTCGCTTCTTTTCTATATGTTGTGCGTAAATTGTTAATTTTTTTCACAACTACATCACGGTTAGCACCAGGTATTGTTTCCCTTAATTTTGTAATTAATTTTTCATATGCTGCGTTTTTCATGCCACGGTTATGGTACTCTTTGCATGTTACTTTCCACAAACACTGTTCAGTTTGGTATATTTCAATGAATTCTTCTAATGCTTTGTGATTCATAATTTCAATGTTAAACAAACACTTGGAAAGGCTTGACCGCTGACAAAAAGTCTAAACTAAAAAACTGATAACCTGCACAGATTTACCCCTACACGTGAGATTTTGATCTGAAATGGAAACAATCGTTTCAGATTTCAGACAAAAAGTATGAATTCTTCAACTGTTCAGATCTCTCGATCAGTCCATCTGAAACGATCACAATCTGCGCAAATTCCCCCCCCAACACGTTCGATTTATCGTAACGATTTGTCTGCACAGATAAATCGTTCAGATAAACAGTTACGTGTAGGGCCGGCCTAAGACAGATGATGAAGAACTGCGATAAACTTTCTCAGGATGACAACTCTGACTTACAGTTAACCATCGAGTGCTTTAAAGCCTTTGACAAGGCCGACAACAAAATGATTCCCGGTTTTGTGCAAGAAAACGATACGATAAACTCAAAAATAATACTTCAAACAAAATAAGAGCTCCGCGAGCTTGCTAGAAGCCCGGATGCCACTCTCCATTTGGAGCGCACTAGTGGAATCGTGCAAGGGTGCAAATCGAACAGCTACCTATATCATGCGGTAGTTTTTCAAAAAAAAGCGCTTCGCCATTAATAGCAATCTCTATGTTATCTAAAAAAAATTCCACGAGCTGTATCGAAGGTATGCTCGCAAACCTCGTACAAAACTATAGAGAAGTACGTGGGAAAGAGTTCACACCGAAGTGCATAGTAGTCGACCATAGTTTTGCGTACTTGCATGCGATCGTTGCGGCCTTCAAACTAGGTGATCTACCAACATATTTTGACAGACTGTTGATGAGTCTCGATGAGGCGGAGCTGAATTATACACACGTCAAGCTTTGCAAAGCGTAATGTATGAAGACCATTGCTGAAAAATGCAAAAAATATTTTCCAAAAAAGAACCTGAGGAACGCAGTGTAATTAAGCAGTATTTTGCCGATATGGCATAAGCTCCTTCTAAACAGGATATCTACGCAGTGTTCAGGAATTTATGTTAACTAGTGCTGAGTCCTTTCCTTGGAGAGGAAATTAAACCTCTCATGACTCGTGATGTTTGCATTGACGCTGACCCTGACGATTTCAAGCCTACAAACGCATTGATAGTAGAAGAAACCGGAAGATACCATGACAAGTGTGCAGTGGGTCAGAAATTCGTGGCTATCGCCGAAGACGTTAAGAAAAACATGACTTATGAAGAACAATAGCTAATCCTTTCTATTCACCTCAGATGATGCCAGACGTATTGACGTTTTACATACCATTTACACCACTTTGATGTGGAGTGCATGGTGGAACAAAGACTAATGGATTAGTAGAAGGCTGACACAAGATTGTGAAGGAGGATATACTACAAGGAAAGCGAACTTCACTAGCAGACTTCATTCGTACTATGTATACACAAGCGAAAGGTAGAGCGAAAGAAGCATCACTCGATTACAAGAAACACAAGAAGAAGGCAGGGAATGAAGGCGAAGAGCAGTATGTAGAGTGCTGGTCGAAAAAACAGTGAAATCGGAAACAATCTTAAACTGAGGAAGCTCGAGCTAAATTTAATAAAATTCTGCATGGTCGATCCCAAGATGGTGCTAACACGAGCAAAACGAAATTGAAAAGTGACCATGCAATTTTGTAACTGAAATTTTTTTTGTTAGAACCCTTTCGATGTCTCCCAAAAAGAATATTGCAAAATAAAAGTGAAATTCTCCAATGACACGCAACAAGAAAGCATTTTACAAAACCTGGCCCCTGAATTCTCTCTTGATAACCAAAATAAATGCATTACAGAAAATCAAGCTTCTGATACCTGTCTTAGCACTCAGCAGGGAATCATTGCAGTTGATCTCATCTCCGAGTCTCTTGATGCGAACCAAAAGGAAAGAAAAACATCTAACATCAAGTGTGAATCCTCTACGGGTAATTATCACGAAAGAAATACAAAAGATCTCATGTGTCCGGACTTCTGAATCGGAAGACAGAAGTGCATCAAGCAGGAAAATCTGGCTCAAAGATTATAGCCTGACAATTAAAAACAAAGAAAATATCATTCAACCAACGAGTTGGCTTTCCAGTGACGAGATTTATACCTTTTGTTATCTAATTTTCATTGAGTACCAACAATACAGAATTCAATCGACGCTAACAGTTTTTGAACCGAAGCCGCTGGGTTGTTACACAGAGCTGTTTGTGCAAATGCTAACTACCTCGTATTCGCAATGTGCGCTGAAGCTCGGTAACCAAGGATACAAAGAGCTAGTGACACCGGGAGTCATTGGATCGTCGTCACTAACGCATTGAGTCGCGCCCGAGCTGAAGAAGGCGTAGCGCGCGTCCAGTATCTGTGCTCTTTGAATTGGGCGCCAAGTCTTGATGTGATAAAGTACTTAGAAAAATTATAAGCGAACGTGAAGAACATAAGAAAAGTAATGATTAAGTGTCATGGAGTACAACACCAAATGGATGGAGCGAGTTGCGGTCCATTCCCACTGAAATTTATGACGTCCGTGGTAAATGGAGAAAACCCTCGCCTCGTCACTTATATGAAGGTGAAAATGCGTTCCCATATAAAATATTGTTTAGAAGAAAAATTTTTAATGTTCTTCCCTTCGTTGAAAAAAGCGAAAAATTTCACGATAAAAGAGGAGAAAACCATTGGACTGTACGGACCGGAAGTTATTACCTGTCGAACAATGAACCATAAAAAATAACTTGCATCTCTCGAATATTGTAGGGTATTTCATGCGGCTAGTATATTTACTTATGAGATTCCTTTAAATGAGCTAGATTAGTCAAATTATGAATCTGAATTCATATTTATAACGAAGGAATATCAAATACCTTAAGTTGCTAGTTGATCCATCAGTGTCCCGTGAATATAAACCGCTTCCCGAGCATATGAAAAACCAATACTGTTAAAGAAAGTAAGGAAAAGGAAAACGTTTCACGCCATATCGCGAATCTCTGTCCCATAGCCTGCAAAATGCAATTTATTACAAAATCATAATTAGGTTCATATGTCACTTATGAGTAGAATATTTTTAGATATTTGTTACTCATAAATAATATAAATTTGTTACGGTGCCTCTATTTTATCCCATGTACCCATGTCTGGCTGTTATTGATGAGAATACTGAGAGGATGAAAAGTTTTTGCTCTGAAACTATAGCTTGATTTCCATGAAAAGCCTGTTATAAGATTAGAAATTACCTCATTTTTACGTCCCCTAAGTCATTATAATTCATATCTTAATTATTTCTGCCGATTATTATGAGCAACGAAGCCGTCAGTTCAATGTAGCAGGGCGACGGTCATTTGCATTATTACCAATTTTGTGTTATTTTCTGTACCAACTATATATATAGTGTGTTTTTATATTTGATTTTTTGGTCGAAGAAACGAAATCCTGGAATTATGAAGATTAATGCTCTGATAATATTCAGCACTGAACCTTTAATGAGGACTAACTACATATTTCACTACCCAGATTACACATGCTTAGTGCTTCAAACGAAAATTATCGCTTCCCCCAGTAAGCTTCACATGTTTCTGTTTCACATCACTATAAATATACGAATGAACAACACCCAAGCTGAGGATAAGTTTTTGGAAACACATTTTATTACCATCCATACGATGAACAAGCCCTGAAATTCATTGCGCAGGCTTGTATAGATATTCCTTGATATGTGCGCGCTGTGCTATGTTTAGTATAACTTATTTTTGGCTAACCCTGTCTCTATCTCTTCAAGTAGCGTTTCGTGACATAATTCTTTCGTCAATATTGTAAAATTTCATAAAATACTGACCCCTAATATATATGGTGTATTTTGTAATCAAACATGTTTACATGGCAGGATCTGAGGAGTTGCAACTTTCTAGTTTTAAGCATGGAATGAATCCATTTTTCTTGTTTCAATAAAGGCAATGTAAGGCCCAACTTTTAGCCTCACTATTACGTCCAGCTGATTTTTGGCAGTTGGCCTATATATTGAGACTGGAAATACAGCCTGCTACTACACAAGAAGGAAACTGGATTTTAAACAGTTACTACGACAAGCATCGGAGAGCGAGTGGCAGATATAAAAAAGACACTCGATCAACTCGTCTTGGATGATGAAGAAATTATAATTTCGTCGATGACCCGTGCTATTTGAAGTTCGTAGGTGCAATAGTTTAAAATTAGAGTCAGCGTAAAATGAGAATTATTAATCAACCTCGCTCCAAAACCACCCCCGCCTCCCACCCCCTCTCTCGAGCCCGACGAGGGCGCGAAAATTTTTATCTCTTGCCTTCCAAAGCACTCACAGATTTCCTTCCTCCCTGAGAGGGATGAAAGAGACCCCTTCACTCCTTAGGAGGGGCCTTTTCCAGCTAAGAACTTGATACTAATTTTCTATTTCTGCAGTAACGCTTTGAGGAAACCTAATGTAGCTATTCAAAAATTTATAGTGTGAAATTTGAACCGCATAAATATATACTAGGTTAATATTTGGTTCTGATTTTAACTCAATCGTAATCGTTATTTACTAATTCATATATATTTTCAGCTCTCTTCAATTCCACCGATAATATTGATACTATCTATTTTTCATTCATTCTGACACATAAGTGAAGAATGATTTGAAATCATATCCAGTGTTTATAACTCATGGCCCGCCCGTCGTTACACCAACTAATGCTTTCAATTTTGTGTTCGTGAAGAGTGTCTGTCTTTCTGTCACAAAATCAGCGTTGGACGGGTTCGTTTCTCTTCAAACAAACAAAAACAAACAAACATCGGCATCTAAGGATGCTTTATTTCCAATCAAGCCTGATACATCTCACCTTGTACATTAATTTTTCAAATGCCTTATAACTAACACCAGGACGCTTTCCCCCGGTCAGACCGGTACCCATTTCTGACACCTGGGTAGAGTGGGATATTGTACATTGAATTTTTCCCCTATACCCATCAGAGAAAATCGCCACCCAGAGCCGAGATTCGAACCCTCGATGCCTTCACAGAAGGGTAGGTCAGGGTCTTTAACCACATGGCTATGACGAGCACATTGAGATAGCGCTTCATTGTTGGAAATTCCGGTGCGCGTCTCTGAGTGACATGTGGGTTAGTACCTG
Organism: Morinoia aosen; assembly: GCA_030386875.1. Lineage (NCBI taxonomy): Eukaryota > Metazoa > Arthropoda > Malacostraca > Amphipoda > Talitridae > Morinoia > Morinoia aosen. The sequence goes on from CM059569.1 coordinate 70,367,866, forward strand.
GATTCAGTTCGTTTGGGTGTGCTGTCTGCAAACAGAGGTGACGTCTGTCTTGGTTTGTCTTTCTTCAGGTAGGTTGTTATTGATTATAATAAAGTAATTTTTCCATCCACTCAAGGAAGGAGTGTTGTGCCGGTTGTCCGCATTTCTAGGGACCCAGCAGCGTCATGTGTCGTGAGCCTATAGAAGTTCCCTCTACCCTCTTCCTTGACCACTTTTTTTTGCTATCTTTTTATTTAAGTGTGCCTGTGATCTTCGTTTCATTTATTATTATTTTTGGGTGTTATTTTGCTATACCATTCAGAGCCTTTAAAATTTGATACTTAAACTTAAACGGCCACTCTTACCCTATTGAAAATCGAGGACGGTGCACCGGTGGAATATGAGTGGAAACATGGACGATTTGAGGTTGGTTTACTGTCTATTTGAGGGTCAAATGTCCAGTCTCCGCGACCATACTGCGCCCTCAATACGCCCATACTGCGACCAACTTTGGTCGGTGAACAGCTTCAAATCAACCTCAAGTCACCTCTAAAACCAACTTAGGCCGGTAAATGGTTTCAAATCAACCTCAACCCAACTCTACATCCAATGAATCGCTCGCTTCGCAACCTTAATCAACTCCAAATCATGGGTGGCCACCTCTACGCAATCGCTTAAAAAACGCTCCCAGCTGCCAGTGTATGACGTCACGAGCATATATACATATGGTTGTGACGTCATACACTGGCAGCTGGGAGCGTTTCTTATTCATCGTACAGAGATCACCTGTGATTCTGATTTTGCTTTGGTGAAGAAGCAACAATATTAACATACCATGCTAACCGCACACCAATATGAAATAGCATATTCCCTTATTTAGGATATATGAATCAATTGCGCAACCTTCACCCTTACATTCAAGTGGATATTTGGTAGCTACGATCAGATATTTGGTATACAAATCAATCTATTAATAAGCCACTTAGGCAAGCTGAAAAATTTAGCCCTGTCGAATGACCTCTAGCCTCAAGCCTGATATCAAAAAATATTCAATCGCCCCTATGATAGGTCAGGTGCTTTACTCAAAAACCAACCTCTACGTCCGTCAAAAATCGAGTATTAGAATGAAAATAGTTGGAAGGATATGAAACAAAATTCGTAAAATATACATTTTTTGTAAACTACATGCGAATAATATCGTATGTATGTATAGCCGAGAGCTTTCTTCCTCCACAAGGGAACAGTAGCTACAAGTGCAGAGAACAAAAAAATTGCAAAAAACATAGATAAGAAAAAAAATTCAACGTTCATACATCTCTATCTCATCACAATCGCACATACTTTGCATTCCAGGCATCTGAATTCAGCAGCCAGGCCCGATAGCTACCGTCGGTTTGTCAACTATTTCTATCGTACCTCAAAACCTAAATCGGCATCCTAATTGCGATCAATAATAACAAATAGGTTATGAACATGTTATGTTACGGAACCAATCACGAAAATGCAAATTTCATGTAACTTTCCTATAGACTTTTAGTAGAATAATGAACTTTGATTATGTGAAGCATCTCCATGCTATGACGACATCCTGGATAAAACTGAATCGCCATGACTGTCAAAAGAAACTTCAAAGGAACTAAACTCTCGTTCAAATGATGACACATTGTATTAAAAGATAATTTTATAGCATAATTCTTTCTGTATTTGGACATAAATTAACGTCACTAGAAAAAAATTTTCAACTTTACAAATAGGTTATTTTCTAAAAAAAAAATTTATAGTTTCAGTAAATCGTTGTTTCCCCAAATCGAAGTGGACAAAATAAACTCGTCTTTTTAAAGGAAGATAATACTGCTCACAATCAAGCTCAGGTCCAAAACAACACTTTCTGGATTTAAATGAACTGTGGAGAAGTTCCTTTGAAGTCATTGCAATGTTTCTATCTTGCCGCAACAACTTGGAGTGTGAGAATATTTGTCTTGGAATAAGTTGGAAGGCTACATTAAGTTTATGATGATCAAGACCTTACCAGCCAAATATATGACTTTGAATTTAACATTATTCATTAGGAGGAATTGAAATGTAATAGGTTTGATTCACGACTTACTCATCTGAAATTGCAGCAGGACTCTCTAAGAGCTAATTGAGAATAATTTTATTTCTGTGCTCAAGTTTCTGAATAAAATACTTTAATTTTTGAGTATCAAGTACACAAAAAGAACAATTATGCCAACTGTGCTATATATCTTAGGGCAACTACGTCCACTAAAGACGAAATCCAATAAAATGTAATAGTTATTTAGTGATAAGTACAACTACCTATTTCAAATTTTTGGTTAGTTGTTAAAGTTTATTCATAAAGTTTAAAAGAAAAAATTCACAAGATGTTTTACATTTAAAAGAATCGTAATTCTTGATAAAATAAAAATTATTTTACTTGACCAACATATTTCAATCAAAACTAGTTGATATGCTTCCACAAGAAAATATGCATATTTGATCCGTAGGAATACAAGATGTTAAATGTCGACCTCATAATCATAAATGCACAATTTTTAAATCCTCATTTTATTTTCAATACTAATGACTGGTATCACAAGTTCCTAAGCTTGTATCTCAATGTAAGTGCGCACTAATAAAAGTGTTTTCAACAATGCATCGCCACTGGTATTACATTTTATGAAATTATATTTATACCGTTTATTCCTCGATTACCGCATCAAAGAGAACGCCGTTTTATTGTTTTCTCTAAATAATTCGTGAATAATAAAATGGCTCATATGAACCTTCCATCATAAAGCAACTAGATAACTTCCAGATCAAACAGAATGAGGAGAAAAAGTGAACTGTTTTTCCTGTTGCCCGTAAAAATTTCGAAACTTTTTTCTATTTTGTGTGCTCCAATCCTGAAATGACGCCCCACTCTACAGGAATATTTCCCATAAATCGAGGCAAATTTCTGCTCATGGGAAAAATAAATTTAAAAAATTCTATTTCCTCTATATAAATATGAAACATTACTTTAAATTTCCAGAGAATTATTCCACTTAACAATTTTTTTTACTACTCTGAGGCAAATTTTACTACTTTTTACAACTTTTTTTACTACCTTCCAAATTTTACTACTTTTTACTACTTTACTACCTAGTAGACACCCTGTTTACTCACATTTACCTGCAATTTCCTTCTTGTACACACTCTGCCCAACTCTTCCACTAGGCGAATATAGATTTTTACAAATTAATGTACGTTTTCGGGATTAACACATTTTCCGTCACTTCTTCTTCCTCCTTTGATTCTTCCACTGATACGTCCGTTTGTTGGGGTGCTGTCGACGCCCGTGCATTAGTGCTCATGCGAATACCTCTATTTCCATCCCAGTCGGTAGCGCCTGTAAGAAATTAAATTTCATACATGAATAACTAAACCCTATTTTTTGAAATGCAAACAGAAACTATCGTGTAAAGACTAAGAGAAATGGGAATCCTACGCACATGCGTACGTTGCCAAGAAAACTAACAAGTTAAGGTAAAAGTTGAAGATATATCAAGGAAAACTCAGCAATAATAGTACTATGAAGGAAGAAAGCAAAATGGATTTTTAATTTAATTTAATATATGGGCTTATGCCTCCCTAGCCGAAGCAATAATGCCGTTGTAAAGAGAGGAATGTGAAGAGACCATCTAGTATGGACTAAGTAAAACGTGAATCCTATGCACAAGCAGTGTCCACACGCGCCCTGCGCAGTGCGCAGGAAAACAGCAAGTTAAGAAAGAAGGGGAAGGAAAATCCTGGAAAATTTAGCGAAGGCACAAAGGATGAAGGGAGCAAAGTGGGCATGAAAGATAGAAGTCCAGAAGGCCTAACTAAGGCTGGAGATACCTAACATGTTCCTCAGGGGTCGCCACGCCTGATGACACATGATAGGCAAACATAACTAACCTAACTTTATGACCTATGACCTATCTTGTGGCCCCCGAGGGGAAGCAAAAAGGATAGAAAATATTTTGTTTTGAACACCAATTTAGGATCCAGGTTACCTAGATGAGTCAGTCACCTATTGCCTATCTAAATCCCGTTGAAATAATGGACGAACTGAAAATTGAAGAACTGATCCGCATCAAACCCCAATAATCAGTACTCGTAATCCATGCGCCACAACTTCCTCCCTCCCCAGGGGAAGGGTACCAACGACAACCACAGGATTTCCAACAGTGTGAGTTTCCTCTCTCTTTCTACCTATCTGAGCTTGTTGGTTCGAATGCGAATACAAGAGATAAGAATTTCCAGTCCCTTTGCCTAGACACTTTTGATCGCTTCCTGCTACTCGGAGGGAATCTGGAGGAAGTACTTTTACCTCTCCCGCAAAGGTAGAAAATAATACTCTGTTGTTATTATTATGTATAGAAACTTTTATGCCTCCTGTTATCACCGTTTTTCGATGACCAAACAGGAAGAATGAGAAGGGACCATTTAGAATGAACTTAACATGTAAAACGCGGATCCCATGCCCAAGCAGTGTCCACACGTTCCCTGCGCATGGAAAACCAAGTTAAGAAAGAAGAGGAAGAAAAGACGAGGAAAATTAAGCGAAGAAGGCATAAAGGAGAAAGGAAGCAAAGTGAGCAGAGCAGAAAAAAGTCGCGAAGGCCTAACTAAGGCTGGAGATTCCTACCAATTTCTCCATGGGGTCGCTACTCCCCTGTACACAAGATACGCAAACCTAACTAACCAAACCTTATTGCCTATCCTGTACCCCCTGAGGGGAGAAAAGAATACTTAGCACCAATCTTAACCAATATTAACTACCAAATACCATTATTCAAGATATATGTAACGATAGTGCAACACTAATCGACACAGTGTGTGTTGAATATCTTAACGTTGAGCTTCCAGTAGAGATTTCATTTGTTTACAAATCAAATTTGACAAAGCCAAAGCACGCTCTCTTCATAAGTGAGGAGTACCAATCATGAGCACCGAAGCTGCCTTAGATTATTATTATTATTATTATTATTATTATTATTATTATTATTATTATTGAAACAGATCCACAGCCAAGTTGTTAAGGCTGGTGTAGGGTTGTCTTCAGGTTGTTCCAGTCAGAAGTGGTGTAACGAGTGTTTTACGCTCCTCTTCCTTTCTTCCTTCCTTCGCAGCCTTCGGTCCCTTTAGGCGTAGCGTTCCGGGGTGCGTCCCGCACCCTGAGGATCACCGCCTTCTTCTCTTCTCCATATTCGAGTCCAGTTCGTCTGAGTGGGTTCGGCTTCAGCTCAGTGTCCGGTGTTATCCGAGCACCTTGCGAAGGATGTGGGCAGATCCCAGGAGAACTGACTTTTGCAGCAGTCCAGGGTGGATTTTATCACAGCCGATGCTACCCAGATGCCTTTCAAGATTGGTGGTTGAGGCCCCAAGTGTCCCAATCACGATGGGAACCACCTCGGCGCGGCAACCGTGGGTCGAGGCGAGCTCGACCCGGAGGTCTTGATACTTGAGGATTTTCTCAGCCTCCTTTTCGACGATTCTTGAGTCGTACGGAACTGCCACGTCGATGATCTTGATCTGTTTCTGGGTCTTGTTAATGACGACGATGTCCGGTCGTCTGACTGTGATGGCCCTGTCAGTTTGGTGGAGGACGTCGTAGAGAAGTTTGATGTCGTCGTTTTCCATCACAGTCTTGGGCTCGTGCTGGTACCAGCGGTCAGCGCAGGGGAAGTTGTGAGTCTTGCACAGGTTCCAATGTAGAGTTTTTGCTACCTTGTCGTGCCTCCTCTTGTATTCCCTCTGCGCCAGCGCCGAGCACTCGCTGATCAGGTGGTTGACGGTTTCGTCTTTGGTTTTGCACATCCGGCATTTTGGGTCGTTGCTTGTGTGCGTGATTCTAGCTGCTCTGTTTTTGGTGTTGAGGGCTTGTTCTTGCGCGGCAAGGATCATGCCCTCAGTTTCTTTCTTGAGTTCACCTCGATTCAGCCAGTTCCAAGTGAGTTCGGGTTTTGCTTCTCGAGTTTGTCGGGGGTATTGGCCGGCGAGTGCCATTCCCTCCCACTTTTGGAGTCGCTCTCCCCTTCTCCTCTCCTTGAAACTGTCTGATGTCTCTTCCTCTTTCAGGGTCTTCGATGTCCACACCAGTTTCATCCAAGGATCCTGGTGTTCTCTCGTGTACTGGCCGAGTGCTCTGATCTCACTTTGGATGCACTCTTCCACTTCAAGCAGACCTCTTCCTCCTTCCTTTCTCTTGATGTATAGCCTGTCAGTGCATGATCCGGGGTGGAGTGCCCTGAAGATGGTCATCAGCTTTCTGGTCTTCGTATCTAGCTGCTTTTGTTCGAGCTTCGTCCATTTAACTATTCCGGCGGCGTACCTGATGACCGGTACGGCCCATGTGTTAATGGCTTTGATGATGTTGCCGCCGTTGAGATTAGATTTCAAAATTAACCTTACTCTGCTGAGGTATTCTTTCCTGATCTTTTCCTTCATCTCGGTGTGCAGAACGTTGTCGTGTTCAAGCACTCCTAGGTATTTGTACCCTTCTTCTTCGATCTGTTCGATTGTTTCGTTCTCTAAATGGATACCTTCAGTTGCTGAGACTTTGCCTTTCTCGATGTTGATGAGGCCGCACTTGCTTATTCCGAATTCCATTCCGATGTCGTGGGAGAATTTGTGCACAACTTTCACAAGTCTTTCGATCTCACTAGCGGATCTTGCGAACAGCTTGAGATCGTCCATGTAGAGTAGGTGGTTGAGGCTGTTATTGCGGTCGTACTTGAATCCCAGGCCCGTGTTGTTGAGGACCTGAGTCATTGGGACCAGTGCCAGTACGAACAAGAGTGGAGATAGGGAGTCGCCTTGAAAGATTCCTCGACGGATGTTCACCTCTCCCAGCTCAGCGTTTGCACACGTGAGCTGGACCTTCCAGTTAGGCATGGTAGTTGCGATCAGCCGCCGGACGTTTCCTGCGACTCCGTATGTCTCCAGACATTCGAGGATCCATGAGTGCGGGACCATGTCGAAGGCCTTTTTGTAATCAATCCACGCCATGCTAAGGTTCTTGTGTTTAGCTTTGGCGTGGGTCATGATCAGCTTATCGAGCAGAAGATGGTCTTTCGTCCCTCTCGTTCCCCGTCTACATCCCTTCTGCTCGTTAGGGAAGTAGTCGCGGCTCACTAGGTGCTCATACATGCTCTCGTAGATCATGCCGGTGAGGATCTTCTACATGACCGGGAGGCATGTGATGGGTCTGTAATTGCTCACCGCTGATCCTTTTTCCTTATCCTTCTGTATCAGCACCGTCCTTCCAGTTGTCATCCAATCTGGCACAGTGCCTGATGTTAAGCATCTGTCCAGGTTTTCTACCAGCCTGGGATGGAGGGATGTGAAGGTCTTGATCCAGTAGCCTTGGACTTTGTCTGGACCGGGGGCCTTCCAGCTCTGCGTTTTTCTTATTTGCTTTTGTAATCGCGCCGCCGTTATCCGGAGGTCTTCGTCCGGATTGACGTCTTTGGCGATGCTTTGGAGCCATTCAGCCTCGGCGTTATGCTGGACCTCTTGGCTCCAAACGCCGCTCCAGAAGCGCCGCGTACCTTCGGCTTCCGGAACGTCCATTTCGACATTTCTGTGGCGCAGTTGTTTGTAGAATCGTGACTGGTTGGTCGCGAACATTTTGTTCTGTTGAAAGCCAGCGGTTCTGTTCTCATATCTAAGGATTTTGCTTCGTTTTGCCGATAGTCTTTGTTTGAGGGTTTCTTCTACCAGTTGTAGTCCTGCCTCCCTGCAGTGGTAGGTACCCTCGAGTTCCGCCATTTTGTTTCTGCAGGTCAGTCTGCCACGTCTCCATTCCGAGATCCAGCTTAGATGTTTCCGGAGCTCATCTATGCTTTTTTGGATTCGGTGTTTCCACGGGGGGTCTTTCTTTCCTCTCGGCCGGTTGGTTGCCGGCGGAGGAGCAAGCTCTTTGGAGACTAGGAACGCTCCGGCCAGAATTAGGGTGTTAGTTTCTGTGATGTTCCCAGTCTTTATTCTGCCGATGAGATGATTAATCTTGGCGGTAGCTGCTAGGATCTTCCCCGATGGGACGTGTCTGAGGTTCGGTAGTTGTTCTTTTGGAGTTTCGTGAAGGAGCGTTAAGTAGGTATTGTGGAGCTCGTTGAGCAGAGTCTCTTCATCTCCCGGAAGGTCTCGGCGGTCCACCACAGGTTCTTCCCCTACGATGGGTTCCGCCTCGTCCGTTTCCGGTTCGGTGTCGCCGGCTTGGTGGTACCGGTTTGGCACTTCAGCTTGTTGCGGAGGTGCTGCTATTAAATCGACGTCTGAAGCATCGTCAGGTTCTGAGTCGCTGATCTGGTGGTACCTCAGCTGGTTTGGTACCTCAGCTCCAGCTCCCGACGTTTCTGCTTCATCGTCGGTGGTGTAATTGCTCGAGCAAGAGTCGTCTTCTGGTCTTTGGTCGGTGTCATTTCCGGTGGTCACGATTGGTGTCTCAGTTTCAGGTGGTATCGGAGGCGCTCTTGCTTCGGCCTGGTGATTAGTTTCGTCAACCCCTTCTTCCGTGTTTAGTTCACTGGCTATGAGCTCTTTTTCCTCGTTGGTAAGGAGGTTTTTGAGGTTGATCTCTCTTATTTGGCTCGCCAGCATTTGCTCTGAGTGGTTGGGAAGACCTAGGTCTACCCAGATTTGCCTCATACGTTTGCGAAAGCCTCGGGTTTGGGGGTCGCTTCGTAGGTAGCACATCCAAAGGGTTTTCCAGGCTTCCTTCGTCCACTTTTTCCGGGGTTGACGTCTGTTAGTGGGAGGCGGCGAGGTAGGAGGGGTCACTGTCTCCAGTGACCGGTCTGCCGCTCTCCCTGGGTTGTTTGGAGTAGTCGCCGTCGAGTAAGCCGTGTCCCGCACGGCTTCACAAGCAACTGGAGCCTGCTCCTGTACTGCAGTTGGGTTCGTAGTGAGTTGACGACCGGGTTCGCCCGAACCATCCGGTCCACTAGTAGCGTGTGGTTCACTACTAGTTCCCGGGGAGCTTACCCTGCCGGACGCGGCACCCGCAGTTGGAGACTGTCGGGTCCCGTTCACGTCGTTGGGGGGTTGTTTCTTTATGCGCGCTTCCATGCGGTTAGTGATTACCCTCAGCCAGCGGGGACAGTTTGGTCGGCGTCTGCTTATTCAGTATTCGCAGATAACCTATTTGCATAGGCCGTCCCCCCATCCGCCAGCGGGGGGACGCCCCCCTGAGCGGATGTCAGCCGCTCGGGGATTATTATTATTATTATTATTATTATTATTATTAATATTACTATTATTATTATTATATAAAGTAGTTATAAGCCTCCTGTTTTTACCGTTTCGATGTTCAAACCAGTGGAATGAGAAAGGACCATCTAGTGTGGACGTGGATCAACAAGAGTTTCCCTTCCCAGTAAAACATGGATCCCATGCGCAAGCTGTGTCTCCTAATTCTCGTACTCAAGAGCGTGATACTACAGTGTTCATCGAAATTTTTACAAATTTGTACCTAGTTCGATACTTGCCTTTCAGACCTCTTCCGATGGCTCCTTTCACGTTGCTTCGGAGTTCACCGGCAAATTCGGGGATGCTTGCTAGGATTCCTGTTGAAAGTAACATTAGGTATAACATTTAATTTGAAACACAGCATGTGAAACATCCTTTCCCAAAGAAGCCTACACCGTCAAGTGCTCTGTAACAAATGAGAACTATTGATACGTGTGGGAACTCATGTTGAGATTACCTTGATGTAACGAAACAATTAAATTTTGGATCTCAGAGACTTTCAGAACGTGACGGAAGTATAAATGAAAGAATTATATGATAGGCAGACGCAAAAATTTTAATGTAGTTTCGAAGCGCAATCAAAGCCTAAATATTACAAACAACTTAGCCCTGGGGCCATAAATCCTCATAGCACTTAATAGACAAGACTTCCTAACCTTTTTATCATACTCAAATGTCCCCCGAGAGGCTACATACAGAGCTCTGCAGAAACATATACAGAAAAAATACAGAAGTGAATACGAAAACATATGCAAGAAGATAACAAGAAAGCTAATCCTCCCTTGTCGGGGAAGAAAGCATTGGCTTATCCATATATTGACGGAAGAAGATATGAGCAAGGAAGAACCACTAACGGAGCAAGGTTGAAGATGAGGTGTTTACAGTAATTCACATACAAATGTTTGTCAATCGCTTCACCTTCTATTCATTTTTGACACCCGAGTCTTCTTTGAGGTAACACGTGTCTTGACTTTGCCACGAGTTTTCCCCTGTGGTAGAACGAATCTCCCAAAGAGCTAGAACGCGTCTTCCACAAGGGTAAAATGAACATCTCTTTCGAGACATGAAATTCCTCTCTTGGGATTACACTAGTCATCTGGCGGTGTATGATTCATCCACAGAATTTAAATTGCTCACCCCCGGGAGGTACACAAGTCAAACCCTGGTTGTGCACAAGCCCAACCTTGGGGGTACACAAGTTAAGCCCCGTTGGTACACAATTCAAACCACGGGGTTACACAAGTCAACCCCTGCGGGTACACAAGTCAACCCCTGCGGGTACACAAGTCAACCTCTGCGTGTACACAAGTCAACCTCTGCGGGTCCAAAAGTCAACCGCTGGGAGTATGCAATTCAATCCCAAGGGGGTAACAAGTCAATCGCAAGGGGGTACACAAGTGAACTCCAAGGGGTACACAAGTCAACTCCAGGGGAGTACACAAGTCAACCCCGGTGGTAAACAGGTGAACCCATGGGCTTACACATGTATACCCCACGGGCGTACACAAGCTAACATTTGATGGCACCTGAGTCAAACCCTGATGGTACACAAGTCATCCCTTGAGAGCCCCCGAGTTATCCTTGGGGTACCAGTCCTTCAAGCATTAGATAAACACTCCTGCAGTGTATTAGAAGTATACAGAGCAACCATTGAGAATAGTGATAATTTTCTATTCCATCTCAATCTGTTCAAATTTATTCACATAACAAAATTTATCTCCCATAGCGAAGCGAGGAAGCTTCATTTGTACAGAGGAAGAAATTATGAAACTAGTTCGAGCACAATTTATGCCTTAAATTCCTGATTCATGCTCTAAGGCTCGTGATGAAAATAGGTTATTCTGAGGCAAGCTCTAGAACGAACCTTCAATTAAACAGCATGCATGTGAGTTGTCAAATTTTAACTTGGTCCGTTGCCTCTTTACTCCCAGTCCGGCCATGCTGTATTTGAGTGCAAGGTTCCGTGTCATTAGAATCTTGAGCATGCACGTCACGGTCTTGTTGAGACTTGGCTGTTTGGTGGTCAACAGCACATTTTTCTAGTGGAAAAGAAAGTCAAAAAACAAATGTTTATTCCAAGCACAATTAGTTTATTAAGCGGAATCAGTGCGTTTACATGGAAGCTGCACCCAATAAAATATTTCAAGCTGTCAACGAACTTGTGAAAATGATATGATCTAACCCAGTTGAATGAATATATGGGCTGAAATCTCCCCAGCTGGGGCAATAATGCCGCTGTAAAGAAAGGAATGAAAAAAACCATCGAGCATGGACTAAGCAAAACGTGGTTCCTTGCACAAGCACTATCCACACATACCCTCCGAATGAAAATAGCAAGTTAAGAAAAAAGGGAAAGAAAAGTCCTATTAAATTTGTGAAGAAGGCATAAAAGAGGAAGGAAACAAGTGGGCACAAAAGATAGAAGTCCCGAAGGTCTAACTAAGGCTGGAGATTCCTAGCAATTTAATCCTGGGTTTGCCACGTCCCATAACACAAGATACACAAACCTAACTAACCTAACCCAATGGCCTATCGTGTGCCCCCTGAGGAGGAACTATACCCAGTTGAACAAGATATAAAGTTGAGAATTTGTTCTCATGAACTTTTCTTACTGAATACTGCGTTATTTTTTATCTGGACCCTAATTTACCTTCGGAATGAATGTACCTGTTCTTTATAGCACGGATGTTAAATTTTGCTTAAACTTACTATGGCAGCTTGCGAAACCAGCGAGTCTAATTCAGAGGGCGTATCAGCTGGAGCAGGGCGATTATCTGGAAATTGTTCTTCGTTTTTTCTAGCGCTCACTAGGTCAGTCAGCATAAGATGGTTTTCAGTCACCATCTCCATTAGCTGACGAAGCATACGCATAATGTCCTCCTTGCTTTTTGATTGCATCCCTGGGCCACTGCAAGCTTCTTTTGAAGTTCCACTGGCGATGCAAACATTACTAATGAACAATGAGACTCTACAGTACATGAATGAAACATTTTGAAAACCGGCAAATAATAAAATATTGTTATTTTTCTCCCTATAGGAGGGGAGAGAAAGAATACTTCCATCGTATTCCATGCGAGTCGTAGGAGGCAGTTAAAAGGGACATGCAAAGAGACCAGGAATCTCTTCCTCTTACATTCGAAAAGAAGGAAAGAGGAAAAGAAGGTTCAATCGAGTAGGGAGCAAAAACGTGGACAGGGTGTCTGAGATTCAGATATCAAAATACAAGGCTAATTCAAGGTTTTAAAGGCTATTTTATGGCAAAATTCAAGGTTCATAGCAAACTTATTTGTGTGTCGTCACGTTACCCCCTGAACCCCAATCCCCGCTCTATGTAGCTATGTAAGCCGCTACTGGGCAGAACACAGCGCTCTGCACTTAGGACGTTACTCTGTTACGGTCCGCTCTCTCAACAACTCCACTGCAGATCAATCTAGATTCACGATAGAACACAGCGAAGTCTGCATCCCCCAGTCCTGTATGACCCTCCTGCCTTCACCAAGTTGATGATGAAGTCTTCACGGTGTTTCCATGGTGTGCCTGGATCCTCCAAGTATCTACCTACAAGAATAGCTGTAGAACCTAGAGTAAGTTCATTCACATAGATAAGTGTCATTTGAGGTGGTAACACTGGACACCCCTACAATCATCCTGTTCGTACCCATCACCCTGCCCCTTAACCAACCTACCTGTACAAAAGAATGCACATTTGCTCGAAAATAAAATAATTTATCAAGCAACTTTTATTATTATTAAAGATTTTACCATGTTTCACTTCTCTACAACCTAGTAGACAACCTCTAACATTAGACTACATAGTATGAATGTAAGCTTATTTAAAAAGATAGCTGATACCAAATCAACAGTTAGAAATAGAAAAATGAAAAAAATCGAAGAATTTCAAAATTCAAGGCCAATTCTGTCATTTTTGCAAATTTAAGGATTTTTCAAGGTTATCAAGGCTGTCAGGCACCTTGGTGGACCTTGACAAGAGAAGCAAGTTGAAGAGTGTGAGGAAGTCAATGAGAGAAAATGGAGCAAAGAGGGCACGCATTTGATGGTTGACATAAAAATGTCAACCATAAAATACACTCAATTATCATTAATTTTCTTCAGAATTTGCTGAAGTCATTATCAGCTTTCCTTAAATAATATATATTTTTTTGCTATTATGAAGCTAAGTAAATTCTGAATGCATTTCTTCAATATCTTTCTTCAATAAGTGACTTATTTGCTATAACATTCACTCCACCTTCTTACCTTCTAGAGAAACCTAACAATTATGTAATTCATCATTATTCCTATCAAAACAGTTATCTGGCATCGGAAACTGCAGTGATTTGTGACAATTATGAAAGAAATAAAAAATAATCAACACTATTGAGCTGAGTAAAAATAATTTCTAGACTTTGGAGAGTTTCTACGCACTATTCATGAAAAAAACCTTGAAGGAATAAAGAAGTGGATGAAAAAGTGGATAAAGGATACATGAGAAGCAAATAGCCCTGAAATATTAAGTTCGGCCCTCAGACCACGACCAACGCAGTTAATGTCTCATAGGCCTTCCATATCTTAGGTCTCCAACTAGCTCAAGTATTCGTAGCAGTCTCCATAGCAATGAGTAAGCAAACCTACCTAATCTAATGTCGCTGCTCATCTAGTGCCTGCTCAGGAGTTTGGAATCCACAGAGGCGCATTTGATAAGCTCACTAGACTCCAAGAATACTTATGAAAGAACTTATATTCGATACAACAAGCGCGTTCCCACGCAGCAGCTTTTGGCGTATTATAACAGCTGAGAGCCCTTACGATACTAAATATCCTGAAGAGCATTAAAGTTTCTTTGTAAAAAAGGCTTAGTCATTCAGCAAACAAAATAGTCAACAGCTTAACAGATTTTAAATCACTTTAGAGAAAAATAATATCTTTCAAAAAACTTTACGAATTACGAATATACAGAACATGAAAGAACTCCTCCTGGTCCACCAGGATTACTTACGGATGCATGTAGAATTCTTTAGTAGCCAGTAGAGACATGGGTTCATGTACTGGAGCTGGTGAATCGTCTTCCGAGCTGCTTGAACGATCTGAAACATTATTATGGGTAGTAGTTTTCAGGCCTCTCATTATCGTTTGGGTGCTTAACAGGATGAATGAGATGGGATCATATAGTATAGGCTAATCAAAGCGTGAATCTTGTCACTCTTGTGCACAATTAGTGTTCACATATTCCCTATGCATTAAGAGAGCAAGTTAAGAAAGATGGGGAAGACAAGGAAATTTGAGCATAGAAGGCATGAAGGAGGACGGAAGTAAGTGGGTGGGCACGAAAGATAGATGTCCCGAAGGCCGAACAGCGATTTTCTCGTGGGGGTCGCGACTTCCCATGATACATGATAGGCAAACCTAACTAACTTTTGCCTCCCGAGTCCTCGCTACTTAAAATGTGGTTGTCGTGGTTCCTACCTATCGTCGGAATATACAGGGTGTTTCAAAAATACACGGCATAATTTCAGGTATGTATTTCCCACATGTAGACAATCAAAATAGTTCATTACAACATATGTCCGGAAATGCTTCATTTCCGAGTTATGGCCTTCACAACATTGAAATTCACCGGAACGTTTTTCTTTCCGCAGGTCGTTGCCATTACAGAAGATGTTCAAAATGACCACCTCCTGCTTGAATACAGACCTCACATCGATGTCTCATTGACCTGCGAACACGATCCCACACTCCAGGAATGTTGCGTATGTCCTCAGAGCGTGCCACAATTCGATTCCGAAGGGATTCCAAATCAGGCACCGGAGACGAATAAACCAATGATTTTAAATGGCCCCACAAGTAGAAATCGAGAGGGTTCAGATCAGGTGAGCGTGGAGGCCAAGCAATTGGGCCACCTCTACCTATCCATCGATCAGGAAATCTTCGATCCAAGTACCGGCGAGCCGTACGACTGAAGTGTGCAGGAGCGCCGTCATGCAAGAAGTGAGCGTGCTGACGATCGATCAGTGGAGTGTCGTCATAAACATCAGGTATGATGTTTTCCAGGAAGTTTGTGTACGCCTGCCCCGTAAGTCTGTTTACAAGTACATGGGGTCCAACTAACCGATCACCAATGATACCGGCCCACATGTTGAGGGAGAACCGCACCTGGTGATGAGATACAACAGTTGCATTTGGGTTTTCATACGCCCATACATGCTGATTGTGGAGATTTGTTATGCCATCTCGTGTGAACTGTGCTTCATCTGTAAATAATACTAAGGCAGGAAAGTTCGGATTTGCAGCACATTGCTGCAAGAACCACTGACAGTACCTAACTCGTGCAGGGTAATCTGCTGGTGACAGCGCCTGTACACGTTGCAAATGGTAAGGATACAATTGATACTCTTTCAGCAGTCTCCAGACAGTCGTATGGGGAACATTCACTTGCAACGCTAACCTTCGTGTGCTGATAGAAGGAGTTCCGTTCACAATCTCCAGAATCTCCTCCTGTTCTTCTGGAGTTGTAGATCTTGGTCGTCCCCTTCCCAATCCAGGAGAGTCAAATTTTCCATACTCGCACAGACGCTGATGGAGACTTACAAATGTCTTCCGATCTGGACATTGTCGCTGTGGGTACCTCTCCTGGTACAAACGACGAGCCAGCGCAGCATTGCCGTCTGCCTTACCGTAGATCAAGTGCATCTCTGCCAGCTCCTGATTTGTGTACATGACACACAGTCGAACGCCAAACACAACACTGAATTTAACCTTCGCCTAGGAATGATCTGTCAGAGTGCCCTCTTAATGTGTCCTTTGACGGCAACGACCTGCGGAAAGAAAAACGTTCCGGTGAATTTCAATGGTTTGAAGGCCATAACTCGGAAATGAAGCATTTCCGGACATATGTTGTAATGAACTATTTTGATTGTCTACATGTGGGAAATACATACCTGAAATTATGCCGTGTATTTTTGAAACACCCTGTATATTTGTAGGAATCCCACACTGCTGCTATCAATTATCGTGGTTCCTTGTTTTCGCCGTGATTTACGTGCCGCATTCCCATATATACGTCATCATTGCCATGGTTTCAATCATAGTGACCTTTTCTATGGTCACTTTATTATATTTTATCAATTATGAATCACAAATGAGAAACTAAGCTGCCACCACCCACAAGGGAATTATTTACGTTAAGTAGATAATGCATTTTCTTGTGATTCCTGATTATAATCAATCAATAATTTCCTGATGATATAAAGGGATTAAATGGACAGTAGGTTTCTAAACAATTACTTTACCCTCGAAATGATGACGTCTTTTGATTCAAAATGATTTATACAATCGTTGGGCCTCATGCTGAATACAGCCTGAAATGCCAAGTTTTTGTGCAATTGTGAGAGGAGTGGGGAATGCATGAGCTCGAAATTTGTCTTCCTTTTTCTTTTGTCTCATATAAGACAGAACCTGAATTTGCCCACGAGTCCACAATGAACGCATCCTACTACATGTCACTGAGACATATTTTTTTGTTTTCCATAGAAGCCATCATGAGCCATGAATAACTGAATTTAAATTGAGATGATCTGGTATATAAAAAACAGAAGAAAAATGATCCAAAACTAGGAATGATGAGATGCAACCAGTATATTACACTTCCTTTGTGTGCATCACCCATGTAAGGTTTTTTAATCACAACGAAGTATTAACAGAAGAAGATGAATGAGTGAACTTATATATGAATTTATCAAAACGAGAACACTATTTGCCATCAAAGCCTGCGCCCACGGATATCAAATTATGAAATAAGAGGAATGACAGACATTGAAAACTGAGCAAAGGCAAAAATATGACGAAAAGATTGTTGATGAAAGCTAGAAGTTGTTACTTAACTCCTTAATAGGTGAGGATTCCTAGTAGTAACTCCTTGAATAGCAAAAATAAGAGATTATGTTCCCTATATCAATAGCGTATGATGCCTACTGACGTAACCTTTTTGATTATTTTATGCCACCTGATCACAATTTGATTATGCATTGCATTCTTTAAACTCAATTTTCATTATTTTCCTGACAAAATTCATCAAAAATGAGCGATTATGTTCCTTAAATTTTGTTCTACAAACCTGGCAGTTGAAAGGGGACGGTTTTGCGAACAATCTTGGGAACCAGTGCCTTGTTCTTGATTCGAGGGCTGCGTCGTAAAGGACTAAGGCCTTGGCTACGGTTCAGCTGGTAAGACAAATGGGAACTTTCTCTAGATGGGCTGCTGCACGGAGAGGTGCGTCGTTTCCTCTTCATCTCTATTTGTTCAACATCAGACGCTGCGGATGTTGAGTCGCCAAATATCATTTTTCTCTCAGCGCGCAAGTAATCATCTACAACAGAAAAACAAACCTTAAATTTTGCATACACCTAGTCCATGACTGGAAGCTAAATGTGGCATTCATAACCTTAATGTTAAAAAACACTTAGACACAATAGGACTTTGAAGCACCAGAAAAGGCTGGCCATGGAGGAGCCCAGGTATATTTATGCTTGGCTCATAGTTTCAAGTCCAAGCAAAATAGCAGTCACTTCGGCAAGTTCAAAGCCCCCCCCCGCGCCACCTATATATGGATGGGGTGAACCAGCATTTGGTGTCATGCGTAACTGCTGAAAGCATATGCCAGAAATTAAAAATTTTGTGCAACTAAGAATGACTTGGGATTGTACAAATTTTTCTTATCTACATTTTAGAACCAATTTGTTTTCTGTGCTTGTTATAGCTACCCATCATGCGTGGAGGGAGGGAGATATGGCCTGTACATACATGAATTATTAATATGCAAATACATTTTTAGTTTTCAACCAAATCAAAGATTAGGTAAAATTGAATTTAATACATGGGCTAAGTCTCCTTAGCCGAAACAGTAATGCCATTGTAAAGACAGGAATGAGAAGGACCAGCTAGTATGAACTTAGCAAAAGGTGGACCCCATGCACAGAATGTGCATAGGGTCCTCATATAGATGTGGACCTACGATGTGGACATAGGGTGGACCCTATGTCCACACGTCCCCTGCGTATGCAAACAATTTGACCCTATTATTATAGGATACCAACCTGAATGTGCTGCAATTTCATGCACTTCAAACTTGGCCCAACTTGGTCCAACCATATCTTCATTTTTGGCTCTCATGGTCACATCACCAGAAGTTGGCCAAAAAACATAGGTTTTGGAGTCTTCAATTGTAATCCATTTATTTGGTACTACCTGCCACGTTAAGTCTTTGAAAAAGACTCCTGTAAATTTCTTCATTTCACACAAAATACGGAAATTATACTTATTCTGCAAAGAAAAAGGTTGCATAAATTATCAAGTATGATATAATATAATGAGAACATTTTTCTTACTCAGCATATAAACTCAGGGATTGAGTTCAGTAGGTACATGTATGTAGCACACTTTCAAATGTAGAAATGAAGAAAGTTGCTTTAAATAAAACGGATTATTTTTTTTTTGCCCCTACCAACCAGTTGAGCAATGAGTGACACAAAAATTACAAGGCACAAGAGTGTAAGTCCGGTCACTAATTAGCCTAGTCACTACACAATGTGTTGGATTCAAATTTATGATTTAGCAGAAACATTTGAAAAATATGATAATTACCATCAATATAGAATGAATGTGGAGTATTTCAATGAACTAAAACTGAGTTAAGTAATGTAATATGTTATATAGAGTAGTTGTTGAGCCTCCCGTTATTACCGTTTCGATATTCAAACAGGAGGAATGAGAAGGGACCATCTGGTATGGACTAAGCAAAACGCGGATCATATGCACAAGCAGAGTCCACACGTTCCCTGCGCATGGCAACAGCAAGTTAAGAAAGAAGGGGAAGAGAAGAGAGGAAAATTGAGCAAAGAAGGCATAAAGGAGGAAGGAAGCAAAGTGGGCACGTAAGATAAGATAGAAGTCCCAAAGGTCTAACTAAGGTTGGAAATTCCTAACACTTTCCACTGGGGTTGCCACACCCCATTACACAAGATAGGCAAACCTTACTAACCTAACCTTATTGCCTATTTTGTGCCCCTGAGGGGAGGTAATATGTCACTCATTGATTGGATGGGGCATGGTTTTTTTATTCTATTGACTCATATATTTATTTCAGTATATGCATGTGAAGCAGTTATTCAATACATACGAGTTCATCTATTACATCGATATAATTCTAGATGAGAAATGTAATACTCGTATATATTCAAAATTGAAAAGACCTGGAGTAACAACCAGAATTTAACAATATAGAAAACTGGTAAATGCACCATTAGACAAAAGATGTTCCAAAAATTCGTATTGTACAGCACTTTCAAGCCTAGCATAGAATTAGGCTGATTAAAGACTAGAATGCAACAAGGTAATGGCAACAAAGTAATCATTTTTAGGTAACAAAATCATTTTGGCATGGATTTCATTTTGTCCTACTTTCTTGCAAATATTTTTGTTCGTAACTTTGTAGATACCCACCAGCTGGGAGTCGACTGGATTTGTAAATAGTGGACCTATTTCAAATGAGGCTACAGTTAGATCATTGTTTGAAGATGAAATAACACACCCTATCTCTCCTGAGGTCAGCATGACACAGTTATCCCTTGCTCCTATGGGTCCAACCTTCAAATGATTGTTGTTCCCCAAGACTAAAAATTATGAACTTTTTGAGGTTGTGCAAGATGTGCAATTCTCGTTTTGAACTGAAACGTGGCGGCAAATTTGTTCCAGTATTCGATTTTTGCCAGTTACTCTACCTTTAACGTATTGACCCAAGTAAGATTCAAAAATGAAACATGATACATTATCTAAAGGCCCCCACTTCTTATAATCGTCAACTAAATGAACAATTGAGTGCACATTGTATGATATAAAGCTTGCACCATACAGTTTTTTTGATGATTGCACAAAATTAATGAGCATAGCTTTGGCACAATAGAGGTTGCCCACCTAATTTTTAGTTAAAAGTATGCGCATAGCCAAGCTCAAATTAAGGAAGTTTGAGTAATAATCATCTGGAAGTAGGTCAAAAAGAACAACAATGCCTACATACAGCAAGAAAAGTCGAAACTCTGCAGCTCTCCAGTGCAATAATGAATTGAATCCACCAGCTAATTTTCTATTAAAATCAGAAGGCACATGACATGAAGCAGTTAACAGTCTAGTTTGTAAAACTTCTTGTTTCTGAGAGCTTAAAGAGCATTTAATTTCACCCTTCTTTGACCCTTTCAGTCTGAGCAACAGTCGACGTGTCACTCCTAAGCAGCTCATGTGCATATAATCTAAAGCAAAAGAAGTAACAAGTCCTACATTTAGTTGCGTGAGTACTGTGTGTGGCCCACTTTTGTGATGGTTAGGATCAGACTTTTTTAGAAACTCATCATCAGTTCGTAGTTTTTCATTCACTGATAATAGAACAACATGCCCTCCAGCATATGAGCCTTTTTGCTCGCATCTTTCACAGCCAAAATATGAGTTGTGATTCACTATATGCTTCAAGTCTGCTCGAGCAGGAGCATCGCAAACAAAAGCCTGAATTTCTACTTGGATATTGTGATTGTCAACAACAACACCATCAGTAAGCAAAATTTTCAATTCTCCTACAAATTGCTCAAGGAATTCATTTACAGGTGGCATTTTGTTAGACTCTTCTGATTCGGAAAGATAAATCCCAGCGCATATAACTCTGGATGGCTGCAAACATAATTGAATTAAAATAGGATAAGCATGAAACTTTCTGGTATCTTTACAAATTGGAATGCCATCCATATTTATATTAATCTTGATGTTGGTCATTTCTTTGTGGAAACTCAACTGCTTCTTGATGCTTCTCTGCCAATTATTGATATGAGCATATCGCCCCTTATGCATTGTGCGGATAGAAACATCTGGTTCGACTGCTCGAAGAGTCTTTGCAGTTAATACAAGTCCAGGGAAGAATGATTTCAAGTTATGAAGCAAGCTTGTTACAGTAGAACCTGGTACATTTGGACATTCTGCAGTCCAATTCATCACGGCAGTTTCAATTTTAGTTTCAACAGTCATATATTCATTGTCTTCCACCTCAGATATTTCTCTTACTGTGTCATCAACAATAATGGTTTCATCTTCTTCAGAGCTTGATAAATTATATTCTGTTGAAGGAATATTACTGGAAAAATTTGAGAGACTTAGAGAAGAAGAACTTGGCAGATTCACTTGTTGAGATGCCTTCCGGTTTACTTCTATGTTCTGCTGATCGTCCAAAGCTCTACGCTCGAAAGCAGCCAAAGTCATTTTACAGCGACTTTTTTTTTTGTCTGGACGATAAAGCAGAAAAGGGCTTTAGCTTTCTGATTCTTTGAGTTTTATCCATTTCATTATATTTTTTCACTGTATCCTGTTAAACATACAATTCATTAGAGTCACCCTATGTATTGCTTGCACTGATGATATAAAATCTTTGAACTATATACAGATAAATTTACAGTGGCAACTATTATTTCATTTCATTTCTTTGGAAGCTCAACTGTTCATATTTCTTCATGTATGTATATGCGAGAGCTTTCTCCCTCAATAAGGGAAGGGTAGCTACAACAAGTGCAGAAAACAAAAAAATTGCAAAAACCATAGATGAGAAAATTTTTTTTTTAACGTTCAAACATCTCCATCTAATCACAATCGCACATCCTTTGCATTCCAATACAAAAGTTTCTTTGAATTGCAGCACATGCATTAAAATAATTGTTTTTGAAATATCAAACAAAAATTTTGCTGTAAATTGATAGAATTCAAAAGCTTTAAATAAACAGATGTGGGTCAGAATATTTTATGCATAATGAAAAAATTTCATCTGAAAGGTCCAGTAAATAACAAAAGATAATAAAAATATATTCTCTAAGATGTTGAAAATTAGTGATATTGCACATCTTGGAATAAGTTGTTCATATATAATTCTATATCACTCTGTAAATACTGCATTCAAATTGATGTTTTTTTTTCTCGTGGAAGTTAGGCATGAATATATTCAAAAGAAAGATGATCGTTTTTTCATACCTAACTAGGTATAGCTCAAGAAATTTTTGAGGGATTTTTTTCATAATAAGTACTGATATGTAAAATATTAAAAACTATGAACTGTTGGCAATTAGGGATCTAAAGCAGGTTTGTGATATAATCATCCAAACTGACTGAACAATTAAGACACTTCTGTATGTACCTGAGCTAAATAAATTATTTTCAAAACAAAAAAATATTTCAATCATACATTAAAAATTAGACAAAAAATCAGTTACAATAACAAAAGTAACTTGGAATGTTTTGTGTTTGATAAAAAGTTTCATGTAAATATCAGAGCAAATAAAAAATCTCTGACAATCCAAAAGCCTTGGTATGAACTAACTACAATATAGAAAAAAACTTGCCAAAATTAGTAGATATTTGTGAAAATTTTTATGAATGTTGGAGTTAACCTCAATTGACTGTTAAAATGTTTAAAAGCTGCCAATCCTGAACTTGTCCTTTACCACTGTTCAGCGGTAATTTTCAACTTAAAATTTATGGCCAATATTCCTAATGAAAATGCATTATCAAAATGACTATTTCTACCAATAATAACGTCAAAACATCAAAATGAGAGTCTACAATAAGCCTACAATTTTATTTCTTTTACCTAGTAAATTCATAAAAATTCTAAACATGTAGGTTACCCATTTACTGAAGTTAGCTATTTCATAAGAACTAATTAGGGTGAATTAGGCCATCTTGAATCTTCCTTTCTTGTACATGAAAGCACAAATGATCTGTATAAGTACTTCTTGAAGAAATATGTGTTTACAAGTTATAACTTAGATGACCTCGAATTAGATATCTAATTCTAATTATCTAATTAGATATTAGATAATTAGACCTTAGATCCCTTAGATGACCTTAGATGACCTCGAAAAACCTTTAGCTATTATTATTATTAATTATAAAATTTTGCGAATTAAGCTAATTCACACTATAAATACGTCCCACTTCAACAAGCAACTAAAAGAACATGTTCCTTTGTTGAGTTGCGGCGCATGACGGATAAGCTAGATGGTATTATTGCGCCTCGGTATGGTGAAGCTCTGACGTCATCCATCCAAAATCCGGCAATGGCGCCAGTTTCATATTTAACTAACTTAGTTTGATATTGTATGAACTCAAACGTCAATGAAATATGTTAATAAGATATAAAAAAATTACTTCACTGCACCTAACCCAGCATTTTGTATTTTCAGGTTTTCACCTTGACAAAAACAATAATTATAAAAATTTAGGCGAAAATTGTCCTTTCAGACAGTTTAGCCCGCCATCTTGAATATCAGTACTGACCCTAAAGTTAATGCACGTACACAAAACTCAGAATACAATAATAAAACACGTTCGAAAATAATTGTTGACTAACGCAGTTAGTCACAAAATGCCTAAATTGAACTGTTTACTTTTTATACGCGTATTGTCTTTACAATTTTCACTTCTTTCGCTCTGATTTACACCACACACACACAGTAGGCAACACAGATGTCGACTGACCGTCACTGACGACAACGGCAGGGTTTCCACGCGAGGCAACTCTAATTACCCTAGCTGAAGGGTGTTGATTACCCCAGATTACCCTAAAACAGCTAATCCTGATCCATGGTCTATTAATTAACTAAAAGGTAAATGGACTGGTTTCCAGAGCTCCGTCAGTATGAATAAGCCCTGAGTTACATACTACATGAGCGTCAGGAGAGAAATCCAGTCGAACGACGTTAGAATGCTGGTTTGATATCCAAACGATATCACGTACGAGATGTTTGCCAGAAATCTGTCGAATTAATTTTGATGCCCGCTGTTTTCCAAGGCCCCCTTTTTTTCCTGATCTGGGAACATTGTTTTCATCGAACTAAAAGAGGCTAACACAATGAGATAGGTGGTGCTTAGCTAAAAATGCACCAACTTGCAGTTCCACTTTTCGAGCATGATTTTCGAGAGGATCATCGGATAGCACGTAGCTGGCAATTGATGTTTTTTTTGCCACCATGGATCGTTGTTTGTGTCGCTGAGAGCATGTGACGCCTGATCTCCGATTTCCCACAAGTACTATAGGTTCGACAAACCTTACAATATGCCACATCCTTTTGCTCTGTTGATTTTGAGAACTTGGCTAACCATCCCTCAAACTCAGGTTCCGATGTCAACGAATTTTTAAATTTCTGATGGTAGTTTCAAGCTTTCAAGTGGAGCTTTCCTTTTTTCGAGGGGGTGTCGTTGGCTCTTCCTCACTCGGTGCGCGATCATCTGCTATGCTGCAAGAAATACAATAATATGTGTACCTATCCCTAGTACAATTATTTATTTTTTATTTAATTTTCCATCCATTCACGCGCTTCCGCCATTCTTTCCACATGCTCAATATAACTAACACTTTGTTCCACTCTGTGCGATGACTTTCTGGCTTCCCTCACACATGACCTTCGTCGTATCTCTTCATAACGGATTTTATCCAATCTTGTTACACCACATATGCTTCTCAAAGACTTCGTTGCAATCACATTCACATATCAACTCATAAAGTTGATCGTAAAATTGTCAAATTTTTTCATTTCCTGAAGGGCGGGTGAGGAAATTCAGAGGTTTTTGGAAAAAACTACCTTGACTTTATTAATATGCATAAACGTTCCTCAACACTCAGATGGTAGAACCCCCAGTGCTTCAATTTTGGTTGACGGAATTCCAGGCATGATCGCAGCTATATCAAATTCTACGTGTGTGCTACTGCGCCTAAGAAAGACAGAGAGAATACAAACATAAATTGCATGTTTTAATCAAGTCGATAACTGTACTCTTTTGTTTATATGAATTTTTGTAACTAATTTTATAGCTTCTTCCTTTCGCTTTTAGAACTTTTTGAAACTCGAAGTGTCAAAGAACCCTGTCTAAATGTTTTGGTTAGCATCGCAACAATAACATGCTTCTTTGGCGTGCAACATGACTAAGAAATAGGACGCCTTCCATCTAATTAGCTGCAAAATACCAGCGCTGTGAGGTAACTCTGCTGATAATTCAATGATTATCACAAAAATGAACCCATTAATTATTTCTACGATGAAATATATTAGCTGTAATATTTAGCAATTCAACAAACATACCTGTCAATATTCTGTTGAAGCTTATAACCACTAACGCAATCAGTATAGGACAGTGACTCGTCGACTGGCTGTTGCTGACACCGATCTAGTTTTTTTATTAGCGAAATGCAAATCAGAATCATGCGTCAGAACGAAGTGGACAAGAGATATTATGGCTTCGTATCTTGGCGCAGTCTTTCGTGAGCGATACCTGATGACATTCAAATATGCGACACTAACCACAGCAGAAGTGCAGTTTTGTGAATACTAAATTCTGAACCGTTTCATTAAATTTCGTTCAAGTGGTAACCAGTATGGTGCTTGCATATTGGCTTTCAATTTTCTATTTTTCGTAGATAAAGAGTGCACTTCCTTCGCGGAGGGAGCACTGATTACCCTAGATTTGCCCATATTTTTCACTACCCTAAACATTACCCTAGGGTACCCTTGATTACCCTAAACTAGGGTAATTACCCTGCTCGTGGAAACACTGGACAACGGTTAACTCGCCAATCACTGAATCTAGTACCGGGCAACATTGAAAAGCCAAAATAACCGATTGCAATTTATCAATTGCATTTTTCTGCCCAAACGTTCATACGAAAACATAAACGGATAAGTGTGAGATGCCATACTGTAAATTTTTTAGAGCTTTATGAGGTTCTTACACGAAGTGTATAATAGCAAAGTGAATTGTAGAAGTAAGAACAATCATTTGCTCACCGAATGTGAAGAAATATTTTTGTGCACAAAACTGGGAGCGTGACATATTTTTGAGTTAAAATATTTTTTAAATCTTTGATGATATAATATTATATCGAAATAAGAAAATACTACACAATACTTGAGCATGATTGCCGTAGATGTATTATATACCAATAAACAACCTATTCTGCAGCTTAGAGTTGCCAAACATTTATGACATTTAGATGAGACTAATCTCAATTCAAAATATTCATAATTTATCGAGCGCAGCTTCAAAACGAAAGAAGTATTTATTTTTCCGTTCACTTCATCATCCAAATTGGGAGATATATTTGGCATGGACGTTTTTGTCTTAGGCTAAATATCTAAGAAAGATGAATTAGTAACTCTAATTAGAGAATGACAGAAAAATGTCCGATACTTCGTTTGTTCACTGCATCCTAAACTTCACGATTAACATACTTTGCCACTTGGCGTTTTATTATGTTATTTCTTGTTCTAGTGAGTAACTTGAATTATAATTCTGTTACGAGATTCCAAGTTCGAATACCAAATATTATTCACAAGTAGAAATATTTACTATGCTTTTTCGATAGGATCATAGAATTAGTTCTCTATTGCATTATGTTTATCATTTTAAATGAAACGACAAACAGTTGAAGTGTTTAGAATTAATATTTCTCCACGTATTGTTGAACCCCATCATGTATGATCACACTATGAAATACAGTATTCACCTCCGTTACATAAATAATAATTTTATGATATTGTTGAAATGTATTTGGCTACGCCTGTGCATTTATATCCCAAAAAGTTAACTATAATTGAAACGTTCCACAATACACCTCGGCAATTTGATGCAGTTTCACTCGACCATAGAGTTGATCATATTTTAAAACGGGAAGTAAACTATTAGCATGAGTCATATTTACCGTATTTGGTTTGGGTGCACATTTAGAACCAGTTGCTGCAGCTATTGACGATCTGCGATAAGGATTAATTTATGCAATTGAGAATTAACCACAAATGCAGAGCAGTAATTATTTAATGGGAGAGGGCATGAGAAACAAGTGTCAGAAAAACACGGTATCAGCGATTCTGAGCCAGATGGCCGTCCTTGGCCAAGTCAACCTCGAATCGCTATTAGATGTCGCGAATTAAAGACGGTGTATAGACGGGAGGCCACGGATGGCAGCGCCAATCATAACATGCTCTTAAATTGGGCGGTGTACCGTTGTTTTATAGGTCGGATGGCCGAATGACCAATAAATCGCGGATAATAAGCCCTGTCAACCATATTCCACTGGTGCACCGTCCTCGATTTTCAATAGGGTAAAGGCCCGTTGGCCATTCTTAAAGGCCCGTTGGCCACTCTTAAAGGCCCGTTGGCCACTCTTAAAGGCCCGTTGGCCACTCTTAAAGGCCCGTTGGCCACTCTTAAAGGCCCGTTGGCCACTCTTAAAGGCCCGTTGGCCACTCTTAAAGGCCCGTTGGCCACTCTTAAAGGCCCGTTGGCCACCCTTAAACAATTGACTTGCGATTTGGAGTTCCTAGACGATAAAGAAATTTTCGCGATTTCTTGTGTTCTCCCGATCCTCGTTAGTAAGTGGGATGTTCTTACGGGAAAGATTCTCCTTCTTTTTCTTTATCTTTATAGTACGGCCCTGAATGGTTACCTTTTACTTATTTTCCTGTTTTTTTCCTCAAATAAACTCTTCTAAAAGAGGCTCTTATCCTCACTCGGGAACAAATTCCCTAGGTGAGAATCGTTGGTGTATCTGGTGTATTGTTATATGAAATCTTGGTTGTGGTGATATTTGCTTGTTCGCTTTGAGTGTTATGTCCTAACGAAAATGCCTTTGTTTCTTGTCGCCAGTATGCTCCCCCATTGCACGCCCTGCGGAGAACACCTTGTTTTTTGAGAGAAGCCCTGCTTGCGCTGAACCATCCCTTGCCTTGTGAAGCGGTTATGCGGCAGAGGTTTTCTTGGCTTGTGAGTTCATATTGGTAGATTTGGTTTTGGTGCGATTTGAAAATTTATCCTGTATCGTTTAAAGGTAGGAAGAGACATAAGCGGTTGCGATTTTCATTTCTCTGATAAGCTACAAATCTCGTCCTTTTCTTTCCTAGCTTCAATCCGTCGGCAGTTCGCCGAGCTGGGTTGCGTCCCTCCAGCGGGAAGTTCGAGCAGTTGGGATGGTCACCGGGAAACATTCCTTTTCCTTCTCAGCTGGAATTTTGACTACTGAAAAGCCGGGAGGTATCCCGGACCCAGTGCTTCATGTGCCTGGTACTACCCCAGTTTAGAACCTGCACTTGCCAATTCACCTTAGACCTAACTACGTCGTTGTTTGGGCGTGATTGAGGAGCTCAAGCCGGTCCAAAAGGCGACTGCTTCCTAAAGGAGTTTTGTTTCCTCGTGCCTCTATTCTACTTGGAGCGTGCTTAATAAACTTTGAATACTTCAAGAGTGTGTTTTTTCACATCATAATTAAGGTAACCGCGGCATTCGCCAGCGCGGCTTATGGGGGTAGGAGAACCTTGCTCTCTGTCATCTTCCAGGAAGCGTATGAGAGTTTTATTATAAACTTCGGAGTGGAGAATGAATTAATGTTTAAACTCAAATCATTTTTAATTTTGTAGCTGCAATAGCTTAGGAATTAGATGGCGCCCCAAATGAACCTTATAGAGAAAATCGGCTGACCATTGAGAGGGTAGGGAAACTTCTATCCATGCCTTCCAAGGAAACGTATTAGGTTATATTTTACACTCCGGCGTGGAAAATGAATTGATGTTTAAACTGAAAGAAATTTCAAATTTTCACGTGCAATAGTTTTGAAATTAGAATGCGCCCCAAATGAGCCATATAAAGGAATTTAGCCGACTATTCAGGGGCCACGAGAGCCTCGCTTCCTGGCCCCCACGGGGACGTAAAAATTTTTTAAGTACATAAAAATGTTGTATTTGTCACGAGCATTAATTTGGTACTAATTGCAAGATTGTACGTCTTATAGTTTAGAAATTACCCTATTTGTCCGGTTAATTTAGAGGTTCTTTCGAAGGGTCTTAGATCGGATCTCAAAAATGGCTAGCCGGTCAATTTCCAGCCGAATATGTCCAGTAGGGCGGTGGTCTGTCGAGAGACATGCGGGGCGCGCGTTTGTCGTGGTGCAGCCTAACGCCCTTGGTCAGTATTCTTCTCCTTCGATTTTGAATGGCTCTTTTGAATTTCGTCTACGTCTCGCAGTACCTATCCGAATTCATTGTGGTCCCTTTAATTAAGCATAAACTCGGTAAACAAGACGCCTTTTCGGTCCCAAAACAACGTAGCCATCGCTTTTCCTGCGGACAGGACGTCTGCTGAAACTTCTTCGGCCTTGGCGATCCAGGATGCCGCCATTGTTTCGACTGTTCTTTTGTTTACGGAGTGACGTAGTGACACTACGTTTCATCTCTCGTAATAATGGTGTCCAAGAATAATTCTTCGGTATTCTTGGCGCATTCTCGAAGAAACCCCTCGGCACACTTGACGCGATTGTCTGTGGGTTTCTGAAAGCATGTGCGGGTCATTCAGCTCATGGCCACATTTTACAAGAAAAGATGGCCAAAATGGCCACTAGAAAATATATATACATTTTTTCATGAAAAAATAAAAAACTATAAAAATTTTTACTTACTATGACAACATTTTGACGAGTGCACCTCCTCGAGATGTTGCGGGTCTTCTGTTTCTTGATTCTTGCGATGTTTTCAAAAATGGCCAAGCGAATTTCTCATGGCCACAGTGTTCAAAAAATGGCCAATTTTGTGTCAATTGGCCATGAAATGACCAATCTGGTATTCCTGCACACGCCTTGTGACAGCCAAGTTTTTCGGCCAGAATGTTGTCGATGGTTTTTTTCACAAACCTCAGGAACCTGGTCATCCAGCTCCCGAAGCGTTACTCTCCGATGACCTCCGATCATCGAGGAGAAAGCGCTGAATTTTCGCCAAGACTTCGTCGGACACCGATGACCTCTTGCTCGTTTGCTCGTAGTGGTCATCTGTACGTCTTTCGGAGAACTCCCTGCATCATTTGCGGAAGTGTTGGACGCTGATCCAAGCTTTGCCATAAACTTCTTCCAACTGTCTATGAATTTCAATAGGTTCAAGCTAGTGATGTACCGATGTAACTGTATCTGTATCGGCAGTATCGGTCATTTTTATTGGTGTCGGTATCGGCAAAATCCGGCCGATACTTTCCAATAAAATGCATTTTACCATAAAAATGAAGGTCATAAATCATGAGAGTAAAAGTATAATCAAACAAAGAGCCTATTCATGCCTAGTAAATTAGTTAGCTAACTGATAAATTGCAGCGTTTAATTAGGCCCGCTAACTTAATTTACTACTTTGAATTCCCGATGAGTCACGTACGGTAAGTGAGTAAGTGAAAGCTATGTAGCATGAATAGTTAAACACAGTAGCGACATAAAATTATTATACTTTTACAACTAAAACCTATATGGTTAGACTCAATTTCCATTTCTTGAAGTATGTGACAGGCTAACAAACATCAAACCAATTAAATTAAGTTGAAGGTGCATTTTAAAGTTTTTGTTAATTTAATATGGAAGTAGCTGACAATTTTATTTTAGTTCAACTTGTAAATCGTCAAATATTACGAAGCTGATAATTTTAATTTAGCAGGTAAATCGCCGTACATTACGAATCTTGCATTTTTCTTATATTTTAAGATGTATGAAAAATTCACGAACAATCTCACAGTTGGTTGCGTGTTTGCGGATTTCTTTGGTTTCGGGGCCTATCGAATTTTAATGTTTTCTTTTCGCCGCAGTATGTATTTTGGTGTGAAAAACACATAAATGATAACCATTTTGTGGAGAAATTTTCGTTTTAGTCCAATTTTGGAACCAGTTGCTATTATAGCTAGTCTTCATTACGTTGCAATACGATTAGAAACACATATCTATCGAAAGGATTTGATTTTGTTATTTTTCTGAACAATATAGTTAACATAGCAGGAGCAGTTTCATTATTCTAAATCGAAAACTCAATTGTCGGTATTATATTATTGGAGATATTAGGAAATAATTCTGTTATAACACCCATGTAGGGCTTATAATGGTTTTATTTTAATATAATTGTAAAACCATCGGTATCGGTAGTAGTATCGGTCAAAGTATCTGTATTTCCAAGTATAGTTATCGGTCATGAAATGGGTATCGGTATCGGTGTCGGCCAAAAAAACTGGTACCGATGCATTACTAGCTTAAACTTCTGCGCGTTTAAAAATCGAATCACTGAACGGATTTCACACCTGGCGGTAATGGCAATTGCGGGCTCCATCGCGGAGGGCTGTTAGGCCAGCACCACGGTATAGGAAACAAGGTAGGGTCACTTCTATGGGAGAAAATACACCTCCTCTTGTTCGGCTAGCCAATCGAAAGGCTTTATTTCAAACAAACTTTATGACGTCACCAAAAACGCAATGTCGTTAGGCCAATAGTGGAGCCAGATTTGGGGGTAGCAGTGCTACCAGATGTAATATAAGCGCAGCTATTGGTCCTTTGCCGTGGCGTCAGCAAAACCAAACCGTCAACGGTAAAAAGACTGGTTTGAATCTATCATGTTTCATTTACCGTGGCCGGCATTGAGCGTGGTAGCGATCGCTCGCGGTAGTGGGAATTGAGTGGGCTGACCAACAATCAAGGCGGTGTTGCCGGATTTCACCTAGCTAGCATCTCACGCGGCGAATGTACAGCGTTGGGAACCTTATTCCAATATTGTTCAATGCATTTCAGAGCAAGCATTCACACTGTCAGTGCCGGTAAGATCTCGTTCCAGTCACGATGCGGTCGCGATACCAAGAATGGTAATGCTGGGTTCACATTGACACTCGCATCAATGCTCACAACCATCGGGCGCGGGCAAATGCACGCAGCCAAAGGATCTGACGGGCACTGCCAGGATAAACTAACCACGAGGCCCGGTTCCAAGGTTGCCATTTTCGCCTTTTTAAGGCCAAATATCACAAATTTGGCCTTTTTTACAAGCGCTTGGCTTAAAAATTATAGGTGTAGTTTATTCCTTCAATTTGGCTTTTTTCAGGCTCTTATGTGCCATTTTCAAGTGCTCGTGAAGCACAAGACGTGAAACTGAAACGTGACAGGTTCAATATATATTCTAAGCACAAGTTGAACGCAAAGCAACAGGATCAACTAAATACTGTTGAATATTATTAAATCCTTTACGAACATTAGGCTTGCAGATTTGCCTAGGCTGCATTTAGCTGAGGATTGTATCAACATCAGTGAGTAGCAGAACCGAAAAATTAGTATCATAGACTGGAAGCAGGATGTATTTTTGACGGTGGTGTTATTCCTAGAGACACTGAGAAATTTTGGCGTGGAAGTTGGAGTATACATAGTCCCTAAAACTTGAAAGAACTCTCAGGTTGTGCGCTCATTGCCTGGTGACTTCCGTAAGTAATGCTATTGTTGAAAGAATGTTCTAGGTGACAGCGGTCTAAACAAGCCCAGGAATAGATCACAAACTAGAATGCTATGGAATGATAGTGCAAATCCGCGTACATTTCAACGATAGTTCTCTATCATGTAAGGACTTCAAAGTGGCTTCAAGAATGCTAGCTGATTTCAAATTGAGTACCCCTCAGGGGGATACAACTATTGTATCGATGGGAATTAGCGCTCCCAGGGAGGAAATGTGAAGGCATGAGCTGAGAGTTAGGTAGGCCTTCTTTTGGTTGATATAAAATTTCCTTTGTTATTTTAAAGATCACCTGTTTCGGTTCACTACTGTCCTGTTTTTCAGCGCTTCTGACTTTCTTCTTTAACTTTCATCTTATTTCATGAAATTTTTTTCTCTTCTTACTGTTTCTATGCCCCTTTTGGATGGACTTGTGGTGGTCTCATCAAGCTCAGCACCAGCAGCATCACACAAGCTTGGAAGAGTTACCTCACGCGCCACCTCACAGTCTCGAAGCGCCCCTACTGGACGACCAATCAGCGCTCAAGTTTGGCGCTGGGATGCCAGACCAAGCATCTACAAGCCGCACGCTTCAAGAATCAGTAGATGCCTCAAGAAACACTCATAAGTTTAGCGCAGCCTCAACAGTCCCAAAAGCGCCCCCACGCATCGGCCAATTGGAACGCTTGTTCAGAGCGGCACTACACTAGACACTTCATAAGGAGAGCCAGTGCGAGCTGATTTGGTCTGCTCAGTTCGCCCACAACGACTCGCCGAGCAGCAGTTCGCTCGCAGAGGCCCTGATATTCACTCTAGTCTTCGAGCGAGCCTCCTCACAGCAGAGGCTTACACAAGTCTTCTCCCTGCGACTCCTTGCAGCACTCACCTCGCAACAGGCTACCCGCAGCGACTCTGATGTTCACAATAAGTCTCGGCTGCCCGGCAAGCAGTAGCCTGACGGCCTTCATCGCCACCTCGACGGCTCACCGCTACGCCACGTCCCTCACGCCGCGACTCACCGACATCCGTCGGTCCTTCAAGTCGTCCTCGACTACTGTTCTACCCGACTGTAAATGTTTACCTCATGTGCCATGCTGTCGGCGATCTGCAAAATAATACGGCATTCATTCCATTTGTGTTTGCCTTACCCTGCCGGGTTCGTTTGTACCTCAGGCACTCACTTCGGGCATTGATATTAAAAGTCTAAAGATATTCACAGTCTGCCCGGAGTGTAAAGCAGCCTGAGGGAGAACACGCCACAGACTCCTCATTTTCTTATCTCCATACTAAAATGTGCCTTCCTCCTTCATCTCTTCGATACGCTCTTTTTTGTAGCGTTTAGGAAGGCTTAAACTAACTTATAATCTTCAAATTGAGCATCTTGTAACAAGCGGAAAGCAAGGACCTCTCTAGCGCTGCTTCTACTTTTCAAACTTCTACTGAGGATGAAGAGTCAGAAGAATTTACAATATTCCTTGAAGAATAGTGTAATTTAAGTTTATTTTTCCTTCGTATTCAGAATTTTGAATGGCAAGAAAAATTATGATACTTGTAGAGTATCTCACTACTATTTTTAGTTTCTCTATATGTAAATTTGGCATTACTAACAGTGAAATTTGGCCTAAAATTCATGTAGCCATCTGGCAACTCTGTACGGTCCACTGTCCAGTCGTTCTTCAGTTTTCGCACAAGGAGGTACGGCTGCCTTTGCTTATCCACAAGATTCACCATAGCATAAATGGAGAATCATAAAAACACCTCAAAGAGATCTTACAAAAGGTTAGTTTAATTGAATGGAGAATATCATTTTATTTAACACTGATACAAATGGAATTTTGACATGCAAGCTTATATTATATTTGAACTGTTTACATGAGCACACTGAGAAAAATATGCTTAAGTTAATTATACATTATTTCAAATAAAATGCTGAGCGAATAGGTGAAAATGAAGCCCGAACTGCATGACCTCACTTCTCCAAACTAAAGTGATAACGTGGCGAAAAGAAGAAGTTGGTTGAACATAAGCATGCGGATGGATTGTGAAGGTAAAGTATTCAGTATTATGAATGCTTATAGTTTATTATTTTGCCAAGCACTGAACCAACTGGGCAGCTGAAGTAGTCTTTCAGAGTTTCTCTAACGCCAAAAGCTTCCCTCGTTGCATTTCCAACTGTTCCTCTCATTGGAAGTAAGCTAAGTATTTGAAGTAGGCATGTCAGTAGTATCTGTTTATGCAACGATGTTAGGGTGTATGAGATTGTGAGGTATACATGTTGTTGTGATGATAGCATTGGCGTTAGAAGGCTTAGTTTCAAGCTTTCTCAAATATAACCTAAAGGCTTGCATAGTATACCAAATGAACTCTCAAATATTTTCTTTGCTCTAGATAGCCTATAGTTAAATGTCCTTTTCTTTGCATCATATTCACTTTGTGGACCTGGGTATGGCCGCATTAAATGTCTTTTCAGAGGGAAAGCCTCATCTCCTGCTATAACATGTGGTGCAACCACATTAGTGCCCGGAAGTGCTACATCATTTGGGATATTCAGTTGGTGTTCGTCCAGATACTTGCGAAGTTTAGAGTTAGCAAAAATTCCGCTATCGCTATTCTTACCATATGATCCGACATAAATCCATATGAAAGGGTAATTTGCAGGAACCTAAGCTAATAATACAAAGAAAAAGTCTTTCTATAGTTGAAGTATTGGGAACCACTGTTTCCTGGTGCTTCAATTACTACATGTTTCCCATCCAACACTCCAATAGAGTTTGGGAAGTTCCACTGCGTCCAGTTTTTATCAGCAATTTTCTTTCAGTCTTCTTCACTCGGAATAGGTACAGCTTCTGTCATAAGGTTCTTGATTTTCGCTTGTAGAACAATACTATGAATGGTTGAATGGCCGAAACGATAGCTGTAAGCTATTGATTTGTATGAGTCATTTTTTGCCAAAAACCTGCAATGAAACAACATAGAGGATAAACTCATTTTGTTTTCTATTGATTATAAGGCCATCAGTGCAAGGAACGGTGGGAAAGCCTGCGAGCACAATATCGCAAACATTAATAAAGTAACTGAGAGTGGACAAGCGGCTACGAATTACGTAAAATGGAAATATGAAGAGCAAATGTCGTTCCTGTTTGCATTATTATGAAAGGATAGAACACGAATAATATCTCTGCAATAAGTGAAGCTGAACAAGTAGATTACACTGAAGACAGCTCACAACAATTATGCAATCAACAAGTAGATGAAAGAAACGAAGTTTGTGATGCACATGTTACACTCTCTCAGCATGGACCAAGCACACGTGAAAAAAATACAGCAAAATAACATCAGTGCATCTGCTATACTTAAGGGAAACGAACGGGTTTTCCTTAAGAAATTTCAAAAATTAATAAAAAATACTTCAAGAGCGAAATAAGCTTAGAGGTATGGACAACATGTTTACGAGTAGAACATTCGAATGGATGTTCAGAGCCCTAAAATTTTTGGAATTTACCCATACCCTCCTTTCCCATCTCAATGGGAAATTTTTAAAAAAAGTTTATTTCTCAGCCAATATTGTACATAGAGACAATTAGTTTTTTTGTTCGGTTCACAATGAACTGGTCTAAAAAGTTAAGACCCAGTTTTTTGATATCGTTTAAAAAAAATTAAGAAGTGTTTGAATTTTTCAAAACAAAATATATTTACTTTTAGTTATTACTTTACATGCCTATAAAAAAATTTCTAATTAGCTTATCAAGAAACTACATCGGAGATTTATAGTACTCACTTTGATCTTTACGATGCAAAAAAGATCTTCTTCATAAGTGAAAAACTGTTTGAGAAATAATTGAAAAATGGAACGCTCTTTTCTTCTATAAGAACAAGTTTTTTTAGCTGCGCGGCTGAATTTCTCCTACAGTTTTTCACTTGTGAAGGAGGTTTTTTTTGCATCGTAAAGATTAAGGTAAGTACTATAAATCTGAGTAGTAGTTTTTTGATAAGTTGAATAGATAATTTTTTATATCCATGTAAAGAAAAAAATTTAATTTTTTTCTTGTTTTAAGTTCAAACATTTTAAAAAAATTTTTGAATCGAAATCCAAAAGCTGTATCTCAATTTTGTAGGTGAGTTCATTGTGAATCGGACAAAAAACTAATCGTGTAGATACAAGATTGTTTGAGAAATAAAGTTTTCTAGAAATTTCCCGTTGAGGGGGAGATGGGTAAATTCCAAAAATTTTAGGGCTCTGAACGCCCATTCGAATTTTACAAACATGTTGCGAATACCTCCAAGCTTATTTCGCTCTTGAAGTATTTTTTATTAGGTTTTTAAATTTTACAAGAAAAACCCGTTCGTTTCCCTTATGATATTTAGTCGCGAATATGAAAAAACAGCCCAATGACCCAATAGACACCTTTCTTCACTGATGTCTACGACTGTCAAAAAATTCAACCCACCTGATCAACATTACATCAAAATAAAAACGTTTTCTTTAGTCAGTGAAGTTGAAGGAAAGTACATTCATAATCAAAACGGACAGACACATGTAACCCCAACAAATCATACGTGCCCCTTACCTTCTGTATCATCTGCCCTGCCGCATTACTCTACCGGTTCATCCACAAGTAGTGTCAACACAACATATTCAACAAACGCATCACACACCATACCAAAAGCCTATCAACGAGGTGCCAACACCTCTCCAGCCTCCCTGCACCTCACTGTGGTCGTACCAGCAGGATAGGAAGGAGCACAATTACTTACGATTTCTCTGCATTGTAGAAAAATAGTGCACAAATAAAATGGAAACATTTTTGTGTTTTTATCTTAATCCATTCAGAGGTCACCTGAGTAGCTCTATCATCTAACGCACTACTTAGAGAATACTTGACCGCAAACGCTTACGTTCGAGTCCTGATGCTGTTGCGTTGAGCTGAGAGAAAATAGCTCAGTCAAGGGAATGTGAAGGAAGTTACCTGCAAGGCTACTGAGGTCTAAGCATGGGAGAGACTTCCCGATAGTTAATGATCAATCAGCCTCCATGCATGAGTGTCAAAACTGGAAAATTTCGCAAGAAAAATCTTCCCACTAAAAGGATAATGGCCAATGTTGGCATTAATGTAGCCATGACCTCTGATACACTCCAAATGCTGGGGTACAGCATGTAAAAATATCTCAGTTCTTTCGAATAGTAAGGAAACATTTCAAGTCACACCTTTTTTCTTACCTTAGACATACAGCCAATCTTTCTCGTGGAGTGATTGCTTCTCTGTATGGCGTGTTTTCTTTTCTCAGGTCATTTTCAATTTTAGATGTAATTTTTTTAAACATTCGAATGCTCATATAATTGAAAAATTCACTAATTAATTGAAAAATTTAGTCTCATCATCAATAAGATGAGGATATACCGTGTAGAACTCTCCATCACTCTTTTCATCTTTTAGCATAGGATGAATCCACCATCTCTTCCTTTCTTACTAACTTTCTTCTTCACCATCAAGATAATGTAATTTACCATGGTTAAATCGCTGATCTTCAGTCTGCTCTTAAATCGTTGATAGAATACACCGTTAACATCTGGCCCATATAAACTATTTGTAAAAAGAAGCATCGAATATCGAGTAAACTATTTTATTTATCAGTCTAATGCGTAACTAGGTTTAGTGAATTAGGTTAAACATTATTATACACCCTAGAATAACGATGATGGCAGGATGCCCTCAAGTCGATGAACTTATTCGGGCCCACAGGTAGCGATACTCAAATTTGACCATTATACTAGACTTAAGAAACAATCTACCTCTGTATTACTTGTGGTAAATAAATTCCTTAAATTGTTCAAAATTGTTTAAAATGGATATATGTATATAATATATATATATATATATATATATATATATATATATATATATAAATTCCATCTATATATATATATATATATATATATATATATATATATATCAATAGCTCAAAGTCATATTACCCCCAGAAACAATTACTGAGTCTGGTTAAGCGGGCTCTCCGTCCACGCATAGGTTTTTTCCAAACGAAATAAATGTACAGGGAGTTCATGGAATCGAACTCGTGACTTATAAGTTACCGCGCCAGCACGCTACCGACTGCGCCACCAATCACCCTAAAAAGGTGATCGATGCACAACGGAAGCAATGCATGGCACGGCGAAAGCGGGCTCTTCCGTCCACGCATATAATTCCCTTATGTATCAATAGCTCAAAGTCATATTACCCCCAGAAACAATTACTGAGTCTGGTTAAGCGGGCTCTCCGTCCACGCATAGGTTTTTTTCAAACGAAATAAATGTACAGGGAGTTCATGGAATCGAACTCGTGACTTATAAGTTACCGCGCCAGCACGCTACCGACTGCGCCACCAATCACCCTAAAAAGGTGATCGATGCACAACGGAAGCAATGCATGGCACGGCGAAAGCGGGCTCTTCCGTCCACGCATATAATTCCCTTATGTATCAATAGCTCAAAGTCATATTACCCCCAGAAACAATTACTGAGTCTGGTTAAGCGGGCTCTCCGTCCACGCATAGGTTTTTTTCAAACGAAATAAATGTACAGGGAGTTCATGGAATCGAACTCGTGACTTATAAGTTACCGCGCCAGCACGCTACCGACTGCGCCACCAATCACCCTAAAAAGGTGATCGATGCACAACAGAAGCAATGCATGGCACGGCGAAAGCGGGCTCTTCCGTCCACGCATATAATTCCCTTATGTAACAATAGCTCAAAGTCATATTACCCCCAGAAACAATTACTGAGTCTGGTTAAGCGGGCTCTCCGTCCACGCATAGGTTTTTTTCAAACGAAATAAATGTACAGGGAGTTCATGGAATCGAACTCGTGACTTATAAGTTACCGCGCCAGCACGCTACCGACTGCGCCACCAATCACCCTAAAAAGGTGATCGATGCACAACGGAAGCAATGCATGGCACGGCGAAAGCGGGCTCTTCCGTCCACGCATATAATTCCCTTATGTATCAATAGCTCAAAGTCATATTACCCCCAGAAACAATTACTGAGTCTGGTTAAGCGGGCTCTCCGTCTGGTGGCGCAGTCGGTAGCGTGCTGGCGCGGTAACTTATAAGTCACGAGTTCGATTCCATGAACTCCCTGTACATTTATTTCGTTTGAAAAAAACCTATGCGTGGACGGAGAGCCCGCGAAACGGAATAAAACGTAACATTTGAGCCTCAATACTGCAACTAATTGCAAAAGGATGTCTCGCATGCACCATAATATTAAAGTAATGTTCTAACAGTATTTTCCTAGGAATATCAGACTTTCAGAAATCATAAAAAAATTCAGTTTGTAAATTAGAGAATGTTTTAACGAATATTTCCCCCAAAGGTTTACGTTAGAATTCAATTTGCAAAAGATGTTCATGTTTTGATTTTTGACTAGAGCTTTGTTCTTGACACGCTTTCTTTTTTGATCCCGTCGGTGTCAACTTTAGTTAGGAAAACACTGTTCAATGTTGAAGCACATTAATTCGTAATACAGTGTGATCATAACCTCAGTTAGCAAAAAAAATTAATACGGCTTTGGAAGCCACATTGAAGCTCAGG
This sequence comes from Morinoia aosen, assembly GCA_030386875.1. NCBI lineage: Eukaryota > Metazoa > Arthropoda > Malacostraca > Amphipoda > Talitridae > Morinoia > Morinoia aosen. The sequence goes on from CM059569.1 coordinate 70,408,045, forward strand.
AGAAGTTTCAAAAACTCGTTAAGAAATAACATTGAAATAGAACATGCTTCTCCTTCTATGTACACGAAGCTTTGGATGGCAAAGCAGGATGCGCCTGTAGATGTGCCGGCTTGTCTGGTAGGGCTTCGAATGCTACTTTCAGGCGGAGGAGCGAGGCAGCGGAGCTAGGCCTAGGTGCGGTGGGGCCTGTGCATCGACCTCTCGTTTTGCTCGCTGCCTTGTGACGATAGGCTTTGGATGAATGACATGAATTCCGTGTCGTCTTTTGCCGTGAGCAGTATTCTTTTTTGGCTACCTTCCACATCAGGATATCATATTTATTAATAAATAACAGTGAAATTTTCCATTGAACATAGTAGATCCTTATTCCACGGACGTCTAGATTTTAAAAAATGTGCTCGTGCATCATAATCGTGTAAGAAGGTATTTGTAAGTTTTTACAAGTCATTTTTTTGTATCGATAGAATTTTTGTGGCCTTTACGTGACTTTTATTTTGGAGTGAGAGCTTGCAAGCTTGAAAATCAAAAAGTTTTAATTTACAACTTAGTTTAAACATTAAAGGTTCTAAATTCATCAAAGTTTCATGGTCGAAACTGTGTTAAAGTCCACGCTAAAGCTCATGTTAATATAAGTGTGTTTCACCTTACTGTGTTCCTTTCTTTTCATATCTTTTGTTATATTTATTTCTAAGCAGTACTAATCCTAGAATAAATCGGCCATGTGAATACGTTTTATATATGACTCTCAATCTCTTGTACAGACATTGATATGGGTTGTTATGACACCCGTAGACGTTCATTAGCTGAGGATCATTTTGTTAAGGCTTTGCAAAAAGGAATGCAATTCACCTTATGAGTCACTATTATCGCACACCCCCTGTTTTGCTTAAATTTTGATCGTGTAATGTTTTTGCTAGCCATGAGTTGCGATTTCTTGTTTCTGATGCTCGGGAGTTGGTTTGACAACATTATTTGGTAGTAAACTTCACGAATTGCTCCAAAGTGTGTTGTAAAATATTTTGTTTAAGTTTAGGCAATCACTTTATTCATGTCTTTGAACTATGGTGGGCTCTTTCATATCAGTATTATTTAGGCAGGAAAACCGGGCGTTTTTTTTTTAATATGGAACCAGATAAAATTTGTAATAAGTTTTGATACAATACAACGAATTTTTTAAACAATACGGCTGTAGAACCTTGAGATTTATAGCTTTTATTAGATACCAACGTACTCACAAAACAACAGTCAAAATAAGAATCAAAGCACGCAGTAAAATTCATTCTTCTTCGAAATTGCCGCTAAGATGACGAACTGTGCAAAGGAACCATTAGCTTTTATAAGCTGCATATTTCTCTAAGGAAAGGAGCATTGCCTTAGCCTAGCTAAGTTTCAAGACAGAGTACAACCTGCGAAGTCCTCCGTCAAAGAAGGTCATTTACAAATTATCTCAAAAAAAGATTGATCTATCCCATCTTTACTAGTGCTGCTATGAGTAGCATGCACTCATTGTTGTTTGTTGTTGCGTGGACGCCACTTGAACAATGTCATGTTCAAAAAGTAGTTCAAATAAAAGATTTAAATGCCTTTTTATTTTCGAAAATTTGTTCATTGTGTCAAAAGTTATTAAAGATTTTTGGTCCCATGTTCGAAAAACTCTCTGCATCATTTATAGGTGGTGTAGTTGAATATTCCCTCTGAGAGACTTGTTCTGTCTTTTGATTGAGACGCAAACCAAAAGATAGTTTCAAATGTTACCCTCTTAGTCTTAGATGTAAAATTATTAAAATCCAACCATTATACAGTCAAAATTAATCCCTGATGTCACAAGTTCCTGGGTTTGTATTCCAATGCAAGTGTGTACTAATACGAGCGTTTTTCATCAATTCGTCCCTAGAATTAGGTTCTGTTTGAGTTTTTTACTTGTATTCACAGGCACCTTCAAACTTAGAATAACTTGAAAAAAGAAATATATTTTTTCGTGTTGTTTCTCTCAATCTTTTGTTCGACAATTGCCATGGGTGTTCCAACACCCTAGTATGTGAGTCAACGTAAGGTCTTCATGATAAGACAAACCTAAAACCAATGATAGCAATTGTATAATTTTTTTAAATAAAACACTGTTTCTATTTTTGAATGTCTTTCGTTGACGTGCTTCGCACTTAATCAAAGAAAAATCTTTTGTCTGCGAGAATATTGTCTCCTGTATTCTATATGCTTTAAGGTGATTAGAAATTAAAATCCTTTAAAGTTAGGTCAGTAGAATTTTCGGTTATTTAGGACACGTGTTCAGAAATTTAGCAATTCAATAATTAAAACGAATGTTTCTAAACTACCGGGAATGATCTGCAGTTAGCTTCAGCTTTCAGTTTTTCTCCTATTTTACGAAAGCATATCATGTTAATGATTTGTTCTTTAAGTTCAACTCCAACCCATAAAATCACTTGTGAGCAAATGAGCTGCGTGTTAGAAAAACACTTTGAAATCATGGTCAAGGAGCAACAGCATTGGGACGGTATTTCATGAATGCAAAAGTAGCTTTCGGTGCTCACATTGAAATGACTTTTGATTTTTGAAGCAGTCGTGTTTCAAGCGGTGGAAAGCACAGATGTCTTGCTTGAGTTCAGTAGATATATTTGCAACGCGAATGACATGAAAGACACAACCAAATCTTTTTGTGATATTCTGAAAAACGTGATCTAGGTCTCTGATAAATTGCTTTACGTCAGTTAATCTCGAAATTGCTTAACAAATATTTTTGCGTATATCAAAAATTCACTTAGACTTAAAACACTGAACGTGAATGTCCGAGTACAAAAGTTTATTTTTTTTAAAAAGAATGCCTTGAATGGGGAACGTATTTATACCGTGTGCTACATTGTTGGAAATATTTACTTCGAAATTGATTGATTTATTATTCCTTAGCTAATCGCCCTATTGGGTTGTACATATTTATTGCTGAATACATTTTCACGCGCACACGCTCACGTACAAATACAGGCAATGAGGCAATCAGGCAATGAGGGTCGTGATGTGTTTCAGTATATATTCGTCTTTGAGGCATCATAGTTCGAGTTTTGAAGAATGGCTCTGGTCACTTTCGAAACAATCCGTGAATCTTGTTCATCTTATTGTTTGTTTTGACATATTTCAGCTCCCAAGAATTAAGAATGAATTTAAATTATTAAGTAATGTTATTAAATCTCATAGAGGAAGTCGTTGAACAATTTTTTATTCCATTCACTGCCCTTTTGTAAAAATACAAGTTTTTTGTCCTGCTTCTTGCCACTTTGAGTTACACCCGAAACATCGAACGAATGAATTGTTAACGCTGCAAAACGTAGATTAGGAAGTGTCCATTCTGTCGAAATTTTATTTGGTCTCAGAAGTATTTGTTACATGTACTTAACACGGGAAAGTTTAATACTACATATAACAAGCAAAGCGTAGAAAAATTATTACTTCGTATCAGAATTTCCTTTCATTATCGCGCAGAGTTACAAAAATGAGTTGCAACATTATGAAGCCGGCGGTTACGTTGGTTTGTAACAAAGTTGGGGTCATCGGTTTCTTATTGGTGGTTGAGGCGTTGTCCAGCATCACAATAGACCGCAAATGGAACCATATTGTAGCCAACATGACTCAGGTATTTGGTGAAAACTTCACTGAAGTTACCACTCCAGACTTTACAGTTTGTGCTTTGCTCGCTTCAAGGAGTCCTCCTGCCAACCTCGCGTGCCACAAGTCCTCGAGGTGCGTTTTTGCCTCCGTGTACCTGCCGCACGTCGGGGGAGAGCAGACTGAGGGCTTCACGTGCTGGTATTCCCAGGGTGAGTGAAGGAGTTCTGTTTATATCCCTACTTCTCTGCTTAGTCTGATTTCGCTAGTGAAGTTTGCATTGCGTGTATCGTGTGTGTGTGTGTTTTTGGCGAAGGCTTAAATACTGCATTAGTACGAGAAAAATTGTTAGGTTTTATTTTTTATAAGAGTATTAGTAGAATAACTCATTATTTACGTTATCTCTGTTATAAATAACTTTTATTTTTATCAAATGTTTTCTCGTTTGTATTAATTTGCTCTCGAACGCACTTCCCTCTTCTTGTATATGATCCGGAGGGTAACAAATGCTTTTGGAGTAGTTTTATTCTAAGAAATTTGCTCTCAAATTTCTTGCCGAGTTTATCATACGTTATTCATTTTGAAATATTGTTTTTTGAACGATTCTGGACTAAAAATTCAAAAGTTCCATACCCAATGAAAAGGGTTTCGCGGCCGACGGAGAGTGCGATTTGTGTATGCACAAGTGTATCTAGAAAAAGATTGACCTCGATATCATACCTAATTACGTTAATTTACAAATATCGTACAAATACAAATATCGTAAAAATACAAATATCGTAAACAAACATCGTAAAAGTAGTCTCCTCCAAATGAGTACTGAATTTATGTGCCTCAAAGCTTGACGTGAGTTTTTGTTGGACAACAAAATCTGTTTGTTTATGCTAATCAAAGCTTAATCCGTTTGTTCCCAGAAACATGTGACATGAAAAAATGTTTTCACAGAATCAAATGAACTTTCGACGTTTCATGCCACATCTTGGTGAGTTTCACGTCCTATAGTTAATTCAGTATGAATTTCTAAAGTTTAAACTTGAATCTCTTGCCTAGCCCCGATGTAACGCAATAGGAACGAACGTCTGACATGGATTGGCAGGATGAAAGAAGTTTTTCGAACATTTGAGAGCAAATATGAATATTCGACGTTTCCAGTGTGCAGCCACGAAGGAGCGTTGATGAGGGAAAATGAAAACGTCACCGTGACTGATCCTGTCTGTCCCCGAACTCAAACGTGCTCCATGGAAGGCCTGATCTTTAATGGTTTGTTTTGTGGGATGCATATTCTCATTGTGCCATAACGAAAGAAAGGGAAATGATATGGCATCTTAGCAACGAATGTACGAACATTTCGAAATAAGAGTAGTAATAATTAGCTTTACATTAGATCCAGATACATTCATATAACGAAACGGCACATTTTAGATAAAATGTGATGATGCAATACCATTCATCAGTCTCATTTCATCTCTAATACCCTCAACAGACGTGCCTCCACCCCGCACCACGTGCACAGCCCCATTCACGCAGCACTCGTTTGGTTGCATGTACGACAGCGATTTCAAAGGCAACTACTGTGAGGTGCGCAAGCACTGCCAGGGGTTGGGGGCGAACCTTGCTTCTCCGGAGACTGAACAGGACACTGCTGACATGATGGCCTACTACGACACCAAACATGGTAATCAAATGCACACTATCATTGGTTCAGATCTACTTATTATTTCGTTGCACCCGTACTCAAAGAAGTTTTTAGGGTGATTGTTCTGCATTATGGTATAAAATTTTTGATTCTGGAAATTTTGATGGGCTCTATTTTCGTATTACACGGCAGACTTGAACAAAGAACAATGCTTTTTATATCCAGACTATGAAATACCAGCAAGGATGAGCAATAATTGCCGTGTATAGGAAGGATTCCCCCTAATGCATTACGAATAAGGGTAACATTTTGATGTCTACCCAACTCATTGCTTCCGCCCGAGTGTAGAGTTCTAGAAACAAAATTATGTCATGATCCAGGCGAAAGAAGCGCCGAACATATGAGCTAGTCGCTGTATCTAGAATTTCTTCATTAGCGTTATTTCAAGTAGCTGTCCGGTGACCCGCAAAACTGATTTTTTACAACAAGCCCGAAGTATCAAGATTGCGATTGAAATATTTCCCTATTTTAAGTCGGCCTGAAGATCCTTGTGAATGCTATAAGAGGCGCAAACTAAATATGCGATCAAATTTCCAGCGTCTTTGACAGTTTCCTTGGATTTGTATGTGTGACCATAATTTATCGGTTATTTGTGTTCTTAGCTGGACAGAAAGCGTACCACTACGTTGGCCTGTACCTGGTTGACGGAGTCTGGCGCTGGCCAGCCAATCAACGAGAAGCTGGACCACCGAAGAAGGGAAATTGGGATCCCTATCAGCCGAACGGAGGTGAAGACGCAGCAGTCATGTACCCAGGTACCGGTGGAATCTATAAATTAGGGGATGTGCCAAGAGACATTGTTCATCAAGTCCTTTGCCATGTTTGGAATACCGTCTAAGCACTCGGACCGTAGTACTTGTCGGCAGATGACTCCGATCTTCTTAAATAGGATTCTTTTTTTTTAGTTTGTGTCTTGGTCCAACCGCTAGGCCGCTTGTAGCATTGCGCTGTCCTCCTGCCCCGTCACTGGAGTTCTAATTGATGTCAAACTTAGTTTACTTGCCCGCACTTTGACTGAAATTGAATATTATAGTCTTTTCGCGGGTTTAAATTTCTATTTTTATTTCATTACAGGTCTTACGAGCACAAATTACCCTTATCGGTTTAGTACAGTTCAGTCTCAGTGTAGTCTTTCATTCAATGTAATCTTTCATTCAGTATAGCCCAAGTTCATACTATAACTTATTGTGGTTCTGTTTAATTAGAACACCTCTGTATAATCAATTATTTGCAAATGTTCCATTTCGTCTTTAATCTAATCCTTAAGTTTGTTTCCGGATTAAAGTTTCACTTTTGTTCCATGAAATGTCAATAACTTTTGAGGTTGTTCATCTTTGCTTCGCATTACTAGAAAACTTATTCATGGCACCTTCAAAGATACGGTTCATCAACAGTCCTTCGCCCAAGTAGGCAATACTAACTTTAGGGCTAGATTTTGCCCTGACAGTACTAATCAGTCTCAGCCCACACACTTCAGAATAAAAAATTGTCATTTCTGAAATGAAGTAATCCATAAACAGACGCTTGTACTAGGAGATCTTAGTGTGCCTATTTCTAAAAGATTGTCAACCCCTCGAGCTCAATTTCTTGGCTGAAGTAGAACGCTTATTGTACCAAGTACGAGTACTTAAGAACTGAAAAAATCCAGTTCCTGCTAAGAGTAGTAATTCCAGTGATTGTTTTTAAAGTTTTCCATGATCCTGTGTGAAGCCTTAGCCTAGTATTTTCTCAAATTTCGACAGCTTTCGTATTAATTACGTAACGTGTCAAATATTGGGATAGAGTTTGAGTGCACGGAAGTACGCTGAGTCCAAAATGATTTTTTTCGCTGCACTTGTGATCCCTCTAGTACTCGGTAAGGCAATCACCAAGCGTCTATCTTTAGCGTATGGTAGAGTTTACACATACAGCGGATGAAAATAATACAAATCGTTGATTAAATCGCCCAATTCAACATTTCTAAACCCCCTACAATTACAAAAATTGGACCATCTATAAGCAATAGAATATAAAGGTTGAAAAAATTGTCTAAAATCCACAAATATTTGTTATAAAATACGTATGGAATACGTATAATAAACAAGTGTACACAAGTTTAAAACACAATTCAGGATATACATACATTAATCGATTAATCTTTTAAAAGTCTCAGGTGTAATCTTATTTCATTCTTCGATGTAAATATTTTTGAGTTCAGTGATGTTATCGGGACCTCTCTTCTGAATATTCAATTTCAATTCCCTCCACAAATTTTCGATCGGATTCATGTCCGGGGATTGACTTGGATATTCTAAAATGTTATATTCTTCATCCTCAACCATTCATTGGTTTCGTTTGCAGTATTAATTGGATCATTGTTTTGTTAGAGGGTTGATCCACATTTCAATTTTAACAAACGAGCTGAAGGTAGGAGTTGCTCTTCCAATATTTCACGATATTTCCTGGCATTCATAGTTCCTTCAATTGAATGAAGTTTATCTACCCCTGATGAACTGAAACATCCCCACACCATGATTGAGCCCCCTCCCAACTCAACTGTAGGTATAGTGCACTTTGGTTGATCCCTTTCGTTTTGTAGCCTCCAAACATGGTTTGTGCTGTTTCTCCCGGATAGTTCAATTTTGGTTTCATCTGACCTGTAGACATGTTCAAATGGTCGTTGGCATACTTCAGCCTAGCCTTGACGTGACGTTTCTGGAGAAGTGTCCTAGAGGGGTGCGAGAACGAAGACCTTCTAGCGTAGAGCTCTGCTGATCGTGTGTTTGCTGGCTTCGATCTAAGATGCCATGAAAGCATCCTTCAATTCTTCACGAGTAGCTTGAGGCCTCTGCTCTACTGTTCAGATAAATTTTCGAACAGCACTGTCAAGGAGGGCGTTCCCCAAACGGAACTTTTTTTATTATTGAACCTAGAACAATGAAATTTGGTATACTGATAGGAAATGCAATTTGTAATCATTCATCATTGATGAAGAAAGGTGATTTTCCTGATAGAAAACGAGATATTCGAAGAAAATGCAATTTTTTTTAGGGGGGGGGGTTCTAAATGCATCTCCCCATACATTTTTCAAGCTAGAGTGATGATTTTGAAATCATTAGATGCGGAATACCCTGGACATTATAGGAAGTAAACAGAAACTTTGTATAATCATAATAAAAATTTTAACAAATTTTTTTCGAGGTACCATTCTTTTTTTGGGGAAAATTTTCATTTGTGACGTCACAACTTTTGATCGTGACAAATTTCGAAGAAATTTTTTACTTCCCATAATTTACTCGCCATTCCGCATCCAATGATAAAAAAACCATCACTGTAGCTTAAAAACTGTTGGAGGAGATGCATTTTGAAACCCCACATTCCAATCCTCCAAAATAAGGCCAAATAGGTAAACATAAAGAATCTCAATTTTTATTCGTTATTATTTTTGGGGTCAGCTAGGAGCCTTGAAATAATTATACAGTAATAAATAGGCATAGAAGATGACATAGCAACGTCGCGCCGAGAAGAAAGTGCTAAGGTGGAGGTGCAATATGATAAAATCCCATTTCGTCCTCCCCCCCCCCCCCCCCATTCTTCAAAGCGGGCGAACGAGTTAACGTACAAGTCTCATTTTTTCACAGGATGGACCTGACCCCTTACACTTCCTATAGCAGCAAAAATCCCTGTCTCCAAACCATGGATTTCTATGGGGAACGCTCCCCTTAATCTTCCGTGGACGGCCAGTTCAAGGCTTGCTAAGAGTCGTATTCCGTCATTTCCAATCATGTATTATGGTTTCAACCGATGCTATAGGAACACACAGTTGTGCACATATACTGTATTCTGATGAACCAAACCTTCATTCTGGAGCTCCACAATTCGCTCACGAAAGTCTTTGCTGATGTTCTCATTCTTACCTATGCTAACGAGCTTTAGAACGAGAGGTGCTGTACCAATGAAGAGTTGATGAATGCTGACGAAAGTTCAGTTGCCAAATAGTACCATGTATTAGAACATTCCGGAATAATCCTCCAATTATTTTAATGTATAATATCGAGAGAAAAGTCAGGTGCTGTGAACTTTTGTTCACGTATTTAATATACATGTTCCTATAAAATTTTCCTAATAAATATTTGTGGGTTTTAAAAATATTATTAACCTTTTCATACTCTTGTTTATAGATAGTCCAATTTTCGTAATTGTGCGTGGCTTAGAAATGTGGAATCTGTCCATTCAATCAACGTGCTGTTTTATTTTACCCACTACTGTATTATATATATATATATATATATATGAACATTTTCCTCCTTTAAAAGAGTGGAGGCCGTTTGCAGATGCGACCCATGCTGCAGTAATTGTAGGCTATAAGTTGAAATGCCCATTATTTTTCAATACTGGCTTGAAATTAGCTATGAGAAGTAACCTAAGTTATGCTAACTCAAAGGAAATTGCGTGATTATTAAGTTTATAGCTCATTTTTGATAAAGTGACAGTAAGTGACATCATACTAGGGAGAAATATCACAATTAACTTTTACAATAGGCGTTATTTGCATATTTATATAAAGAATTAAAATTCCTTTTTTTAAATCGGATTCAAAGTTTCATATCAGTTAACCACTCTTTGCGCATTTGTTATTCAGAAATAACCTGATTTTTTGGAAAATTCTCCTTTTGCCGGTGACCTCCGAATATTACAATATTCAGACCGAAAATCCCTCAAATGTTGAAAAGAGACCAACATACATACAAAAAACAAATATTACGAACTGCGCTCCTGATGAATGAAAGCAAGAACGGTAAAACAAGTGGGTGCTGAACCAAAGATACTACTTTGAAAGGGACTAGTGTTTCGGGGTTCTAAATCAATAATTACATTTTGCCAGCTTAAAGACCGGTGCATTTTAATAACACCTCATTCATATTTAGAAACTTGTAAACGAAAAACACTGTTAATGTCGGAATCATATTTATTAGAACTTTGCAGGGCTTTAAAATAAAATATCTATAAGAACTCAATTCACTCTGTAAAACGTTTTACACACCAGCTCTATCCTCAGTATGTCAATCAGTAAGAAAATATGAATAAACGAAAAATTCAGTCAAATCTAAAAAAATACAAGTTCGCATTAAAAACTACACATGAATTTACAGGGGAAATGAACTATTTATTCTATTAAGGACAGGCTTTTCCTTGTCTATGTATAGGGACTCTAAAATGCGCAGATCTTATTCATTTGGGTCAGTACGTAAAATTTCAAAATAGTCTTTTGCTATGCGGTGGCAGCATTGTTCATTATGAAGGCGAATAGACGTGTTAGGCGGTTGGGTTAAAATTCTTCCACTACGGTGGCTGATTCCACGGTACTGGGCAGTCCTAAAGTAGAGTGGCAAAGTCGTCATGCCGACATAGCCAGATGTACACTGTACATAACTAAACTTATAGACAAGGGAAGCTCGTATTCGTCTGGGAATCACGTGAATAGGACAAAGTTATCGTCTACGTCTCGATTGTAAAAAAATGGTTTAAAATCCGATGGACATTCATCTAGCCACTCTGTTTCGTGGAAACGCATAAAATCCCCCAGAATGTCAAATTTCCTAGAGATATTTATTTTAGCTGCTATAGGAAGGGTAAGATTTCAGGTACGTCCCGTGAAAAAATGAGGTTCGTACGTTCACTCGTTCGCCCGCTACGGAGGTTTGAAGTATTGGGGGGAGGGGAGGGGGAAGTGGTAGTTTATCATGTTACACCTCCCCCTTGGCACTTTCTTCACGGTGCGACGTTGCTATGTGATCGTCTTTGTTTCTATATTGCTGTATAATTGAAGGGTCCTAGCTGACCCAAATTACCTCGCATACGACTGTAGTAACCACTGATTTGATCGGGCGTATTGGATGACATGTTTTGTGTAGCTTGAAGGGTCCTAGCTGACCCAACCAAAAATAATAAATAAAAATTGAAATTGTTTATGTTTCTTTGTTTACCTTTTTTGGAAGATCGGAATGTGGGGTTTCAAAATGCATCTCCTCCTAAAGTTTTTGAGCTTCAGTCATGATTTTGTATCATTGGATGCAAAAAGACGTGGGCATTCCAAAATCTAACATGGCAATTTGAAATTCATTTTCGAGCAAAAGTTGAGATTTCATTAACTACGAAATTTTACGAAAGAAGACATGCCTTGGAATTTTTTTTTCAAGTTCAAACTAAAGTTTTGAGAATGCCATGTTAGTTTTTGAAATCTGCAAGTGTTTCCGCATCCAATGACACTAAAATCATCACTTCTACTCAAAAACTGTCGAAGAGATGCATTTTGAAAACCCCCAAAAAACTCGTTTTCCATGAATATCTCGTTTTTTATGGTGGAAATCGCATTATCATTATTTTGTAAAAGACAAATGATTCATTGTTGCATTTCCTATCAGTATACCAAATTTCATTGCTCTAGGTTCAATATTAAAGAAAAACTTCCTAAAGGGGCTATCTCCCCTTAACCCGCAAAATGTTCAGTACACTACTGGAACTATATTTAATATAATCTTCCTTTACATTCGCAGGCAAACTTTATAGACAAATAGACGGTCTAGCAATGGGACTTCCGCTAGCACCGTCCCTTACCAACAGTTTTATGTGTTGTCACGAAACAAAGTGGCTAGATGAATGTCTCTCGGATTTTAAACCAGTTTTTTACAATCGATACGTAGACGATACCTTTGTCCTATTCAGCCATCCATCTCATGTTGAGCAGTTCTTGAACTATCTAAATCATAAGCATCAATCAATTAAGTTTACCGTAGAAGTAGAAAAAATAACTCCCTGGCCTTTCTTGACTGTCTAGTGACGAGAGACGGAGATCACTTTCAGACGTCAGTACACCGTAAACCAACTTTCACATGACTAAGCGCCAGCTTCTTCAGTTTTTGTTTATATAGTTTCAAAATTAATTGTGTTCAAACTCTAATCAATAGGGGCTACAAAATATGTTCAACTTTCAAAAATGTTCAACGTGAATTTGAATTTTTGCGCACATGTTTTGAAACTAACGGTTTTCCTTTGTGTGTCATCAATTCGCAAATTAAGAAATTTCTGTATAAGCAATACGCGTGGCAAACTATTAGAGAAAGCAATAAAGACTATCTATACTGCTCATTCCCGTATTTTGGTACGCCTTCTGAGAAATTGTCACTAGAGTTAAAATTATTGTGTGAAAATTACATTGAAAACCTTCAGTTATGCGTGGCTCTAGTTAATAATTTTAAGGTGGCTTTTTTTCCGGTACAAGAATACGCTTCCGACCGAGATGCGGGCCTCTCTGATTTATTCTTAGAGTTGTTTGAAGTGCACATCATCGTACGTCGGCATGACGTCAAGGAATTTTTATAGCAGAGTGGCTGAACATCAGGGTCGAAGCTTCCGCACCGGGAACCAATTAGCACACCCCTCTCATTCCGCAGTACGCAATCATGAAGAAAAATGCAACGTACCGATATCCTCCAAAGACTTCAAAATCTTAGATTCGACTTCAACTTCGCATGACTTTAGGATTTTAGAGTCGTTACTTATATTTAAACGAAAACCGGTCCTCAACAATACCGATAGCTCATATTCGTAGCAAATAGTGATAGATAGCCATTTTGTCCTCTTATTTTGTGACATGTTTTCATTTTGCTTTCGTGACCTCTTTCAATGATTGTCTTCAACAATTTGTTTCTTCTTTTATTGCAGACATAATGATTTGTATTTTTGAACTGATGGTGGAGCTGGACTCCGAAACGTTTTCCAATTATTTATGATTGAGTCTCTTGGAATATTCCTAGTTTTTGAATTTCTAATCGAGCTGCGATTGAAGCAATCTACTGATCCGTTCAGATATATTTAAGTGCTAAATTTCTTTGGCGACTTTGTAGAAGAGTAGAATTCTCGTCGCTCTTTCAGATGCATATGAAATTTTTTTTCTTGAACTTAGTATATTTTAATTCCAAAACGTTCCTCACTTTCTGAGTAGCCCTCATAATTTATCGTGTGTGAGCTGAGTATTATAAATTAGTACGCGTGATATTCATCCTGTGTGTTCTTTCTAACCAGCAAAAATGGAAGATAGTACTACTTTTAAATTAACAACATGCAACAAAACAAGCTGCTCCACCAAGTCGAGATGTTTATCTTATCAGTTCTACATCAGAATCACAATGTTTCAATTTCTATTGAGTTTTTGGTGGGATCAATACGTCCATTCGGAAGATACTCGTACTGTTCATGCTCCATCCCCATGCACATTAACGCTGAAGTTCTAAAATAACAGATTGTAAGAAACTTCTCTTAATAAGAAGTTGTTTCATTCATGCCCATTGTGTACCTATAACCAACACTTTTGCTTCAGAATGTATAACATGCATGCGTCTTAGCAGCCCCAAAGTTCATGGTTCTGTGATCTAAAAACGTTTGACGATGGAAAAGCAGCTGCAAGACTTTCTACTCAGGCTGATACTCCGGGAAAATGATTCGTGTGCACACTAGTAGTGGATTTTACTACCGTTTATTGATCTTACTATTAGTTGATCTTACTATCTTACTACGATTCATTGATTTTACTGTTAATTGATGTCAGTATTGATTGATCTTTCCCTACTAACCACAGGGTTGTGTGGCACATTATTCGATTTGAATTTGGGTAGAGATACCCCTTTCTTCGAATGCACTCGAGTAAAAGCCGTTGGTGTTTCATTTCCCATCACCTCTCTTAGTATCATATGCAGTCTTGCGTGGTTGTGTTTAGGCAATCTGATAATTGAAGAAAAAATAACTTTAGTCCCTGTTTTCGCTACAGCGACTGCTAAATAAATTAATGAATGAACTTAATTGAAAAGAAGATGAATTGAATATCATGGTGAACATAAAAACACTAAAAGAGCACTGCTGTTATACCTGTGAAACGTATACTAGAAATAAACTCATGTTCAGAATGTCCAAGACACTTTTACAAGAAGTTCAATAAATATTTTGTTATAATACTAGATTTTCATACATTACGTGCCAAAGTGTTCTGGTGGTATTCTGCTACAAACGAGTGGCTTTCTTTTTATACATAGCTAGCGATGTAAGCAAACGTTTGAAGTTCCAATGTGTGTATTGAACACTAAAAATGTAACGTTACTGAGACCAAAAACGGTGATAGTATACCGGCAAATTTAGTAATTCGTAATTTCCGTACAATAAGTGATCGACCTTTACACATATAAATATAATACCTATAAACGTACGTAGAATCCACAGGAGCATATTTTATTCAGTGGTTAATAGTAAACTTTCATACATGTAGAGGAACATTAGAGGATTGCGACCGCAAACGGGTTGCTGAGAGGTTTGATGACTAAAGAAAAATTTTTAAACAATTTTAAACGAAGAATTTATTTACCACAGGTAATACAGAGGTAGAATGTTTCTTAAGTCTAATACAATGGTTAAATTTGAGTATATCTACCTGTGGGCCCGAATACGTTCAGCAACTTCTAGGGCATCCTACCATCACATTTTTCTAAGGTGTACAATAATGTTTAACCTAATTCACTTAACCTAGTTTCGCATTAGACTGATCAACGAGATAATGAACTCGATATTGATGTTTCATTACAATATAGGTCATATGGTCTATATTTAACAGTATATTCGATAACGATTTCATGACTAAAAATCGGCGATATTACCCACGGCAAATTACACTATTAGGACCAGACATGTAGGAGGCAGGACTTGACTTGGTGATCTCGCACGACTAGTATTCTGATAAGAAATGAGACTAAGATTTCTTTTGAATACCTTGTAAGAATTACTTTCACGGATCTCCACAGGTATTGAGTTCCAAGTTTTAGTTCCAACGAAGAGGATACTGTGTTGCGACCGGGCCTTTGAATAATAGGGAAGCATGAATTTACTTCTATTTCGCGTTAAATGGTCGTGATGACCAGTTTGCGCAGTTAATAATTGTTTTGGGCTATTGTCGCCGTCATTAGTTGATGTTTTGTAAATGAAATTGCAAATAGAGATTTTGTAGAGATCCGAGAGTTTAAGTATTTGTAAATTTTTGAATGAATCATTTGTGTGAGCATTATATTCAAGGTTCTTTACCGCTCTGATGGCTCTTATTTGTAGAGTAAAAATTATATTGGTTTTATTTTTATCAGTTCCGTGCCATGCTTCTATTCCGTATTGCAAGTATGGTGAAATGAGCGTTCGGTAGAGCATTTGCAAAGCTGTTTCAGGCAGGAGGTTTTTAACTTGATTTAGGATTTTGATGGATTTTGATAATTTAGAACTAATACGGGCGATGTGCTCTTTGAGGGTCAGATGTTTATCTATTATGATGCCCAGAAATTTATATGAGTTGGTTTCTTCGATTTCACCTTCGCCAATTTTAATGCGAGGGAGAGATATATTTTTCTTGTATGAGAATGTAATATAATTTGTTTTATCGATATTAAGGCTTATTTTATAAGCTTTAAGCCACAATGAAACCTTATGGAGTTCATTATTTATACTCTCCGCAATCGTAGTGGGATTTTGGTTCGGAAGGATCGTAGAAAGCGTACTGTCATCGGCAAAAAATACGAATTTGAAGAATGATGTAGATTTAATAATATCATTGATAAAAATCAGAAATAGGAGAGGCCCAAGAACAGATCCTTGGGGAACTCCAGGTGATCAGTATTGTCGAAATATTGTCTTAGCAATGTCAACAGAAGCCCACACAACTCAAGCAAAACATACCAAGTTCACCGGAAGAGAATATTCCATACCTTGAATGGAAATATTTTCTCGTTGTGTAAACAAAGTGGCAGGCACTATTGCATAGGATTTTTATTTCTAAGGAGAATTCAGTGAATCACGCACAAAATAGTTATTGAAACGGTATCATTTCAGCTGACACAGGTTTCTTCTAATTCAAAATTTTAAACTTGATATCACAAGCTTCCAACGACTAACAAAATTTAAATCGTCTTTTGAGTATCTACTTCAGTGACCAGAATACAAGTTACAAGTTGAAAGATCATATTTCTTAAACACAGCAGGTAATACAGAATAAAATAGAAAAAAGTAAAAGAAAAGAACCAAGTGAAACCTTGTTGGGTTAATCCCAAGTCTCGTGCCATCAGACACCAATCATGCACAGGCACCAGCACATCCATTTAAATATAGTATTTCTAAACGCAGCTGTAACAAGAGTGGTTCCATGATCGGACTTATTTTTTTCGGATTAATAACAATATCGGACGCTAGGTAACCATTTCATCAGGCAATGTTTGCATTTATTTCAAAAGGGTCATCTCATTAGAAATTTTAAATATAGCGCGTTGAGAAACGCACTGACTGACAATTTAAAAAAAAAATACATTTCGGGCTTGAGCTAACTTAAAATTATTCATAATTATTTCTCGCCATCATTTCCGTTTCAGACAGTATCATTAGTCTCAAAAATCGTTCATATGGAAGTATAAATCCAGCCATTAAAATTCTGGAGACATACTCGTATATCAGCAAAAATATACGAAAGACTTCGATGATGTTACATGAAAGGTTTCTAGACGCTGAGGAAATTGTTCGAATCAGAAATTACGGCCGGAAACTAAAACTAATAAATGTAAGGATAAGTCAGGTTGCAAATTATACACTACAAAAAATTGTCAAAATCCGGAACTAGCTTCGAGAAAATGTTCTCTGCTATGGGTGAAAAATTTCAAACATAGGTAGGACCATTACTGGTTGGCAATTCTATGGAACACAACACCACGTATTCTTCAGTAATTTTACTGTATACATATCAGCACGGAAAACAATTGTGAGACTATTTTCAGAGTCCAAGAAAAACTCAAAGCTACACAATTTCAACAGTGAGAGAGCATAAGTATCTTATACGACTGTGAGCTAAGACCTGTTTCATATGAGAACTGCCCATCTAATTACTCTAGGCATGGAACTGCAAGCCTTTAGTTACCATGTCAACATCAAGAACATTCGAGACACCAATGCTCAGAGGCCGTGCCATCAGCTGTGCCGGCGCTGCAGCACGCCGGAGCGACAACTCACATCGCGAGGCTGCGACGTTTCCAACACAGCGATCGACCGCTCCTGCGCCTGTCCAAGATGGTATCGTCACTTGACGAGTCCTAAATACGGCGGTGGTGGGAGAATCGCCACGATAAGTTCTGTTTTTGAGTGCTCTCCATACTATAGTGTATTGTGGTGCAGATTTTCTAGGTGAATTCATTCGATATACTGATTGTACAGATCTACCAGGTCTATCCAGTAGGCAGAGTACAGTATTGAAAGTACATGGTGCTGTTTAATGATTCATTTCTTAATCTAAAGTGAAAAGCACATTGCATTACATGTACGACCTGCTTTGTGATGTACAGAATGTAGACAGTGTTCACTGTGCAGTGCTCACGACATGGTGTTCAGTGTACACAAACCAGAAATCATGGTACACCATCATTTTACGAAGAACACTTTTTCCTCTTACAAAGTGCCCTTTGCATTGTAGAGCGCATGCTGAATGAGTTATCAGCTACATTTCCCCTCAGGCAATGTGCAGCATAAGAGATCACGTCTTTGTGTATTACCTACATTGTTCACTCAGAATAATCTAATCTCTCACAATAATTACTAAAAACAATTTCCCGACAAAATTTTATTAGATACTGCACAAGGTTACATTTAATTCTCATTGTGAATCGAAAACAGTGGATGCAAATTCAAAACAAATTACAAAAAAAATCTCTCGCCAATAGGAATAGTTAATTGATACTCAAAAGTATTTTTTCTACGAATATTAGAGTTTCTGAATGGCTCTAAAATGGTTCACTCCATAAAACAATGGTTACAGGATTAGTTATATCGGTATTTAAATGATATCCCATTTACTGGAGTACGTTGGCGCTTCACTTTGATGTCCTCGTTGAAATGCTGAATTCCATGATCCCATCAGAGTTCCTTTCAGTGCGGTAAACACTGTAAAATATGGGTTATCAATTACGAGGTTTACAATTCTATACAATGAAAAATTATGTAAAAATTTTATTAAATTTTTCCTATTCATATTGTGCGCTTGTTAAGTGATTACGCTAAGAGAAATTTATTGTCCCCCGAACCCTCAGAGTAGCAGACGAAGGTCCCGAACACCCCGTGGCTCTGCAGTAAACGCGCTTTCTACTCTCTCCTTCTGTACCCGAAGCATTCGATGACAAAGCGCCAGCTTGACTGGCGGAACTGCGAATGCGACTATCAGGCGGTGGAGCGAGGCTGTGAAGGTGCGGTGGGGGTTTGTGCATCGACCTCTTGTTCTGCTGCACTGTGACGGTAGACCTTGGATGAATGACGTGAATCCTGGGTCGTCTAATCGTCTAATACTTTCA
The DNA here is from genome assembly GCA_030386875.1 of Morinoia aosen. NCBI lineage: Eukaryota > Metazoa > Arthropoda > Malacostraca > Amphipoda > Talitridae > Morinoia > Morinoia aosen. The sequence continues at coordinate 70,426,744 of CM059569.1, forward strand.
CCATGATTCATTTTTGTTCACACTCCGGAATTAAGAATTACATTTGCTTGTAAATACAAGTGAATTTTTTCACAGAATCACGTATAGCTTGGTTCCACAATTAGAATAAAAATGAATGCTTGTTAACAACAGTGGTATAACGAAGAATATGTTCTGAAATAATTTCATAACATTGTTTGAATATTTTTGACATTTACTGCGTATATGTTGCCATAAGAATCAGTAAACATGAAAATTGAAATAATTTGTCTCAAATTTTCCCCAATATATGAGTGTCGTACACGATGACTTACTTTCGGTTTATATATCGCGAAATCTAATGTGAGCGAATACTTACGGCCTCCCCGTATATCTAATATTTTCGTTCACGTTTATGGCGTATCATCAAAAAGTGGGAAAGTCAATTTCTGAAAATGGAATCGTGTTAATCGTGTTAATGGTCAATGTTAATGGAAAAATCGTGTTAATGGTTCGTACTTCAAGTTCATAAACTATGAATAAAAGCGCTCGGGAACTTATGAACAGCGTCGAAGAAAATGACTTTGCAATCACGGTCGGAAAATCATTGGCCTCGTGCTTCGTGAATGGAAAAGTAGCTGGCGACCCTGAACACGCAGCAGTTCGCATCCAAGATCAAAAACAAACACCGACTTCCCTCATCGACTTCATCTAAATTAGAGCTAGAATTACTGGAGGACTGTGTGTTTCCAATGCTTTTCTGATAGCTAGACTAACGGATAGATTTTTCTTAATCGGTGAACAATCAGCAAGTAATTTCGGGACATGGCCGCCAAATTGATGGTTCCGAGAACATCTCATGTATGAGAACGACACAGCAGTGAAGACTAAGACCTGTTCTAAAGCCTCCCTCTGTTCAGTCGAATTGAAGCAAAAGACTAGGACGTCACAAAAATACAGGTATTTCAAGTTTTTATAGCTAATAACCCGCAGGCATTTTAAGTATGTTAACCCGGCCTTGATGCGAAATCATTCTAACATTGCCTGATAACCAATATTTTGAACTAATCCATTTGAAAAGCGTTGTTTGAAAAGTGTTTTTATGATCGATTTTAGCACAGTTAGTTACACAATAATAGACCTATTATCTGATCATGCTGAAATGACTTTTGATCGACTTCAGTCTTGCTTCACGCTACGGAAGGGAAAGTTGTCTTGCTTTAACTTCAGTAAATATTTTTTCAATATAAATGAAATGAAAGGCGGTTGTTAAAAGTTACTTAAATATAGTGAAAATGTGACCTAATTCACTGAAACTTTTCTGTCTTTCAATACCTCATGAAATCTTCAACAGTTATTTATGCACATATTTGAATTTCAGTTCGCCACAAAAATTGAAACTTTAATATTTGAGTTTATAAGTCTAATATTTTAATAAAATATGTTTAATGAACGATTTTAAAAAATTTATATATCATTACCTGAAAAATTGACAGTAGTATTTGTTCATTTCTCGATCGTCAGCCCAAGTTCCTGATGGGTTAGAAATATGATACACCTTTTGTCGTTTTATAACCACACGTCAAAACAATATAGCAACAGTTTGCACAATCATACAACAGCAAATAAAAACTAATAGCAGCGGCTCAAAATATTGCAACATCCAGTATAAATCCAGTGACGACGCTGAAAAATTGATAACATGTGCAAAATGTAGTGACAGAGACAAATAAATATAACGTTGCTTCAAATTGTATAACACTCTCAGAATGTTGCAACAGACGTTCATTTTCTGTAACAAATACTCAAATCTTGTAACAATGCAACATATGGCCAGTATTACAAGTTCAAAATAATGTAACGGATGCAAAAAATAGTAACGAAGAGTCATAAGATGTAACAACATCTTTTAAACTCTTATTGACGAGAGAAATCTTTTTTTTTACACTTCCATATTAAAAAAATTTAAAATGATGGGTTCACCTTGAAATGCCGAATGTCAAAATTCCAGAAGTCAAAATTTCAAATATCTAATTCCCGACCATATTTGACAGTGAAATATGTACTGTACATGCCAGTTGGTAACCCTGATTACAACATTCGGGATTTTGATTTTTGGGATTTAGATATACGGGATTTCGACATTCGGGATTTTGACTTTCGGTAGTCTGAATGCCACCCGACAATAATACATGTAGGACTACATTCCATTACTCCCCGGTCAGTGGAAGATGCAATATGTATCCGCTGACCGGGAAGCATGTAACGGAATTTTCCAGAACAACTCTGACGTGGCCGGTTCACGTGTGATACATATGATGTTCATTCTTTATTGTAATTATCAATAATTTCGTATGCATAGTTTCAAAATGTACTATCACCTTTTCTCGTTTTATAACCACATTCTTTCAAAATGTACCGACGAACTGCAAATTTAACAACGACGAACCATTGAATATAACAGGGAATAGAAATATAGAGACAGTGTCGCAAAAAAATAGCAACAACGAACAATTATAGCGATACCAGGCAAAATGAATGACAGTGAAACTATATATCAGAACAAAGAAACAATGTGTAGTGACAGAGTCGGTTTATTGAACAACGCTCAAAAAGGACAACAATTACACAAAAATAGTAACGTACGTGTATATTATTGTAACAAATTAACAATTTCTGACAGAGTTTTTTATAAGTAAAATAAACAGTAAAGTAGCATATAGCGTAGTACACGCTGCATATTCAGACTATGCATTCAAAATTATTGATAATTACAATAAAGAATGAACATCATATGTATCACACGTGAACCGGCCACGTCAGAGTTGTTCTGGAAAATTCCAGTACATACTTCCCGGTCGGATATTACATCATCCATTGACCGGAAAGTAATGGAATGTACATATGTAGTCCCATATGTATTATTGTCGGGTGGCATTGATGCTCCCGAAAGTGACAATATCGAATACCAAAATCCCGAATATCCAAATCCCAAAAATCAAAATCCCGAATGTTGTACGTAATCAGGGTTGCCAACTGGCATGTACAGTATGTATTTCATTGCCAAATATGGTCGGGAATTAGATATTCGAGATTTTGATTTCTGGGATTTTGACATTCAGGATTTCAAGGTGAACCCATTATTTTCAATTTTTTAATATGGAAGTGTAAAAAATAGATTTCTCTCGTCAATAGGGTTTAAAAGATATTGTTACATCTTATGACTCTTCGTTACTATTTTTTGTATCTGTTACATTATTTTGAACCTGTGATACTGGCTATTCGAAGCATTGTTACAAGATTTGACTATTTGTTAAAGAAAATGATCGTCTGTTGCAACATTCTGAGAGTGTTATACAATTTGAAGCAACGTTACATTTATTTGTCTCTGTCACAACATTTTGCATCTGTTATCAATTTTGCAGCATCGTCACTAGATTTGTACTGGATGTTGTTATATTTGAGCCGCTGTTATTAGTTTTTATTCGCTGTTGTATGATTGTGCAAACTGTTGCTATATTGTTTTGACATGTGGTTATAAAACGAGAAAAGGTGTATGTTCTACACTATTTGGCTACTTAACGGTTTATTTTGCTTATAAATAATTGTGTCAGAAATTGTCAATTTGTTACAATAATATTTACGCACGTTCCTATTTGTTGTATAATTGTTATCCTTTTTGAACGTTGTTACAATAAACCTACTCTGTCACTACATATTGTTTCCTTGTTTTGATGTATAGTTTCCCTGTCATACATTTTGCTTGGTGTCGCTATAATTTGTCGTTGTTCCTATTTTTTGCGACACTGTCTCTATATTTCTATTCCCTGTCATATTCAATGGTTCGTCGTTGTTATATTTGCATTTCGTAGGTACATTTTGAAAGAATGTGGTTATAAAACGAGAAAAGGTGTATGGTACATTAACACACACACACACCTACACACCTCACAGGGGAAATGATAATTACAATTTATTTTAGTATTATATGAACCTTTGAGCGATCAGAGTTCGATTACTGAAGAAGGGCTCTCGATAATTTCAAAAAATTCTTATTATCTCCTTCATCTTATTGGTGTATTTTTGGGACTGTGAGTACGACGAATTAAAGAAGAACTGAAATATGCGCATCATAAATGTCATTATATTTCTTTGAGGACACCATCGAAGAATTTCATTTCCAATCATGGTCCGCATTTGATAAAAAATTGTCTAATTTTTTTCTTATCGCTCTAAGTAATAACCGAAACATCAAATGAGATATATGGGTTACCCGTACAGAATCATAATTCTCCCTCGTTCGTATTGTTGAACCGATTTTGGAATAATTCATTGTGTCTCAGTTTTGTGTCCAAAATATTGGTTATCTGTATTCAACCCGTCGTAGAGTTCTATTTACTTCAGTAAACACAATTCTGTATAATTAAACAAAGAAGAGTTTCATTCACTTTCCCGTAGAGTGTTTGAAATGAGTTTCAACATTCACAAATCAGTAGTTACGTTAGTTTGCCACCAGGCTGTTGTCCTATGCCTCCCGTTGGTGATAAAGGCGTTTTCAAGCGTCTTAATAGACCGCAAATGGACAGTTTTTGGAGCCATATGTCACAGGTTTTCAGTGAAAATTCCACAGAAGTTACCACTCCAGACAACACGGTTGTGATTTGCTTGCTTCAAGGGGTCCTCCTACTAACTTCGCGTGCCACAAGTCGTCGAGGTGCGTTTTTGCCTCCGTGTACCTGCCGTGCGTCGGGGGAGAGCAGACTGAGAGCTTCACGTGCTGGTATTACCAGGATGAGCGAGGGAATGTTGTCTTGACATTTCGTTTTTCCTAAGTCTGTTTTCGCGAGTATAGTTTTTTTTACATTGCGTGTGCCAAATCTGTTTTTTGAGGAATGTTTTAATTCTCTTATCCCACGACCAAAACTGTTTGGTTTTAATACTTTAAAGGCGTATTTGTAGAATACGCTCTTAGTAACGTAAACTCTGTTTTCAAGTTCGTCTAATTTGCTATCGAACACACTTCCCTTCTGCCAGTTTGCTATACGAAGGGTTGCAAATGCCTTTAGAGAAGTTTTGATACTAGAAAATTTCTAGTAATTTTTTTCAGTCTATGATACACTATGTAATTTTGAAATAATAATTTTGGGTAATTCAGTATAAAATAAATTCAAAAGTACTACACTCTATTAAGAGCGCATGACTGTTGTCGAAGAACGCAATAAAGTATTTAAAACACTTCAAAACAATACGAAAGTTTAGGCGGAAATGCTTCTAGAAACAGTTAACTAACTGCGTTAATTTACCATTTTCATCTTATGCACTCGCAGCCTTCCAACATATGAAGGCAGAGTGCAAGGGCCTCAGAGTTTGTCGTAAGAGTCCTTTGCAGAAGAAAGTTTGTTTCTTTGTGCAAATCAAAACTAAATCCTTTTGTTCCTGGAAGTGGGAAATGCAAAAAAATGCTTTGACGTTTCACACAATGCATACTCGTTTTTTGGAAGGTTTCCTGTCTGATAGCGATTTCAGTATAAATTGATACAATTTAAACTCACATCTTTTGCTTGGCTCCTGCGTAATGCGCTAGGAACGTCTGACAGGGTGCAGCAGAATGAAAAACCGTTTTTTGTGCATTTGAGAACACATATGAACATTTGATTTTTCCAGTGTGCAGCCTCGAAGGAGCGCTGATGAGGGAAAATGAAAACGTCACTGACTGATCCTGTCTGTCCTGGCCCCCGAACTCAAACGTACTCCTTGGAAGGCCTGATCTTTAATGGTTTGTTTTGTGAGATGCATATTCTTTATTCGCCTAAAGAAAAAAGGGAAAAACTACGGCACTTTAGCAACAAGTTCTACTAATATTTTGAGAATAGAGTAAACATTATTAGCTTTGCTTGGGATCCAAACACATCCTTTCGTAGTACAAAAACTTACATTTTCGGTAAACACTGAAGATGCAACGCCATTCATCGGTATCATTCCAAATCCACTTTCCTTTAACAGACACGCCTCCACCTCGCGCCACGTGCACAGCCCCTTTCACGCAACAATCGTTTGGTTGCATGTACGACAGCGACTTCACAGGCATGCGCCTACTGTGAGACACGCCAGCAATGCGAGGAGCTGGGGGGCGAACCTTGCTTCTCCGGAGATTGAGCAGGACTCTGCTGACGTGATGGCCTACTACGACGCTAAACATGTTGATCAAATGTACTCTATCATTATATTAAATTTATCCATACATTCTTTGTACCTATAATCAAAGAATTTTTAGGGTTAATGGTCTCCTCCCCTAGGCAGAAAAGTTCAAAATTTCAGAAATTTTAATGGGTTCTATTCGGATATCACACGATAAACTTGCATGTGTCATACGATGTTAATTCCGAAAAATTAAGAAAAGAAATGTGTGATTAATTGTTCCTCACATCCAGACAAAGAAACACCCACTGGAATGAGCAATAATTGTAGTGTATAATACTTACCAGTTTGCATTATGCATCAATGTATCATTGTGGTGTCTACCAAACAAAACTGACCGCCGGTATACTGAGTAGTATACTGCGACCGCCGGTATACTGAGTAGTATACTGCGACCGCCGCTATACTGGGTTCCAAAAATATGATCAGGTCATTAATCTGATGAAATTGATATTGGATGAGTAAATTAGTTGCTGTATCTGAAAAATTTTCAACAGCGTTACTTCTAGTAGGTTTTCGTTTAGCTAAAAAACTTGATCTTTTAGAACATTCCCAAAATATCAAGAACGAAATTCGAATATTTCCTAAATATATGTTTGTCTGAAGCTACTCATACACGGATACAACAAAATTCGTAAAACTAAAACTGAATGGAAATCGCTCAGCTTTATAATTAATGTTTTTAATAGCTTCCTCACATGAGGATGTGTGAAAATAATTTATCGATCATTTGTGTATTTAGTTGGACAGAAAGTATAACACTACGTCGGCCTGTACCTAGTAAACGGCGTTTGGCGCTGGCCAGCCAATCAACGCGTCCATGGACCTTCCAAGACCGGGAACTGGGATCGCTCTCAGCCTAGGAGGTGCACACGCACCAGTCTTTAGGGGATGGGCCAGGGGATGGGCCAAGGAAATTAGGGGATGGGCCAGGGAACATCGCTTACAAAGTCCTTTGCCATATTTTGACTACCGTCTAAGTACTCGTAACATAAAGCACTACTTATTCCGAGTCGAAAAACTTAAAATAAAAAAATGCATCTCGTGTTATCAGAAAATCCATAAATAAGAAGGTTGTTTGAGAAGATTATATTGCTTGTTTCCAAAAAAACTCAATCAATCCTCTCAGATGTCATTTCTCGGCTGAGGTAAAAAGCTTCTTGAACTGAGCACTTTGAGAGGCAAAATGTTAAATTCATGCTGAGGGTAATAATAACACTGAATGTCTAAGTTTATAAAAAAATATTTTGAGAGCAGCCATGCTTATGGTAATTCGTTCACAGTTTATTCGGAAATAGCTCCGGCCTGTCGAATGGCACCTTATGTATACGGATAGCACCACATTGTCTTTCTTTAACCGGCAGAAGGCTCCGTTTATTACTTGTTTGAACCTTCAACTTCTAAAAATTAATTAAATAATTATTATAGCTTCTAATAAGTTCCCAAAGTTTTCATTTTTGTTTATTTCCCTCATTAATTTAATAGTTTCATGTCTACATTATGTGAGCACAATATTTTTCTAAACAAATGCCGATATGAACTGTGGTAATTAATATTTCTCAGGAAAATACTTATGCGTTAAATTTAAAAAATAAAATAAAAACACATATGGTTGATTGTTCAACTAATTTTTCGCAAGTAAGTTAGAACTCAGAAATTTTCATGCATAACTGTGAGGCTATCGCCATGATAAATCGACTACTGCCTTTGTAATTTAACAGGAGGGAAAATAATTCTCCTCGCAAATAACTGAGCTCGCGTTTCACAGAAACTTGCGAAACATACTTCCATCACGAACTTCAAAATTTCATTAGCTTGATTTAGTTCGGCTCAAATTTGAAGCTTGTTTTGACAGCTCAAAATTGCAACGCTTGAAATCAGCTCGAAATCACCAACGCTTGTACTGTAATCAGCTCGAAAACCTGAAGAAAATTAGAAATTATCGCCGAGCGAAGAACTGTGATGGAAAACCCTCGCCTTAAAATAAATAATCAGTCAGCAACTGACTTCTCTCTTATCCCTGAAGTATCAGGAAGATTCCTAAAGAACAACAAGCCTCGGAAATACGGCCCACAGAAATCCCTAAGATAGGGACAATATCAAAGGGTGTCATCCAAAAAGGACCAACCCAAAAATATCTATCGACTGGCATCCGAATAAGGACTCACCTACTAAAATACTTAACAACTGGCGCCCAAGAAGGTATACGCCACCTAACTAATATAACAATAATATTTCTCAAATATGTTGCTCTGAATTGTTGGATATTACAGATTGCGCTACGTTCAAATCAGCAAAATACAACAAAACGAGCTACGTCACTAAATCGATATGTCTGTGTACTGTGTTGTCTCAGAATGAATTTTTTTTCCATTACTATTGAGCTTTCATTGTACGTAACGTGAGATCACCACGTCAAATCAAAGAATGCCGCTCATGCTCCCTCAACGTTTTCTTTAAGTTGTAAAATTCCATTTAGGTAAAAAATTTCACTGGATAAATTGTAGCTTTATGCCCAAGCGTGTAGCGAAACCAAGTCTTGTGCCGCTGCATATCAAACGTGCATGCGTCTGTGAAGCCCCGATATTCACAGTTCTATGAGACAAAAATGTTTGACTACGGCTGAACATCAGCAAGACGATTTAGTCGGGCTGGTACACTGGAGAAATGTATTGTGCACACGCCATCAATCGATTTCATTATGCTGAGAATAACGGGTCCATTTGGCTCAGTGTCGTGCTCGAATTTCACTGGTTTTATTTTTTTTCATCAAATGCACTAGAGTCGAAATCGTTCTTGTTTTCTTACCTATTAACCTTTCCTTGTATCATATGCAAGCTTGTGTAACAGTAATTAAGCAAGATGGTAATTGGAAAAAATAGTCTTGAGGCTGTTTTTACAGTTACGCCTGCACGAGAAACTTATGAATTAAATTTGTTTAAAATGAAATAACTTGAATGTCATGAGAAACAAATAATTACTCATATGAAATGAAATAATGCAGTTACACTTGTGGAACTATTACTAGTTCTGAACCGGTTTGACAATGTTCATTGTGCTCTTACAGAAAATACGTTAATAATTCTGATACAAAATAAATTTTCGTAAACTCTCTTACAGTGTACTGAGGACATTCTGATACACAAAAATTAGCTTTACTCATACAGCGAGCAATGTAAATAAGATCATGAAGTTTTAATGTGTGCATTGTACACTGATAAATGTAATGTAACTAAAAATTATCGCGTCTAACATGCAAAGCCTGCAATTCGAAAATTCTGCTAAAAAAGTAAGCCAGCTTTACGTATTTTTCTAATTCATGGGAAAACGTTTTGGAGTCCCGCTCCATCATCAGTTATGACAGTTGTATGCAGTGCACATCATCGTACGTCGGCATGACGTAACGAAATTTTTATATGAGAATGGCAGAGCATAAGGGTAAAAGTTTCCGTACTGGAACCCGATTAGCACACCCCTCTCACTCCGTAGTACGCAATCACGCCGAAAAATGCAACGTGACTATATCTTGTACCGACTTCAAAATCTTAGACTCCGCCTGAACGTCTTATGACCTTGGGAATATAGAGTCGTTACATATTTTTAAACAAAAACTGGTCCTCTACAATACCGGCAGTTCTCACCCGTTGCAAATAGTAACTACATTACATACAATCTTTTAAATTTTGTCTTTATTCGGCTCATTTTTATTTTTTTTTCACGATACATTTCAATGATCCCTTTCAACAATAGTTTTGTGTATTTTATTTAAGACATAATGATTTGTACTTTTTTGAACCGATGATTGAGTGGGACTCCGTGACGTTTTCCTATAAAATATGATTAATTTTCTTTGAATATTCCTCGGTTTTAAGTTCCTAATTAATTTGCAATTCAAGCAAACACCTGACCCGTTCAGATATATTTTTTAACTCATTGCGTGTTGAATGACGAAAAAAAATTTTGATAATCTTTACTGAAACAGTATTAAATTAAAAATCATTGTCTTCAAAAAGCAGTGCTTCGATCTTTCAAGCATCACTTTCAGCCTGAAATCATACAGAACAAACATTTCAGTCATATTGATGAGAAACGTAAACCCAATATTCAAGCTACGTCAGAGTTAACAAAAATATTGAAAATAACACCGCGATATGACGAGGTAAAACTAACTGTTGCACAACAAGAATATGAAATCATTAGATGACCAGTTAATATCGTACAAGCGCTCTAATTACCTTCAATGCACCAGAGTAAGAGACAAAATGGATGATTGAGCGGAGATTCCAAACTTCTAATCTGTAGGGAATTTTAGGGACAAAAAGTAATTTATACTTCCATTGAGGGAAAATTTAAGTTATTGGATATTCAATACTTCTATTACATGAATGTGCTCTTTTTTAACGAAATAATTTAATTTTTCGAAATATATGTTGACAAAAATAAGTTGATGACTTCGAAGATATAATACAAGAAAGGTTTCTCGACATTGTTCAGCCCTGAAATTAATTGTGAGAGAATACGTTCGAGCCCCCCTTGCATGTCACACACTTTCATTTACGTTGATTACAGATCATAACACATTTGTTAAAAAGCGCACGTACGTATTTGTTAACAAAAGCACGTATTTTAAGCACGTACTTCCAAAAGATGACAGTCATGTAGTGTGAGCTACAGCTTTCGAAATTTTTCTGTTTTACGAAAGTAAATCCCGCTAATGATTTGCTTGTCATGTTCACCATGGTGCGCAAAATCACTGGTGAACAAATGCGCAGCGTCGAGGAAAATGACTTAGTAATCATAGCTGGCAAACGACCTCACGGGACCTGGGTATCATGAATGGAAAAGCAGCTGGCAGCCCTGAACTCAGAGCTATTCTATTCGCGTGCAATATCGTGAAAGCATACTTTATTAGATAATCGATTGTCAAAAATAAGAAGTAGAATTACTGTCGAATTTATGAAGGAAGATAAATGCTCACATGATAATAGTTTAACCAGCTACTTTTCCTGATCTTTGAACAACGAACTTGCTATTTCGAAACATTGCAGCAAATTTATTGTTTCGAGTCGATCTGATGTATGATAATAAAGCAACAAAATCGACAAAAATCTGTTTCGAAGTCTCTTTCATGTCTAATACTAGTAACGGACTGGACACTCCCTGTATGCTCGTACTTCAAAGTTCCGTCAATAATGTGTTGGCTTTTCTGGTCTGCAAGCATGGACTAGTTTCGAAATCATTGTAAGATTTCTCGTCATTTTTTTACCTTTCAATAGTAGCCTACTAAAACTAATAGGGATTACAGGCTTTATCATGATCGATTTTAGAATAGATAATGACGCAATAATTCACCTTTTTCTGTTCACTCTACGGCGACTTTTAAACGAGGGCAGTCTTTCTTCACTCGGCGGAAGGGACTGTATAGTCTTGCTCAAGTTCAGTAGATATTAAGTTCAGAAGTCCTGGCTTAAGTGAACTGAAAACACATGAAAAATAATTTCTTAGCTAGCAAAAATATATGATTTAATTCACTGAAATTTTTCTTTTTACAACACCTTGTAAAATTTTTAGCAGCCGTTTTTGCGAGTTTCAACTTTCAATTTGATCAAAGACTTTAGGTTGAATATCAGAGTCAATCTTGAACATTTCTACAATAAATTAGATAGTACGTGACAAAATAAGCAATCTAACCAAATATTGCTTTATAAGCAATAAGTCTTATATGTATTATGGTAAATTCTGCTGGAAAATTGATTCGTTTCTCAATTCATACTCCAACGCTATGGTGTATCGAAAATACGCAGTACTGCACTCGCACATACGCGCGCACACACACACACATACACATACACACACACAGATAATAAAACTCTGTACTTGCTTCAGTATTTTATCAATTTTCAATGCACCATAGTTCGATTATTGAAAAATAGTCATCCTGAATTTCGAAACACTCAGAAAATCTTTTTTTATTTTACCTTTCCTTCCTAACTGTGCACACAAGAACTAAAATATATAAATAACGACTGAAACGACTGTCTTTTTCCATAAACGCCGTCAAAGAATTTGCTGACTTAACCCTTTGTCTTAAGTTGACAAAAAAAAAATTACGTCTCTTTTGTTTCTTCCCATTTTGAGTAATCTCCGCAACATCTAATGAACGGAGTGTTTCATTCGGTATTGTTTAACAGATTTTGGAAGTATTCATTTTGTCTTAGCTGTTAAGCAAAAAAATTTGCTATCTGGATCCAACTCGGTGAAGTGCTATGGTTCAGTAAAGAAAACTCTGCATAGATAAAATAGATAAAGGAGAATTTCATTTTATTTTCACCTAGAGCACCAGAAATGAGTTACAACATTCTCAAGCCAGCGGTTACGTTGATTTGCAGCCAGGCTGCTTTCCTAAACTTCCTGTTGGTGGTCGAGGCTTCGTCCAACATTACAATAGACCGCAAATGGACAGTTTTTGGAGCCAGCATAACCCAGGTTTACCGTGAAAAGTTCACGGAATTTACTACTCCAAGTATCACCCTTTGCGCGGCGCTCGCTTCCAAGAGTCCTTCTGCCAACCTCGCATGCCACAAGTCCTCGAGGTGCGTTTTCGCCTCCGTGTACCTGTCGCGCGTCGGAGGAGAGCAGAGTGAGGGCTTCACATGCTGGTATTCTCAGGGTGATCGAGGGAATGTAGTCTTAACCTGTATTTTTGTTGTCTTGACCTCTGTCGATGACCCTGACTGCCTGAGCACCCGAACTCTCCAGTGCTCTATGGAAGGGATGATATTAACTGGTTTGTTTTATACAATGTATATTTTCTTCGTGCCTTACCGAAAGTAAGGGTAAAACAACAGAATTTTGATAAGAATTTCAACGAATTTTTAGAGTTACGAATTGTTTTAGTTGGTAATGTTTTAGAGCCTTAGATATTCATTTCATCCAAAGAGACAAATTTCGATAAACTGTGAAGATGCGAAGCCATTCATCAGTCTCATTATAACTCTCGTTCCCCCACCAGACGTGCTTCCCCCGCAGACGTGCACAACCCCCTTCACGCAGCCCTCGTTTGGTTGCATGTACGACAGTCAGGAGTTTTTAGGCCCCTACTCTGAGGCGCGCCGGTACTGCCAGGAGCTGGGGAACCTCGCTCCTCCGGAGACTGAAGAGGACTGCGCTGATATGATGGCCTACTGTGACACCAAACATGGTGATTAAATGCTCATATTATCATTTCGATTCTGTTTAATCTCAAAGACGGTTTCAAGGAAAAAGATATTCAGAAACATGAAACAAGATATTCAGAAAATTTTTGGGCCCCGTACTCACATGGCGAGGCAGAGACTTGTGTCTGTTTTACGATTGTTTTTCAATTTCATAGGGCTAAAACAAGCCTTATCTCTTTACCTTCTCCAGAAAATTTAATTATAAGCGCTGCCAAGCTAGGTTGAAATATGAGATTAAATTAGCTAAGAGAGACTCCTGGGCAAATTTTTGCAGCACAATTTCTGTAGACACACCAGAAGCCAAGGTGTGGAAGCAGGTGAACCGCCTGCACTCCCCCTTTGCCAGGAAAACTAACCCATTTGTTACGCATAACACCATCATATTTGACTCTGCCTCCAAAGCTAATGCTCTGGCCTCACACTATGAAGAAAACCTTTCCACTCCTGCTCCTGATCCCTCCTTTATCACTGTCCCGCTCGTCCTTTCACTGAGTGCTGATATAGTCTCACCTATCAATGAACTTTTCTTTTCGGTTGAGCTAAGCTCATGCCTCGGCATCCTTAAAAATAAAACTACTAGACTTGATGGAATTCATAACATGCACCTAAAACACCTCCCAGAAAGCTACAAAGACTGGCTTCTCTCAAATTTCAACCTGAGCCAACATTCGGGTACCATGCCACAATCCTGGAAGACTGCTCTAATCATCCCCATACCAAAGCCGAATAAACCTCTGCCAGCAGTGAGCTCTTCCCGCCCTATTTCTTTCTTATCCTGTACTGGTAAATTAATGGAGTCCATGATGAATAGGAGACTGTCTTATGTGCTTGAAAACAATAATACGTTGTGAAGTGCCCAGGGGGGTTTCAGGTGCCGGTTATCGACTACCGACCAAATAACTAAACTAGAAAGTTCTATCCGCTTGGCATTGAGGACAAAACCCATTCTTGTGGTAGTTTTCTGCGATCTGACCAGTGCTTTTGATACTGTTTAGTGCAGCGGACTGTTGTACAAGCTAAGCAAGAGTGGCATTGAGGGCAAGTTGCTGCGCTGGCTGCAGTCTTACCTCATGGACAGATCATTTAAGATGTCTACGAGGGAGAATACTCATCCTATCGGAAGATAAGGTCCTGTGTCCCACAAGGGACCATCCTCTCCCCCTTACTTTTCAATGTTATGCTTAAGGACATTCTTGTCGAGAACTCAGTGGAATCTATCGAGTATGCCGATGTTATTTCATTCTTTGCCACTCATAGTGATATTAACGTTCTTATCTCCAAAATGCAAGCTCAACTGAATGCTTTTTATAATTGGACTAAGAGATGGGGATTCGAGTTGAACTTGCAAAAAACTAAATGTATGTGCTTTACAAATTGGAGAATTCCAAACCATCCATTTAAGATCGATGGCCACAAACTGGAATTTGTGCAACATTTTAAATACCTTTGGGTGGTTCTGGATGCCCCCCACCTTCGTTGGGGGCCCCATGTAGATTACTTACGAGTCTCCTGTTTGCGTATTGTAAACCTTATGCAATCTATATCCCTCAGATTCTGGGGCGCAGGTCGAGAAATGCTGCTTAAATTATACTCTGTTCTGATCCGCAGCAGATTAGACTATGCCGCTCCTTTATAAGGAGTCGCAGCCCCCACTAATCTTAACAAACTTAACATAATCCAAAACGCCTCTTTGCACATCGCAACAGGTTGTAGAAAAACCACTCCTACATCCTCATTAGAAGTAGAGTCTAATGTACCATCACTTGAAGGCTTTACCACTGTACAGCCTTCAAACTTTGACAGTGCTGACTTCAGTAGCCGAAGCTCCAGGTTGAGCCGCCCACGCTGGACCTTCCCTTAAATTTTTGGACACTCATGTGAGGCCAGATATAGGGCATGCTGTAGACTAGTAACATAACTCGGGCCGTTCAATTTATGTTTTGTATGCGCATACTTTATACTGTACAGTGTATGAAATTAATAGGCATACAAGCTGCGAAATAATGAAATGAGAGCTAATGCGAGAGCTAATTGCCTGCTCATACTACTGCAGAATGATGCAGCTGCCATTCGATGGTAGAACACTACAGAAAATGCAGACCCTCGGTCGTTTGACAAACCGAGCATCTTCAAACGTCCACTCCTTCGTTACCCATGTTCAACCAATCTTTTCCAAATACCATGTATATTTACGAAATTTCTACCTACTCCTGTATCATCTGTATCTTCTGCCTGTGCCCAACAAATCTTCCATGACTTACTTCACACAAAATTTGAACAATATGTTGTCATATATACAGATGGTTCTCGCACCACCAAGCCTAACATCTCCGCTTCAGCGGCAGTAGTAATCTCTTCCAAAGGAGTTACCTTAAATTGGAAACTTAGACTATCAGAACTGTACACCATCCAAGAAGCACTTACCTGGGTTCATAGCAACTTAAAATCCCAAGAAAACTATGTTATTTTCTCATACTCTCGAAATTCACTCTACCTGAGACAAAACCTGAAACCAAAGCAATACACACCTACTGTGTTTACCATCCAAGAAAAACTCACCTTGCTCTCCGCATCTCATGTCGTTGAGTTTCAGTTTATTCCAGGTCACAAAAATATTGCCGGTAACGAGGCGGCAGACCTTGCCGCAAAGGAGGCTCACTCTTTCTTATACCGCACCATCGCCCTTCCATCAAAGGGCGGAATTGTAAGTCGGACTCGTAAGGCAGTCTATAGGCACTGGAGACACTCCTGGCAGACTACAGTAAGAACCTCAGGTAAGGGGAAATTCCTCACTCACATAAAGGAGTCCATTGAGAGCTGGCCTTGGGCCCAAAATAAGTCACGCGTTGCTGAGGTTGTCTTGGCAAGACTTTGGATGGGACACGCTGGGGTAAAATCTCACTTGGCTCGTTTTGGCTTGACAGATAGCCCCAATTGTGAGTGTGGCTCTATTGAGACAATGGAACACTTACTTTTGTACTGTCTAACCCTTACTGTTCACCGCAACACCCTTAATGTACACCCGCTATACCCTACTCCGACCTTGAGGAGGTCAACCCAGGCCCCTGGCGGTCCGATGAGCCATTTTTTTTGTTGTTATTTGAAAAAGGACCCTTAGGTGGTGGACTATTCGGTCCTAAAATTTTATGGCGCTACGGCCACAAGATCTCCCCCTCCCCCAGGGGGGTGTAAGAGGACCAAAAATTCTGAATTTTCGACCCCATATGAAAAGAAAACAAAACCGGAAACGGAAAACTTGAAAGTATAACTTGGTTTACCATGCTTCAAGGATTCTAAAACTGTCTTTATTTTTGTTCTAACATAGAAACTCAATGACTTCTATTCTTTTGAAATATCAATGAAAATGAACTAAAAAACCAATGTGTCCAATTTTTTTTTAAAAACTAAGGCCTAAATCGAAAAAATAAATAGGAGAAATTGTGCTTCTTTTTAAAAATTACAGTTAATAGTCAAATTTCATAAGAATCAGACTATAAATATATAACCTCATAAATTTTATATAAAAAAAAATTTTTCTTGTCGATTACAATTCAGAGTGTGAATATGAAGTTATGCATGGATATTATCGAAATAAAAATGAAAACAGCATTCAATTACATAAATTGTCCATTATATTACAGTTTAGATAAAAATTTATTTATGTCTTATTACTAACAACCCTTATTTTCATCATTCAAAAGAACAGAAGTCAGTGAGTTTTTATGCTAGGAAAAAATGACAGTTTTGGAATCCTAGGAACATTTCTAACAAAAATATAATTCTTTTCTTCCTAATTGTACGAATAATTCTTTTTACCAAGCTCAAAATCCAAAATTAGTGTATGTGCTATTTACTGATCAAATATCGCATATAAAGAAACGAAAAGTTTCACATGGATAATTTAAAAGCATACTTTTGTTTGCAATGCTTCAAGGATTCTAAAACTGTCTTTGGTTTTGTTCTAGCATAAAAACTCAGTGACTTCTATTCTTTTGAAATATTAATAAAAATGTACCAACAAACTAATATTTCGTATTTTATAAAAAATAAGGCCTAAATCGAAAAAGTTACACGAGTAAAATATGTTTATTTTCAACAAATACATATAGTGGCCAAATTTTAAACGAATCGGATCAAAATTTAAAAATCGCTGGGTTGACCCCCTTGTAAGAAGTCGGTTTTTTCTTCCGCTCTAAAATCTCGTGTCTTTAATTCATCATTTCTTTTCTGATAAACTCGCTCGGCACGGCGTTACGTTAAGAGTTAAGAGGGTAGCGCGAAAGTGCTGCCACCACCGGGCGAACCCGGAACTAAGATTTAGTTGATTAATGAGACAAACGTGAATTATTATTTATAGGTAGCGTCCGAGGGTCAGGGCGCGTGTTTCAGCCGAGTAGCAAGTCCAAGAGCGAGACGAAAGAGGAAAATCACACATACCGAAGATTTCGAGATGTATTTAGGGAGGCAAGCACTGACGGCGAGAGCACGGGCGAGGTTATAGAAATCCTACATAGATACCCGAGGGTCAGCCAACACGTACTGACGCCCTCAGGAGACGAATAGTGACAACCGCCAACAAAGAACCGACAACTCGAGCTCGGATGAATATTTTGCATATACTCAATCGCGGTCTCGCCGGGTGTTTAGCATACACCCCAACTCAATCCAATTAGCGTTACAAACACTCGACTCGATCCAATGAGTGTTTTGCAGACACTCGACGCGATCCAATGAGTGTTTTACAGACACTCGACGCGATCCAATGAGTGTTTTACAGACACCCGACGCGATCCACCAATACAACAAATTGAGCAGAACACAACAGCCTGATTCAGACATATACAAACTTGCTCGAATCCTGGACTTAACCTTCAGACCATCTCTCCCGGACTCTACTTAACGCCAGTGTCGGCCTCAGATAGTTCCCTTCCGTCCGGAGCCCTTGACCGCTCACTCAAACGACCGGCGACTGAAATGCTCCTCACTCTCCGCCAGCCCAGTCGTGGGCTCGCACTTCTCCAAAAGGTAGGGTGCGGTTGGGGGGAAGAGGGGTAAGTTTTTGGGGAGGTGGGGTGCAGGAATATGCTTTGGTGGGAGGCCAGCTTTCTCTTTAGCCATGGCTAATCAACGACTCGTCCCACGCTCCGTTCCCCAGCTACACGATCGGGACCGGCACAGTGTTTTTATATTAATGTCTTGATATTTTACAATCCCTGGCTAATTTATCCGACCGGCGCTAACCCGCACCAGCGTCTCTCAGCTCTGTGTAACCGCTGCATCCGAGCGCGTCAAATTATCGAATTTGATATGGGGAGTGTTTCTTATGAGAACGTCCCGATCGTCTATTTCCCAAAACCAATGCTAAAGAGCCGGCTTACATTTACGACCCGTGTTAATTCAGAGATGCTGTCTTCCCGTGCACGCTATTCTGTTCGCTCGTTAAATGTGAGATAGGGGATGAATCTGACTTCATACTCCCTAAATGAATATTCCTGTTATAATAAAAAATCTCCTTGGAGGAGGGCCCTTCCCTGACCCTGTGCAAGCAATGGTAGTGCAAGCTGTTCTCAGATATTTAACAGATAGTGGTAAATTACACGCACTGTAAACCTAACCCTAGTCATATTTCCCATGGCTAGTTCCCCAAAATCTAACTTAACATGAGGTGATAGAAGTTCTATATTGCAAATATAACCCTAACTATATTATTCGTAGCCAGTACATTACAAAACTAACAACTGTTGGAATGCTAACACCTCAGGTGAACCACAATCATCTCCCTCCTTCACCCTCGAGTGTGCTCCCCTGAGGCTAATAGTGATGTGCCATTTACGCTTGGGATCTAGGACCCCTGTAAACTCGGGGTGCATGGCACCCTGCCAGTTACCCCTTCAAAGTGTAAATCCACCTTTTCTCCCTCAGAGAACCGCCCACAGGAGTGCTACGCAGTTGCACTATATTTTTGAGCCTTCAAACTTTGACAGTGCTGACTTCAGTAGCCGAAGCTCCAGGTTGAAGCTCCTGGACCTTCCCTTAAATTTTTGGACACTCATGTGAAGCCAGATATAGGGCATGCTGTAGACTAGTAACATAACTCGGGCCGTTCAAATTATGTTTTGCATGCGCATACTTTATACTGTACAGTGTATGAAATTAATAGGCATACAAGCTGCGAAATAATGAAAATACTGAGTATAATACCTTGTTAGTCATTGCAATTGATGAAATCGTGAACATATATCTTCCTCCTATTTCCCTGTAATATATAGAATACCTTTTCTGTAACCTGAAATACCTAAAAGCTTAATTAAATTTCTCAATCTGCCACACAGACACGCAATACAAGAACGTAATCCCCCTTCTGGCGTAGTGCTACATGGACTCGCCTTCAAAGCTCCAATAACAAGAAACAAGAACAACTTCAAGAACTACCCTCACAACGTATGAAATGGGAAAACTGTTCGTTTTTTAATTTTTTCGCATAGCGCTTGAATACTATTTACAGAAAACCTGCCAAGGAAGTTGTTTTGCTGGCGTATTTATTGCAGTTCCTCTCAGTGTATTAGAATATGTTCATTGTCTTTTTTTAAAGCTTGAATACGATTGAATAGAATTGTATTTCATTCTTCACGTACAATTAAGTTTGATGTAAGAGTGTTCCATTTATTTGGATATTGTTTTGTGTTAGAAAGGTCATCCTTCTAATTTTAATGACTTTAATTGTCAGATCCTGGACAACCAGAAATTAGTTATAGCTTTAAACTTGCGTTAACTATGTGGACTTTTGAGCACCAATCTGGATCAATAAACGTTGTGTTAAAAAATACCAAGAATTTTGGGACCACCGAACAGCATTGAACTCCAAGCGGAACCATCGAGCAGTATTCTGCTTCGAAAAATTACCAAAGAATTTAATGAGAGCTTCCTTTGTCTTGACAGAGAGATAACACGCTTAGATAAGTTTAATGTTGGTCAAGAATGCCTCAAAGATTAATTTTTCCTTCTGCGTAGGTATTAAAGTGGGTTAAGTAATGTAAATATTGTGAATGAACAGTTTTTAATTTCAACAAAGAAATTGGTCATTTTGGAAATGCAGTGTTTGAAGTTTCAAATGGCTAATTTTATTCAAGTTAATTTGGATGCAGTTAGTAACTATCAAAAAAGCAAGAATATTTTTTCATAATTACATACTAAATAAATTTCAAATTTACAGAATGAACAATGCTCAGGCAGAAGGGGAACATAAAATGGGAAGGGTAACGTAATTGCATTTCCATTTGCAAACGAATAAAATATCTCAAAATATTTTCAAATCATGTTGCATCTTTTCTTTAGATGGGAATTATGACTTTCAATGACTTGATCATGTTTTAAGAAATCTTCACAGTTTTTTTTATTAACATTAGTCACAAATTTTTCTCGGGAATGCTCCATAATTTTATAGTTGAAGAAATTGTGTTGGAGAATTGTTCATAACATTTACATTCCTTACAATGAGTATGAGCATGTCAACGTTGAACGCAACATAAATGATAAGGAGGTCAATTATTCCTTTCCACTGTTGATAGACAAACATTGTTGACATTAGGTTACAAGTTGAGGAAATATTCACTAAGGTCTTGTTGTTCTCTGGAGTACAGCAAGTAGGTTAAATAAATGTAAGTGGTGACTAATCAAACTATTACATCACCAGTTATTTATACGAGTATCATGTTACACTCTGAAATTCTGCCCAAGATGTTGGACAATAACATATGTTGTTTTAACCAATTGAATTGCAAATAATTCATTTGCAAGGTGCTGATCACCTGTGATGGAATAGGTTTCCTATATGGTGTTGTACTATTGAGTTTGTATTTTTGCAAATGTTGCGCAGAATACATGAAAGATTGAAGAAAAGTCAAGGGCTCTAAGGAAAGTTTTATTTAAACCAGAGACCACTCACAACTCCTCCCTCCAGGCATCTCCCATCCAGCGCACACTTTTTTGCCTATAAATAAAAATTCTTTGAAATATAAATAGTAATAGCTACAGGTTGATCTATACAATACACGGCATTTAAAGTGAAAATTTATCAGGTTCTTGCTCAGAGGACCAGAACGTTATAGTTCATAATTGATACGCCGTAAGAGTATTCCTGGCACACTCCACGGTTACCCAGTCTGGGCCATTAATGCGACGGTCCGAGAAGCTCCCACACGTCCTCGGGTCCCTCCGGACAGGCAGCCTACAGAGGCGGTGACGATGTTCTAGCGCGCAAACAGTACGACAACACAGTAGTACAGCACGCGAACATGGGCTGAAGTGTAACCGTAAACGTTACGTTGCCTGAATGCATTACACGGCACTAGAGATTAGATGAAGTGAGCAGTAGCGGGTTGGTGAGGAATCTGACGCTCAAACTTGTTGCGTTTTGAGGTCAGCTGCGGTCACGTCTGAATGAAGTTCCGAACAAAATGTGCCAGCACGTATCAGCCGCAGGTACCTAAATTTTACATTTTGAATTTAGATTTACATTGACATGTAGAATTTTGTACAAATGTGGAAATTTGTGCAGGTGTCTTATTATCAGTCTGCATGACAGTACGATCTGGGTATTCATTTATTTTTTTGTTTTAGTTCGAAAGAATGTGGTAGAAACGTTAGGGTGCTGAAATTGGGTGAGATTTCATGTGAATTATTCTGAATTGAGGTAAGAAGCTACTGTAAAAGTTTAGATTTATTAATGACAGTTTTGGACGTGAAGTAACCACAGTCAGACAGTATTTTTTTCTTAACAACGTGAACATTTTGCTTCAGCAGGAAGATTTCTAATTTGGGTCATACATTTGAGTTTTTATAAAAATTTTCTTCATTGCAGACAGTTGAATCTTTGTACGCATGTGTGACCCTCATGCAACAGTCTGTTACCAGTTCAGTCCTACGACAGTTAATGTAAAGTTTAGGTTTTTATTGTTCCTCATATTGAGTTTTCAATAAAACTCATGTAAAATCTTTTCCTTCATTAGCGATCGTTTTCAGTGTGGGATGACAAGTCACAGATTGGAAGTCCGTGTGTTGTAAACATGATTTTAGCGTTACCTAATGACATTTCTTACAACAAATAATTTTCTTGAGTGTACAAACATTGGTTCACCAAATCTGTCATAAACACTATTGCAATACTATTACTAGGACCTATATACAGGGATATTATATCAATGGTGGAAGGTTAACTCTAAAGGATGTTCACCTTTTTAGATGTTCAAAAGAAGTGATCATCCCTACGCAGCTATTATACTTGTGGCTCTGCGCTCCCGAAAGGGTGAAACCATCAGGGTCTCGAGCTGTGGAGAGTAAGCCTTGGATGCACACTAACCAGATTTTTTTTTGACGGACTGTATGCAACCAGACCCCAGAAAGAGCAGCTTGAATATTTAAGTGATGATTTTGTTGCCCATATTTTAGGCGGAAGGCAAACCATCGATGAACCACCTTCAGAGAGTATTGTTATGTCGGGAAATTGGTTTCAAGAAGAACCAGACAGTACTGGGGAAACTCAGTTAATGGACACTTCAGCTGAGATTGAGAACGACATCGTTCATGTAAGTGAGCCATGTCAACACGAGAAGCGGCTTTAGTATTAGGTCTAAACCAAAACTTGTGGTGCCTACACCAAGGCCTTCCCCTGTAGAAGATACAGTTAGCGACAAAATTATTCGTACACCCCTCGTCTTTCAAAACTTTCTAGAATTACTCAAAAACTATTGTTGCCACAGGCATAAGATTTTCGCAGAGTGTGAAGCACATATCAGTGACAATAAAACGAAATTTCTGGAACAAAACATCGCTTTTGAAAGATATAACAAGCTGAATTTCAGAAACACCATAAGACAAAATTATTCATACAGTGACAAGTTTGACGCTTTATTGAGATGAATCTACAATTTGAGTACAATTTTAATAATCAATAGCGTGACCTTTCATCTTCATAACACTTAAAAGCCTTTTGTTATAGTTTTTGACAACCTTTTCCGTAGTTTCAGATTTCACATTAGTTTTTAACAATTTCTCCACTTCTCTAAAATCACGTTTTATCCTTCCATCCGAAATTTTTAAAATAACAATACTAGAGTAAAAATAAGAGCACGCTAAGTAAAAAACGACGTTTCGACCTTCTACTGAGGTCATCATCAAGGTATTTCTGCAAAACAAAAGACAAAATTTACTAAACCTGAACGTACAGAGTCATATAGTATCTGTCATATATACTGAATAATTACCAACAAAAATTTTGAGCAATTCATGGTAAAGTTTAGGAGCTAGTTTGATAAACGGAGCAGACAAGAAGAGGGAAGTGCACGGGACGAAGCTTGGCATGAGACTGGCGGTGTGAGTTCTTGACGATTCCTTGACACATTTCCTGCGAAGTGACCCACCGGTGGTCACTTAGGTGATTTTCATAGTGCTGCTGACCCACCTGCAGTCACTAACTCTTTTTTTACAAATACTTAATGAAAGCTGAATAAAAGCCCGATCCAGTTAATGTTTGCTATTTTCAAAGTTGATTACCAAAATCGACTTTAAATTTAAATTGATGATTGAACTTCAGTTTAACCCATCGCAGTTAACGTGTTAAGGGGCTTTCACACAATCAGTTTTTCAGTCAGTCACACACTCACAGAGTGTGGTCAAAACACTTGCTTTCACACGTACATTCTCTTGACTGAAGTGGCGCCAGGGTTTCCACGCGAGGCGACTCTAATTACCCTAGCTGAAGGGTGTTAATTACCCCAGATTACCCTAAAACAGCTAATCCTGACCTATGATCTATTAATCAACTAAAAGGTAAATGGACTGGTTTCCAGAGCTCTGTCAGTATGAATAAGTCCTGTGTTACATACTGCATGAGCGTCAGGAGGGAAATCCAGTCGAACGACGTTAGAATGCTGTTTTGATATCCAGACGATATCACGTATAAGATGTTTGCCAAAAACCTGTCGAATTAATTTTGATGCCCGCCGTTTTCCAAGGCGCCCTTTTTTTCTGCGACTCCTGATCTGGGAACATTGTTTGCATCAAACTAAAAGAGGCTCACACAATGAGATAGGTAGGTGGTGCTTAGCTAAAAATGCACAAACTTGCAGTTCCACTTTACGAGCACGATTTTCGAGAGGATCATTGGATAGCACGTAGCTGGCAATTGATGTTTTTTTTTTTTTGCCACCATGAATCGTTGATTGTGTCGCTGAAAGCATGTGACGCCTGATCTCTGATTTCCCACAAGTAATATAGGTTCGACAAACCTTGCAATATTCTACATCCTTTTGCTCTGTTGATTTTGAGAACTTGGCTAACCATCCCTCAAACTCAGGTTCCGATGTCAACGAATCTTTAAATTTCTGCTGGTAGTTTCTAGCTTTCAAGTGGAGCTTTCCTTTTTTCGAGGTGGTGTCGTTGGCTCTTCCTCACTCGGTGCGCGATCATCTGCTATGCTGCAAGAAATGCAATTATATGTGTACCTATCCCTTGTTCAATTATTCATTTTTTATTCAATTTTCCATCCATTCACGCACTTCAGCCATTCTTTCCACATGCACAATCTAACCTAACACTTTGATCCACTCTCTGCGATGACTTTCTGGCTTCCCTCACACATGACCTTCGTCATGTCTTTTCATAACGGATTTAATCCAATCTTGTTACACCACATATGCTTCTCAGAGACTTCGCTGCAATCACATTCACTTAAAAACTCATTAAGTTTATCGTAAAGTTATCAAATTTCTTCATTTCCTGAAGGGCGGGTGAGGAAATTCAGAGGTTTTTGGAAAAAACTACCTTGCCTTTATTAATATGCATAAAATTTCCCCAACACTCAGTTGTAGAACCCCTAGTGCTTCAATTTTGGTTGACGGAATTCTAGGCGTGATCACAGCTATATCAAATTCTACGTTCGTGCTACTGCGCCTAAGAAAGACAGTGAGAATACAAACATATATTGCAAGTTTTAAGTCGACAACTGTACTCTTTTGTTTTTATGAATTTTTGTAACTAATTTTACAGCTTCTTCCTTTTGCGTTTAGCACTTTTTGTAACTCGAAGTGTCAAAGAACCCTGTCTAAATTTTTTTGTTTGCATCTGTACAATAACATGCTTCTTTGGCGTGCAACATGGCTAAGAAATAGGACGCCTTCCATCTAATTAGCTGGCAAAATACCGGCGCTGTGAGGTAACTCTGCTGTTAATTCAACGACTATCACAAGAATGAACCTATTAATTATTTCTACGATGAAATATATTAGCTGTGGAATTTAACAATACAACAAACATACCTGTCAATATTTTGTTGAAGCTTATAACCACTAGCGCAATCAGAATAGGACAGTGACTTTCGTCGACTGGCTGTTGCTGACACCAATCGAGTTTTTATTAGCAAAATGCAACTCAGAATCATTTGTCAAAACAAAGTGGACAAGAGATATTATGGCTTCGTCTCTTGACGCCGTCTTTCGTGAGCGATACCTGATGACATTCAAATATGCGACACTAACCACAGCAGCAGTGCAGTTTTGTGAACACTAAATCCTGGCCCGTTTCATTACAGTTCGTTCAAGTGGTAACCAGTAGGGTGCTTGCATATTGGCTTTCAATTTTCTAATTTTCGTAGATTAGGAGGTCACTTCCTTCACGGAGCTCTGATTACCCTAGATTTGCCCATATTTTTCATTACCCTAAACATTACCCTAAGGTACCCCTGATTACCCTAAACTGGGGTAATTACCCTGCTCGTGGAAACACTGAGTGGCGCGTCACCAGTGTTTCCACGAGCAGGGTAATTACCCTAGTTTAGGGTAATCAGAGGTACCTCAAAGTAGTGTTTAGGGTAATGAAAATATAGGCAAATCTAGGGTAATCAGGGCTCCGTGAAGGAAGTGCCCGCACAATCTACGAAAAATAGAAAATTGAAAGCCAATATGCGAGCACCCTACTGGTCACCACTTGAACGAAATGTAATGAAACGAGTCAGAATTTAGTGTTCACAAAACTGCCCTGCTGCTGTGGTTAATGTCATCAGGTATCGCTCACGAAAGACGGCATCAAGATACGAAGCCATAATATCTATTGTCCACTTCGTTTTGACAAATGATTCTGAGTTGCATTTCGCTAGTAGTTGCATTTCGCTAAAAGCTTCAACAGAATATTGACAGGTATGTTTGTTGTATTTTTAAATACCACAGCTAATATATTTCATCGTAGAAATAATTAATTGGTTCATTTTGTGACAGTCATTGAATTAACAGCAGTAATACCTCACAGCGCCAGTATTTTGCCAGCTAATTAGATGAAAAGCGTCCTGTTTCTTACCGGCGCGCCATTTTAGAGAACCCATCAAAGATCCTTCGCGAATTACCCTGACAAAAAGGGTCATTTCTAAACTATAAGACGTACAATCTTGAAATTAATACCAAATGAATGGGCGTGACGCGTACAACATATTTATGTGATTAAAAAATTTTTTTCGCCCCTGTGGGGGGCAGGAAGAGGGGCTCTTGTGGCCCCTCAATACTCGGCCGATTTTCTCTATAAGGCTCATTTTGGTCGAGTCATAATTTCTAAAGTATTGCACCTAAAAATTTGAAATTAGGTTCATTTTAAGCGTCAATTCATTCTCCAAATGTGAATGTATAATAAAACTGTCATGCGCTCCCTGGAGGAAGATGAAGAGCAAGTTTCTTTTAGCTTCTGAATGGTCGACCGATTTTTCAAAAGGCTCATTTTGGACGAGTCCTAATTTCTAAAGTATTACACCTAAAAATTTGAAATTAGGTTCATTTTAAGCGTCAATTCATTCTCCAAATGGGAGTGTATAATAAAACTCTCATACGCTCCCTGGGGGATGACAGAGAGCAAGGTTTCTCCGCCTTCTCCTAGCCTCGTAATCCGCGCTGCCGAAGGCTGCGCTCACCTAAATTATGACGTGCTGTTGAAATGCTGGTCGTTCGTTGGTCGTTTTGCCTTGTCGTTCTAGGCTCTCACACTCACATCGTGGGTCTTCGAATCCCGGAGGTGACGAACTTTTTTCTCAGCGATCACTTTCATGTTTTTCTTACTGATGTAGACTTTTATGAGGCAATGTTATAAGTAGAGCTGTGCCAATGCATAACTTGCATATATGCACTCAGAGAGATATGCAGAACATTTTATGCAATGCAAAAAATTGTCTTGTGCATATGCAAAATCACATATGCAATGACGCATATACACTATAACAGATGTAATATGCAAAGTGCTTTTTGCATATGCACAATATCATAGCACATATGGTGTCATGCGAGTGGTGCAATTTGGTTGTCCTGTTTTTAATGTAAAACTGCAAACTTGTTCCTTAATCCAGAAATTTTGTACAATGACGGCACCTCTCGCATACATACTCTCAGTTGCAAGAAACATCACAAGTTTGACCTGGTGCACTGTCGTCAGTACCTGATCCCCAGGTTACCTTCTTGACCTGTTGTTCAGTTGTTAAATTTGGATCATCAATAAAATACAATAGAGGTGTCCAAACTGAAATTAATGTAGTTTCAAGTTTTTAAGAATTTTATAGTGTGATAGTTTTGTACATCTAGTGATAGTTTTCTTGTTCTCTTCTACACATAGGCCTAACTATACTTACAAAAGTGTTCAAGTGAAAAGACAACTGTGAAATTTGTATCAATTTCCGAAACATATGCATTAGTGAAGTAATAATAAATACCTCTGTTGTGCTCTGCCTGTTCATTAAAAGATGAGAAAGAACTTACCAAACCAACTTACGGTGCTCGCATGACCAAGTTCCCTTCCGTGAAGGTGTCACGGGTTCAAATCCCATCGCTGCACATGACTTTTTGCATGACTATCCATCGTTATCACATACGTTAAGCCCTGTTTTACTTTGGAATCCAGTGAATATTTTCATGTTTCTAATATTTTCATGTTTCAGTGAATATTTTCTTGTTTCTTCATTATCAGCAAATGCATGATATTTTAAATATTGAAGACTACCGTAAAGAATCATTACTTTACGGTTCAATATTTGAAATATCGCACAAGTTCCAACTAACTTAAGTCCTTCATTCAGCAGTGCATCTGTAAGACTTAGTTGCATATTGCTTGCATATAAATGCGAGTACTGTGCATACGACACTCCGCAATCGCAATATATCTATCCTGAAGCCGCGCTGACGATTTCATATACGCGTCCATTGGCACAGCTGTGCATATTGGCACAGCTCTAATTATAAGCATGGAAATGTCATAATTCCGTTGCATTATGTAAAAAAACTCTCTGCGTGTCCCCCATAGCAAAACCAGTTCATACATAGGAATGAAAATATATTTTTGAATGCCAACGTTGCTGCCGTAGACGCAGTATTATTTCGATCCACCCGTTTTACTTTGAACAAATTACTTATACCCCAAATCACAAAGGTCGGATTTCACTGCCAGTGTGCAGCAAAAACTATTATGTATATACCGAGCCTTTTTTCTCTTCATAGTAAGTAGTGGGTGGCTGAGCATCATCGACATGATACTTTACAGGGAGTGTACATGATAGGGGCTACCCAGGACCCTAGTCAAGCCCGACCTTTAAATTGAGGCCTTATTTCCTCTCGTTTAGTGCTCACGTAACATTCCTTGAGGACATTGACCACACTGCAGGCAACGGTCCTGATTTGGCGCACGTATCAGCGTTTTCTCACCAACTGCCACGTACTGGGCTCGAACCCGCGCAGGTAGCGCAGAACGCAAGCGCTCTCTACACGGCCACTGCAAGGCAAAACCAACCGAAAAAACTATTCTTAGGTATGTATTGTGGTGGAAATCGTGTTTTCTTTTTAAGCTGCGCAAGAGATACATTGTCCTTCATCATGTTTTTCGACTAGCGACATGGGTATTACAATACTCATGTGCGTGCATCACACATGAGTATATTTTCCAAACTTAAGAATATTTTAAGAACAATAATGTTGTGTACCATCTCTGTTGAAAATAAACTGTTCTCATTTTTTTGCAGTTGCACTACAGAACTACTTATTTAGTGAGCTTCCCCAATTTTTGCTATTTTTTCTACTTTGTACATTTCGTTTTGTTCGAAATCAAGCAAAAACTGTTCTAAATCTAAAGTAAAGTTAAATCTCTACCAATGACTATTTCTTCCAATCAAAGATTCCTAATCCTCGTTTCTGCCTTTCCTTTTGCTTTCTCTACTTTTCTGGGTTGAACGAGAGCGCTACTTTATTATGCCTATCACGAGCTCATTTTCCCAATTCTCGTACAATGTTCTTGTTACAGTCATCATGCCCCGAACTACAGTAAATTCTTTTGTGCCAGTATTACCAGCGTAGGTAGTAAATATTCTAAATTTGTTTTGTGATAAAACATTTTATTCCCTTCGAGCTCATTGTTAATTTGGCGAACTATTCAATACTTTATAACGAAAAGAAAAATTTCCTTAATGTCAACCTCATAATCTTTGACGCAAAATGATGTATATTTGCCCAATGTACTCTCAACATTTATCCCTGCAATCACCGGCTCCTGTGTTCGTTTGCTTATATTCCAATACAAGCGCGCCCCAACGAGAGTGTTTTACAACTATGCGTTACGAAGATTATGTTTTATTAGTTACTAATATTTCAATGCACTGTCAAAATCACATTACGCAACGAAAGGAATTGATTTTTCTTGTGCGTGTTTGTTTCGACATTTAACATGGGTATTACGATACCGATGTGTAATTATTAACCAAGAATGTTAATATTCAGATATTTTAAAAACCAACGTTAAACATTTCATGTTTTAACTCTATTGTCAATTAACTGGTTTTCTTTTCCATTTTCACTGGGGTAGCAATTGCACAGTAAATTTACAGGAGTTCCTGTATTAGTTTTCACGTTCATTAACTTCAAGCTTTTCTTGTTCATGAACTTAATTTTAAGACTATAAGTAAGTTGGGCGACCTACCATCATATCTTGACCGACTGTGGATGAGTCCCGATGAGGCGGAGCTCAATTATACACAGGTGAAGCTTTGCCACGCGCATTTTATGAAGACAATTACTGAAAAATCTAAGAAGTTCTTCCCAAAACTGAAGCCTCAGGAACGCAGTATAATAAAGCAGTATTTTGCCGATATGGCGCAAGCTCCTTCAAAACACCATATCTACGCAACCTTTAGGAACTTATGTAAAATACTGGTCACTCCCTTCCTTGGAGAGGGAATTGAACCTCTCATGAGTCGTGATGTTTCCATCGACATTGACCCTGACGTTGTTGTTCTGAAACTGTAGCTTGATTTTCATAAAAATCCTGTTCGAAGATTAGCAATGAACTCATTTTCACGTTCACTAAGTCATTAAAATTTATAACAAAATTATTTCTGTCGACTATTATGAGGAAGAAAACCGTCACTTCGATATAGCAGGGCGACTGCCATTTGCGTTATTGCGATTTTTATCCAATTTTCTTTGCTTGTGTTTTTTTATATGATTTTTGGTCATGTTTGTGTTTGACATGACTGAAAAGAAAAGAAGAATAAGTATGCAAGGTTAGCATACGTTTCTGGAAACAAATTTTGTTGCCATCTATAAGATGAGCAAGCTCTGAAATTCATTGTGCAGGCTTAAGTGTGTGCTTGTTTCTTCATGTGCGACGTTTAGTATAGCTCATTTTTGGCTAACCTTGTTTCTAAGTATTCTAGTAGCGTTTTGTGATATAATTGTTTTAGAAAGATTGTATGATTTCATAAAATACTGGCCCCTAATAAATGAGGCGTAATTCGTATACTAACATGTTTACGTAGCAGGATCTGAGGAACCGTAGACAACTGCAACTTTCTATTCTTAAGCATGGAATGAATCTACTTTGCTTGTTTCGATAAAGGCACAGTGCGGCCCAAATTTTAGCCTCACTTTTACGGCCAGCTGATTTCGGCTAGCTTGCCTGAATAGTGGGGTTAGAAATAAAGCCTACTCACAACACGAGAAGAAAACTGGATTTTAAACAGTTACAACGACGAGCTTCGGAAAACGAGCGGCAGATATGAAAACGGACACGCGATCAACTAGTCTCGGATGTTGAAGGAAGGAAGAAATTTTAATTTCGTCGTCGATGACCCGTGCTATTTGAAGTTCGAAGGTGCAATAATTTAGAAATTCGACTCAGGGGAAAATGAAACTTATTGGCCGACTTCCCTGCCTGCGTGCTGTACTCTCATTTATATGCAAGCAATATGCGACTGCTGAATGAAGGACTTCAGTTAGTTGGAACTTGTGCGATATTTCAAATATTGAACCGTAAAGTAATGATTCTTTACGATAGTCTTCAATATTTAAAATATCATGCATTTGCTGATAATGAAGAAACAAGAAAATATTCACTGAAACATGAAAATATTAGAAACATGAAAATATTAGAAACATGAAAATATTCACTGGATTCCAAAGTAAAACAGGGCTTAACGTATGTGATAACGATGGATAGTCATGCAAAAAGTCATGCGCAGCGATGGCATTTGAACCCGTGACACCTTCACGGAGGGGAACTTGGTCATGCGAGCACCGTAAGTTGGTTTGGTAAGTTCTTTCTCATCTTTTAATGAACAGGCAGAGCACAACAGAGGTATTTATTATTACTTCACTAATGCATATGTTTCGGAAATTGATACAAATTTCACAGTTGTCTTTTCACTTGAACACTTTTGTAAGTATAGTTAGGCCTATGTGTAGAAGAGAACAAGAAAACTATCACTAGATGTACAAAACTATCACACTATAAAATTCTTAAAAACTTGAAACTACATTAATTTCAGTTTGGACACCTCTATTGTATTTTATTGATGAACCAAATTTAACAACTGAACAACAGGTCAAGAAGGTAACCTGGGGATCAGGTACTGACGACAGTGCACCAGGTCAAACTTGTGATGTTTCTTGCAACTGAGAGTATGTATGCGAGAGGTGCCATCATTGTACAAAATTTCTGGATTAAGGAACAAGTTTGCAGTTTTACATTAAAAACAGGACAACCAAATTGCACCACTCGCATGACACCATATGTGCTATGATATTGTGCATATGCTAAAAGCACTTTGCATATTACATCTGTTATAGTGTATATGCGTCATTGCATATGTGATTTTGCATATACACAAGACAATTTTTTGCATTGCATAAAATGTTCTGCATATCTCTCTGAGTGCATATATGCAAGTTATGCATTGGCACAGCTCTACTTATAACATTGCCTCACAAAAGTTTACATCAGTAAGAAAAACATGAAAGTGATCGCTGAGAAAAAAGTTTGTCACCTCCGGGATTCGAAGACCCACGATGTGAGTGTGAGAGAGCCTAGAACGACAAGGCAAAACGACCAGCGAACGACCAGCATTTCAACAGCACGTCATAATTTAGGTGAACGCGGCCTTCGGCAGCGCGGATTACGAGGCTAGGAGAAGGCGGAGAAACCTTGCTCTCTGTCATCCCCCAGGGAGCGTATGAGAGTTTTATTATACACTCACATTTGGAGAATGAATTGACGCTTAAAATGAACCTAATTTCAAATTTTTAGGTGCAAGACTTTAGAAATTATGACTCGTCCAAAATGAGCCTTTTGAAAAATCGGTCGACCATTCAGAGGCTAGGAGAAACTTGCTCCATCTTCCTCCAGGGAGCGTATGACAGTTTTATTATACACTCACATTTGAAGAATGAATTGACGCCCAAAATGAACCTAACTTCAAAATATTAGGTGCAATACTTTAGAAATTATGACTCGACCAAAATGAGCCTAATAGAGAAAATCGGCCGAGTATTGAGAGGCCACGAGAGCCCCTCTTCCTGCCCCCCACAGGGGCGTAAAAAACTTTTTAATTACATAAATATGTTGTACTCGTCACGCCCATTCATTTGGTATTAATTTCAAGATTGTACGTCTTATAGTTTAGAAATTACCCTTTTTGTCAGGGTAATTCGCGAAGGATCTGAGATGGGTTCACCGGCGCGCCATTTCAGAGAACCCATCTCAGATCCTTACCGAGTTACCCTAACAAAAAGGGTAATTTCTAAACTATAAGACGAACAATCTTGAAATTAGTACCAAATTAATTGGCGTGACGATTACAATATATTTACGTAATTGAAAAATTTTTTACGCCCCTGTGGGGGGCAGAAAGAGGGCCTCTCGTGGCCCGTCAATGGTCGGCCGATTTTCTCTATAAGCCTCATTTTATTCCACTCATAATTTCTAAACTATTGCACTTAAAAATTTGAAATAAGGTTCATTTTAAGCATCAATTCATTCTCCAAATGTGAGTGTATAATAAAACTGTCATACGCTCCCTGGAGGAATATGAAGAGCAAGTTTCTCCTAGCCTCTGAATGGTCGACCGATTTCTCAAAAGGCTCATTTTATTCCACTCATAATTTCTAAACTATTGCACCTAAAAACTTGAAATTGGGTTCATTTCAAGCGTCAATTCATTCTCCAAATGTGAGTGTATAATAAAACTGTCATACGCTCCCTGGAGGAATATGAAGAGCAAGTTTCTCCTAGCCTCTGAATGGTCGACCGATTTCTCAAAAGGCTCATTTTATTCCATTCATAATTTCTAAACTATTGCACCTAAAAATTTGAAATTGGGTTCATTTTAAGCGTCAATTCATTCTCCAAATGTGAGTGTATAATAAAACTGTCATACGCCCCTTGGGGGATGACAGAGACCAAGGTTTTTCCAGCTTCTCCTAGCCTCGCAATCCGCGCTGCCGAAGGCCGCGCTCACCTAAGTTATGAAGTGCTGTTTGAATTCTTGTCCATAGCCATGTCTTTCTAGGCACACTCAACCAACATCGTGCCTCTTCGAATCCCGGAGGTGACAAATTTTTTTCTCAGTTGAGAATGATCATTTTCATGTTTTTCTTACTCATGTAGACTTTTGTGAGGCAATATTATAAGTAGAGCTGTGCAATTGCATAACTTGCATATATGCACTCAAAGAGATATGCAGAATGTTTTATGCAATGCAAGAAATTATCTTGTGCATATGCAAAATCACATATGCGATTACGCATATACACTATAACAGGTGTAATATGCAAAGTGCTTTATGCATATGCACAATATCATTGAATATATCCTGTAAGACGAGTGGTGCAATTTGATTGTCCTGTTTTTAAGGGAACACTGCAAATTTGTTCATTAATCCAGAAAGTTTGTACAATTATGGGACCTCTCGCATACATACTCAGTTGCAAGCAACATCACACGTTACACCCGGTGCACTGTCGTCAATACCTGATCCCCAGGTTACCTTCTTGACCTGTTCTTCAGTTGTTGAATATGGTTCATCAATAAAATACAATAAAGGTTTTCGAACTGAAAGAATTTTATAGCTTGATAGTTTTGTACATCTAGTGATAGTTTTCTTGTTCTCTTCTACACATAGGCCTACCTATACTTACAAAAGTGTTCAAGTGAAAATACAACTGTGAACTTTGTATATAAATACCTCTGTTGTGCTCTGCCTGTTCATTAAAAAATGAGAAAGAACTTACCAAACCAACTTTCGGTGCTCGCATGACCAAGTTCCCTTACGTCAAGTCAAGGTGTCACGGGTTCAAATCCCATCGCTGCGCATGACTTTTTGCATGACTATCCATCGTTATCACATACGTTTTACTTTGGAATCCAGTGAATATTTTCATGTTTCTAATATTTTGATGTTTCAGTGAATATTTTCTTGTTTCTTCATTATCAGCAAATGCATGATATTTTAAATATTGAAGACTATCCTAGAGAATCACTACTTTACGGTTCAATATTTGAAATATCGCACAAGTTCCAACTAACTGAAGTCCTTCATTCAGGAGTCGCAGATTGCTTGCATATAAATGAGAGTACAGCACGTAGGCACGGAAGTCGGCCCAATAAGTTTCATTTTCCGCTGAGTCGAATTTCTAAACTATCGCACCTTCGAACTTCAAATAGCACTGGTCATTGACGACGAAATTAAAATTTCTTCCTTCCTTCAACATCCGAGACGAGTTGATCGCGTGTCCGTTTTCATATCTGCCGCTCGTTTTCCGAAGCTCGTCGTTGTAAATGTTTAAAATCCAGTTTTCTTCTCGTGTTGTGAGTAGGCTTTATTTCTAACCCCACTATATAGGCAAGCTAGCAGAAATCAGCTGGCTGTAATAGTGAGGCTAAAATTTGGGCCGCTCTCAGCCTTTATTAAAAAAAAAAGTAGATTCATTCCATGCTTAAAAATGGAAAGTTGCAGTTGTCTACGGTTCCTCAGATCCTGCTACGTAAACATGTTTGTATACGAATTACGCCTCATTTATTAGGTGCCAGTATTTTATGAAATCATACAATCTTTCTAAAACAATTATTTCACAAAACGCTACTACAATACTTAGAAACAAGGTTAGCCAAAAATGAGCTATACTAAACGTCGCACATCAAGAAACAAGCACACACTTAAAAGCCTGCACAATGAATTTCATAGCTTGCTCATCTTATAGATGGCATTAAAATTTGTTTCCAGAAACGTATGCTGACATTGCATACGTATCATTCTTTTCTTTGCAGTCATGTCAAACACAAAAATGACCAAAAATCATATAGAAAAACACAAGCCAAGAAACTTTGATAAAACTCGCAGTCGCCCGTCCTGCTATATCGAAGTGACGGTTTTCTTCCTCATATAGTCGACAGAAATAATTTTGTTATAAATTTTAATGACTTAGTGAACGTGAAAATGAGTTCATTGCTAATCTTCGAACAGGATTTTCATGGAAATCAAGCTACAGTTTCAGAACAACAACTTCATCCTCGCAGGATTCGCATTAACAAAGAACAGACAGACATGGGTACGTGGGAGCAAATACAGGCACCGTAATAAATTTATATCACAAAACAAAAAACAAAAAACAAACAAAACCGTTTATTTCCAAGTTGTCACATGAGATACATATGCCAACATATTGGCTTTTAAAAGTTCCTTAATATAAGACGTCCTAAAACAAAAGATCCATACGAGGAGTATTAATTGACAAACCATCCGAGGTGTAAAAATAGATAAGCCATACGAGGCATAATAATCGACAAACTATATGAGGTGTGCTAATAGATAAACTATCAGAGGTGTACAAATAGATAGACCATACGAGGCATATTAATAGACATAATATACGAGGCGTACTATAATAGACAAACCACACGTGGTGTGCTAATAGTCTAACAAAGTTCCATACGAGGAATACTAATTGACAAACCATACGAGGTGTACAAATAGATAAGCCGTTCGAGGCATAATAATAGACATACTATACGAGATGTAATATTAGACAATACTATCATAGGTGTACAGATAGATAGACCATACGAGGCATATTAATAGAAAAAATATACGAGGCGTACTAATAGACAAACCATACGGGTCGTGCTAATAGTTTAACTCTATCAAGGGTAGTTGAATGAGAAATGAGAAATATTATCTCTTGGATATTTTATATTCCAAGAGATTCCGGTACAGCGCTTCTTGCCTTTTTCCCACTTCGATAATTTCAACTAAGAACTTGGCAGTTTCGAAGAATTCTTTAGTATTTTTCGAATTATTTATAAGATCATCGAAGTAGGAAAAATACAAAAAAAACGCTACCCCGTACTAGATTGAAACAACACCGTAAATGACAATCAAGTATTGAGAAAAGATAGTCTCGAAATAATTTGTAAAGAACATCGCGCAACACAGCACGCACATCTAGGAATGCGTAAACATACTTACACTCAAAATTGAAATGCATGGCTTGTTCGGCATACAAATAGAGAGATAATTTTTGCACGAGTGCTTTATTTCCTTTGTCTGTTTATACTTTTTAATTTCTTCTGTTCACAGAAATGCCCTTCGGGGTCGTGATAGATCGATTTATAAATCATAAAGCAAGCGCAATCAATTTGTTTATTTCTGAAATTTGGTGCAGTGTTAACTGATCGCAGAGCTTTAGGTAAAATGTAATGTGTCTTGAGGTTTTGCTTTTTTATGCAAAAAGTAGAAATAGAAACCGATATATGTACATGTGCGCATATATGTGTGCGACGTGTGCATGTTTACACTGATACATAAACATTTATGTTTGCGTGCGCACACGTACATACTCACGCACACACCAACACACATATTCATATATATACGTATTGAAAACGAATATAAGAAAAATGCTAATAGACATGAAAAATAATCTTACTCTTTCAATATTTAAAATGGCAGCCCAAGCTCTGATGAATCGTAAGAAATAACCTGAGGAAAGATAAGGAATAGAAAAGGACTTCGAAAAACGTATAAATGGAATGGTTTTTTAATTTCCTAAAGGAAATTTTAAGAAAACTCAAGTTACCGCTGTGGAAAAAGAAAAAAAAAAAAAAAAAAAACATATATCTTCAATATATCATATCATATATCATATCTTCTCGATATTCTCTGCAACATCATGCGGACATGGGTACATGGGATAAAATGGAGATACAGTGTAGGCCAGTTACCACTCATGATTGACAAATATCTACAAAATTTTGGCAGAAATGCGCAAACAAACATATACTCAACATCAAAATTTGCTTGTACAACATACGGACAGAAAGATAATTTTACCACGATTCATACGCTCAAATTACGATTAATTTCATTAATTGTATTTGTCATTGATCCGATTCACAGAGACGTCCTCTGGAGTAAGTGGGAGATCTATTTTTGAATCATTTCGCTAGTGCAATAAAATTTATTAACCGGATGGTTTTTGTGTAAAGAAATGAAATAGAAACGTGTATATCTATTTATGTAGATATATATATACCTATATACGTACACACACATATTAATATATGTACTTATTGAGAATGAAATATTAGAAAAAAATACAAATATAAAATAAGAGGATAGAAACAACCTACCATCTATTACACCGATAATGACAGTTGAGCTTATTGTAATCCTAAGAAATTATTCGAAAAAAAAATAACTAAAAGGAAAAGATGACTTCGGAAAACGGAAAATGAACTGGTTTTTAGTTTCTTCATAGAAATTTTTAAGAAAACTCAGGTTACAGTCAAGAAACAACACAACTCTTCAGCATTATACAGACATGTGTACATGGGATAAAATGGAGTAACTTTGTGGCCGGATATCACATTTGAGTGGAGAATATTTACAAAATTTGGCACATATAGGTAGATTAAGCTATGGTCCAAAGTGATAATTTTGATAACACAAATTAACAGTTTTTTTCGATTTTAAAGTTTAGTGCTGGTCCGTGCTGGTCCACAACAAGAAATAGGTAAAAAGATTATACGCATGGGTGATTTATGAACCTAATTATGGTTTCTAAATGAACTGCACTTTGCAGGCAAATGAACAAAGATATGCGATGTGATGTGAAATATTTCCTTCCCATTACATTCTCTAGCTCTTTTGGTTTTTATATGCTCGGGAAGCGGCTTGTATTCACGAGACACTGATGGATGAACTTGCAACTTAGGACATTTGATGTGACTATACAATAAATAAAAATTAAGATTCATAATTTTACTACTCTCGCTCATTTGAAGGAATCTCATAAGATAGTTGTAATAGCCGCACGAAATAAGCTACGCTTTTGGAGACATCCAAGTTATTATTCTAGGCTAATTGTTTGACGGGTAATAACTTCGGGTCCGTGCAGTCCAGTTGGTTCCCCCCCTTTCATCGTGAAATTTTTGCCTTTTATCAACGAAGGGAAGGGTGTTATAGAGCGGCCTTGAAGGCACTCTATGATATGGGAACGCATTTCCTCCTTCACATATGTGACGAGGCACGGGTTTTCTCCATTTACCACGGACGTCATAAATGCCAGTGAGAATGGACCGCAACTCGCTCCATCCTCTTGGTGTTGTACTCCTAGACACTCTATCAGAATGTGTCTTATGTTCTTCACGTTCGCGTATAAATTTCTCAAGTACTTTATCACATCATAACTGGGATTACCATTCAAAGAGCACAGGTACTGGACGCGCGCTACGCCTTCTTCAGCTCGGCGGTCGCGACACAGTGCGTTAGTCACGACGATCCAATGACTTCCGGTGTCGCTAGCTTTTTTGTAACCTTCTTCACGGACCTTTACCGCACATTGCAAATACGAGGTATTTAATATTTGCACAAACAGCTCTGCGTGACAACTCAGCGGGTTCGGTTGGAAAACCGTGAGGGGGGAGTGAACTCTGTATTGTTGGTTCTCCCTGCGAATAAGAATACAAAAGGGTTCAATCTCGTCACTCGAAAGCCAACTGGTTCGTTTCATGATATTTTGTTTGTGTTTAGTTTCCAGGTTCAAATCTTTGAGCCACCAAATCTTGCTTAATGTACTTCTGTCTTCCGATTCACAAGTCCCGACACATAGGAGGTCTTTTGTATTTGTTTTTTGCTCATGATCCGTATAGGATTCACACTTAATGCTAGATATTTTTCCTTCATTTTGTTTCGCATTAGGAAGCTCGGAGATGAGATCAACTGTTATTATTCCCTGCTGAGTGCTAAGACATGTATCAGAACCTTGTTTTCCTGTAATGCATTTACTTCCATTATCAAGAGAGAATACAGGGGCCAGGTTTTGTACAATGCTTTCGTGTTGCGTGTCATTGGTGAATTTCACTTTTTTTTGTGCAGTCTTTTTTTGGGGAGAAATCGAAAGCGCTCTACTAACACGGATTGTTTGAAGTTTCAAAATTGAATGGACACTTTTCAATTTCGTTTTGATCGTCTTAGTACCCTCTTGGGGTCGACCCTGCAGAATTTTATTGAATTTCTCTCGAGCTTTCTCAGTTACAGATTGTGGCCGAGATCGCTTTGATCGCTTTCCCCCCCAGCGCTCTTCATACTCGTTTTCGCCTTCTTTCACTTCTTTCACGGCCTTCTTATTGCGTTCCTTGTAATCGAGCGATGCTTCTTTCGCTCTACCCTCCGCTTGTGTCTTCATAGTACGAATGAACTCTGCTAGTGTTTTTCGATCTCCTTGAAGTATATCATGCTTCACAATTTTATGCCACCCTTCTACTAATCCATTTGTCTTAGTTCCACCATGCACTCCACACCAGAGTGGAGTGAATGGCATGGAAAACGTCAATACGTCCTCCAGCATCTCAGGGGAATAAAAAGGATTAGGGATTTTTCCTTCAATAGTCATGTTTTTTTGAACGTCTGCCGCGATAGCCACGAATTTCTTACCCACGGCACACTTATCGCGGTATCTCCCGGTGTCTTCTACTATCATTGCGTTAGTAGGCTCGACATCGTCAGGGTCAACGTCGATGGAAACATCCCTACTCATGAGATGTTCAATTCCCTCTCCAAGGAAAGGAGTGAGCATACTCGTAAGTTGGCAAAGGTTCCTAAAGATTGCGTAGATATGCTGTTTTGAAGGAGCTTGCGCCATATCGGCAAAATACTGGTTTATTATACTGCGTTTCTGAGGCTTCAGTTTTGGGAAGAACTTCTTAGATTTGCCAGCAATTGTCTTCATAAAATGCGCGTGGCAAAGCTTCACCTGTGTATAATTGAGCTCCGCCTGATCGGGAGTCATCCACAGGCGGTCAAGATAAGATGGTAGTTCGCCCAATTTCAGGGCAGCAGTGATCGCATGTAAGTATGCGAAACTGTGGTCGACTACTATATATATATGCACTTCGGTTTGAAGTCTTTGCCGTTGACTTCTCTATAGTTCTGTACGAGGATTGCGAGCATACCTTCGATGTAGCTTGTAGAACTTTTTTGACATACCATAGAGATGGCTGATAATGGCGAATCACCTTTTTTTCTTTGAAAAACTGCTGCATGATAGAGGTATTTGTTCGATTCGTCACCTTGTACGATTCCTCCAGTGGAATCCAAATGGAGAGTGGCATCCGGGGTTCTGGCAAGCTCGCGCAGCTCTTCTTCGGTCTGAAGTATTATTTTCGAGTTGATCGTATCGTATTCTTGCACAAAAGTGGGGATAATTTTTTTGTTGGCCTTGTCAGAGGCTTTCAAGCCTTGGATGGTTAACTCTAAGTCCGACTTGTCATCCTTAGCAAGTTTATTGCGGTTCTTCTCCATCTGTCCAAGTTTCCTGACACGATCGAGGGACGAAATTTTCGTGGTATCCGTACCATTTCCCGTATTGGCAAATTGTTTATAGTAAACACTCGCCGCGCCTTCCAGTAAGACAGCCTGTCCAATGCGTTGTTTTTCCTTAACTTTTGCCTGTCTCTTACTCATTTTATGATTAATATTCGCTTCCTTTGCTTCTAACAAGAACACTGTACATCTTCCCGCTATTTCTTCCTGCCCGTTGAAACAGACAATTTTTTGCTTGAGGCCGCAGAGCGGGTCTTGGCAGCGAACTAGGAAACTGAACAAGGGTCGTCCTGCAAGAAGGGAGCTCGGATATAATTTTCTCTTATAAAATGTGCAATCACACTCTTGGTTGAGATTTGCTATGCCTTTCAACAGAGCAATGTGCCTTTCATGTCCTCGTTCATAAATATCTGTATTATTGCAACCGTTCAGCGTTACAGTAAACCGTTCTTTCAAACGATAAATCTTATTTTTCTTTGCTGTCATGAAGCTTTCGAAATTTTCTTCGACGGTTCTTCTTTGCGCTGCTAGTTGCCATTCCATAAAAACGTTATCTGTCGTACTTTCGTACTTTCGTTCGCATTTTCCGGAGGACATTTCATACTGGAAGTCGTCGTCGGAATTTTTTGAGCGGTAGGAGTGCTCTTCACTTTCCTCGCCGTCGTTACTCTCGTACTCATTTTCCGAGATTCTATTCTGGAAGTCGTCGTCGGAATTTTTTGAGCGGTAGGAGTGCTCTTCACTTTCCTCGCCGTCGTTACTCTCGTACTCATTTTCCGAGATTCTATTCTGGAAGTCGTCGTCGGAATTTTTTGAGCGGTAGGAGTGCTCTTCACTTTCCTCGCCGTCGTTACTCTCGTACTCATTTTCCGAGATTCTATTCTGGAAGTCGTCGTCGGAATTTTTTGAGCGGTAGGAGTGCTCTTCACTTTCCTCGCCGTCGTTACTCTCGTACTCATTTTCCGAGATTCTATTCTGGAAGTCGTCGTCGGAATTTTTTGAGCGGTAGGAGTGCTCTTCACTTTCCTCGCCGTCGTTACTCTCGTACTCATTTTCCGAGATTCTATTCTGGAAGTCGTCGTCGGAATTTTTTGAGCGGTAGGAGTGCTCTTCACTTTCCTCGCCGTCGTTACTCTCGTACTCATTTTCCGAGATTCTATTCTGGAAGTCGTCGTCGGAATTTTTTGAGCGGTAGGAGTGCTCATCACTTTCCTCGCCGTCGTTACTCTCGTACTCATTTTCCGAGATTCTATTCTG
Organism: Morinoia aosen; assembly: GCA_030386875.1. NCBI lineage: Eukaryota > Metazoa > Arthropoda > Malacostraca > Amphipoda > Talitridae > Morinoia > Morinoia aosen. The sequence continues at coordinate 70,469,536 of CM059569.1, forward strand.
GAAGTCGTCGTCGGAATTTTTTGAGCGGTAGGAGTGCTCTTCACTTTCCTCGCCGTCGTTACTCTCGTACTCATTTTCAGCTATCTGCAATGGATGTACAAAAGTGGGATTGTAATCAAAGAAACATTTGTATTGCTCATTTTGGAGTCCATCATTGGTACAATTGTTAACACTTATTTACATATATAAGTAAACAATTCTCCAAGCTCTATAGATTATAGGAACTCACATATGATGATTTCTTCGTAGCTACTGCTGCTGCTGCTGCAAATTCGGCGTGGAAGAATTCATTCAGAGGGACCGCCCCTGCAGGGGGGTCTGGGAGAGTCTTGCATTGGCGCTGAAGAGGAAAAGGACAGAACACTAGCAACGTACAGCTTTAAGAACGGTCTTCATTTGTGACTCTTCGGTCTATCAAGCGTAAAGAGAAAGCGAGAGGGAGGGAAACGAAGAGACAGTAGGAGGGAGTGAGGGAGGGGAGAGATAGAGCGAGAGAGCGAAATTGTGGAAGTCGTACGATGAAGTGAAAAATGCTCACGACAAAATAAATGCATGGTATTCCTTATGCCGGTGACACACTCGGAGTTTCGTTTCCGATCTGATTTGTCTACACGAACGATTCCGGCTCTAACTGCGACTGCACATCTTCATAATTTTGCGACTTAAACTCTACCTATTCACAATCTATAGTATGACTATTTTATTTCTCAATGTTTGTATGTGTTGCAATGTGTACATATGTTTACCCCAATTTTTTTTTAACTAATTTTAAATAGGCAACAGAAGTTCAAAAATGAAGTTGTAATATTACGAGTGCATAGGACTCGTCGAAAAGTCTTATACAATAAAATACAAAGTGTCTCCTTAAACAAATAATTTCATAAATAGATTTAGGGTTTTACTGTTCATAATTTCTCCTATCTTATTACAATGGAAATTTCATTGAATAAATGACATTGGTTTGTCCGTCTTGCTTGGTGTTTCTCCCTTTCACGCTCGTAAAAGTTGTTAAGTGATTGTTTCTGCGATACAGCAAAAAATCATGATATATTTCCAATAGGTCGATTCTTAGGGAATCTCACGCGTAAGATAAAAAGGAGAACCAACGTACAAATATACATATCAAGTTATTTATTTTAATGGCTAACGTTTCGAAATATTTTAGTTCCATCTTCAGTGCAGAAAAACATACAAAAAGGTCAAAAAGATGAAAAAACTCAAAAGACATAAAGTTCATACATTTTAAAAAAACTATATAAGAAATCAATTTATAGCATACAAACATCTATAAAACTTTAATCCTACTGATGATTCAAATACAGCAAAAACGATCATTCTCATCGGCTCATTCACCCACCATTATACCAGTACATACATCCATACATTTACACATGGGAAACCTAACAAACAGACGCGCGCAAACACACTCCACAAACAAGCCGATGGCAGTACTGTAATGTTAGCAATGTTAATTTTTCAGCTCAATGTGTCCGAAACAATCAAATCCTACGCGCTGCTTCTGGTACGGCCGCAACGGTGAAAAATCCAATCAAAAACAAAACGCCAACTGCGTCAACGGCCTAACAGAGCTGATTCATGTCACTTACATACTCAAAATTGTTAAAAAGTTATCGGGAGGCTTCCTAATCTTAAGTAAAAAGGAGATAAATAGAAATACCATATAAAATACTTACTCTAAGTAAAAATTGCAAGTAAACATAAAATATAACGTTTAGACCATTCGTTCATCTTCAGCAAAAAACAAATTCACCTTAAAAGACATGCAATGATTTAGATTGATGATAAAGTGAAAAAAACTTAAAAACTCCTAGTTAACTATTGGTAACGGAAAACAACTAAGCTGGTTATCTGAAATCGGTTTATATTTGAAAATGAATAAATAGTAAAGACTCCAAAATTATCGAATCGGTGGCAAATTCAAATCTGGTAAGAATTTTAAAATCACTGATGTCAAACGGGCTATTACAATGCTCTCAATGATCCCTAAAGCGGCACATACACGATCAATTGTATTGTGCAAGTCTGGCTTGGACAACGTAATTGACAACTTTCAGTTAGCCGCACACGATCAATATACATGCGTAAAAAAGGCAGTTTGTTCTGCTACAAAGTTGGCTGATATACCTGGTCCGCTCCAGCGCCAGATATTTCTGAATCCAAAACTGTTCTGAGTTCTTTGCGCTAGTTGGTCCTATATGCTATTATCTTTTTTTACATCTCCTCTCATGGAATTTGAGTATTTTTCCTGGAAGTTTTCAACAAAGACAGCATAAACTGCATCTTTCTTCGGCCTGTTTGTGTAACTATCACATTTTACTTTCGATAAAAGTGGTAAAGTTTTATGAACTTGTAAACCTTCAAATACGAATTGCCTGTCTTCTATTCCATACATTTTAATTGTAGGATACTTACTCAATCTGAAACAGAAAATATTTTAGCTTGCACAATACCATTGAAGGGCAGCATAGACAGTCAAATAATTGCGCAATGCTAGAGACTTGCGCAAAAGATATCAAGCAGAACTTGATTTACTCAATACAGTCGCGCAAGTCCTCAATATCGCCCATACACGGTCAATTTAATTGACAATTGAGGGTATTGACAATGATGTTGCGCACTATAATTGATCGTGTATGTGCCGCTTAACAGCTGAGTACGAAGACTAGATTTTAAAATCGTCACCAGATCTTAATTTGCCACCGATTTCAGAATTTTAGAGTCTTAATTCATTCTAAAAATTAATCCAATTCTAAACAACCACTTTAGTTCTTTTCCGTTATCAAGCGTTAATTAAGCGGTAGTTCTTAGGGTTATTTTTTCAATTTATCATCAATGTAATTCATTTCATGTCTTTTCACTTAAATTTGTTTTTTTGCTGATGATGATTTCCAGTCTCGAGAATGATTTCCAGTCTCGTTTCCAGTCTCGAGAATATCTTTTAATTATAAGTGTTTTATGACATATATCCTTTCTTAGTGAGTTGTAATGCGACATTACAGAAAGCGGAGTATAAGAGGTAGGCAGAGTACTGTTCAAGAAAAGTAAACACTAAAAAATAGTGAACACTGAAAAAGACACTGATCGAAGATTGACATTTTCGTGATTTGAATGTGTTTCAGCATTATTTTTTAAAATGCTACTGTGAGGCTTATCATACCTATGCTCAGATTTAAAGAAGAAACGCCGTTTCTATCTGAAGACTTTCGTTCGTCTAAACTAAGTAAAGTCTGAAAAGCACGAAAGTAAAAAATAGACTTCAAAATCGAAACATCAATTTCCTAGCTTCTATAAATATGAAATCACCAATGCACATCCTCGAAAGTTCAAAAGAAAAGATTTAACTCAATAAATTTAAACGTGTCGGGCTTGAAGAAATGAAACAGCCGTTTTTCGCAATTAAAAACTGTTGAACTGATTAACGAAAATACCACCGTAAGGGAGGAAAACTGAGAACACCATCTCTTAATTAAGTAAAGTTCACACTCGTTTGTTTGTGTGAGTACAAAAACACTCGAATATCCACGTCTCAAGAAACACGAAAACAAGGAAACATTAAAGAAGACCCGCCTTCAACACCAAAGCCGTCGTAGTTGTCCACGAGCATCTACGATGGCATAGTTTCACTCGAAATAATAACCAACGTTCAAAGAATATTAGTGCAAATAGAAAAAGGTCTCTTTACATGCAACGTCACCTCTTAGTCATTTCATTCAATGTGCACAAGTGTAGCAAACACAACCGTTACGGAATATGCTAGGTTTAATTAATTAAGACTTCTCAAAGCATCGTGAGTATAGACCGACCGGGGCTGAAAATTTGGCCGGGGCCGGGGTCAACAAATTTGTCATGGCCGGGGCCGGGGCCGGGGTTCAGAACGTGTCAGGACGTGTCACGCCGACGTAATGCATAACGCCAGTTAGTGGCTCAATGCATGTTGGGTTACGGTTGCGGTTAGGTGTGTATTTATCTCAAGTCCATAAAGTTTTGTAGACTTGCAGTTGCAGTGCTTGTTGGATTAATTCATACAGAAACAATTACAGTAATTAAATGTACCGGGTGTTCCACCAAAATGTCCTCGACTTTTTAATTGAATATATTTCCGCTTTAAATTAACATATTTGAATTTCTTTTTTCACAATGAGGTAAATCTTGTTTCCTTTTCGAATCATTTAATAGAATTAAAAAGACGATTTGTAGGAAATCTAATACGTAAAATGAAAAGAAGAACCAATATACAAGGGAACATTCTTTTAATGGCAAACGTTTCGGAATCTCTGATTCCATCATCAGTGCTGTAAAGCAAGGAATAAAAAACGATAATGAACAAATTGCGAAAAAGCTAGAAGAAATGAATATCACTATTCCAACATCGGAAAATAGCTATGCCTAACCATTAAAAATAAAAAAACAATTTCTCTTAAATATTCGAAGCTATACGTACACATACACCTTAATTCTAGGAATCAAACCACCACACAATAACATTTACACTAAGTAACAGAGCTGCATACACACACAGATACAGACACACACACATTCCGGCACACTCCTATTTACACAGTTGGGGCAATATATAATTTCATCGCACTTTGATCATTATTTAGCTGAGGTCTATGGGTAAAAATGAACAATGATTTCAAAATTGTAAGGTCAAATTCCTCTGTAGTTCTACATTTTATATTGGTTCTTGTTTTCACTTTACGAATAATTCGAGTTTTTGAAAACCGTATAATAACCACTTTACAGTGATCGATTTACTGAAAGAGACCGAAAAACTATTTGTTCAAAGGAAAAGTTTTAAAAACAACAATGGTGATCATCTTCATCTCTCAATACCTACTGTGAAGGAACGCAATTTCAAAACATCACCTCCATCGTTGATAATTCTTCGACAACGAGTTGAAGTGTTTCAAGAACTAAAAGAAAACAGTGAAATGATCCGCAAAACTGTTCGTTTAATAGTGGCCAGAAGTAATGCTTGCCTTAAGAGAAATGTCGAAGGATTCTAAATTACTTTTTTATTTAAACTTTATTTAATGTATTGCTTTATTACTCTTTTAAGTTTCTGTTTGTTCGTTTTTTTGGAAAGTGCAAAATAAGGAAGACTATAAATATTCATTTAAAATGTTGTCCTTCGACAAATTATTTTTCGTATCCGTTTCAGGTCATCGAGTAATCGATGAATGTAAAGTTGTTATTAAACGATTATTAAAAACATAAATTATTCGAAAATGAAGTAAAATTTACTACATTATGAAAAGATGAGAAGTTAAATATTTAAATTTAAAGCTGAAATATAATCAATTAAAACTCAGTGACATTTTTGCCGGACACCCGGTATAATGACTATAAGTAGTGCGTCAGCAGTATGGGATTACTTTCACAAATCGGTGAAGAGTGTAGAAATTGCAGTGTGCACCATTTGTGAAGCGAATATACGACGAGGAGCGGCTGGTGCATCTTAGAAAACATTCTCAACTAAATCTTTATTGGGCTCTCTAAAATCGACACAAAATGATCAATTCCTGGAAGCTGAATAAAAACCAAACATTGAATAAGAATTGAAAAATAGAAAAGAAACGAAGAAGAAGAAAAACTAAATGTCAATGTATTGAAAACAAACAAAGGCAATTTAGGTTGCAGCAGTGACAAAACTGCCGATTGCAGCAAGTCGTCTTCGTCTACTGGCAAACAGCTGACTTTGAAAACAACATTTACTCAATCTAAAAACTGGGAGCCAAATAATACTGTCCAAGTACATCGAGAGAAATTGTTAATTTACTGGCTTTGTGAGGCGCTCAATCCTTACGACCCTATGGGGAAGGAAACCTTTTTAATTTTGTATGGTTTTTGAATAAGAAGTTTCAAGTTCCATCAGAGAAGGTAATTACAACAAGACTAATTCCGGGTCTCAGTAACCAAATTCAGTTTGCTATTTCAGATGAGATACAAAAGTAAATTAACAAAAATAGCGTCTTCTCAATCACTGCTGATATTAGGACCTCTCCAAGTCGAGATTCTTTCATGTCAATAACTGCACACTGGATTATAATTACACTGGATGGTAGCATAGATACTGTTTTTTCTTCTCAGTGACTGCATGTTCTTCAGGGTTGCAATGAAATCGCAAATCTCTTGAGAAATTGTTTTAAATTCATTTAAAAGACACGTGAATTTTTCACGTGCGGGTAGCCGGGCACACTACGCTTTATTCACTTCAAACTATTAGTCCAAGTCAAGTTCAAATTAATCCAAGTCAAGTTCTAATTAATCCAAATCAACTTCCATTTAATCCAAGTCAATTTCAAGTTAATGCAAAACAAATTCATATCAACCCAAGTCAAGTTCAAATTAATCCAAGTCAAGTTCAAATTAAATTTAATCCACGTCAAGTTCATATGAATCCAAATCAAGTTCATATCAATCCAAGGAAAGTTCAAATTAGACCAAGTCAAGTTCAAATTAATCCAAGTCAAGTTTAAATTAATTCAAATCAAGTTCAAATTAATCAAGCTCCAAGTTGAATTAAGAATTGACATAAATCCCTCGTTAATTTGAGGGTTTTTTGTATTAAAAATGTATCTGTTGGATGTGATGAGCAAGAAAAACGTTTTTCCTTTCAAGCAAGGAATACATAAAATTTCTGCAGCGTTAAAACAAGCAGTCGTAAAATGTACTAAGTATCCAGCATCAAGAGGCAGAGTGTGATTCAGATCTTTGGGCGGAGTAACAGTTAGAAGTCAATTATGAAAACTTCGTATTATACTACACATTAAAGTTGTTTTATAATTCTAAATTGATGGCAGTATGCATCCATTCAAATAATTATGTTCATAGTTACTTTTATGTTACAGATACACATAGTATCGAGGATTTATTTACACTCATATAAAGATTTACATGCCTGAAATTCCACTTCATCACATTTATGAAATCAAATGTGCATGCAATTACAAATGATTGCCACTGGACGATGTGTAGATTTAACCTTTAAAAGATATGAGCAAATGCGATTCCCTGAGTACTTATGTACGATACCATTTGATTACAATTTATATGAGTACATTACTACAAAGATACAATTCTCTAATAGCAATAAAAATTGGGCCATCCCTTCAAATGAATAGGCCTAGGCAAATATATCATCTCGACCGGTGAAAAAAGTTGAAACCTGTTTTTACAAAAATCGTTTGAACAAGCAAAAACAGACTTCGTTGCTAAATTTCTTTCAAAGGTTAAATCTACATATCATCAAATGGTAATCTTTCGTAGTTGCATGCATACGAACGAAATTTCACGCATATAAATCTCTATATGAGTAATTAAATCCTCGATACTACTATGCGTATGTGCATGTGTAACATAAAATTGTCTTTGAACATAAATATTTGAGTGGATGCACACTGCCATTAATGTAGAATTGAAAAAAAAATTAATGAATAGTTAATACGAAGTGTTTGTAATTGATTCCTATATATGTTACTCCGCTCAAAGATCTGCATCACATTCTGCCTCCTGATGCTGGATACTTAGCACGTTTAATTTGAATTTGACTTGCATTAATTTGAACTTGACGGATTAATTTGAATCTGCCTCGGATTAATTTTAATCTGACTTGGATTACATTGAACCTATCTTGGATTAAATTGACCTTGACTCGGATTAATTTGAAGTGAAAAAGGTGGAGTAAAAAACTAAAAACCCAGGCCAAAAACCCCGGTTTAGGGCACTATTTTGCCGGGGCCGGCCGGGGCTGGGGTCTGCAAAAATTATCGGGGCTGGCCGGGGCCGGGGTCAGCCAAAATGGCCGGGGTTGGCCGGGGCCGGGGCCCCGGTCGGTCTATAAATTCGTCAGTCGTGCTAGCGTGTGTCATTCATATAGACTTGCTACTGGGTTCACCGATGTAGCTTACAACATTGAAGTGCTCAATACGCACGTTTAGGATGAAGAGAGCGACATCAGCCCGAATTAAAACTTAAAAATGTGAGAGAATGCAAGTCTTAAAAAAATTATTTATGAAGTGCAGATGGGTCGGCCAAAAACACAGCGTTGCTCACACGTCTAAAACGAAAATATTTTTAATGAAATCAGTATATTTATATTGCATACAATGAAATTCATCGTAATCTGTGAGCTCGATCATAATAGCTATATTAAAAATTTCAATAGCGAGAGTACGATATGGTTCAATACGTGCGGCTCAAATTTGTCTTTAGCTTTTCCTTTGATATTTTCTCCCGCACAGATCAACGGAATAAATTGAGAGGGAAAAAATAGAACAAGCAGTGATATTGCACCCTATGTATTGCACCCCTAAAATTGAATTATAAGCTCTCAATGGTAATACTTACGCGTAAAATTCTGTGAATCTGGAAGTTGAATTCTGCGCTGGATTTTTCTAACCTCTTGAATCTACCTATTTCTTTAGTAGATCTTCTATAACAGAATTTCGCAATGATTTTCCTGTGAATTTCTGCTTTGGAATCGACACTATTGCCTTCAAGCGTTTTCAAATAGTTAATTTCATTCTCCATTTTTATTGTTTATTTGTCACTTTAAAGATTGTCTTTTTCCCTTTTAAAATTCTGCGTCACTCTTTTAGTATGAAAAATTACAGTAGCTAATAGAACTTGAACCTGACACGAAGGCAGCTTTAACGATACTAAACATTGAATGCTCTCACGAAGATGTCACCGACCGCTTTCACGAGACCTAAACAGTGTGTGTGTGTGTGAGTGCGACGTAAGCACAGCTATTCTAATGTCATGATCACAACAAACCATAACGATGGTAAAGACTGCCCTGCCATTAGATGAAGGCAGTATAAACAAGTTTGAGTCATGGAGTTGGAGTAACATGTTATACAGTGGAGATGGAGTCAGGGTCGCTTTTTCGAGTGTGCTGGAGTCGGAGGAGGCGATGTCGTTCATTATCATGAGGTGAAGCCTAGGTAGAGTAGCAATGTGATATTAGTGAAATATCAATTGATTACGGTACCTCTATTTTATCCTACCTACCCATATCTGTTTCTTGCTTGTTAATGAGAATACTGACAGGATGAAAAAGTGGTTGCTCTTATACTGTGAATTGATTTCCATGTAAATTCTGTTAGAAGATTAGAAATGAACTAATTTGTACGTTTCCTAAGTCATTAAAATTGAAAACAAAATTATTCTTGTCGAATATTGTGAGCAACATAACCGTCAGTTCGATATATATAGCAGGGCGACGGTCATTTGCGTTATTGCGATTTTTATCCTATTTTCTTTACTTGTGTTTTCATATAGGATTTTTGGGTCAAGGAAACTAAATCCTAGAGTCATGAAGATTAATGCTCTGATAATATTTAGCACTGAACCTTTAATAAGGACGAACTATATATCACATTAGCCAGATTACATTAGCTTGTTGCTTCAAACGAGAATTATTGCTAAAGAAAAAAAAAGATTGATTAATATCAAGTATTGGAAAGTTAATAGTCTGAGTTCCGTAACCGGAAAAATTGCTTCAATTTATCAAGATGAATTTCATAACGATATTTGAATGAGAAGATTAAACCACTAAAACTCAGGGCAACAGATTATGAACTTCTCAGAGCCGGACTTCAGGTAGGCAGGCGGGCGTTGGACTTGCGGTCTGCGCCTGCATGTGCCGTCATAGGAGGCAAGCCGTGCTCTGTGGAGTTAGTTGCGGTTGGTTATGATACAGAGTAAATATTAGGTTTAATACAGTTATCGTTATAGTTTTAAGTTATAAGGTAAGTTATAGTTTTTAAGTTTCTAGTTCCTTGTTATAAGTTATAGTTATTAGGAATACATGGGGAAACGTAGTCCTAAGTACCAAGCTCACGGCATGGCAAGTATTTGGTCCTAAACTTAGAGTTTACGAACCTCCACAAGTACTCGTGAGCTTCAGGAGGCCAGGAAGCGCAGTCAGGCGAGTGGACGGTGAGTGGTGCAGGTCAGCAGCAAGGAAGGCGCCTCAGCCTCTCATCTTCTGTCCGCTCGGTCCTCGGAAGAAGGGACCGATGCTCGGTCCTCGGTCCTCAGAAGAAGCTGACGTTAACCCGCCGGCGTCCCTGGGCTGGTTGCAGGCAGGTTCCGCACGGTGTTCGAGACGAAGGCTGAGTAGGCTCAAGGTTGTATAAGTAATAAAGTTGATGGAAGATGTTTGCTTAGTGGAGTTTGGAGGCGATCTGAATCTGCATCCAGAAAATATACGAGGTAAGTGCGGCTTGGCTCAAATAGTGTATTCATTAGGTTGTATTCAGGACAGTAAACCAAAGTTCAAGAACCAAAGACAAGCCTAGAGCTGGGTTATAGAAAATTTTTACGTATTGAAGTTATAAAATTTGCTAAATTATCTGGGACTAAATTACATTTAAAGGTTTGAAGGGCTATTAATGGTTTATTATTAATTACTTATAGTCTTAAAATTAAGTTCATGAACAAGAAAGGCTTTAAGTTAATGAGCGTGAAAACTAATACAGGAACTCCTGTAAATTTACTGTGCAATTGCTACGCCAGTGAAAATGGAAGAGAAAACCAGTTAATTGACAATAGAGTTAAAACATGAAATGTTTAACGTTGGTTTTCAAAATATCTGAATATAAATAAATAATAATGTAATAAATAAATTATAATAATGAAGGCATCTACGGATGCTTTATTTCCAATCAAGCCTGATACATATATCACCTTTTACATTGGATTTTCAAATGCCTTATAACTAACGCCAGGACGCCATGACGCTTTCCCCCGGTCGAGACCGGTACCCATTTCAGACACCTGGGTGGAGTGGGGTATTGTGCTTGGAATTTTTCTCCTATACCCAACAGAGAAAATCGCCACTGCCAGCGCCGAGACTCGATCCCGGGTCCTTGCCGCACGGCGGCAGAACCTATACCACATGGCTATGGCGGCATGGCTATATTAACATTCTTGGTTGATAATTACACATCGGTATCGTAATACCCATGTTAAATGTCGAAAGAAACACGCACAAGAAAAATCAATTCCTTTCGTTGCGTAATGTGATTTTGGCAGTGCATTGAAATATTAGTAACTAATAAAACATAATCTTCGTAACGCATAGTTGTAAAACAGTCTCGTTGGGGCGCGCTTGTATTGGAATATAAGCAAACGAACACAGGAGCCGGTGCTTGCAGGGATAAATGTTGAGAGTAAATTGGGCAAATATACATCATTTTGCGCCAAAGTTTTTGAGGTTGACATTAAGGAAATTTTTCTTTTCGTTATAACGTATTGAATAGTTCGCCAAATTAACAATGAGCTCGAAGGGAATATAATTTGTTATCACAAAACAAATTTAGAATATTTACTACCTACGCTGGTAATACTGGCACAAAAGAATTTACTGTTGTTCGGGGAATGATGACTGTAACAAGAACATTGTACGGGAATTGGGAAAATGAGCTCGTGATAGGCAAAATAAAGTAGCGCTCTAATTCAACCCAGAAAAGTAGAGAAAGCAAAAGGAAAGGCAGAAACGAGGATTGGGAATCTTTGATTGGAAGACATAGTCATTGGTAGAGATTTAACTTCACTTTAGATTTAGAACAGTTTTTGCTTGATTTCGAAGAAAACGAAACGTACAAAGTAGAAAAAATAGCAAAAATTGGGGAAGCTCACTAAATAAGTAGTTCTGTAGTGCAACTGCAAAAAAATGAGAACAGTTTATTTACAACAGAGATGGTACACAACATTATTCTTCTTAAAATAATCTTAACTTTGGAAAATACACTCATGTGTGATGCACGCACATGAGTATTAAAATACCCATGTGGCTGGCTAGTCGAAAAACATGATGGAGGACAATGTATCTCTTGTGCAGCTTAAAAAGAAAACTATCACACTATGCAATTCTTAAATACTTCAAACTTCATAAAATTCAGTTCGGACGCCTCCATTGTATTCTATTGATGAACCATATTTAACAACTGAAGAACAGGTCAAGAAGGTTCAGCACCTGGGGATCAGGTGCTGAACATAGCGCACCGTTTAAAACTTGTGATAAGTTGCTTTTAACCGAGAGTACCATGTATGCGAGAGGTCCCATAAATGTAGAAAATTTCTGGAGTAAGGAACAAATTTACAGTTTTCCCTTAAAAACAGGACAATGAAATTACACCACTCGCCTTACAGGATATATTCAATGATATTGTGCATATGCATAAAGCACTTTGCATATTACACCTGTTATAGTGTATATGCGTAATCGCATATGTGATTTTGCATATGCACAAGATAATTTCTTGCATTGCATAAAACATTCTGCATATCTCTTTGAGTGCATATATGCAAGTTATGCAATTGCACAGCTCTACTTATAATATTGCCTCACAAAAGTCTACATGAGTAAGAAAAACATGAAAATGATCATTCTCAACTGAGAAAAAAATTTGTCACCTCCGGGATTCGAAGAGGCACGATGTTGGTTGAGTGTGCCTAGAAAGACATGGCTATGGACAAGAATTCAAACAGCACTTCATAACTTAGGTGAGCGCGGCCTTCGGCAGCGCGGATTGCGAGGCTAGGAGAAGCTGGAAAAACCTTGGTCTCTGTCATCCCCCAAGGGGCGTATGACAGTTTTATTATACACTCACATTTGGAGAATGAATTGACGCTTAAAATGAACCCAATTTCAAATTTTTAGGTGCAATAGTTTAGAAATTATGAATGGAATAAAATGAGCCTTTTGAGAAATCGGTCGACCATTCAGAGGCTAGGAGAAACTTGCTCTTCATATTCCTCCAGGGAGCGTATGACAGTTTTATTATACACTCACATTTGGAGAATGAATTGACGCTTGAAATGAACCCAATTTCAAGTTTTTAGGTGCAATAGTTTAGAAATTATGAGTGGAATAAAATGAGCCTTTTGAGAAATCGGTCGACCATTCAGAGGCTAGGAGAAACTTGCTCTTCATATTCCTCCAGGGAGCGTATGACAGTTTTATTATACACTCACATTTGGAGAATAAATTGACGCTTAAAATGAACCCAATTTCAAATTTTTAGGTGCAATAGTTTAGAAATTATGAGTGGAATAAAATGAGCCTTTTGAGAAATCGGTCGACCATTCAGAGGCTAGGAGAAACTTGCTCTTCATATTCCTCCAGGGAGCGTATGACAGTTTTATTATACACTCACATTTGGAGAATGAATTGATGCTTAAAATGAACCTTATTTCAAATTTTTAAGTGCAATAGTTTAGAAATTATGAGTGGAATAAAATGAGGCTTATAGAGAAAATCGGCCGACCATTGACGGGCCACGAGAGGCCCTCTTTCTGCCCCCCACAGGGGCGTAAAAAATTTTTCAATTACGTAAATATATTGTAATCGTCACGCCAATTAATTTGGTACTAATTTCAAGATTGTACGTCTTATAGTTTAGAAATTACCCTTTTTGTTAGGGTAACTCGGTAAGGATCTGAGATGGGTTCTCTGAAATGGCGCGCCGGTGATGGGTTCTCTAAAATGGCGCGCCGGTCTGTTTCTTAGCCATGTTGCAGGCCAACAATGCCTATTATTGTAGCGATGCAAACAAAAACAAAAATTGGACAGGGTTCGTTGACACTTCGAGTTACAAAACGTGCTAAATGCGAAAGGAAGAAGCTTTGAAATTAGTTACAAAAGTTCATAGAAACAAAAGAGTACAGTTACTGACTTGAAACTTGCAATACATGTTTATATTCTCACTGTCTTTCTTGGGCGCTGTAACACGTAGAATTTGATATTGCTGCGATCATGCCTAGAATTCCGTCAACCGAAATTGAAGCACGAGGGTTTCTAGCAACTGAGTGTTGAGGAAAGTTTATACATATTGATAAAGGCAAAGTAGTTTTTTTCCAAAAACCTCTGAATTTTCTCACCCGCCCTTTAGGAAATGAATAAATTTGATTAATTAATGATCAACTTTATGAGTCGATGAGTGAATGTAATTGCAACGAAATCTCTGAGAAGCAGATGTGATGTAACAATATTGAATAAAATCCGTAATGAAAAGATATGAGGAAGGTCATGTGTGAGGAAAGCCAGAAAGTCAGGAGAGAGAGTCGATTAAAAGTGTTAGGTTAGATTGAGCGTGTAGAAAGAAGGACTGAAGCGCGTGAATGGATGGAAAATAAAATGAAAAATAGATAATTATACTAGGGATAGGTACACATATTATCGCATTTCTTGCAGCATGACAGATGATCGCGCACCGAGTGAGGAAGAGTTAACGACACCAGCTCGAAAAAAGGAAACCTCCACGTGAAAGCTAAAAACTACCAGCAGAAATTTAAAGATTCTTGGACATCGGAACCTGAGTTTGAGGGATTGTTAGCCAAGTCCTCAAATTCAACAGAGCAAAAGGATGTGGCATATTGTAAGGTTTGTCGAACCGTTATTACTTGTTGGAAATCGGTGATCAAGCGTCACATGCTCTCAGAAACGCAAACAACGATCCATAGTGGCAAAGTAAACCCCATCAATTGCCAGCTACGTGCTATTCAATGATCCTCTTGAAAATCGAGTTCATAAAGTGGAACTGCAAGTTCGTGCATTTTTAGCTGAGCACAACCTACCTATCTCGTGTGAGCCTCTTTTAGTTTGATGAAAACTATTTACCCTGATCAGGAGTCGCTGAAAAAAGTGCGCCTTGGAAAACAGCGAGCATCCAACATAATTCGACAGGTATTTGGCAAACATCTTGTACGTGATATCGTCTGGGATATCAAACCAGCATTCTAACGGCGTTCAACTGGTCTTCCATCCTGCGTTCAACTGGTCTTCCCTCCTGACGTCATGCAGTATGTAACAAAGTGCGAATTCATACTGGCGGAGCTCTGGAAACCAGTCCATTTACCTTTAAGTTCATTTATAGATCATAAGTCAGGACTAGCTGTTTTAGGGTAATCTGGGGTTATCAACACCCTTCAGCTAGGGTAATTAGAGTCGCCTCGCGTGGAAACCCTGCGCGTCACTGGCAAGCACGGTACACATAAGAAGGTAGTAGCATTCAAGTCTTTTCTTAAAAGAGCCCTGGGGACGGTGACGTCACAGGTCCAAAACGAATAGCAACACAGATCAACAGAGTAGCGCTATCTGGCGACAATATATGACAATATCGAGTCTGCTGTACGACAACTTGTACAACAACAACGCGACCAGTAACAAGACAACTCGTCGGCGTTGGTGTCTGCAAGAATGGCGTCTTCTAATAGAATGAAAAAATGTTCTTTCATCGAATGAGAAAATAATTCTAGAGATCAACCTGATATCAAGTACTTCCAATATCATCATGCATATTTTAAAGAGTGGCCAAGAGCAAGTGGAATTGAAATTTTAGGTTGAATTAAGGAATCTAATTTGTGTGAACATATTGTGTGTAGCCGCCATTTTCGAAAACAGATAACAAAAGAATCGTTTCGCCGTTCAAAACAAAAGTACTTCTTGATAACATTGTGGTGAAATTGCCTTATAATGACATGAATTTGAGTATTGGAGGTAAGATATACAATTGTCATCATGTGTAAATTTTGTACGAATTTATCAGTACGTTTCCAATCCGTGAATTTTATGATGGTGCCACAATTTTGTCGAAAGCTTTCGTGACACGTTAAAATCCCGTAGAAGAATAATTAAACAGGTAAATTAATTTTGAGAAGATTAATTCAAGGTAATAGTTTCAAATATTTTTGGTAAATTTATATGAATGGTGCAAATTGGAATGAATTTTTTTGTTCCTAATATGACAATTTTTACTAGCTGGTTGGCTAATTAGGGATTATTATACAATTTGTAAGTAGGGGTATGGATAATTTCTACAGATGGTAGAACTTATTTTGAGAACTCGAAAACTAAGCATTTGCAAGCACAATGTCATTCTTTTAAAACATCTTGAAATCTACCACATTACCTTTCTATGACAACAAAATTATTCAAATAGTTGACAACATTAAACGGTCAAATATTACTTGAATGTTGTCAATGATTTTCACAATTTTGTTGCCAATAATCAATAAAGGAACACATTTAAAAATGTTTTACAGGAATGACATTCTGCTCGCTGATGCGTTATTTTTTAATTATTCAACTTTGAAGTTGGCTTGTGCGCGCCAGGGAAGCGAGAGTGCCAAGCGTAATTTAATTAATAACGGAAGCTAACCCCCTATTACAAACGTAAAGAGGTTGGGTCGTGAGGGGTAGCCACAGTTCTTCTAGTGAAAATTATAAATAAAGGTTTCTAGTGACTTCCGTTTACGTCATCTCCAATGACAGCCACCCGGTACCCAAGATGGCGTCCGCCATCATGAAGCCGATGTACACAGACGTCACTACAAACGTTTATTTATAATTTTCAGTAAAAGAACTGTGGCTACCCCTCACGACCCAACCTCTTTACGTTCGTAATAGGGGGTTAGCTGCCGTTTCAACTCTGAAATTGCGTAAAAAGGCCATTCAGGAGCGCCGTTCGTATAACTTCAAACTTAAATAACTCAAAAACTAAGCATTTGCGAGCACATTGTCATTCATGTAAAACGTCTTAAAATCGACTATATTACCTATCTATAGCAACGAAATTATGAAAATCGTTGACAACATTAAAGTAAAATTTGACACTGACTGCTTGAAAATCCTGTTCCCAAGAATCACTGCAGGAACAGGTTAGTTCACTTAACTAACCTAACATTACCTAACTTAACCTTACCCATCGTAACGTCAATACCGTATTAGAGCATATTTACGTCTCCATTCCTTCACTTTTAAGTACAACATTCATATAACTTCAGAGTTGAATAATTAAAAAATTGCGCATCAGCGAGCAGAATGTCATTCATGTAAAACATTTTTAAATGTGTTCCTTTAGTGATTCTTGGGAACAGAATTTTCAATTTCTGTGAGCGCATTAAACTCCATATTTACCATAGTTTGCTCAGACAAGAAATTATTTTGTGCCCTAAGGCTCATTTTGTATTGAAACATTCAAATGAATTAAAAATCTGTTATATTATCCTCAATTACTTAGTCAATAATTTGAAAAGAATATTTTTTTGTGGATGTGAAGGTAAAGCTACGAGTAGCTCATGTCAACTGAAGTAAGCGTGCTACGTTAATCAATTTTGCTGCAGTTGAATAACTGTACTCAATTTTTATATTACAACACTTTGAAAAAATATATGAAATACAATTTTATATTTTGTATTTTATAATTATAATAATTTTTAGCTATTGTTGAATTACTCTGTTTTCTGAAGGATGTTCAAGTTATATCTCATAGCAATATTAATTGACTTTAGCCCCTCTCAGGGGGATGCAACTAGTGTATCTATGGGAATGAATTAGTGTTCCGAGGGGGACTATGTGTGGGCACGAGCTAAAGGTTAGGTAGGCTTTCTTTTTGTTGAAATAATATAGGTTTTTGTTTTGTTACGGACCATATTTTTTTGGTTTACTGCTGTCCTGTTTTTTCAGCACCTACTACTTCTTCTTCAACTTTGATCGTTTTTCATGAACTTTTTTCTCATCTTACCGTTTCTATGAGTTTTCTGCATAGATTCTGCGTTCCGTTAACTCCATACTATATGGTGCCTTCTTCCTTCCTCTCTTTGGATCTCATTTGTTGAGGATAGGGAGGCCTAAACTAACTAATAATCTAATTGACTTTAGCCTAAAAGAACTATCCTGAAATTTTCATTGTTTTGTGGGAAATGAAACATTAAAATGTCTAAAATATTTGGTGCAGTGTAACAATTTTTCAGTTTAATTTAACTGCATTTGGTGATAAAATATCTTATATATAGATTCATCCATTGGGTGTATCGGTGAGCGAGTTGTGTTAAAATACTATTCATGCTTTTATAACTTATTTTCATTTCACAGGAAGATGTTGAAGAGTTCATGAGCAAAAAATCTGGTGGAGCAGAAGAAGTGATCAGGCGCCTTGATGAGCAGCTCAGCAACTATCGCTGCATGGAGTCGCACCTCACTGCCACTCGCTTGAAGTGGGTCTATTATTTTATAATAAAGATTCAAAAGAAGCACATTTGTGTAGAGCATATTTATTTTATGTTAACTATGTCAGTATTAGTTGAGGTAGTATCCTATTTTTTGACTAAATCAAAATAGCGCTAATATGCCCAATGTAAAATTTTCTCTTGCTTATTGTTGTGGACACAAGTGTTTTGTATCAAAGTTCATCATTAGTATTTGTTGCTCATTAGGCAAGACAAAGGATGGGTTTTTGTAAGAAGTGCTACTCTAATTTTTTTAATGCTATGCATCTAATTTCATTAGTGTAATTAAGATGTCTTAATGTTTTTGATGTAAGCCAACTTGCCAAAGTAATATTTTTCCCTTCTCCAGCATGCATTGAATGTAGGTGGGATATATTGTTAATTGTCATTCAGAAAGTTTAAAACTTTCCTCTTTGGTTATAATCTCTTATTCTTCATAGACTAAAATCATATGTGCATTATTCAATTTTTCTAACACTATTTGTCAAGAAATGTTTAGAATTTATGTTCCATGAAGTGAATATTTTTGACATCTGCAGAAATATTCACTCATCCATTATTTATTGGTGCAGGCTGAAGCACCAGGTGCCAGACATCAAAAGCTGCCTGCAGTTCATAGAAGAAATAAAGGCTCGACAAGACAGCACGGAGGATCTGGAAACTCAATTCCTGCTCTCTGACCAACTCTATGTTGAAGGTACCATTCCTCCTTCCAACAAAGTCTGCTTATGGCTTGGGGTTAGTGAAACTGGACTAAGTTCAAATGCTGTAGGAAATTAAGAGAAGTTAAAATGTGAAAGATTTTAATCATATTGTTTCTTTTAATGACATTAGGTTTGGGTAGGGAGGAATTTATTTTCATTTTTATTTCAGTTTGAAACAAGAGCAAAGCAGAAAATTTTGATTATGTATTTGTATTTTTCTTTTTAATTTTAGATGATTTTTGTTAAACCTATTTTCTTAGGTGGGTTGTAATATCTGTCATTTTTATGCAGAAGCTTTGCACTTCGTAGTATGCTGCTCATGTGCTTGCTTCATTGCTACTGCCTTTACATTTAATTCCTTGAAGCAGCATGTGCCTTAATTTTGGGTGTATCTGTGCCATAGTTAGATCAATATAACCAGTGCGCCCTCTCATGGAAGAACAACTTTTGCATCTATAGGAATTAGTACTGCCAGGGGTGAGATGTGAGGTTCCAAGCTGAAGATTAGGTAGGTATTCCTTTGGTTGACGTAGAAAAAATTTTGTTTTGTCGTAGGCAATTTTTTTTTGTTCACTGGTGTCTAATTTTTCATGTTATCTAATCAAACCAGTGTACATAATTATTGTGTATATTTTACTGGCGGTTTTACCCCTTTTTGTGAAAGCTTAAAATATCTAGTCAGAATGACTGAAAACTCTCCAGTAGTATGAGCAATTTCTAAGCTCTTCTAAAGGTACATATTGTATAAAGTCAGGGTATGAAGTCAGATTCATCCCATCTTTGCCGTTAGCGTTGCCGAGCGAAAAAGTATAATTGATGTGAAGGCTGGATCTCATATTACACGGGTCATAAAATAACGACCGGCTTTCGTGCTATGGTCTTGGGAAAGATATAAATGGGACGTTTCTCAGAAGAGAAATCTTCCCCATATCAAATGTTAATAATTCGAGGCGCAGGCATATCAGCCACACAGTAATAAAACGCGGGACCCATAGCCGGAGCTGCATCTAGCGTGCTGTCACGGTCGACCTTTATTTAATTTGCCGTAGCGAGAAGGGGCTGGGGCCAGGAGGCCCGACCCCTCTCCCCCAGCCGTACCCCCGGTTGTGTGGGGAGTATGGCGACTCCGAACCCTAGTCACCCCTTGTTACCCTGCTCGTGTGGCGACCACCCCCCCCCCCCTTCGGGAAGGGGGGAGCGCTGTCCAAGCGAGAGTTAAGCCGGTCGGGTAGAGGACACTAGTCGGCGGGCCGGGGTTGAGAACGGACGTAACCGGGTGGTCAAGGTGGAGTGTGAGACGATCCAAGGTTTTATTTGTACTTAGAAAAGTTAGTCGCCGGTGAGCTAGAGAAAGGTCAGGAGTTCTGCACTCAAGGGATCAGGGAATAGTTAAAGTAAAGTTAAATCTAAACGGCGATCGGTGCTCTGATAGTGAGGTTCCCTCATTTCCGCTTTATAACTTATAAATTCGGCTGGCTCAAATATCCACGTTAGCGTTGAGGGCTCGAAGTCGGGTGATTGCAGAACACCCCTCGGGCTCGTGTTTCATTGGCTCGTGTGTTGACTGTTTGTACACAGTCTGTTGTCGTGAGAAATCGATCGAAGGAAATCGTGAGTTATTGGTCTTGTTTAGTTCAAATTTATGAAGAGTTTCTACCACGCCGTCTCGTGTAATCCTTACTTGCCTTTCCCATAGTACACGTAATAAATTGTGGCCTCGTATCATTCCTTATCTCTCTCGTGAACTAGCGCCTGAAACACGCGCCAAACCGCCGCCATTGCTACCAAGAAAATACGCACGATTATTTCATATTTAAAACTTAGTCGGAGCTATCAGCTCCTGGTGGCAGCGAAAACACGCTACTTTTCTCATAATTTAACGTAACGTCATCCGAATAAGGCTGTCAGAAAAGTAACAGTAGATGAATGAACGACACTTAAGCTTGGGAGCGGGCAGAAAATAACCCGAATTACATAGTATTGGCAGATTTATATTCAATAAAAATCATCAGATACTTCATGATTGACGCGGATTAAATGAACTTTAAGGCCATAAGGCAAGAGAGAGCGGAAGAAAAACCCGACTCATACAGTGGCGGCTTAGCGGTGGCGGAAACTAGTCGCTGAGAGAGAGTAAATTGTTAGAGATACTAGGCGGTGACACGGAAAACAATAAAGAAAGAACACAGGAAAGAAGAAACAACCCATCCAGAGCGGCAAGCGGGCAACGGCGTCCAAGATCAACAAAAAACTGTAAGTAGACACCATTTCATTTCATTTTGGGTGTGTACGTATATCATAGTTAGAAGTGTGGGGAAAATTTCTGTTTCTATTCAGTTCGGTATTATTTTGCTGCGCGGCTGTGCCTTTCAGTGCGGATAATCATCGAAAAGTAACTCGGAGTTATAGTGATTTATTTTTCGTTCCGCGGGGATAAATCGTTGAGTTGTGTGCCTTGTTGTAAATTAGGTACATATTGGGTAATTATCGTGTTGTGAGCAGGATTGCAAATTTAGGGATTGTTCGTGCAAATCTAGTTTGCAAATAGATATTATTGTGTCATTCTACTCCGTTATTGGGGGTAAACCAACGATTCGTCTGTAGAAACATCCATTTAAATGTTCGTGTATTCCCTAGGACAGAAATAATACGAACCGATTCCGCATTTTGTTGGTCGCTCTTTATCTATGTTTGGGGAAGAGATCAACACTCCACATAAAGGTTTATTCTGTTGTCCCAAGAAAGGATATAATATTTTTTTTTGTGTCGTGGGCTGAACTAGGATCAGTGAGATGAATAGGTATGAGTGACAGTGCAAATACAGGGAACGATCAACGCGAATATTTACATAAAGTTGCGCTGTATATGACTCGTGTTAACTGAATTTTCGTGTAAGGAGATTCCCTCCTGACTTATGATTTTGTTGCCCTACGCATGAGAGTCCGCATTTCGGTAACTTTGCCAGTGGTGCCCTCTTTCCTCTCTTGGATACACCCGAAAAAAATTTTTTTTGGTCGTTAGGCTGGGTAACCAGTATTTATCGTAAAGGTGGATGTCATTGTGCGTCGTGAGTTGCAACTGCAATAGATAGATTGAAAAAAAAATGGAGTGATCATCGCTGAGTTTAAGCTGCAAAATGTCTAAGGGCGAAGAAAACTATGCTTTGGAGGAGGATTTTCCTCACGCCACCTTTGCCAGATTGCAAATTGCGTTCGAAAACGCGATGTCAGCAAGCCAAAATGCACATGACAAGAATGTGAGATATCAGCGCGTAAGAGATAAGGAACTTAGAGTCGGCGATTGCGTATTCCTACGGAATACAGCAGGAAGGAACAAGGCGATGGGTAAATTCCGACCTAATTGGTTAGGCCCGTACAGAATTCAGGCCCTTCCAACACCGATGAACGTCGTAATACGACAAGTCCACGGCCGCCGGCAGGAGATAACGGTGCACAGAAATAGACTTAAGCCCGCGTCATTTCAGCCAGAGAAGACAAAAGTAATACAAGACGAGCGTCCTCGAAGCAATGGGAGGAGCGTCGAGCACGTCACCGAAGTACTTCACGAAGACAGCGATTCGGAAAGCAGCGACGACGAGATCTATGTAACAAGACCTGAAGTTCCCTCACCCCTACCCACCCCGGCAGCTGGGCGTCCTTACGCTCTAAGATCCGCCGGTCCGGTAGAAGAGTAGAGGAGTAGAGGAGAAGATAACATGAGCAAAACTACTATGTAACAAGTAGAGAGTAGATAAGCTTGCTAATCTGATCTTCCTTACAGAATAAACTAGCAAGTAAATAATAGATAAGCCTACTAATTTCATGTTCTTTTTCAGATTAACCTAGCAAATAAGTAGGTAGATAAGCTGACTAATCTAATTTTCTTTTCAGATTAAACCTAGCAAAATAAGTAGTAAATAAGCCCACTAATCTAATTCCTTTACAGAATAGCTTAGCAACAACTAGGTTGGCAGAAAATCTTCTGAGTAGTTAACTGCTATGTAGGAAATTCCGTGGGAATGCGATCAGCCAGCACGAGCGACTGTGCTCAGAACAGGCACAGGATGAGAGGCATAAAATCGAAAGAGGCATAAAGGAACTCAGTCCGAGCCTGGGGGATGCGAGTAGAGATTCGGCAGACGAATAATTATAAGAGCGTACTGGGCAAATTATATCGTGTTGGCTGCGCATTTTTGAATGACGAGAATAAAACTTAGATATAATGACTTCACATCGAAATAGGAATTTGATTGCTGGTCAATTGTTTGAGATGTATAAGGAATGAAGAGGGATTTCGAAGGAAACTAGCCGTCTAGGCAGAGATATAATTAGACAGTATTAAAATATAAGTATAGCACAGCCGCAGCAGATGTTGTCCTTCACATAATACGGCCAGTAGTGGGTACGGCTCTTTAGTCCTCTCATAAATAGTAGGTTACAACTGAGAGGACGAAATTTTTTTTGAGTAGCCTGAGAAATGACTAGTTATAAGCACTAATAAACCATTGCCTTTCAGGTGTAGGTTTGAAGAGTCAGCAACTTGGATGGGAAATAGATATATCCTTCTCGTAATTTTTTTGTTTAGCGTGAAAAATTCCCCGTGAAGGAATTTTTCTTGGATCGTCGGAGGGGGAGAAAATTTAAGAAATTAAATTTTTTTTTATTTGCTTCTAAAGGACGTTTAAAAAAAAAAATAGGCACAAGGCAGGCGCAAAAAGAGAGACGTCAAATTAAATTTATCTCGGGATGGGACTTGCTGCACTCGTCAGAGCGAAACCTGAGCCTGTCATAAGCTGATGGGAGCCGATAATATCTCGGATAGCAGAACTCCTGAGAGTTGAGCAGAACTTCTACCGAGACATCTAATAATTAAGTCCCATTACGGACATAGTATAAAAATTTAGCATATACGGCTCTTTAATAATAACGTAGTTTAGTGTGGAAAGGCAAGCTGGACGCGCACTCACGTGGTGGAGACTCGAGGCGTGGGACCGCGGGACAATGAGAGCTACAATAGGTCATAAAAATTTAAAGGCGCTGCATTGCGGAGACGCATGTAACCTGAGAGAGAGCCGACTTCAAGATAGAGAAGGCGGGCTGAACAAAGAGAAGCGCACAGCGATGCGTTTGAGATGCTAAATACGAGAGTTTGATTTAGGACGATAAGGAAATAGCAAGGGCAATAAAGGCCGAGAAGAATATAAAAAAAGGGGATAGCTCCTGTGCTGGGAAATCCAGAGTGTGAACGACATTGAACAATCGCCGGAGCTGAAATATTTAATGATAAATGTGCTAAGGTGAATTTTGAAGATTTTCAGGAAGGCGATGAGCGAGCGAGATGTCGGCATGTACGCGGTGCCGAAAGAGCACCACAGCGGCCTCCAACGGAGACGGACCGGAACTGCGGTCGACGTAAGAGAGAGGGAGAGGCATTCGTCAATGGTAAGATCGGGAACACTCCTGCGCGTAGGAAACACGTGCGTGAACTGTGGAGAGTGTTATAAATGTCTGGTCTGCTGATGAGCGTGATAGGGGAGATTACGGGAAGCATGACAGAGGGATTTTTAGGCATGTCCAGAGGCATGTGCGCAATGCTTGAGGCATCGCAGCTGTTACCGATACCATGAGATTTTGGAGGTTAAAAGATAAGTCATGTGCGACGTATAGAAAAAAAAACATACATGCATACGCAGGGACGCCTACGTATTGCACCCATACGAAATTTATGCTTGCTCTCACGAGAGATTAGCAAAATGTCACTCAGTAAAAGAAGAAAAAAAAAACGGTCAGCTGGCACGGAAATAGTACTAATGTAGGAAAATCACATTTCTCATCATTTAATCATAAGGACCTGCACCACGAGTGAAAGACAAATGAACAGGAGGTGCGTGTGTTGTCAGAGTGTGTGCGGTTTCGTGTGCTGTATCGTGTGCAGGAGTGTGTGCGGTATCATGTGGCAGAATTGTACTCTTAGCCATTCAAGTCCGGATTAGGACTGTTTAGACTCATAAAAATCATATATCATTCATGTAATACGCGCTCTCATTATGAGGCGAAGAAAGAAAAATTTTTGAAAATAGGCTCTATATTGATGTCTAACCCATGTAACAAAATTAATGCCCGACCGTGTGCCGTAGGAAACGGTGACGTACATGCATCGAGGGCGGAGACGGAGGCCGAGCGAGGTGGTGCGCCAGCTCGGAACCTACGTCGCAGCGCGCCACTACGAGGTGGCATTGTGGCTACCCGACGGAAGTCTGGCGAGCGTCTCGCCCGAGACGGACTGGGCGCGGGCGGCCGCGACCCTGGAGGGGCACGTGCTGGTCGTCCACTTCGTCCCGAAGCCGGACAAACGCCTGACCGAGGCGACCCTCAGCAACTTGCTGCAGCATTTAGTTGTGCCCCGAAACGACGGAGAGATCGAGGCCAGGACCGCGAACAAGCGAATCTCCTCGGTTTCGGTCTTCCCCTACTATCTCTGGAAAGAGACACTGCGGGGGAAGGAATTCCTCATCATCATACAAGTCTAGGAAGGATTTCCCCTGGAACAGAAGCCGAAGATCTCGGGACGGAAGAGATCGCCTCTCCAGTCCCGAAGGGGGCCAATATTATGTGAAAATGGCCGAAGCATAGGCGAGCGAGTTGTGGTCGCCGTCCTAGTTTTTTTTGTGATATTGTAATTGATGTCATGTTGTATTGTGTTGCATTGTAATTTGATGTCAGGTTGTATCAGTGTTCGCCAGTCGGGTAAGAAATGCACTGAGGCCAAGACATAGAAAAAAGAAATTATTACATAATTTCTTTTTGCGCAAGTGGGGGAAGGGTGTATAAAGTCAGGGTATGAAGTCAGATTCATCCCATCTTTGCCGTTATCGTTGCCGAGCGAAAAAGTATAATTGATGTGAAGGCTGGATCTCATATTATACGGGTCATAAAATAACGACCGGCTTTCGTGCTATGGTCTTGGGAAAGATATAAATGGGACGTTTCTCAGAAGAGAAATCTTCCCCATATCAAATGTTAATAATTCGAAGCGCGGGCATATCAGCCACACAGTAATAAAACGCGGGACCCATAGCCGGAGCTGCATCTAGCGTGCTGTCACGGTCGACCTTTATTTAATTTGCCGTAGCGAGAAGGGGCTGGGGCCAGGAGGCCCGACCCCTCTCCCCCAGCCGTACCCCCGGTTGTGTGGGGAGTATGGCGACTCCGAACCCTAGCCACCCCTTGTTACCCTGCTCGTGTGGCGACCACCCCCCCCCCCCTTCGGGAAGGGGGGAGCGCTGTCCAAGCGAGAGTTAAGCCGGTCGGGTAGAGGACACTAGTCGGCGGGCCGGGGTTGAGAACGGACGTAACCGGGTGGTCAAGGTGGAGTGTGAGACGATCCAAGGTTTTATTTGTACTTAGAAAAGTTAGTCGCCGGTGAGCTAGAGAAAGGTCAGGAGTTCTGCACTCAAGGGATCAGGGAATAGTTAAAGTAAAGTTAAATCTAAACGGCGATCGGTGCTCTGATAGTGAGGTTCCCTCATTTCCGCTTTATAACTTATAAATTCGGCTGGCTCAAATATATACGTTAGCGTTGAGGGCTCGAAGTCGGGTGATTGCAGAACACCCCTCGGGCTCGTGTTTCATTGGCTCGTGTGTTGACTGTTTGTACACAGTCTGTTGTCGTGAGAAATCGATCGAAGGAAATCGTGAGTTATTGGTCTTGTTTAGTTCAAATTTAAGAAGAGTTTCTACCACGCCGTCTCGTGTAATCCTTACTTGCCTTTCCCATAGTACACGTAATAAATTGTGGCCTCGTATCATTCCTTATCTCTCTCGTGAACTAGCGCCTGAAACACGCGCCAAACCGCCGCCATTGCTACCAAGAAAATACGCACGATTATTTCATATTTAAAACTTAGTCGGAGCTATCAGATCCTGGTGGCAGCGAAAACACGCTACTTTTCTCATAATTTAACGTAACGTCATCCGAATAAGGCTGTCAGAAAAGTAACAGTAGATGAATGAACGACACTTAAGCTTGGGAGCGGGCAGAAAATAACCCGAATTACATAGTATTGGCAGATTTATCTTCAATAAAAATCATCAGATACTTCATGATTGACGCGGATTAAATGAACTTTAAGGCCATAAGGCAAGAGAGAGCGGAAGAAAAACCCGACTCATACAATATGCATAAGTGCCTCTTCTTATCAATGTATGAAACCTCTTGAATTACTATGTCTATCCCTTTTTCTGAAAGGAAACTGCAATTTCAGCTGCAATAATTACATCATTGAGTGTGTTTTGCAGATAACGAGTGTTACTGCAATACTGTAAGATCTTTGCATCAGTGCTTATTTGGTTGTATTCTCTTTTCTGGTCTTTTGGAGAACCCAGTGTACTAACCAAGTAATTCGTTATGTGTGATTGCTTACTTCATTTCATCAGTTCAGTTATTGAAAGTAAATTTTTGCATCTCTTCCAATTCCATTGATAGATCGAAGTCTACCAACATAGACATTGATTTGCTGCATTTTTTTAATGCTTTAGTTCAAACTGCTACAGCAAAATTCCTCTGCTTTGATGCTTTGTTACTGATCGATGTATCTCTTGGTTAATTGTAGAAAACTTATTAATTGAACTTAAACCCATGGTTTTAACCTAAATAATACAGTGATGACTCATGTGTGCAGGCGAATGTGATGCTTGAGTATGACCTGGACGCAGCAGAGGTACTGCTCAACAAGAACCTCAGCAACGCGAACACCAAGCTCACCCAGGTCGTTTCGGACCTTGATTTTCTTAGGTGAGGTTTAGTAGATTTTCATGTGGCTACATAACTACATTTTCTAAGTTTTATAAAATGTTTTAAAAAATGTGTGTATATACGTTATGTTCTAAAATACTCTTCTGTCATGGTTTTTCTGTCAAAAAAAAGAATACTGTAAAAATTTGGTGAAATTGCCCGTTACTGGCACAATCAGGTATATGACTGTTTTCTTGCGTTTTCACGACGTGCTTATCTCGACATGTGTTTGTGGCCATACCTAATCTTTTATTTCATCATTAGAGAGCTGCAGACTCCATTCAGCAGCTACCGAGAATTCACATTCGAGTATGAGTTTTGGTACGGCCCAAAACATATGATGTTTTTGGCCGTAGGTAATCATCTACTCGGATGTCACTTCTCAGTAGCCACTGAATTGAGTCTGCAGCTCTCTTATGATGAAATAAAATTAGTGATTGGAGATCAATTATTTCAGATACCGTAACCCTAGTAAGATGTATGCTCCCCCAACAAATAACTAAGATCTCAATCAAGACAAAGATCATCTGGAAAGGTTAGAATATTTATCCCTCTTCAGAAAACCATTTCAATAAAGTTTCGTTACTGAGATTTTTTGCTCGTGTCTTTACGAGTGTTGAATTGATCGTTTTCTTCATTCAAACTTAGCTCTGGGTGTAGCTTCTGTTTTCAAGCTTGTAGAAAAATTTCAATTGTGGGACTGAACTGTCTTTCCCCGCCTCAGATATGTGAGGTCCCGAGATGAGAGGTAGGCTTTCTTTGTATTGAAATAAATCTATTTTTTGTTGTTGTTATATATCATCGTTTTCTGTTTACTGCTGTCCTGTTTTGAGTTATGTAGTCATTCTTAGCTCACAGTTTCTAAGCCTTAGAGACTTTGTGTGGGAACGTACGCTAGTTTCCTTGCAACTTCATACTACATGGTTCCTTCCTCTCTTTGAAACATTTTGTTGTGGTTAGAGAGGTTCAAACGGTGCTACTATAGCGTAAGGTCTATTGCCAAATATCGCCTACCCATACAGTTTGAGATGTACTAATTGTTTTAGCCAAATCAAATGTATGACAATTGGTAATATCCATTAGTAACCTTACCTCACGCTATAGTATTAGCTAGAGGTAGACTTCACGCTATAGTATTAGCTAGAGGTAGACCTCACGCTATAGCACTAGCTAGAGTTAGATCTCATGCTGTAGTGTTGAAGGCCTCACGCTATAGCAACACCTGCTTAAACTAACTTAAAACCGATCAATCTTGCCCACCTCAGGACGCAGTGCACCACCACCAAGGTCACCATAGCCCGCGTGTACAACTGGGACGTGAGGCGCCGCAGAGCCGAGGCTGACAAGACGGCTCAGCAAAGGAAAAACTAACCCCATAGTAGCCTTAAATATTTAGCTTCTACTTCACTGCCTCCTGCCTAGGGCTATGTTGTTGGCATATCCAAGAATGTAACCCTGATCGAGCTTCAGTTGGCAGTCGGCAGCTTCGAGGGACCACAGACGCTCTGCTCCGCTTACAGAACCACCTGGTAGCCAACCTCGCCGAGCGTCGCCGAACCATGTGTCTTTTCTTTGATATGCATAAAGCCTATGACACCGTGTGGAGATATGGAATACTTAAGACACTACATGAGTATGGACTCCGTGGTAACATGGCCCTGTATATTCAAGAATTTCTTGGTGAAAGAACTTTCCGCGTTAAGGTCGGCGGCACCCTCTCTTCCTCGCAGTTGCAGTGTGAAGGTTTACCGCAGGGCAGTGTTATAAGCTGCACCCTGTTTAGTGTTGCCTTAAATGTTATCACCTCCACCTTGCCTCCCGGAACGGTGGCCTCCTTATATGTGGACGACTTTATGGTATACTCTTCATCAACACATCTTCCAGCTCTGACGCGAAGAATGCAATTAGCCATCAATATCACTAATATGTGGGCTCAGGAACATGGCTTCAACTTTTCACCGGAAAAAACAGTTGGGACTTTATTTCCGGGGCCGTGGCCGTAGTGATGCCCCACAGCTCACACTGCAGGGAAGACAAGTGAATTTTTCACACAGCGCCAAGTTTCTGTTGGTGACGCTTGATGACAGGCTCTCTTGGAAGCCCTACCTAGCCACCCTCAAGGCTGACTGCGTCAGAAGGCTGAACTTGCTAAAAAGCCTGGCCGGCCTGACGTGGGGGGCTGACAGAATGACCCTACTGAGACTATATCGTACTCTTATTAGAAGCAAGATAGACTACGGCTGCATAGTGTATCAATATGCCAAGGCGACTTCACTTTCGAAGCTGGACCCTGTGCATCATGCTGCTATCAGAATCTGCACTGGCGCGTTTAGGTCGTCCCCTTCCAGCAGCTTGTGTGTGGAGAGCGGTGAACCTCCTTTACGGCACCGCCGTGTGCAGCTGACCCTTCAGTACTTGGCGCGATTGGAACAAGTCCCCTTGTCTCCTGCATGGACTGGCGTGCATGCGCCACTAGGCCGACATCTGCCTTTCCCTTACTTTCTGCCCTCATCGGAAGATTACTCGGTAGTCGTGGTTGCAATGCAGCCGAGGCCAATGAGAATACAACCAGTGTTATTGGAAAGTTTTTCTACGTGGCGTGTCCCAATCGGGAGTTTTTGTCCGGGATGTCGAATGCCTAAGAAGGATTCTATGCCTACCCACATACTAAAGGGGATCTTTTTGGACCTTATTGCCGAAAAACATGCCCGTGCGATGAAGTTCTATACCGACGGCTCAAAGGTGGGAGACGCTGTAGGGTGTGCCGCTGTGTCAGGGGAGATGGTGAGCGCCAAGAGATTGCTCCCAGAGTCGTCCATTTTCACTGCGGAACTTCACGATGTGTTGGAGGCCCTTCGACATATTAAACATTGTGTGCATGATACTTTTGCTATTTTTGTGGATTCAAAAAGTGTGGTGGAGGCCACTCGAGAGCATAATAGTACCCATCCGCTCGTTGGTGAGGTCGTCATGAACTTAATAGATTTAACATGTGAGCGTAAATCTGTGACGTTGTGCTGGGTGCCCGGCCATGTAGGAGTGTCTGGCAATGAGAGAGCTGTCCAGGAGGCTAAACGGGCCGCAGAGGCAAACGAAGAGACTCTAAATCTGATGGTTCCTTTCCGGGATTATTACCCCCTGATCAAAACGGCAGTGAGAGAATGATGGCAGCAGGAATGGGACAACGCTGCTAACGATAGCAATAAATTAAGGAGCATTAAACCCACTATACGTGAGTGGATATCGTCCAGTTGTCGTGGTCGCCGGTTAGAGGTGATGCTTTGTCGCCTCCGTATTGGCCATACGCGGCTAACACACAGCCACCTGATGGAGCGGCTACCACAGCCTCAGTGCAAACGGTGTCGTGTGCCTTTGACTGTAAAGCACTTCCTCGCGTCCCCTGTATGCTGTTGCCAGGAATCTGCATTTTCCGCACCTTCGCGGTCGTGCACAGGATGTTCTGACCGGAATACTTGGGGAGGCTGAGCGGTCAACGTACAATGTGACAGCGCTGCAGTCGTTTTTTGAGCGTGTAATCTGTCTTCAAAAATCTAGCCTGAAGATTCTACACATGGTAATGCGATGTAAACACTGAACCGTAAAATGGCCGGGTGCGCTGCGCAATGCCCCTGGGGGTTTCAGCGAGAGTAAGGCGCCCGGCCATAATTTGGTGGGCGCTGAGACCCCATTAGGGGGTTAGGCGGCTGCTCAATGTGCAAACTGTGCATGTACCTTAAGATGATTATATGAACCGATTGAACCCTACGCATGAGGAGTATGGTATTGAACTAGCAGCTCTTTCATTACTGCTGATGCTGCTGCTGCTGCTACTAATACTACTGCTGCCACCAATGAAATCAAGTGTTGCTCAGATCACGCTCGTGGCTATCGCGTCTTTGTTTGTTTAATAGTTGCTGTGACTTGGGTTACGATGTTGGTGGCAGTGAGACTTCGAAATTTGAGACGTGGAGACAACCTGAATTGTGAGACCTTCGGCGCGACATAGTGCAGGCACTGAAGCGCTAGCAAATTGATGTTATTACTAAAACTAAACTACTCGAGCTTCAGTTGTGTTTCTTGTTGGCCGTCATTGGACGACTACCCCTCAGGGGAATACAACTATTGTATCTATGGGAATTAGCGCTCCCAGGGGGACTATATAAGGGCCTGAGCTAAAGGTTAGGTAGGCTTTCTTTTTGTTAAAATAGAATAGGTTTTTGTTTTGTTACGGACCATCTTTTTTCGGTTCACTGCTGTCCTGTTGTTCAGCACCTACTACTTTCTTCTTCAACTATTTCTTGTTTCATGATCTTCTTTCTTAGCTTTCTGTTTCTGTGCCTTTTCTGCATAGATTCCGCGTTTCCTTAACTCCATACTAAATGGTGCCTTCTTCCTTCTTCTCTTAGATAGCCTTTGTTGCGGATAGGGAGGCTTAAACTAACTAATAATCTAATCTAATCATTGGACGACTAATTTGCTGTGGCGGTTGCAATGCGTGAGTCTTTTCTTTTGTAGTACCACGTGTTAGACACAAATGTGTCAAGATGCGTAGATTGCAAGTTTGATTAAAGGCTTAGGTTAGCTATACTTGACCTCAAGAATTATAGAACTGTGAGAAATTGCGCTGAGATTTCCTCCTTTAGTATCGGTTGTGCGCAGCGTTCGTTTTCCTCCATCACAGTTGAATGGAACTACCTCATTGCTAGCTTACCGTCGTACATATATGACGGAGATGTTTCACGGCATTTCTCGTTCCTCGTGTGACGAATGTTTAGGCAAGGCTTCATTAAATTGTGCAAGAAGATTGGGTGAGGATGTTAAATTTTACATCCTAACTAATAGTCATGTCCGAGAACCACATGCTCCCTGTTGAGTTCATTCTCACTTCAGATATATGAGCATTAAGATCATCATTGTCACAGGACATTAGGGCAGTAAAACAGGTACGTTTTATCTTCGTCTAATGTCCTGTATCAGGATGGAGCTTCATTCTTTCACATTTGAAACTTATTTATTTGCTCATAAGAAACCAAAACACGCTCTTGGCTTAAATTCTCAGGTTTCTGACATGCAAATTATTGAATTGTGAATACTGATGTGAATTTACTGAAAAAGAGTGGCGTAGCATGAAATTATTTCATATATAGTGATCATAATGTGTATTTTACATTTCAAGCGTCTGGTTATAGCTGAAGTCTTATAATTTGTTATGTCCAACAGGGAAGGAAATGAGATTTGAAATTTCTAAGCAGTCACAGGAGGAAACATAAGTGTGGCCAACTTGTTATCTGATGGGGGACTTATTCATAAAGTATGACTAAAGTATTGTATCTATGGGAATTAGCGCTCCCAGGGGAAAAATGTGAGGGCCCGAGCCGTGAGTTAGGAAGGCCTTCTTTTTGTTGAAATAAAATGTTTTTTGTTATGTTAAGGACCACCTTTTTTCGGTTCACTACTGTCCTGTTTTTCAGCACCTCTGACTTCCTTCTTCAACTTTTATCTTGTTTCATGAACTTCTTTCTCATCTTACTGTTTCAATGCCCTTTCTGCATAGATTCCTCATTCTCTTATCTCCATACTAAATGGTGCCTTCCTCCTTCCTCTCTTCGATACGCTCTATTTTTGTTGCGGTTAGGGAGGCTTAAACTAGCTTATAATCTTATCTAATCTGTGTAACAAATGGGGGTGAAGTTCTGGAGAATTGTTGTGGCCCGACGAAAGGAGGGCATACTTTATGTGTTGAAGTCGGACATGAGTTTTGTTGTTTTTGGGAAAAGTGTATTGTATTGAGTGGTTTTGCACTTGACTGAGTAAGATGGAATATGCGAGCAATAACATAATTGAAGTAATTCGAATAGATAGCGGAGAGAAAGATGGAAGGCACAGATGACTTCAGCGTACCACCTTACAACAGCAGAGCAACTTCGGTAGAAATGCCCAAAGCGACGACTGAAGATCTATGACCGAAGTTGTCGGTAACCGAGTTTATTGTTATTATTATTATTATTATTATTATTATTATTATTATTATTAGAATAAGAGGGATGCCTCTATGTGCGCTGCATTTTGGGACCGTGTGCTCGAAAGGGGGTATACACAATGCTACCTGCTCTGTTTTCGGGTCAGACTGCTCTGTGTATGTGGAAGTTTGCTCGGATTTGGTCCTAACTGCCAGGACTGGGTTTACTTGCTCAATATTTGCGGGGGGACTTTCTGCACCCCCACTTACCCGGCTCCTGATTGGCCAAATGGATGAGCTGTATTTTTCAGTGTTCAAAGAGTGTTAATTTCGGAAGGGCTGACGTTTTTCCATGTGAATATGTTTTTATTACGAGCAAAATTTTCATTAAACGATCAGAATTACTATTTTTCAATTAAACAACTGGTTTAACTTCGTTACCCTGCCAAATTACACAAAAAAGCTCATACTAACCGAAATTTGTCATTATCAACTCGAAAACAGCTTGATCTGAACGCGCGCAGTCATATTATGAGCCCCCTTAGGGGGAAAATTATTGTATTTACGGGAATTGGCGCTCCCGAGGAGCTATGTGAGGGCCCGAGCTAAAGGTTAGGTAGGTTTTTTTTTTGTTGAAATAGAATAGGTTTTGTTCTGTTATAGACCATCTTTTTTCGGTTCACTGCTATCCTGTTTTTCAGCACCTCTGACTTGCTTCTTCGACTTTTTTCTCGTTCCATGAACTTCTGTCTTAACTTACTGTTTCTATGCCCCTTCTGCATAGATTCCTCATTCTCTTATCTTCATACTTAATGGTGCCTTCATCCTTTCTCTCTTCGATACGCTTTTTTGTAGCGGTTAGGGAGGCTTAAACTAACTTATAAACTCATGTTATGAGCATAAAATTAGCAAGTATAGTCCAAAGATTTTGTTATGAACTCGTGCATTATTTCATTG
Organism: Morinoia aosen; assembly: GCA_030386875.1. Classification (NCBI taxonomy): domain Eukaryota; kingdom Metazoa; phylum Arthropoda; class Malacostraca; order Amphipoda; family Talitridae; genus Morinoia; species Morinoia aosen. The sequence continues at coordinate 70,503,994 of CM059569.1, forward strand.
TATCCTCTAGTGTGACTAAAGACTCTTTTATTAGAATGGTTAGCCTCTATAGTCGCATTTACTACGTATAAATGCACCCACAGGAGTGTCCATCGGTCCATACTGGGGACTTTGCACTCATTGGGGTTCTGTGGGGCAACTGATATACGCTCAGGGAGGTACGTTGGTAATGTCTATCCTCGTCGGTATACCTGAGGAAGAATTACCCAAGCTACTCACCTAAGCATTGGCTGCACTTATTGTAGGAGTTTGCCTTGGGTTTAGATTTACAGTTCAGTAGAATTACTTTCATTTTTTAATTCTCCATCTCTCTCATGGGGTAGGCTGACGTACCGTGCGCCCGACCATCATCACGTGTGTCTTCGTCAGTTACTATTATTCGTCTATTGGTCCTATTAAGATGTTTTTGCTTATATTTTTGCCAGTCTAGACACTCGTGGATTGTCTTATGCGATTGTATGACTCTCAACACAGCGACCCACACTGCTCTAAATGGATTCAGAACGAAATAACTGGAAGTACTGATGCTCAAGTAAAAATTTGGCACAAACTTAAACAGTGCAATAACGGCACAATTTCCTCAAGGGAAGACAATCATTGAATCTATAGGAATTAGTGTTTTCAGGATAAAGATATACGGTCCCGAGCTTCAGGTAAATTACCTATTTGTTGATAGCGGTAAATTTTTTCTAATGTACTATCCTTGATCGGCTCACCGCTGTCCTGTTTTTCAGCGTATCGTATTTTTTTTCTTCAATTTTCATATTGTTTTATGACTTTTCTTGACAAATTCCTGTTTCAATGCGCAGATCATGAGTGGAAATGCACTTTGGGCATAAATTTCGCATTCCTCTAACTCCTTTCTATATTGGGCCTTAATCCTTCCTCGCTTTACTACACCTCTGTCATGTTAGGGAGGCTGAAGCTCACTGATAGTTTAATCTAACAAATGCGTCAATAGACACACCTCTTTTTCAGATTTTCCCCTTCTCTAAGTTTTTAAAGAGCGTGATAGTTCTTCCCAACTTCCTGGAACAACACAAATGAGATAGCTGAAGCTCTCCCTTACCTCTATAGGACAAGTGGTCAACTCAGACACCACTGTATAAGACATATTTTGAAGCTCAGCTGTTCACATTTCCAAGCTTACATGACGTAAGCTTGGGCGCCCATTATACAGGGTGGTACAAAAAGCTACGGCCGACTTTAGTTTATCGAATTATCGACTACCATCAAACGCAGGGAGACAAGCTTGGTCGTTTGTTGGAAAATTAGGTCCTTCTGTAATTAGCTTTATGCATTGTATTGTCTATCTCTTAATTCAAGGGCAATGGAATTTAGTTTAATTGATTTTCTTTAAACTTCATCTCATTTTTGAACTGAGGAATTAAAGCCCTTCTGCCACACATTCAATTATTGTGACAGCCATCGTTTTCCAGATATTTTCTCATATCTTCTTTCCTTCTGCACTTTCCGAATTTGCTCACGATTATCGGTAATAATGTCGCTTTTTATTGTGATTTGATGCTGGTTATACAGCGAGGCTATCTGACCTTTCAAGAAGCTACAGAGAAATGTTTCACACTGCAAAAGGTTTGGACTCCTCGGAGTCCACAAGAACTATGGTGGTCACAGGACAAATTTATATTGGAACAGAACTTCGACAGTAGTATCATTAGCAATCCTTTTTATAACGCTATTTCAGTGTGTCATTTTCGTACAAGTGTGATACCTGATCACATCCTGAAGCGCAACGTATGAAAGAATTCATAAAACTTATTTTTTTGAAAGTCGTTAGGGAATTGTCCTCACTGCGATTAAATAATGTCTGCATTAAATATCCGACAATAAAAAGCTTGAACTAATTGCATAAAAATTTTGATTTTGCTACAATACTTGGATATAAAGTAGGTATCTAGTACTTCGTAGTTTATTGAACAAGACACAGCAACCAGAAAAATTGATCACTTAACCTAAATGGTATTGATTGACTCGGTCTCTAACAGCAAATGTGGAATCAATAACAAGAAATGGAACGGGAAATATATTAATAAACACAAATGAATTTTAGTTGAAAAGAAATGAAAGACATGGCAAAATTCAGAAGAGACCGAGGCACAATTCAGAAGAGACCGAAGAGACCGAGCAATGGCGAAATTAGCTCAGCTGTGCCCACAGGAACCAGGTAAAATTAAGATTGAAAACAACTTTTATCATCAATACGTCATTATTAACGAGCGATATCTTGAGCTACACCTTGAAAAAGTATTGGAAAATAGTTATATTCCGTCACCACTAACGCTCAAATAAGCTACTAACACAAGATAACTTATAGGACCACTTCAACGTGTCAAGCAAAGAAGTGCAAATTACTGGCTCATAAATTGACTTTATTTCATTAAATTGACTTTATTTCATCACTCAAGTAGCACGCGATCAACAGAAAAAATTTTGATCGAAAAATTTAGCCTCATAAAACACAATTTTTGAAAGCACCAAATAACCATAACTAAAAAAAAACAAACGATTCCATCAACGGTGGACAGCTGCGCTGAGGAGTCAAAATTGAATAGAGATGGAAAGTTGCGTTGCTGCAGCGTAGGAGGTATGAAGTGGATCCTCGGCCATGCGCAGCCTTCTTAAGGCAAGGCTACACATGCGATTTTTACTGCGCAATCCTCTGGCATTTTTTAACCTCTGCATGCAAGAGCGGCTACACTACCACGCTACGCGGAGCAGCGGCTTCAGTTGCACAGCGCAGCCCGGAAAGAATGTATGTCGATGAACGTGCGCTCCGGTCAGTCGCTATCGCATGTGCGATAGGGAAGAAAATAACAGGAAAGACAACGACTCACGCTACCTGTCTATTTCCTTCATGTATAAGTAACTAACAGTTAATCAAACACATATCTACCCAACAATGTTTCATACTAATTTCGGGTTAAGCTATTTAATTAACAAGAAACAGGGTTGATTTACTCTAGATGAATGCTATATATTTAAAAAAATATATACATGGTATTCATATTTGATTACAGTTTTATTCACTCAAGTACAAATGCTATAGGAGGAATTATTCAACTAGTATATTTTCTATATACAAATAAATAATGAACATGACTTACCTGATCGACTACTTGACTATGCAAATTTGTTGTTGACTGCCGTCTCTCTACCCCATCATTAAGAAATGACAACATAGCAGAGCAATATTGGGTCAGTCGCTGTGCCTCCACTTTACCTGCTTCCATTTTTTTTAAATGCTGAACATTTTATTCGGCCTAAAAATACTGTGTCTTCAATGTGTGAATTTTATTTTTACAGGTTCAAAATGACAGAGTTACACCACAACGAATGAACGTGGCACCACCTGTGTTTAGCAAGCATAAAACTAAGCTCGAAATGTCAATTGAGCCCATGGAGCTAGGATATATGGAGGGAGCATAGCCGATTCCAATCGGGTTCAAATTAGCTGCAAAAGTTGGGAGACTGGGGCATTGGCAAGGCCCCACACGTGAGCCAACCACAGACGCTTGGCTGAAGTTGGCTCCTCCTCGCCTCCTCTACAACTCGTTGATTTGCCAAAGCAAGATTAGTACCGCTCCACAAATCGAAGGATGAGGTGCGCGTGCAATTCGCTCTCTAATTTGTTATATACAAGGGCCTGTAATCTTTACAGTTTTTAACTCTTAATGTATCTTTGCTAGTAATTTTGATATTATTAAGTGTCCTCGAGTGAGGAAACACAATTTATTATCTTTCGGAGTCTTAGAATCCCAAATTAATGATTACGATAAACTCAACAGCTGGAAGAGCAATCAGCGAGCATGTGCGCACCCTAACGTAGTTAGTAGGTAACTGGCTTCCGTGCTGACGTCACACTTGCGAGACGGCTATTGGTTACCACAAACATGGGAGAAATCTCAAAAACTGGGCCTCTTCACAGACGGCTATGCTCCCTCCATATCTACTCCCTCCACGATTGAGCCTGAAAAAGCTTGAAAACATTGTCAATTGAGCCAAAAACATTTCTATCTATGGTGGCCTCTTTGCCGGAATTTTATTCTGAAATGTCGTCTATTATCGCTTCCGAGCTTTTCGAGGAAATCACAATTTCGAAAATTCAAGTTCTAAAATCTTGGGCTTTATACTAAGTGGTAGCCAGGTTACTGGTCAAACGAATTTAAAACATTATTTTCGCATTATCAATTAAAGTATCAAAGCAACATGATGAATTTCAGCAGAGAAAGCTCCTAAGAAAATTTATATTTGTAAAAATATGCTGATTGGGTATTCTGGATACCATAATCCAAGCGAAAGAGAATTGAATCGCCACAGAAAAATAATGCACTAGAATAATTTCTTGCATTTCTTAATTTATCCGTGTTGCTATCAAAGCTATCGATTAGAAGAGGGGGTCACACAGACGGACGGACGCGGCTACTTTTATAATAGTGATTATATCAACTGTCAATGACTTTTCAGGGTCTAGAAATGTTAATATAGTTCTGTAAGCAAATTCTTATTAATTTATTTCTTTATATGTTGAATTTTTGACGTTTCAGAGGCATTCCTATACTTTAAATTGGTCTCTGAGCTGGAGCACCAGCTCGCGTGGCCAATCATTCATTGTAGAAAGCGCAAGCGATAAAAAGAAGTACAATAGAACACTCCATGATAAAGTACAACTGCAAAATGGGAGAGCTGTCGGGCGATGACCGTGAATTGATGTGTAGTTCACTCCTAACTACGCGCCACAGATGCTTGCTTCTCAAGAAGACGCTTCAAAAACCGCACACCGTCGAAGTTCATGCAGCACTCGTGCATCCGACATGCATGCGTCAAATTTGGGCGAGTCGCTCGAAGAAACGCATGGTGTAGCCGGGCCTTTAGAAGACGGGATGGCAGGTGCAGTCCTTGTTGTATCTTGTGTGGCAGCATCAGGAGTAGAGCTCGTTTTCTTGCACGTCTCGTTGGGAGACCTGAGAATTTGTAAACATTAGTTTGTTCCTATTTGAAGAACATCGATTACGTGAACAATGGAATTCCAGTATTTTTAATATTTTAGTCGAATATCTTAATAAGGGCACCAATCTCCACAGCTTGAGATGAAGCGACCAAAACCTATTGCGTCTCTCATTCATTCTGAGGGGTGGGATTGCAAAAAAAGTGTAGCTACTTATTTCCCCTAATCAAAAAATAGGGAAAAAATTATTCTTCAAGGTATATTTCTCGTACATTTCTTGTAAATCTATTTTATAGACTAACATCACTTTAACACAAGTACCTCTTAAACAAATTTATTTAATAATAAATAACCTTAACACAACAACAGTGCTCCATAGAGAGATTGTGAGAAGGTATAATTTAGTGTGGAGTTGAGGGAACAGGGAATCTATGCACAACGTGAGATCCCGCACTAGATTCCTTGTGCTTAGAAACAGCAATTTAGGAAGGAATTTTATGAGACAAAAAAGGTGAAAGAAAAATTCATTATGAGCTTAAAAAAACAGGAGAGCAGAGAACTGAATTAAGGTAGTCCATAACAATATAAAAAGCTATTTCATTTCTTGAGAAAGAAAGCCTACTCAACTCTCAGCTTAGGACCTCACATTTTTTTCAAATCCCATGGATACAATACATATCGTACTGACAAAAACAACTAATACCGTTGATTAGATTCTACCTCATATATTCAGTAGGGCTACCTTCATTTACATGAAAAATACTAAAAAAAGATTGATGTAAGTGGAAATTATATTCTAGCAAATCCATTGAAATGAACACAAACTGATCTATTTCAATGAATTATGTACTCACATGGTAATTTGATAATTGTGGCTTCGTCCATTTGCCGTCAAAAAGCCACAATTATCAAATTACCATGTGAGTACATAATTCATTGAAATAGATCAGTTTGTGTTCATTTCAATGGATTTGCTAGAATATAATTTATTTGCCGTGAAGTCGCTTTGATGGTAAGGTAAGCTCACACTCCACTCCGTATTCCTTGAAGCAAACTCTTACTCAGCCTGCAAAATATAAATTGATTTACTATCCCTTCAAATAAAATAATAAAAACTTGACCATTGCAGAGAAATTTTATCCTTCGGCCAGCTATTCACCTGTCTACCATTGACTGCACACCAGTGCAATGAATGTCAGTTTAAGATTTTTTCCTCCCAAAATTCAGCATTGTAGCTTTCACTCTTTGTGGGCTTTAGTGGATCTCAAAAAATACTCCTTTCATTCATAAGGCCAGAAATGAGAATATGAATCAAATTTATTCAATTATACAATTGCATCTGAACAACTTTGACAATATATTACAGGACAATAGACCTAAAATGAAGCTGAAATGAAATCTAACATTAGTAAAGATCTATTTTCTGGCTGATTAAGCACTATCCACATTAAATTGCAGCATGTATGATTAAATGATGGAGAGTTGAAGAGTATAGAACCTAGGAGCATAAAAACTGGACTGTGTAACACTAAGAAACAAGCTCATGGATGTGAGCTGGGAGTGTGAACAAGGGAACATAGACAGGTGAAAAAATGTAAGAATATTAAAATAATTGCCTGTTATCTGAAGTGCCTATGGGACTATTGTGAAGAATTATTATTATATTATTATATAAGAAAGATTTAGCCTCCCTTAGCCACGACAAAGATGTTCCAAGAGAGGAAAGAGGAAGGCACCATTTAGTATGGAGTTGAGGTAACGCGGAATCTATGCACAAAAACAGGAGAGCAGTGAACCAAAAAAAGATGGTCCGTAACACATCAAAAACCTATTTTATTACAACAACAAAAAAAACTACCTAACCTTTAGCTCGGGCCCTCACATGGTTCCCTTGGGAGCGCTAATTCCCATAGATACAATAGTTGTATCCCCCTGAGGGGACTATTGTGAAGAAAACCTGATGACCATAGAATCTATAATGCTGCTAAGATGTCTTAGCTTTCCTGAACAAAGCATCATAACACATGCTGCAAGCACATTATGAAAAAAGCAATTGAAATTGTTTTTCATAAAATAGATACCAAATGTAAGCAACTAATACTTTGCACCAAATAAGCTAAGGAAAATAAATAACTTAGTAGCTAAGAACTTAGCAACAATGGTCTTATTTCATGCTTTATTTCAGCGCAGAGGCATGTTAAGCCATGAAATAATTTTTTCTTTTCCTGAGAGTAGCTAGTGTGATACAAAATGGTACTTTTTATGAGCTGATATGCAAGTCAAATCCAAAAACCATTTTTCCTCACTGTGGAGGGTGCACGTGCACTTTTAAATGTCACTTTATTTCAGCGCAGAGGCATGTTAAGCCATGAAATAATTTTTTCTTTTCCTGAGAGTAGCTAGTGTGATACAAAATGGTACTTTTTATGAGCTGATATGAAGTCAAATCCAAAAACAATTTTTCGTCACTGTGGAGGGTGCACGTGCACTTTTAAATGTCACTTTATTTCAGCGCAGAGGCATGTTAAGCCATGAAATAATTTTTCTTTTCCTGAGAGTAGCTAGTATGATACAAAATGGTATTTTAAGAGCTGATATGCAAGTCAAATCCAAAAACAATTTTTCCTCACTGTGGAGGGTGCACGTGCACTTTTAAATGTCACTTTATTTCAGCGCAGAGGCATGTTAAGCCATGAAATAATTTTTTCTTTTCCTGAGAGTAGCTAGTGTGATACAAAATGGTACATTTTTATGAGCTGATATGCAAGTCAAATCCAAAAACAATTTTTCCTCACTGTGGAGGGTGCACGTGCACTTTTAAATGTCACTTTATTTCAGCGCAGAGGCATGTTAGGCCATGAAATAATTTTTTCTTTTCCTGAGAGTAGCTATAGTGTGATACAAAATGGTATTTTAAGAGCTGATATGCAAGTCAAATCCAAAAACAATTTTTCCTCACTGTGGAGGGTGCACGTGCACTTCTAAATGTCACTTTATTTCAGCGCAGAGGCATGTTAAGCCATGAAATAATTTTTTCTTTTCCTGAGAGTAGCTAGTGTGATACAAAATGGTATTTTAAGAGCTGATATGCAAGTCAAATCCAAAAACAATTTTTCCTCACTGTGGAGGGTGCACGTGCACTTTTAAATGTCACTTTATTTCAGCGCAGAGGCATGTTAAGCCATGAAATAATTTTTTCTTTTCCTGAGAGTAGCTAGTGTGATACAAAATGGTACCTTTTATGAGCTGATATGCAAGTCAAATCCAAAAACAATTTTTCCTCACTGTGGAGGGTGCACGTGCACTTTTAAATGTCACTTTATTTCAGCGCAGAGGCATGTTAGGCCATGAAATAATTTTTTCTTTTCCTGAGAGTAGCTAGTGTGATACAAAATGGTACTTTTTATGAGCTGATATGCAAGTTAAATCCAAAAACAATTTTTCCTCACTGTGGAGGGTGCACGTTCACTTTTAAATGTCACTTTATTTCAGCGCAGAGGCATGTTAGGCCATGAAATAATTTTTTCCTTTCCTGAGAGTAGCTAGTGTGATACAAAATGGTACTTTTTATGAGCTGATATGCAAGTCAAATCCAAAAACCATTTTCCTCACTGTGGAGGGTGCACGTGCACTTTTAAATGTCAGTTTATTTCAGCGCAGAGGCATGTTTAGCCATGAAATAATTTTTTCTTTTCCTGAGAGTAGCTAGTGTGATACAAAATGGTACTTTTTATGAGCTGATATGCAAGTCAAATCCAAAAACAATTTTTCCTCACTGTGGAGGGTGCACGTGCACTTTTAAATGTCACTTTATTTCAGCGCAGAGGCATGTTGGGCCATGAAATAATTTTTTCTTTTCCTGAGAGTAGCTAGTGTGATACAAAATGGTACTTTTTATGAGCTGATATGCGAGTCAAATCCAAAAACAATTTTTCCTCACTGTGGAGGGTGCACGTTCACTTTTAAATGTCACTTTATTTCAGCGCAGAGGCATGTTAGGCCATGAAATAATTTTTTCTTTTCCTGAGAGTAGCTAGTGTGATACAAAATGGTACTTTTTATGAGCTGATATGCAAGTCAAATCCAAAAACCATTTTTCCTCACTGTGGAGGGTGCACGTGCACTTTTAAATGTCACTTTATTTCAGCGCAGAGGCATGTTAAGCCATGAAATAATTTTTTCTTTTCCTGAGAGTAGCTAGTGTGATACAAAATGGTACTTTTTATGAGCTGATATGCAAGTCAAATCCAAAAACAATTTTTCCTTACTGTGGAGAGTGCACGTGAACTTTTAAATGTCACTTTATTTCAGCGCAGAGGCATGTTAAGCCATGAAATAATTTTTTCTTTTCCTGAGAGTAGCTAGTGTGATACAAAATGATACTTTTTATGAGCTGATATGTAAGTCAAATCCAAAAACAATTTTTCCTCCCTGTGGAGGGTGCACGTGCACTTTTAAATGTCACTTTATTTCAGCGCAGAGGCATGTTAGGCGATGAAATAATTTTTCCTTTTTCTGAGAGTAGCTAGTGTGATACAAAATGGTACTTTTCATGAGCTGATATGCAAGTCAAATCCAAAAACAATTTTTCCTCACTGTGGAGGGTGCACGTGCACTTTTAAATGTCACTTTATTTCAGCTCATAGGCATGTTAGGCCAGAAAAAAATATTTTTTCTTGTTCTGAGGGTTGCTAGTGTGATACAAAATGTCACTTTCTATGAAGCAATAGGCATGTTGAATCTAAGAATAACTTTTTCCAATTGCGAGAGGTGCTGCTGTGATGGAAAACATTTTTATCTCTCAGTACTTTAAAGTATATGAGTTATATTGTCCATTACCTAAGCTGAAAACGTGGGATAATTACACAATGCCACTCCCATGGAGCTCATAGCTATATCAAGTGTTAAACCAACTTCTTTCAGCTCTTATACTTATAAAATGTCACTTTCTTGTACTTCAAAAAGTTGAGAAATTCCAAATTTGTTTTTAAACCTGATTTCACAAACAGATATGCTTAAGGAATCTGAAATGAAATCTTCTTGAAGCTCAGAGTTACATGAAATTGAGGTCTAATAACTAGTAAGACTTGCTAGAGATAACACATTATAATAATATTTCTATGATTACATTGTCAGATTTTTAAAATCTTTTAGGTGTCAACTCAACCTTAAATGAAGCTTTGTCTCATGATGGGAGGCAGCTTTTGAAACTTATATGAATTAGCCTTTTATACTGTAATTTCACAAGTATCATTTGAAAATTAAAACACAAATAAAATTCCAACAAAAATTTGAAAGTTTTAGTGATTTTTATTGTCTACATGTTCCAGACATAAAAAACGTCCCAATCTATATAATGGAACAGATGCCACTATGAAGCCAACTAGAAAAGCTAAACACACCCTGATTTCCGACGTATTATGTAAGAAACTTTGGCACTAAATCGACGCTTTAAAATTATATCTCATCTGTTTCATAATTATGACATACTTTGATTACAATCTGCACAGGCGTAGCTATGTGTTATTGCTGAACTTGACAGTGTTAGTAGACGCGAGAGAACATCTGATACGTAATATACGTTGTTGTTATGGTACTGTCAAACGCAAGTGCGGACAGCAAAAAATCTGAGAATTATTAAAAATAACGGCCGGATTATATTTTTGAATACATAGTTTGGTTTGAATATTTGGCTATCAGTGGCATTAAGAATGTGAAACATTATTATTATTGATCATTAATACGTATTAATTTGCATATTCATTATTTCAAATGAAAAACAATAAAAGCAGGAACTAATTGATATCAAAATAAAAGAAACTAAGAATTAATCTGCTAAAAACCGCTTTAGTACTAATGATTGATTTATTACTAATGATTAATGATTCATAGAGGAAAGTTTTTCATATTTTTTTTCATTTTCAACTGTATTGTACCTATTTTTGAATATTTCGAACTTACATACACGTGTATGGATGTAATGAAGCATAAAGAGCCAACTTAATGAAAAAAAACAAAATACAGCCCATGGTGAGTTCTATTGGTGCATAATTTTTCCAGGTTGTTCTTTCATGTCATACAATTGTATTGAAGCCTTCTAGCTGATAGTGGCAATTTTATATTTATTTCAGAGCAAATTTAAATCCCAGTTCTTTTAGGACCCCAACGATGTACATAAAGCCGAGAAAAGCAGAAAATCCTTTATTTCTCATCATTACCAAATGAAAATTCATAAAAAGTGAGGGAAGTGAAGAGAAATGCGTATGTAAGCATTGTCGGAATTTATGAAACAATTCTCATTACTTGCGGAATATTGGAGTTCAAATCATAAAATTAGTCACTTCGTACATTTGATAATAAGTAAAATGATGAAAAAATTGAGAACTAGTGAGCAAAACCGTTTGAAATTTTACCCACTTACTTACAATTCCTAGTGAAAAGTTTAATCATTATTCATTTGCATTTTCAAATGTATTGGATCAATTTTTAGAAATATTTTGGGCTCCTCATACACGTGTATTGATGAAATCAGGCACATAGAGGCTACTTAATATAAACACCAACCTACAGCACATGGAGGGTTCTATTGCTGCACTATTTTATCAGCTTGTCCTCACATAAGTTAAAATTGTATTGAAGGCTTTGCAGCTAATAGTAGTGAATTTTATCTATTTTAGAGCAAAATTAAATCAAAGTTCTTTTCGGACCCCAACGATGTACGTAGAGCTGAGCAAAGTAGAAAATCCTTCATTTCTCACCATTACCAAATGAAAATTCATAAAAAATGACAGTGAAGTGAAGAGAATGGAGTAAGGAATCATTGTGTCAGTTTATAAAACAGTTTTTATTACTTTCTGTGAGTAGGAGATCAAATCATAGAATTAGTCACTTCGTAAATTTGACTGTTAATAAAATGATGGGAAACTTGAGCGATAGTGCTCACAATTTCACCCATGTACTAACGATTCCTAGAGAAGAGTTTATTCATTATTCTTTATAATTTTCAAACGTATAGGATACATTTTTAAAAATATTTCGGGTTTCTCATACACGTGTATGTATGAAATCAAGCATGTAGAGGCGACTTAATAAATACGTCAAAATACAGCACATCGAGGGTTCTATTGCTGCGATATTTTTTAAGGTTGTTCTTTCATGACATAAAATTGTGTTGAAGGCTTTACAGCTAATAATATTGGTTTTTATTTATTTCAGAACAAAATTAGATCGCAGTTCTTTTAGGACTCAAACGATGTGCATAGAGCTGAGATGAATGGAAAATCCTTCATTTTTAATCATTACAGAATAGAAATTCATAAAAAATGACAGAGAAGTGAAGACAAAGACGTAAAGAATCGTTATGTCAGTTTATGAAACAATTTTCATGCTTTTCTGTGTGTAAGCGATCAAATCATAAAATTAGTCACTTCTTAAATTTGTTTAGGAGTAAAACAGTGAAAAACTGAAAAATTAATGAGCGAAAGTGTTTGAAATTTTCTCCAAACGTAATGATTATAACGACACACGTTTACCCAAATTTTCGTCCAATTTGGTGCATTTGGTACTGAAATATTCACTTTCCACCAGAAGTGCCAGTTTCACTCGAACTCAGATCTACTCTTGATAGAAAGAACATGTCTTATACCTATATATGATTCTAACTTGATTTTTTGGTATTGTTCCGGCCTTTTCAGTATCCGGTCGAAAACTACGCGAATGGGGTTCGGGAGAGACGAGCAGCAACGTGATTCATAGTTTATTGGTACTTCAGAGTAGATACAGGCTTGGTAGTTGGCAAGAATCAGAGAGATCAGACGATAGGTGCTAGTACAAGTCTTCTACGATGCATCTGTGATCTATACAGGTGCTTCCTCGACGGTAATGCGTCCGCTACTGGACAGTGATGACTCTATCTAGTGTGATCTCTACGGCAGCGCACCGCCAATGAACGACGATATCTCTCGCCGATTCTATTTATAGGCGGCGGGGCGCACAGTATATGCTTATCCTAATTGTAAAGGTTAAGAGGTTTTATTAAGCATGTATTGAGAATAATATACAAGTTTTCTCAAAATTAGTTTTTGAAAACTGAATAACATGGATTCAAGAAAATGACGTCATAGGTCCATACACTCTACGCCGTTTTGGCGCTACTTGGTCTATTTCGGCTCTAGCAGCCTGCGGGGGTATGGATAACAGACGGTTGGCAAAAAAGAAATGAGAAAATAAATGCAGGGGATGGCTGGAGGTATGTTATAGAAGGTAATTTACATATGTAGTGCTTTTCTGGACATTTTTGTAAAGAAATAATTTTGTATGAGCATTTGAATTTCTTATTAAAAAGTCACCAGGCAAATAGGGCCACCCATCCCGCTTATAATGATTAATCGGAGAAAGTTGCATATTATAGGATGTGTGCCGTATATGTATAAGTATAATAAATAATTCAAGTGCGTAGTGTTCAATACTTAATTGCTACAATAATGTATTCATCGAATAAATATGGATGTAAGGCTACTTTTGCCATGTAGTAAAACTAGGCCAAATGCATGTTTTACTGTATTGAGGGATTTTCATTGGGAAAAGTGTAGCTGCTGGAATGACTACAGAAATACTGCCAATATTCCTGTGGTTACTCAGAGCAGGTACACTTTTAGTTCAACGATGCTCGTTATTCAAATTTTCAACTATTAACACGTACATCATGGATACAGAGCAATTCGAAAATTAACTAATCTTGAAAACACATTTTTTACAACGCAATTTGATGTAGCGGTGATTATTCAAAAATCATCTGAACAAATCGATAGGTAAGAGTAAATGAGCACAGCAGAATATGGAAAAGGTGCAAGAGAAAGATTTGTACTTCGGGAGCCTATTCTTATAATTTGAGTTTATACGAGGCCTCTAATATGTGTGTATATATATAGTCTAAAATAAATGTCCATTAAAGATGATGGACATTGTAAAATAACTAATCCTGCTTCCTATGTATATCGTTCAACAAGTATTCTAAAAGAATAGAAGACTTTCTTGAAGCGGAAAGCATTGTTCACAAGAGTAATTTTATCCTGTGTTTTATTTACGTTGAAAAACGATGAACTCAGTGTTTCGTTCTGAAATATAAAGTAACATTATGAGGACTTTCATTTGATTTATCCTTTTAACACTCTAGAAGAAAAATTAGAATTTGAGAATTACAATGAGTATGCAAGTCGCAAACGGAGCTTTGTATTGATAAATATGAAACTTTTGCCCAGTGTGCACACTAGTTTCAATTATTACGTGGCTATTAAGCATTGCATACGAGATTATCAAAGATTTTCAGTAACATAGTTTCCATATTATTCAAAAAAATTTCAATACGTATGTGCGGAAATCCGGCAGTTCCTGCCATGGTGCAATCATACGTACGGCAGCCAGTGCATCGCTGCCGCGAGTGACGTGTGAATCACGTGGTATGGGGCACGGTATACAGAATACAGGTAAGTCCACTTCAAAGGCTTCAGCTGCTCGGTACCGTTAGACAAGCCAGCCAATAGGAGACGTTTGAGCTGATACGTCACCAACCCCATACCACGTGATTCACACGTCACTCGCGGCAGCGATGCACTGGCTGCCGTACGTATGATTGCACCATGGCAGGAACTGCCGGATTTCCGCACATACGTATTGAAAAATTTTTGAATAATATGGAAACTATGTTACTGAAAAACTTCGATAATCTCGTATGCAATGCTTAATAGCCACGTAATAATTGAAATTAGTGTGCACACTGGGCAAAAGTTTCATATTTATCAATACAAAGCTCCGTTTGCGACCTGCATACTCATTGTAATTCTCAAATTCTAATTTTTCTTCTAGAGTGTTAAAAGGATAAATCAAATGAAAGTCCTCATAATGTTACTTTATATTTCAGAGCGAAACACTGAGTTCATCGTTTTTCAACGTAAATAAAACACAGGATAAAATTACTCTTCCAAACAATGCTTTCCGCTTCAAGAAAGTCTTCTATTCTTTTAGAATACTTGTTGAACGATATACATAGGAAGCAGGATTGGTTATTTTACAATGTCCATCATCTTTTATGGGCATTTATTCTAGACTATATATATACACATATATTAGAGGCCTCGTATAAACTCAAATTATAAGAATAGGCTCTCGAAGTACAAATCTTTCTCTTGCACCTTTTCCATATTCTGCTGTGCTCTTTTACTCTTACCTATCAATTTGTTCAGATGATTTTTGAATAATCACCGCTACATCAAATTGCGTTATAAAAAATGTGTTTTCAAGATTAGTTAATTTTCGAATTGCTCTGTATCCATGATGTACGTGTTAATAGTTGAAAATTTGAATAACGAGCATCGTTGAACTAAAAGTGTAGCTGCTCTGAGTAACCACAGGAATATTGGCAGTATTGCTGTAGTCATTCCAGCAGCTACACTTTTCCCCGTGAAAATCCCTCAATACAGTAAAACATGCATTTAGCCTAGTTTTACTACATGGCAAAAGTAGCCTTACATCCATATTTATTCGATGAATACATTATTGTAGCAATTAAATATTGAACACTACGCACTTGAATTATTTAATATACATATACATATACGGCACACATCCTATAATATGCAACTTGCACCGATTATTAATAATAATAATAATAATGATAATAATAATAATAATAATAATAATAATAAAAACAACAATAAACTCAGTTACCGACAACTTCGGTCATAGATCTTTAGTCGTCGCTTTGGGCATTTCTACCAAAGTTGCTCTGCTGTTGTATGGTGGTACGCTGAAGTCATCAGTGCCTTCCATCTTTCTCTCCGCTATCTATTCAAATAAGTAGTAGTAGTAGTAACATGGGTTTGCTAGCGCTTCAGTTACTCAAACTATATCGCACCGAAGGTCACACATTTCAATTCGTATCAGACTCTTCCGAATAAGCACACAAGATGAACATCACTGTTATTTGAAACATCAAAATTATATGAAAATCGTGATCACAAATACAACTCAAAATTACAAGTGTCTCCCCATTAAAATTTGTACACAACACAATACATTCGAAAGCACTGAGCAGCCAAACCCCGTAGGGGGTTTCAGCTGCCCACCCATTTATGGCCGGACGCCTTACTCACGCTGAAACCCCCAAGGTACCAACGCAGCGCGCCCGGCCATATTACAGTTTCTTCATCTTCAAACTTCCAAGACGATATCACGTTTGACTATGACGCGTTACAGCGCGACTTCAATTTAAACCTCCTCAAGTAGTACAGCAAGGAATACATACATTTCCGAGCACGTAAAAGTATGGACAACAAATACAAAACCGATACGGATGGTTAAGTACGGCCTCCGATCAGATTTCCGACAGCAATTTGCATTTCTCAAGAAATAACACCAGTGCATCCACATTAAAAGTTACACTATCGATCTCCGCGAGCATTTTGATCAACACCTCATCAACGGCAAAAAGACGGAGGTTTGGAACGCATACATTTCGGTCAGCTGCATATCTCGGGCACTCAGCAAGGATGTGCTTGACGGTCAGAGGAACATGGCACCGCACGCATCGCGGCTGTCTAAATTCATAAAAGGATCTCCCTTGCTACAAAAAAATTGAAAAATCGTAAAAAATATAAATTCACCTAAAATTCGAAAAAAAATATTTTTCTATTATTTTTAGCAGTCCGTAGAACACGTTAGTGAACTTTGGGAATTTTAACACTTTAGGTTTTCCTGTAATTTTTTTAAAACACGGCCTGAGGTAGCAAGGGAGACGCATAGGCGTCACATGCCCTAAAAGGCCTATTTTTGCCTCAGGAATAGGCCTACAGACGTGTGCCCCCCCATTTTCCTTCGAAATAACTTTTTAGGCCTATGTGTGCGACCTAAGCAATGTGTGTGAAATTTGGGAGAAGAAGACCGTACTGTAACTCTACTAATACTCTTAAACCTTTCGCGCTAATTAGAACGCACAGATTGATCTTGCTTCGCATGCATTTCTCAATAACTGCAAAAGTTTATTTTTTAGATTTTTGATATTTGGTAGGAAGTAATGGTAGCTTGATGGTAGTGTGCTGTAAAATTTTTAGCGTTTAAAAAAATTTTTTTTTCGAGATATTCGCGATTGAAATTTTTCCAATTTGCAGCCACGGAGTGACACTCGCTCCGCTGCTACAGCATTAATTCGTAAAAAAATGATATATAACGAATTATTATCTTGTTTAAACTATGTGAAATAGATAGCCTGTGTAATTGGTCATCTTTTGAAGTGCGGATGGTTTCATAATTCTTTTTCGTTTGTTTTTAATTCCATTATGTGTAATTAACGTGTTTTTGGTCTCGTATTTTTTTCAAACGAAAAAGATTCCAATGAAATTTTGAATGGTTGTTCCTTGATCTACAAGACATGTTTTGTAAAAGTTTGAACGTTGAAAGTTTCCATTTGTCAAAGATATATGGATTTCTTCAAACTGACGCAGCAGCATGGCGTTATTTTCGTTTGTTCAAGCATTTCAAGGCAACCTAATTACTTATTATCTATATTTGTTGTATTTATTTGAATATTTTCATCTTTTAGAGTCATAAAAATTATATATAATACCTTTTCCAGCTATAAAGAAAAATGAAACTTTTATTTAAAAATTTTATTCCGCAATGGTTTGCGTTCAAACTTTCACAAAGTTCATTTCTTGATTTATTATGGTGGATTACAGGTTTTTTTCTATCTAATTCGGCTTTTAAAAAATATGTGTGATGAAGTAATATTATTTTTTTCGTAGGGTAAAACTTCAGGAAAAATTTCAATTTTCGTTGACCGTTAATCGAAATAAAATCGTACTTATCCTTAATTTCGCCAACTTTAGGGTAACAGCTAGATGTAAACAAGCGATCTGGGGATAATTTCGACTTAGTCGTTCAGCTGTCGATGTGATCTAGGTTCGTTTCAAAGATTTGTTTTTGTGTAGTTACCTTATTTAAGGTAGTAATTTCTTTAATGAGTGTTTCGATTAGCAGATGGCAGTTTTTGCGTTATGTATAAGAGATCGAGTGCGTTCAAGTCTGAAAATTGGTTTACATACATATTTACAGTGAATTCTTGCAAGAAAATGACGAAGATTCATGAATTTATTAGCCATAGAACCGTTAACATTTTGTGAACATAGTGATAGCTAATGTAAATGCAGTGTTTTCATTCCCACCCGCAGATGAAAATATTTTATTTCTATGCTTAGAATAATAAAACAGCTCTAGCTAGTTATTTTATTGGCAGTGAAAGTTTTTAGCAGGCGTTTCATAACATGAGAAAAAATTTGCTAACATAAGGGTTTTTATTTAAATGAACCTAGAAATTTATTTAAACTGACTTTATCTAGATTAAACCCATTAAATACTCATTTACGACGGAAAGTGCATACAAGAAAAGTTGTTCATTTTGTTGTAATTATCATTAGGCAGGTAAAAAAAATTTAAACTCTTTGATGTTCTTGTGAAAATTTACCTGTTGTGCTAGCTTCAAGTTAGTTACAGCTGTAACTCGTTAAATAATCAATTGCGCTGGAAAGTGCATGGATGAAAAGTTGTTTATTTTGTTGTAATTAACATTATGCAAGTGACATAAATTTGAAAAACTTTGATGTTCTGAAAATTTACCGGTTGTTCAATTCAAGTTATTTACAGCTGTAACTCGGTAAATACTCATTTGCGGCAGAAAGTGCATAGAAGAAAAGTTGTTTATTTGGTTGTAATTAACCTTATGCAGGCAACAAAAATTTGAAAAACTCTGTCATTCTTCTGAAAATTTACCGGTTGTTCAATTTAAGTTATTTACAGCTGTAACTCGGTAAATACTCATTTGCGGCAGAAAGTGGATAGAAGAAAAGTTGTTTATTTTGTTGTAATTAACATTATGCAGGCAACAAAAATTTGAAACTCTTTGTCATTTTTCTGGAAATTATCCGGTCGTGTTCAATTCAAGTTATTTACAGCTGTAACTCGGTAAATACTCATTTGCGGCAGAAAGTGCATAGAAGAAAAGTTGTTTATTTTGTTGTAATTAACCTTATGCAGGCAACAAAAATTTGAAAAACTCTTTGTCATTCTTCTGAAAATTTACCGGTTGTTCAATTCAAGTTATTTACAGCTGTAACTCGGTAAATACTCATTTGCGGCAGAAAGTGTATGGAAGAAAAGTTGTTTATTTTGTTGCAATTAACCTTATGCAGGCAACAAAAATTTAAAAAACTCTTTGTCATTCTTCTGAAAATTTACCAGTTGTGTTCAATTAAAGTTATTTACAGCTGTAACTCGGTAAATACTCATTTGCGGCGGAAAGAGTATGGAAGAAAAGTTGTTTATTTTGTTGCAATTAACCTTATGCAGGCAACAAAAATTTAAAAAACTCTTTGTCATTCTTCTGAAAATTTACCAGTTGTGTTCAATTAAAGTTATTTACAGCTGTAACTCGGTAAATACTCATTTGCGGCGGAAAGAGTATGGAAGAAAAGTTGTTTATTTTGTTGCAATTAACCTTATGCAGGCAACAAAAATTTAAAAAACTCTTTGTCATTCTTCTGAAAATTTACCAGTTGTGTTCAATTAAAGTTATTTACAGCTGTAACTCGGTAAATACTCATTTGCGGTGGAAAATGCATAGAAGAAAAGTTATTTATTTCGTTTTAATTAACATTATGCAGGCAACAAAAATTTGAAAAACTCTTTGGTGTTCATGTGAAAATTTACCGGTTGTTCAATTCAAGTTATTTACAGCTCTAACTCGTTAAATACTTATTTGTGACAGAAAGTGCATAGATGAGAAGTTGTTCATTTTGTTGTAATTAATATCATGCATGCTACAAAAATTTGACAATTCATTTTTGTGTTCTGAAATTTTTCCAAAAATTTAGTTTAGAATTAAAATAGCACAAACAAGCATGAATTTTACAGTATATTTAAGACAAAAGATATTACCTGGACAATTTTACTTGTGACTGGAGTCATGCTTTGATTTTTGGCACTCGTAAATTTTACGTCCACTTCCTACGTGTTGGTCGCAATACTCCCAGTTTGTAAAGTGTGGGATATTTGTTTTCAGCATGGAATTTAGTTTATTTTTCATCAATTTAGTGTGGGATATATCTTTTTAGTATGGAATTTTATTTATTCTTCTTCAGTTAAATGTGAGATTTGTTTTGATTATGAAGTTCAGTGCTTATCTCATCATTTTAGTATAGGAAATTTGTTATGAGCATGGCATTTAGTTTATTTTTCTTCAGTTTAGTGTGTAATATTTGTTTTAAGTATGGATTTTAGAATACTTTTTTCAGTTTATTGTGGGATATATCTTTTTAGTATGAAATATGATTTATCCCTCTTCAGTTCAGTGTGGGAAATTTGTTTTAAGTATTAAATTTTATTTTTTCGTCTTCACTTTTTAGGAGTTAATTGCTGCACTCTTCTGAGTCAGACTCTAGTCAACCTCGACTCTGACGAGTCAACCTCGACTCTGACGAGTCAACCTCGACTCTGACGAGTCAACCTCGACTCTGACGAGTCATCCTCGATTCGTCTGAGTCATCCTCGATTCTGACGAGTCAACCTCGACTCTGACGAGTCAACCTCGACTCTGACGAGTCAACCTCGACTCTGACGAGTCAACCTCGACTCTGACGAGTCAACCTCGACTCTGACGAGTCAACCTCGACTCTGACGAGTCAACCTCGACTCTGACGAGTCAACCTCGACTCTGACGAGTCAACCTCGACTCTGACGAGTCAACCTCGACTCTGACGAGTCAACCTCGACTCTGACGAGTCAACCTCGACTCTGACGAGTCAACCTCGACTCTGACGAGTCAACCTCGACTCTGACGAGTCAACCTCGACTCTGACGAGTCAACCTCGACTCTGACGAGTCAACCTCGACTCTGACGAGTCAACCTCGACTCTGACGAGTCAACCTCGACTCTGACGAGTCAACCTCGACTCTGACGAGTCAACCTCGACTCTGACGAGTCAACCTCGACTCTGACGAGTCAACCTCGACTCTGACGAGTCAACCTCGACTCTGACGAGTCAACCTCGACTCTGACGAGTCAACCTCGACTCGTCTGAGTCGACCTCGACTCGTCTGAGTCGACCTCGACTCGTCTGAGTCGACCTTGACTCGTCTGAGTCGAGTCCGAATCGTCTGAGTCGAGTCCGACTCGTCTGAGTCGAGTCCGACTCGTCTGAGTCGAGTCCGACTCGTCTGAGTCGAGTCCGACTCGTCTGAGTCGAGTCCGACTCGTCTGAGTCGAGTCCGACTCGTCTGAGTCGGGTCCGACTCGTCTGAGTCGAGTCCGACTCGTCTGAGTCGAGTCCGACTCGTCTGAGTCGAGTCCGACTCGTCTGAGTCGAGTCCGACTCGTCTGAGTCGAGTCCGACGCGTCTGAGTCGAGTCCGACGCGTCTGAGTCGAGTCCGACGCGTCTGAGTCGAGTCCGACTCGTCTGAGTCGAGTCCGACTCGTCTGAGTCGAGTCCGACTCGTCTGAGTCGAGTCCGACTCGTCTGAGTCGAGTCCAACTCGTCTGAGTCGAGTCCGACTCGTCTGAGTCGAGTCCGACTCGTCTGAGTCGAGTCCGACTCGTCTGAGTCGAGTCCGACTCGTCTGAGTCGAGTCCGACTCGTCTGAGTCGAGTCCGACTCGTCTGAGTCGAGTCCGACTCGTCTGAGTCGAGTCCGACTCGTCTGAGTCGAGTCCGACTCGTCTGAGTCGAGTCCGACTCGTCTGAGTCGAGTCCGACTCGTCTGAGTCGAGTCCGACTCGTCTGAGTCGAGTCGGACTCGTCTGAGTCGAGTCCGACTCGTCTGAGTCGAGTCCGACTCGTCTGAGTCGAGTCGGACTCGTCTGAGTCGAGTCGGACTCGTCTGAGTCGAGTCGGACTCGTCTGAGTCGAGTCGGACTCGTCTGAGTCGAGTCGGACTCGTCTGAGTCGAGTCGGACTCGTCTGAGTCGAGTCGGACTCGTCTGAGTCGAGTCGGACTCGTCTGAGTCGAGTCGGACTCGTCTGAGTCGAGTCGGACTCGTCTGAGTCGAGTCGGACTCGTCTGAGTCGAGTCGGACTCGTCTGAGTCGAGTCGGACTCGTCTGAGTCGAGTCCGCCTCGCCTGAGTCGAGTCCGACTCCAGTAATAGCAATTTTTTAAAACACGGACTGACGTAGCAAGGGAGCCAGAGAATGGCAGTTATAAGGTGTGTGAGATTCAGTCTTCTGAGTCAATTCTGACTTATCTGAGTCTCGTCCAACTCTTCAAAGTCGAGTGTCTGACTCCTCTGAGTTTGCGTCTCGACCTACTGAGTCGGCAAAGTCTTTTTTGAGTCGGAAAATACTCAGCTGAGTCGGAAAATACTCAGCTGAGTCGGAAAAGACTCAGCTGAGGCGAAAAAGACTCAGCTGAGGCGAAAAAGACTTTTCTGAGTCGAGTCTAACTGATCTGAATCGAAGAGAACCTGTCAGAGTCGATTACGACCCTTTGGAGTCGAGTCCGACCGAACGGGGTGGAATCCGACTCCGTCTCTTGTATTTTTTTAAAACACACTCTGAGGTAGCAAGGGAGCAGATAGTGGGCCCTGGAATGAATTTAGCAAAACTGGTAACCGCGGAGTCCCTCGGGTAGCAGTGGAGCCTTGGATACCGCACACGTGCAGCAAGGGAGCCGCAAATGGTTGCCACGTCACAAGGGAGACCGAAATGTAGCAAGGAAACAAACTTTGTGGCTTTTTTTGGTAGCGAGGGAGATTTGAACATGGGTGTGTGGTTGTCGCTCCATTAGATAACGGTGGGTCAGTCGAGTATGTCCAATGCGAAGACGGCAGAGCAGCACTTCCACCCGGCGGACGCGACACCTCGACGAGGGCCATTCCAGAACTGTTTTTTTAATAGTTCTCAGTTTGTTGTCCGTTCTGTTGTCCCATTCCTGTTGCCACAGACGTCTTACAGCAGCCTTGATCACGGGATAGTAGTCCCGAAAAGGTACCATTTGATTTAGAGCTTCCTCATCACTATTTGCAACACGCTTCGCCTCCTGGTCGGCTCTCTCATTGCCTGACACCCCCACGTGTCCGGGCACCCAACATAATTTCACATGTTCGTGCTCACGCACAAGCTGCACCAGCATCAAGACGATCTCACCAATGAGGGGGTGAGTGCTATCATAAGCCTGAACAGAGTCAATTACGCTTTTCGAGTCAATAAAGACAGTGAATTTATCATGCGGGTGTGCCTTAACTAGTTGAAGTGCCTCCAAGACACCATAGAGCTCCGCGGTGAAGCTCGAGGTCTCGGATAGCAATCTTCTAGCCCTCACCATCTCTCCGGAAACAGCAGAACAACCTACAGCTATTCCCGTCTTGGAACCATCTGGAACCAACTTCAACACATAAAGTATGCCCTCCTTTCGTCGGGCCACAACAATTCTCCAGAACTTCACCCCCCATTCGTTACACAGATTAGATTAGATTAGATTATAAGTTAGTTTAAGCCTCCCCCCAGTTAAAAATCCATGCCGTTTTTAGGTCGACAGGTAGCAGAACACAGTGAAAGATGGCCGTAGAAGGTCAGAACGTTCCTCTGTCGGCCGCTCTCGACCAAAATTTGCCGTTCGACGGCTATCCGCTAGTCTCATTTAGACGGAAACAAGCCGGAAAAATCGAGCCCTTGCCCATGGCCGAATTCAAGAAGAGAATATCGGCTTGCGTTCGACCTATTTGATTAACGGTCGCGCAACATACCTGCTGACTCATTTCTCTCAAGTATTTATTCATAAATGTCACCGGCGTTGAGCAAATCTATTTCGCTGGCATGTTCAAGTAATTATATGGAATTAACATATATAAGTAATTTTCATACTAAGCAACTAAAATTAAAATATGTTAAATAACCCCTTAATTTTGAAATTAAATGAAATGAATAAAGTAATAATGAAATGAATAAAAAAAGCTATACAGAAATTTTATATTTATGCTTTACTAATTATAGAACATTTCACACTGAGATAACAATTAAAAAATTCAGGCCTCTATGAATGGGATGTTTTTATTCCAGATTAGGTTATAAGTTAGTTAAAGCCTCCCAAACCGCTACAAAAATAGAGCGTATCGAAGAGAGGAAGGAGGAAGGCACCATTCAGTATGGAGATAAGAGAATGAGGAATCTTAGCAGAAGGGGCATAGAAACAGTAAGATGAGAAAGAAGTTCATGAAATAAGATAAAAGTTGAAGAACAAAATCAGAGGTGCAGAAAACCGGGAAGTAGTGAATCGAAAAATGGTGGTCCTTAACCTAGCAAAAAACATTTTATTTCAACAAAAAGAAGGGCTACCTAACTCTCAGCTCGGGCCCTCACATTTTTCTCCCTGGGAGCTCTAATTCCCACAGATACAATATTTGTATCCCTCTGAGGGTGTGTTTTATTCCAATCAAGCCTAATAAAATATGTATAGTTGCCAGAACAATTATATGTGCAATTCTCATACAAGAAAAAACAGTTCGTAAAGCAGGCGATGGAGAAGCTCCATTTTAAAAACGAATTCATTTGAACGTTGCAAGCTCTTGGCTCATTTTAAAAAAGGCTTGCAGATAAATCGAAAATTACTCCAATGCTCGCACAATTTGGACAGATCCAAAATAGGCAAAAATCTCAAAGAATACGTATATTAAAAACTATACGTAATAGCCTACAAACAGAAGTAAATTGTGACAATCATAACAATATGAAAAGAAATGCAATAGTTTAATAAGAGAATAACTGTTCATCGGTTTATTATTTATATACCGTCTCGAAATAGTGAGAGATACCTACGATAAAAATCAAAATACGATGAATACAATGAATATGCCGATAATTATAAATTTTTATGACACCAATAGCTTAAAAATTTTAACTTTTCATAGCTCATACAAGCAAAACTTTCGAGGCTGCAGCAGAGACCGTATGGAAACGGTCTTCTGGAAACTACAGAAATTTCTTTAGAATTTCATGAGTGCAACTTTAGATTTCCGTCTACCACTCGTAACTTTTGAAATAATTCACCTATCGAGTTCAAATGACTCTCAAATGAAAGATAAAAACATTCTTAAGGGAAAATCGTACTTGCTAACATTCTTGAGCACTCTCAGACAGCAAAATTCATTTGCCATGAAAATTACAGTTGGTAGCTACCGAGGAATACTTGCTAGTCACAGCTGTCAACTAAAAAATTGTTAAATTTACCTAAAACTTTAACTTGCGAATAGTTATACTGTAATAGGGTATTTAAATGTCAATTTAATCATTTTGTATGGGTTACATTAAATAATACTACCCTGTTGTTCATCTGAGCCAAAATTTTTATCTGCATTCGAGTTAGAGATGGCAACACTGCTCGCACGTGTTGGCAAGACTGGCATTCTGGCAAGCTCTTTCGCGGCAGTTATTCGAATGATGTTGTACGTTACAGTTGCAGTGGTGGTTTCTGAATCATTTAATAAGTTTCAAGCAGTGCCAAAATGTATTTCAGTGCGAATGTGTAGTACGTTAGAGTGTATCTTATTTCTGAAAAAATTTCTGCTCTAAAAAGGTATGAGGTGTTCGCTCTCACGTGAGATTCTTATTCCACTGAAGACGTTAAGCCGGTATGGCATGTTGTCAAGTGCCTGATGAAGGTGATGATTGAGACAAGTGCCTCGTCTCAATAATTTTTTAGTGTGAAAGAATAGTAATAATATGTTTATTCAATATTAATTCCATTCATATTTTACAGCGAGTGTTAACACAATTTAGCTTCAAACTTCTAAGTTGCAGTATAATTTTACTTGAGAAACCTTTGAAAAGCAACAATATGTAATGTTTTCAATTCAGATGTACCGATAGTATTAGCATCAGCCTTTTTATATTATCAGTACATCACTAGTTTTCCATTTTTTATTTAGAAAAATTAAACTTCATAAATATTTGACTATCTGCGTTATAAAATTAAGGAATAACGACGATGAAAGAAGAAAAGGTCAATATCTACTTAATTAAATTCGTTCGCGGAAATTAAGAATTCTGTTTCAAAGAATCTCCAAAGGAACACATTTGAGGACGTTTTAAATGAATGACATTTTGCTCGCTGATGCGTAATTTTGAGTTATTAACCTGTGAAGTTATAGGAAATTTGTATATAAAAGTGGAGAAACGGACACGTAAATATGATGTAATACGGCATGACGTGATGCTAGGTTAAATTAGGTTAGGTAACGTTAGATTTGCTGAATAAACTTACCTAAAATAACTTAACTTAGCCATACTGACACTGATGGTTACCACCGAAATACTGGGCGTATTTCAAGAATGCAGGTACGATGCAGCCGAATATATAATGTTACTTTAACCGGAACGTAATTCATGTTATAGCTCGAAAATTACGTATCAGCGAGCAAAATGTCATTCGTGTAAAGCGTTCTTAAATGAGCCTTTTTAGTGATTCTTTAAAACAGAGGTCGTGATTTCCGTGAACGCATTAAAGTAAATACTGACCGAAGAAAACTCCTTATCACCTGATGAACATCAGCATTATTGATGAGTTAGGATTGAATTATACTTTAAATTGAGAAGCGTCCTACTAAAGCAAGCGTTGCGTGATCGTAGGCTAGTGATGTACAGATATATAGGTAGCGGCAAAATCTGTCCGATATTTTATCGATACTTTCCAATAATATGTATTTTAGCGTGAAAATGAGGTCATAAATCGTAGAAGTGAAAGTAAAATTAAATAAAGAGCCTATTTATTCCTAGTAAATTAGTTAGCTAACTATTGAATTACAGCGTTTAATCAGGCCCGCTAAGTGAATTTACTACGTTGAATTCCCAATGTCACGGACGGTCTGTAAGTGAAAGCTTTGTAGCAAAAATAGTTAAACACAGTGGGGACATACAATTATTATACTTTTACAACTAAAACCTATATAGTTTGACCAAATTTCCAATTCGTAAAGTATGTGACAGGCTAACAAAAATCAAAGCAATTAAATATCGTTGAAAGTGCATGCTAAAGTTTTTATGAATTTAACATAGAAATAACTGAAATTCTATTTTAAATAAGCTCGTAGATCGTAAAATATTACAAAGCTAATTATTTTATTTCAGTTTAGCATGTAAATCACCGTTCATTACGAATCTTGCCTTTTTCGTCTATTTTAAGATGTTTGAAAAAATCACGAACAATCTTACAGTTGGTTGCGTGTTTGCGCATCTTTCCGGTTTCCGATCCTATCGATTTTTAATGTATTCTTTTCGTCAAAGTATGTAATTTGGTGTGAAAAACATGAAAATGATAACCATATTGTGGAGAAACTATTGTTTCGGTCCACTTTTGAAAACAGTTGCTATTACAGCTAGTCTACATTACGTTGCAATACGGTTAGAAACACTTATCTATTATTGCATGGATTTCATTTCGTTATTTTTTTGCAACAATATAGTTAACATAGCAAGAGCAGTTCTATTATTCCTAATCGAAAACTTTATTGTCAATATTGTTATATTATTAGATATATTAGTTAATAATTTTATTACATTACTCATTTTGGGCTTATAATGATTTTATTTTAATGTATTTGTAAAAGCATCGGTATCGGATGTAGTATCGATCAAAGTATCGGTATTTCCAAGTATCGGAGTATCGGTATCTGCAAAAAATGGGTATCGGTATCAGTGTGGGCCAAAAAAATGGTATCGGTACGTCACTAATCATAGGCAGACGTCACGTGTTCCTGCGTGTGCTTGTGAACACGCGAACGGACACTCAAGCACCTTTTTTCTATGTAAATGAAATAGGTTGTGACAATAATTATTTCTATTCAATTATTTCTTGTGCGAGATTAAATCAAACTTTTATTATTGTATCTAATAAACAAATTTATGCAGTTAGTGTATGATATTAAGATTTTCTTCTGAAATTTTGCATTGCCGGTCTCCTGATGGTAGTATAGAAGTAAGAGAGTATCGGCTAAGATCCTTTTTTTTTTGGACGCCGGTACCGATACTCGAGAAAAAGGCTGATACTGCCAATTCCGAAACCGATACTATCGGTAGATACCAATTTTTCAGCATGAATATCCAAGTACGTCTTCCGATTTAATAAGAGTTAATAATAAAACATTCGTTTCTTTAATTATTGTGTAATTATTTTATGTAGTGATGTACCGATATCATTTTTTTGGCCGATACCGATACCCACTTTTTGATCGATACTCCGATACTTGGAAATACCGATACTTTGACCGATACTACAACCGATACCGATACTTTTACAATTATAGTAAAATAAAACCATTATAAGGCCTACATAGGTGTTATAATAAATTATTAACTAATATATCTTTTAATATAACAATATTGACAATAAATATTTCGATTAGGAATAAGATTAAGGAAAACAAAAAAACACTATATTTCCAATAGAGATGGTACAAAAGTACCATCATCGATTTTTAAAATATCTTAAAGCTAATACACTTCGATGATAATAATAGAACTGCTCGTGCTATGTTTAACTATATTGTTGCAAAAAACATCAAAATCAAGTCCATTCAATAGATAAGTGTTTCTGATCGTATTGCAACGTAATGTAGACTAGTTGTAATAGCAACTATTTCCAAAAGTGGACCAAAACAATAATTTCTCCACAAAATGGTCATCATTTTTGTGTATTTCACACCAAAATACATACTTTGGCGAAAAGAAAACATCAATATTCGATAGACCCCGAAACCAAAAAGATCCAAACAAGCGCAACCGGAATAAGAATAAGATGAATAAGATTGTTCGTGAATTTTTCAAAAACCGTACATCAAAGAAAAATGCAATATTCCTAGTCTGCGGTGATTCATATGCTAAATTAGAATAAAATTATTAGCTCTGTGGTAATTGACGATTTACAAGATAAATTAAAATAGAATTTTCAGCTTTTTCTGTATTAAAATTTCAAAAACTTTAAAATGCACCTTTAAATTTATTTACATAATTGGTTTGAGTTTTGTTAGCCTGTTAAGTTGTAGGAGTATAATAATTTTATGTCGCTTCTGTTTTCAACTATTCATGCTACATATCTTTCACGTACTGACAGTTTGTGCCTCATCGGGCAGTCAAAGTATTAAATTCAGTTAGCGGACTTGATTAAACACTGTAATTCAACAGTTAGCTAACTAATTTAATAGGTATGAATAGACTCTTTATTTGATCATACTTTTACTTTCATGATTTATGACTTTCATTTTTATGATAAAATACGTATTATTGGAAATTACTGGCCGGATTTTACCAATACCAGTAAAAATGACCGATACCGATACATCGCTACATCAATAATTTTATGACAGGATTTTATAAATACTCGTATTTTTTAACGTTTCTATCTGAATTTCAGATAAAAATAGAAAGCAATTTACATTTTGTGCAACGATAAAAAAAGACGGTTGGCTGCTCTGGCTAAAGCTTCAAAAGAAAATGACGCTGAAACGCGCAATGAGTCGCTTTCTTCTAAAATTTCGCATGTAATTGAGTTCGGACCCGTGACTTCTGGCGAAGATGGCGATTCTTCTGAAAAAACAAGAGATGGAGAGATGTAGAATGCTGGTCTGCAGAGGCACAACTTCCAGAGCATAAACGAAAGCATGGGCCCAACTATTAGCTTCACCACCTCGGTTTATTGATATTTATGACGATTCATCGTTGTGGTGGGGCTGGTTGTGAAGGCTACTATATACTCCTCAATCCTCAATGTGAGCAATGTAAAAACAACAAAATGTGGAAACCTAACCTGAATTTTCCCTCGTCAGTCTTCAGCAACCTCCGAATTGAAGGACGTCCTTGAAACTAATCAACTATGTGTTCAGATACATATTTGTGTGTGTGTGTGTATGTGGTAGGAGGGGGGGGGTTATGGGTGAGTGGGTAGGTGTGTGTGTGGGTGGGGGGGAGAAGGGGTGTGTGTGGGTGGGGGGGAGAAGGGATGTGTGTGGGGGTGGGGGGTGTATATGAATAGCTAGTGTAATTAAGTTCGGGCAAGGTCGATTTGCTGCCGCGGGAGGCCAGTACAAGTTCGCGTAAGGTCGGCAGCGAGCCGATATATAGAATGGAAAAGCCGCGGAAGGTCGAATTCGGGCCGCGGAAAGTCGATATGGAGTCGATAAAGGTGGGAATTTCCGAACAGCTGCAAAGGGAATTCAATGGTTTTGTAGCCGTTTTTTCCTGCCATAAAAAGAGGACATGGCGACCAAAAAACGGCTGCTTTTCCGAATAAAACACGGCTAGAATTCTTGCCTTCCGCGGCACAGCAACGACTTGAAAACGTCTAAATTTTTTAACTGGGCCTAACCGCTTCAAAAATAGAGCGTATCGAAGAGAGGAAGGAGGAAGGCACCATTTAGTATGGAGATAAGAGAATGAGGAATCTATGCAGAAAGGGCATTGAAACAGTTAGATGAGAAAGAGGTTCATGAAACAAGATAAAAGTTGAAGAAGGAAGTCAGAGGTGCTGAAAAACAGGACAGTAGTGAACCGAAAAAAGGTGGTCCTTAACATAACAAAAAACATTTTATTTCAACAAAAAGAAGGCCTTCCTAACTCACAGCTCGGGCCCTCACATTTTTCCCCTGGGAGCGCTAATTCCCATAGATACAATACTTTAGTCATACTTTATGAATAAGTCCCCCATCAGATAACAGGTTGGCCACACTTATGTTTCCTCCTGTGACCGCTTAGAAATTTCAAATCTCATTTCCTTCCCTATTGGACCTAACAAATTATAAGACTTCAGCTATAACCAGACGCTTGAAAAGTAAAATACACATTATGATCACTATATATAAAAGAATTTCATGCTACGCCACTCTTTTTCAGTAAATTCACATCAGTATTCACAATTCAATAATTTGCACGTCAGAAACCTGAGAATTTAAGCCAAGAGCGGGTTTTGGTTTCTTATGAGCAAATAAATAATAATAATAATAATAAACTCAGTTAACGACAACTTCGGTCAAGGACTATTTAGTTGTCGCTTTGGTAGTTTACCAAAGTAATCTTCGTCTTGATGCAATTATGATTTCAAAGCAATATTATTAAGAGTAATCTTAGCCCGTAAGTTCAATTTCATCCACCGAGGACTTCACGGAACCAACCACGCCGAGGCAAACCTGATAGAGCGAGACACAAAAATTTGGTGCATATCAATATTCTTCCCGTACTTGACGATGCATGGGGGTTATCCAGAGTTTAGTTTCATTGATAGTAGCTAGAACCCCCGGGTGGGGTTCCAGCTACCCGCCCTCACTATGGCCGAGCGCTGACCCATGCTGGAACCCCCTCTCAACAGAGAGTTGAGGATATAAGCACGGAGCGCTCGGCCATTTGCTTATCAAAATTCCAAGGTAGTGTCCGTCACACCTCCACTTGTCCACTTTCACCTTCACAGATTTCCGAACACATTGATTTCCTTGATGAACTCTAGCACTCTACGGATGGGTCCTCAGTCCCGCAACACGTTCCCCGTATTAACATTCTTACCGGTTCCCGGCTTAAGTATTCGGTCTCTTGTTAGCTGCAGCGCGGTACATTCTTCCATGAAATGTTTTACAGTTACGACCTCTGTTCCACACCATCCGCAAATGGGTCTCTGTCCGAGAGCCTGCGGGTCCAAGAGATAACTGTGAGTTAGGGATGTATGGTTCAGTCGCAACCTATTGTGACCACCTCTTCCTGTCGGTTCAACTTCAAGTCGGCTCTCTTCCACTTTCCGGGGCTGGGTTTTATTGCTCGCAAGTCTCCTCGTTCCTGTTGCCATTCCACGTTCCAAATCTCGTATGTTCTTCTTCTGATTACCGGGAGCCAGTCGCTGTAGGGAATCAGCAGAAATTCAGCAGGTCTGGTTGCTGCTGCCTTTGCCGCCTGGTCCGCGCGCTCATTTTCAACTATGCCAACGTGGGCTGGAACCCAGCTAATTGTTATGTTCTTTCCATCCGAAATAATTTGGTGCATCTCAAGCGTTAATTTTTTCAAAAGTTCATTATTTTCAGTGTAGCTATCGATCAATTGTATCGAGCTCATTGAACCGCTGCATATTACGAAGTTCTGGGCTGGCGTTTCCTTGATGATATTTAGGGCAAGCTTGATAGCATGCAGTTCGGCTGTCATAACACTTGCCACGACTGGGAGAGAGGCGCTTCTGATGATATCGCCCATCACGGCCGCCGCTGCACCTACTCCCGTCGGTGACTTTGATCCATCTGTGTAGATGATTTTATGCTTTTGGTATCTCCTCATGTTATCTCTGTGTATGTGCCGTACGATAGATGCGTCTATTTCTTCTTTCTTCATATTAGTCATGTGCTGTTCCACTTCTGGTCTCCTCAAGACCCACGAAAATGATGCAGGCGTAAGGCTCGGCTGGACGGGCTGGATTGGAATGTTATACCGAGTGAAGGCCTGACGTATTCTCTGGATAACCAGTTCTGAGGTGCACTTCCGGCTTGTAAAAAGCATTTCAAGTTTAGTATTATTGACACAACAATATGCTGGATTTAAGAAATGACATTTAAGCTTAAAGAAATATCGGAGTAGCAAGTCTTTCCTTCGTAGCTCTAGTTTTGGTTCGTTGCAAATGATGTGGAGGTTCACTATTGGTGTCGTCTTGAAAGCGCCCGTACTAATGCGCATTGCCTCGTTTACGACAGCATCAATTTCCCTCAGCGCCGCTGCACTGGCAGAACCGTACACTATACTTCCGTAATCAATCTTTGACCGGATCAGGGATCAGTATAATTTCATTAGAATATCCTGATCTGCACCCCAAGTATATGCAGACACAGATCTCATCAGGTTCAAGTCATTTCGGCATTTTTCTTTTGTCTTATGGATATGGGTAATCCAATTGAGTTTTCTGTCCCAGTGGAGACAAAGGAACTTTGTGCTTTCGACGGTTGGTATTGTTTTTCCTTCTAGTTGCAGGGTTGGAACAAGTGTTGGTTCACTCCCTTTATAGAAATTCATTGCGGTCGTCTTGGTTGAGGAGAATTTAAATCCGTTTTGCATTGCCCAATGGGTGATTTTGTCTATTGTTATCTGTAACTCTGCTTGTACTTTGGTCTTGTCGTAATCTGCAAATGCTATGAGGAGACCGTCCACGAACAGAGAGCTGAACACTTCTGATGGGATTTCACTTGCCAATGAGTTTATTTTTACTGCAAAAAGTGTGACACTTAAAGTGCTTCCCTGAGGCGTTCCTGTGGCTAGATCTTCAGCTTGAGACATTTCTTCCCCAATTTTTACTTTAAACGTTCGACCTTTGAGGAATTCCTCAACGAATTTTGGCAATCTTCCCCTTAGACCAGCTGTCGCCAAATCTCTCAAAATTCCGTAGCGCCACGTCATGTCGTAAGCCTTTTCCAAATAAAAAAACACTGCCATGAAAAATTTATTATTGGCCAGCCACTGTCTAATGTACGTATCAAACCGTACAAGATGATCTACGGTTGCTCGATGTCGTCTGAAGCCACACTGCACACTGGAGAGGAGTTTATTGTTTTCGAGGTATTCCATTAACCTTCTGTTGATCATCGTTTCGTATGTTTTGCATACACAACTCGTCAATGAGATTGGTCTATAGTTACTAGGGTTTGTGTGATCTTTGCCGGGTTTTGGAACAGGGATTACAATAGCCTGTTTCCATGGTTGATAGACGAATTCGGAACTCCATAGTTTGTTGTATACTTTCAGCAGATATTGGAGAGCATTAGTCGGTAGATTCTTGATCATAAGATTACTGATATTGTCCGGTCCAGGTGTCGTGATTTTGTTACTCTTGATGGCAGATGATAGTTCACACATGGTGAAAGGAGCATTGTATGGTTCTTTGTTGTTGCTTGTGAAGTCCATTGGGGTTTGTTCAATAAGTTGCTTGTATTGTAGGAATTGCCTCGAGTAGTTTCTATCGCTGGATGTGGTCCTGAATGTCTCGGCTAGTTTCTCAACGATGGTCTTCAGCGTTGAGTATTGGACTCCATTCTCGCTTAGCATTTTTATTTGTCTCTTCGCTCTTCCTCTGATTCTATTTATTTTCTCCCACACGCAGCTGCTAGGCGTGTTGGTGCTGAGAGTTGTGACGTACTCTCGCCAACTGCTCTGTTTTGCTTCCCTGAAGGTTCTCGTTGCCACTGCCCGTGCTCTCTTCCACTTGACCTTATCTTCCATCAGTCCCGTCCTTTTATATATCCTGTAACACCTTTCTCTTTCCCGCCAAGCTGCTTTGCAGTCTGCAGTCCACCACGGCTTTGCATAGCACCGTCTTTTCTTGTACTTAGGCACCCAACTCTCAGCAGCGCAACTAAACCTTGTGTAGAGCTCGACCATTGCCGCATCCGGATCCTCCGGTATTTCAAGTTCATGAGCATTTTTCCATACTTCATCTTCGCGATACTGCTTCCAGTTGCCCTTTCTGAAATTCCATCCTTCCGGTTCTACACGTCCGTTAGCTTGTTGCACTGTTAAGGTCAACACTATAGGGAAATGGTCACTGCTAAGCACTGAAGAGAGGGTGGTAAATTTTAGATCTGGTGTAATATCAGGGGTGGTCAAGGTCAGATCAATCACCGACCCTGAAATATGGGTGGCTGAATTGTTGTTGATAGCGTTAAAGATGCCTTGCTGTAGGAAATCTTGCATCAATCGTCCTCTTCTATCTATGGTATTATTACCCCAGTCACTGTGATGTGTGTTAAAATCCCCCATCAGGATAACAGGTCTTGGCATTCCTTTGATTGTGTTAAAAAGCTCTTCGAGGTTTATATTTGTTCTTGGTGGTAGGTATATAGATGCTACTGTGATGACTTTATAGTTATTTAGGCATACCCTCGCAGCAATAATTTGAGCCGGTGAATCGGTTTCAATTTCTTGAGTTGGTATCGATGAGTGTACATACAGAGCCACTCCTCCATGGAATCTGTGGTTGTAATGGCCCTGCTTGCACAGACCGTTATATCCCTGTCTAGGTGACACTAAATCATTCCCATAAAATGTCTCCTGGACAGCTATCACTGCAGGTTTGTGTGTATCAACAAGGTTGATCAGGTCTTCTTTTGAGGTCGCCATTCCCTGCAGATTCCACTGGATGAGCTTGACTTCTTCCACCGCCATTACCTCCACTTGCGTATGTTGCCTACCTTAGAATGTTGACCAGGCTTCCTTTCATCCTCTCGTCCTCTAGGAGATCTCCGCCTGTAGCTCTCTCCCGAATTTCCCCGCAGTCGCTGTCCTTTATTTACTCTTACTTTTGGGCGAGTAGACTTCCGTAGCTCCTCTTCGTAGTTATTTCTGTCCTCCTCCTCCACTCTTCCCTTTGCCTTATGCGTGTATTCATCAAATATCTTCTTCGTTTCTCTCACTCTGGACTCTTTCTTTTTCGCGGGCAAATGTCTCACGGCTTAGGCTGACTTTCGTGGTGTAAAGTCTTCCTGTATTGGGACTTTCACAAACCACTTCCGTTTCTCTCTGAGTTTCGTCTCCGGTCACTGACCACCTTCTGCTCCGGCCACCGTTTCCTTCACTGACCATTCCTGTCGTCGTCTTCTTCTTGCTTTGCTGCGGTTCCGCTGCCGGTTCTAGGTCATCTGCACGATTTCTTTTCTTACTTGTTATTAGTTCTATTTTATCATGGTTGATAGGTGTCATTGCTGCCTTGCTGTAATTCATTGAAAAGTTGGGGTGCCGGTAACTGAACAATACTCTGGCTTGCCCCTTCGATACACGCTCTCTGCTTTGAATCACCAGAATTTCCTCCTCCATTACTCGCATCCGACAATTACTCGCTCCAGTTACATGGCCCTCACCGCAGTGGTAACACTTATTTTCTTCCGATGTACACTCATCCATTTCATGGCCAGCCAAGCTACACTTAGGGCAGATTTGTTCCCCTTGGCAGTACTTCACTCCATGGCCATACTCCTGACATCTATTGCATAACATAGGTCTCGGCTTTACTTCATAAACTTGTGATCTTGCTTGTTCTCCAGGTATATCAATATAATTTGGCAGGATAGGTTGTCTGAAGGACACTAATAAAGGTTTTGCGAGCTGGTTTCTGGGCTTTATCCATGTTGCTTTTACTACATCTTGTGCGCCGCATTTTTCCAAGAGTCCTGTCTTAAATACTTCAAAATTGTTTAGGTCATATTCGTATACGTAGACGAGGCCTTTTTGAACAGCGAAGTCGAGATTTTCTTCTACTGTGACCGGTAGTTCATTTAATTGTCGTATCAGCTTCATTTTACGGCTTTGTGTTGCATCGCACACTTCTACTGTGAACACAGTTTTACTGCGGGATCTAATTGCTTTTGGTTTGTTACCGAAATATTGAGTAATGCACTTCTCCAGCAGCCAGGGTGACATTTTCCTTCTGTGTGCTTCATTCATTTTGCAGTCGAAATGTGTGATGAACTTATCAGGTGATGGTACTCGTTCAGTTTCACGCACACCCTTTTTAATTTGTTTTGCCCTTCTTAATGTTACCTTTTCCTTTTCTATGATCTGCAACAAACTTCTTTCTTCCATTTCTTTGTCACACTGGGTGCTGCCCGCTGCATGGGGTCCTCCACAGTGAGCACACTTCAGCTGCTCAGAGCTGCAGTTCGGAGAGGAGTGGCCCACCTCAGCACACTTCCTGCAGACAAGTGAGGTGCTGCGGCATCGCTTGGCAGTGTGTCCGCTCGGCGAGGTTGGCTACCAGGTGGTTCTGTAAGCCGAGCAGAGCGTCTGTGGTCCCTCGAAGCTACCGACTGCCAACTGAAGCTCGATCAGGGTTACATTCTCGAATATGCCAACAACATAGCCCTAGGCAGGAGGCAGTGAAGTAGAAGCTAAATATTTAAGGCTACTATGGGGTTAGTTTTTCCTTTGCTGAGCCGTCTTGCCAGCCTCGGCTCCGCGGTGCCTCACGTCCCAGTTATACACGCGGGCTATGGTGACCTTGGTGGTGGTGCACTGCGTCCTGAGGTGGGCAAGATTGATCGGTTTTAAGTTAGTTTAAGCATGCGTTGCTATAGCGTGAGGCCTACAACACTACAGCATGAGATCTAACTCTAGCTAGTGCTATAGCGTGAGGTCTACCTATAGCGAATACTATAGCGTGAAGTCTACCTCTAGCTAATACTATAGCGTGAGGTTAGGTTACTAATGGATATTACCAATTGTCATACATTTGATTTGGCTAAAAACAATTAGTACATCTCAAACTGTATGGGTAGGCGATATATGGTAATAGACCTCACGCTATAGTAGCACCGTTTGAACCTCTCTAACCACAACAAAATGTTTCAAAGAGAGGAAGGAACCATGTAGTATGAAGTTGCACGGAAACTAGCGTACGTTTCCACACAAGGACTCTAAGGCTTAGAAACTGTGAGCTAAGAATGACTATATAACTCAAAACAGGACAGCAGTAAACAGAAAACGATGATATATTACAACAACAAAAAATAGTTTTATTTCAATACAAAGAAAGCCTACCTCTCATCTCGGGACTTCACATATCTGAGGCAGGGAAAGTCAGTTCAGTCATACAATTGACATTTTTCTACAAGCTTGAAAACAGAAGCTGCACCCAGAGCTAAGTTTGGATGAAGAAAACAATCAATTCAACACTCGTAAAGACACGAGCAAAAAATCTCAGTAACGAAACTTTATTGAAATGGTTTTCTGAAGAGGGATAAATATTCTAACCTTTCCAGATGATCTTTGTCTTGATTGAGATCTTAGTTATTTGTTGGGGGAGCATACATCTTACTAGGGTTACGGTATCTGAAATAATTGATCTCCAATCACTAATTTTATTTCATCATTAGAGAGCTGCAGACTCCATTCAGTGGCTACTGAGAAGTGACATTCGAGTAGATGATTACCTACGGCCAAAAACATCATATGTTTTGGGCCGTACCAAAACTCCTACTCGAATGTGAATTCTCGGTAGCTGCTGAATGGAGTCTGCAGCTCTCTAATGATAAAATAAAAGATTAGGTATGGCCACAAACACATGTCGAGATAAGCACATCGTGAAAACGCAAGAAAACAGTCATATTCCTGATTGTGCCAGTAACGGGCAATTTCACCAAATTTTACAGTATTCTTTTTTTGACAGAAAACCCATGACAGAAGAGTATTTTAGAACATAACGTATATACATACATTTTTTAAAACATTTTATAGAACTTAGAAAACGCAGTTATGTAGCCACATGAAAATCTACTAAACCTCACCTAAGAAAATCAAGGTCCGAAACGACCTGGGTGAGCTTGGTGTTCGCGTTGCTGAGGTTCTTGTTGAGCAGTACCTCTGCTGCCTCCAGGTCATACTCTAGCATCGCATTCGCCTGCACACACGAGGCATCACTGTATTATTCAGGTTAAAACCATATTTTAAGTTCAAATAATAAGTTTTCTACAATAAATCTGAAAATAGATCAGTAAAAAGGCATCAAAGCAGAGGAATTTTGTTGTAGCAGTTTGAACTCAAGCATTGAAAAAATGCAGAAAATCAATGTCTATGTTGGTAGACTTCGATTTATCAATGGAATTGGAAGACATGCAAAAATTTACTTTCAAGGACTGAACTTATGAAATGAAGTAAGCAATCACAGTACTAATTCCTATAGATGCAAAAGTTGTACTTCCATGAAAGGACGCACTGGTTATATTGATCTAACTATGGCACAGATACACTTAAAATTAAGGCATATGCTGCTTCAAGAAGTCAACTGTAAAGGCAGTAGCAATGAAGCAAACACATGAGCAGCATACTACAAAGTACAAAGCTTCTGCATAAAAATGACATATTACACTCACCTTATGAAAATAAGTTTAACAAAAATCATCTAAAATAATTAGAAAAATATAAATACATAATCAGAATTTTCTGCTTTGCTCTTATTTCAAACTCAAATGCAAATGGAAATAAATTTCTCCCTACCCAAACATAATGTTATTGAAAAAACAATATCATTAAAATCGTTCACATTTTCTTAACTTCTCATAATTTCCTACAGCATTTGAACTTAGTCCAGTTTCACTAACCCCAAGCCATAAGCAGACTTTGATGGAAGGAGGAATGGTAACTTTAACATAGACTTGGTCAGAGAGCAGGAATTGAGTTTCCAGATCCTCCGTGCTGTCTTGTCGAGCCTTCATTTCTTCTATGATCTGCAGGCAGCTTTTGATGTCTGGCACCTGGTGCTTCAGCCTGCACCAATAAATAATGGATGAGTGAAAATTTCTGCAGATATGTCACAATTATTCACTTCATGGAACATAAATTCTAAACATTTTTTGACAAATAGTGTTAGGAAAATTAAAATAATGCACATTGATTATACTCTATGAAGAATAAGAGATTATAATAAAGAGGAAAGCTTTAAACTTTCTGAATGGCAATTAAAAATATATCTCACCTACATTCAATGCATGCTAGAGAAGAGAAAAATATTACTTTGGCAAGTTGGCTTACATCAAAAACATTAAGACATCTTAATTACACTGATGAAATTAGATGCATTTTATTGAGAAGATTAGAGTAGCACTTTTTACAAATAGCCATCCTCTGTCTTGCCTAATGAGCGATAAATACTAATAATGTACTTTGATACAAAACACTTGTGTCCTTACCAATAAGCAAGAGAAAATTTTACATTGGGCATAAGAGCTCTTTTTTGTTTTAGTCAAGTGAGAGGGTACTACTTCAACTAAAACTGACATAGTTAGCATAAAACAATTATACTCTACACAATTGTGCTTCTTGTACCACATCTTTATAATAGAATAATAGACCCACCTCAAGCAAGTGGCAGTGAGGTGCAACTCCATGAAACAATACTTGCTGATCTGCTCATCAAGGCGCCTGATCACTTCTTCTGCACCACCAGATTCTTTGCTCATGAACTCTTCAACATCTTCCTGTGAAATGAAAATAAGTTATAAAAACATGAACAGTATTTTAGCATGGCTCACTTCACTGATACACCCAATGCCTGAATCTATATATAAGACATTTCATCACCAAATGCAGTAAAATTAAACGGAAAAATTGTTTCATTGCATCAAATATTTTAGACAATTTAATTTTTCATTTCCTACTAAAAGAAAATTTCAGGATATTTATTTTTGGCTACAGTCAATTATTATTGCTATGAGATATAACTTGAACATCCTTCAGAAACCAGAGTAATTCAAAAATAGCTAAAAATAATTAAAATTATAAATAAAATATATAAAATTATAGTTCCTATATCATTTCAAAGTGTTTGTTGTTAAATAAAAATTGAGTACAGTTATTCCACAGCAGCAAAATTGATTAACATAGCACGCTTAGCTTCATTTGACATGTGCTACTTGTGACTCTAACTTCACGTCCACAAAAGAAAATTTTACTTTCAAATTATTGACAAAGTAAATCAGAATAACATAACAGATTTCAATTCATTTGAATGTTTCAATACTAAATGAGCCTTAGGGCACAAAATAATTTTTTTTCTGAGGGAACTATGGTTAATATGGAGTTCAATGCGCTCACGGAAATTAAAATTATATTCCCAAGATTAGAATCACTAAAGGAACACATTTAAAATTTTTTTACATGAATGACATTCTGCTCGCTGATGCGTAATTTTCAAATTATTAAACTTTGAAGTTATAGGAATGTCGTATTTTAAAGGGAAGGAACGGACACGGAAATATGCTCTAATACGGTATTGACGTAACAATGGGTAAGGTTAAGTTAGGTAAACTAACCTAAAATAGCTTACCTCAACTCACTCAAACTGAGGCTGTTATTTTCCCACAAAAAAAGTGGGCGTGTCCCCCCCAAAAAAGGGCGTGACCCAACAATGCGGCGGCTAAGCAATCGACCATATGATGTTATTTCTACCTGAACGTAATTATTGATATGTCTCAAAAAATAGAGCATCAGCACAGAATGTCAATCTTGTAAAACATTTTTAAATGTAGTCCTTTAGTGATTCTTGGGAACAGAATTTTTAATTTCTGTGAGCGCATTAAACTCCATATTGACCGGAACTATTGTTGAAAAATAATAAGTCATCAAGGTTGCAAAAAATTCAAGTAAAAAAACTTTACCCCAATCGTCTCCAAACATTCATTAACCCAAGAGTACTGTTGTTCAGTCAATGATGGATAGTATAGAAGGTACCCCACAGATGAAATCATTATAATTTGGCAGACAATAATTATAATTCAAGATATGATGCAATAGAACCCTTCAATCATATAACATGAACTGCATTATGAACAAATTCTAAAAAGTTTATCCTCAGAGTGTCTTTCAGCTATAATTCTTAGGTCAAGTCATACTACCAGCAGCCCCTAAAGTGCAACATTTAATTTTATTTGAAAATGAAAGCAGGAACTGCAATTACATGGAATTATTCTAAAAATTATTTTAATGGCTTTTAATTTGTTTAGCATTGTTGCAGATTTTTTTCTAACTAACTATCCATTTGGTCAATTTCGAGCCTAATGTTGTCAACGATTTTAATAATTTTGTTGCCATAGTTAGGTAATAATTGAAGATTTCAAGAAGTTTTAAATGAATGACATTGTGCTTGCAAATGCTTAGTTTTTGAGTTATTTAACTTTGAAGTTATAGGAACTGCGCTCATGAAATGGGTTTCCCGTACAAAAGGAGAGGGTGTTCGAACAGTGCCGCAAGTGTGCGGAGCGCAGGAAAGGTTATTGTTTATGCAATATATGACGTAATTTATTATTAGCCGACACTGGCGGATCCTGAACCCACTTCTAGGATGTCTTAGTTAATGTTAAAAACACAATAAAGGCTATCACCCAAAAATATTAGTGGGACTGGAATAGTGAATACTTAAATATACGGTATTGATATCTATAATTTTGCTAATGTTCTACGGGGGCTGCATATTGAAAATGACGTCATCTGCATATCGATTTCAGTATTCACTACCCCAGTCCCGTTAATATTTTTGGGTGACAACCCTTATTGCATTATTAACTAAAAGGTCCTAGAAGTGGGTTCAGACTTTGCAGGCTCCGTGGGGTGGGCTAATAACTAATAACGACATATGCTATATATTGTGAAATCAATTATCTTTTTTCGCGCTCCGCGCAGTTGCGGCTCGTTGAAAAACACTTTGCTTTTGCACGGAAAACCCATTTCATAGCACCGTTCCTATAATTTCAAAGTTAAATAACTCAAAAACTAAGTATTTGCAAGCACAACATCATTCATTTAAAACGTCTTAAAATCTACCATATTACCTATCTATGGAAACAAAATTATTAAAATTGTTGACAAGAATAAACTCAATATTGACCATAAAATAAACTGCAGTTATGTTGTGGGTATGGCTGTGATTTCCATAGCACCAAAACCAATATTGATGTCAAAATGTTGTCATCAAATTGTATTGTACAAGGGTAAATTTACAAAACATATACATTTTCAAACATAATTGTACATGAGCAACAACACTAAAATAACACCAAAAAAATAGAGAATTTTATTTCAGCAGAAGTACACATTTAATTGATGTTTGACATGTTTGTAAGTTCAATAGAACACATTTTTACTTAACAATTTTGTTGGAGCACCTTGAAAAGAATTCTATCAGAATAAGTTCTACCATCTGTAGAAATTATTCATACCCCTACGTAAAATTTATATAATAATCCCTAATTAGCCATCCAGCTAGCCTAGTAAAAATTGTAAAATTATGATCAAAAAACATCCACTCCAATTCGCACCATTCATGTAAATTTAACAAAAATATTTGAAACCATTACTTTTAATTATCCTTCTCAAAATGAATTTACCTGTTTATTTATTCTTCCACAGGATCTCAACGTGTCACGAAAGCCATCAACAAAATTGTACTTACTTGTGTGAATACTTGTGTGAATTCAGGCACATCACCAATTACAGGCAGGAGTGCCTGATAAATACTCGTAAGCTTTTAGGATGTGGGGCATTTTAAATTTGATTGACAAAGTTGAGTTTGTCCAAAAAATTAATTATTAGTTCACGATTAAAGGAGCCACTCAGAACATTTTCCAAGTTGAATTGAAATTTATTTGCATATGCATAATTCTTCAAATTCATTCTTTGTGCATCGTATGCAGGGCAGTCAATCAAAATGTGTCCAACACTGAGCACACTTTGGCATTGGCGACACAAGGGCTGTGGATCTCTTGTATAAAGATAATTATGAGTAAGTTTAGTTCTAAGTAGTCTGCATCGCGTCAAAATCACTTGCTCTTTACGTGATACAGAGGAATCTACCGTTGGCTCAAGTTTTGATTTGATTGCATGGTATTGGCTAATGCTCGAGTCCCATGCAGCTTGCCATTTTCGTCTGAAATATTGCCTGACATGTGGTGTGAGATCAAGGTGTGGAAGATGGGGTAAACAGATTGTTTCCAAGTTACATGCTGCTTTTGCCAGTTGATCAGCTTTTTCATTTCCCGTGATACCCATGTGGCTGGGAACCCACTCAATGATTAATTTCATTGGGGGTTGACTTTCATAACTCCTCTTGCTTTTAGGTATCAAGTAGTGGTTGGAAG
Source organism: Morinoia aosen (assembly GCA_030386875.1). Taxonomy (NCBI): domain Eukaryota; kingdom Metazoa; phylum Arthropoda; class Malacostraca; order Amphipoda; family Talitridae; genus Morinoia; species Morinoia aosen. The sequence goes on from CM059569.1 coordinate 70,547,621, forward strand.
GAATTGGTTGAGTGCCTGAACAGCACTGTATTTAGTCAGTGAACAAGACAAAATTTCCTGGTATCTTTTCAATGTACTTTATGGCATATAAAATAGCTGTGAGTTCTGCTGTGAAAATGGAGGCCCTATCTGGAAGTCTAGCAATGATATTGGATTCATTCGACCAAATGCCAATTCCAACTTTGTGGTCGTGTTTAGAGCCATCTGTATATATTTCCTGTCGTGTGGGATATTGTGCTTGAATATGTTTAAAGAGAGCTTTCCACTGATTTTCGCCTAGTGCATCCTTTGCGCATGTTTTTAGATGGGCAAAGCATTTCATGTTAAAAGTTTCGTATTTATCCGAGGTCTGGATAGATCCAACACAGTTTGATTTAATGCCTAATTCTTGCAGTAAGTAGAATATACGGCTCGACACTGGAAGAGGATTTGGATTATGTTGAAAGACATGGAACGGGTAGTAATCTTGGATTATCCGTCCAACTGGGTGACCAGGGACACTAAGTGCTCTGAGAGCATACTGACACAACTGTTTTTTCCGTAAGTAACTCAGTGGCATCAAGTTTGCTTCTATTTCTAAATGGGTAACCTTGGTACATCGCATTGCACCAAGAATAAAGCGCAGTGCTGCAAATTGGATTCTGTCTACCGACAGCAAATGAGATTTGCAAGCAGTGTCGAAGAGGAAACTTGCATAAGAGAACTTTGGCAAAATTAAGGAAGTGTAAATTTTTAGCAAAATATCAAAGTTGGCTGACCACTTAATATTTGAAAGGATACGAAGCAGTCTTAGGTCTTTATGACATTTCTGTGTTATTTCTTTATATGTGGGCTCCAACGAAGTTGTGCATCAAGAAGCAGTCCAAGAAATTTATACTTAGCGACAAATTCCAAGTCCACACCTTGATAGTTCAAGTGGAAAGGGGGCTTAGTTTTTTATGAGTGAAAATCATGCACTTTGTTTTCTCTGGAGAGATTTGTAGCCCCCAGGTCTGGGACCAAACAAGAATTGCATCTAAGGCATCCTGCAGCATACAAAGTGCCTCAGTCAAGTCAGAGCAAGTAACCCAAACAGCTCCGTCATCTGCATAAAGGGATGTCTGCAGGAGGGGGTTACAGTCTTGGAAAATATCATTTATCATGATGACAATGTTGGGCTGATCACTGATCCCTGTGGAACACCCGACCTCAGGGAACATTGCTTGGATAGGGTGTCATTGATTCTGACTCGTATTTTGCGTTCTTTGATGAAAGACATTATGGTTTGAGGTAGGTTACCTTCAAGTCCTAAAATCTGTGGCTTTTGCAATAGCCCATAATGCCAGACAGTGTCAAAAGCCTGTTTTATATCAATAAATACTGCAACACAAAAATCTTGTAGGATTATTGCTTCCCGAATGGAGTTTTCAATACGTGTGAGTCCATCCAGAGTGCAACGGCCTGCTCTGAAACTGCTCTGATTCTCATTCAAGCATTTGTTTTGTTCTATATACTTCAAGAGTCTCCAGTTTATTATTTTCTCATAAAGTTTACATAGTATATTAGTAAGTGCTACTGGGCGGTATGATCTTGGATCTGTTGGTACTTTTCCCGGTTTAAGGATCGGGGATATTATGGCCTCCCTCCACTGCTTTGGAATTTCTGAGACCCAAACTCTATTGAAGTAATTTAATATGAATTTTGTTTGATCTTCATTCATGTGTTTAATGAATTCAAGAGATAGTGTATCTGGTCCGGGTGCTTTAGTTTTAGAGCTGTGTATTGCTCTTTTGAGCTCTAACGCAGTGAGAGGACGGTTATAATCATGGTCTGTATCCATTGAAAATGAGAGAGGAATTAGTTCACAGAGGCTCCTGCGTTCATCAAATATTGGGTATGAGAGTCTAAGTTATTATGTAAGGCATATTGGTCCACCAATATATCAGAAATTTCATTTGGGGAAGTAATTATTTCATTGCTTGAATTTTTAAGCACTATTTGTCCCTGGATTTGTTTTCCTTTTATGGATTTAATTTTATGCCAGGCCTCTGCTTGAGAAGAGGTACTAAGGCCTGACACAAATTCCCTCCAGCTGACGGCTTTGGCCTCTAGTACTGATTTTCGGAAAATCGCTCTTACTTTCTTGAATGCTATCCATTTATCTATGTTCCCACGGTGATTTTTGTAATGGTTGTAGGCCTTATGGTATTTCTTCTGAGCTATCTTGCACTCATCAGTCCACCAGCAGTTTGTTCTTTTTTGTGGTGAAATGCTTTGACTAGCCTTGATGTGGCCTTCAGTTGCTGCCAATATTGCTTTGGTTATGGATTGATAGGCATCAGATATTGTCTATTCTGAGCAGCTTGGGAACACTAGAGTGGTTTCAAATTTTGTCCAATCTGCACTCCGCAAGTGCCATCTTCTTGGTAGTTGGGCCTTGGGAATTGATAAAGCCGAATCAATAATCAGTGGAAAGTGATCACTTGTAAATGTGTCACTACAAGTGTTCCATGTAAACTTGGAATGCAGGTCCTCAGTGACTATTGTTAGATCTATGTGTGTATATGGACCTCTGGAGGACAAGAAAGTTGGGGCTGTATTATTCAGTAATATTAGGTTATTTTCAGTCATCCAGCTCTCTATTATTTTACCCTTTGCATCACTGAAGTCAGAGCCCCAGCTATAGCTGTGAGTATTTGAGTCCATCATAATAATACTGGATCCTGTAATCTGATTACTGGTGTCCTGTAACTTCTGCATTAATCAATTACTTTCTAAATGGGGTGGCAAATACATATTTATTATATTGATAGTTTTTTGTCTATAAATATTTTGCAGAGCACAAGTTCTAATGGAGTGGTCAATAGGATTGCTATGTTTGGTATGCTGGAGTGAATGAAAGTAATCACCCCTCCTCCTCTACCTTCCCTTCTTTCATGTCGGAAAGGGCTGCAGTAGTTCTTCAATTTTATGTTATGCCGCTGTTGTAACAATGATTCTTGGATACATATAATTCCTGGCTGATGTTGATCAACAAGCAAGTGAAGGTAAGGTAGTTTTGCAAAGTATCCTCTTAGATTTCATTGTAGGATTGGTAAGTTCATGCTTGACTGATGAGAGAGGTAACATTTAATTTTGTGAGTAACTCGGAAATTAGTTTTCCAGCTTCTAATGTATTTCCTATTTCTGTTAGGCTTTCTATTTTTTCAGTTATAGTGTTTGCTAGTAAGATTTTGATAATAGCAGGGAGAAGTTGGACGATTAGATTTTTAAAGCAGCCCACCATTTGTTTCTCCTGGGAGACTTTCGGCAGATGTGGAGTTGCGTTTGATTTGTCTGCATCTCTTAATTGGGATTGTCTTTCTAGCATGTTGCAGTGCTCTGGAGGATAACCAGAGGCTACATCAGTCTCAGTAATGCATTTGAGTTCAGGGAAGCATGTTGGCTTCTTGTAGTGGTTTGTATTGGTGTAGGTTGATTCCTGCACCTTCGGCTGGTTATCACCTGCCTATGTTTTTTGTTAACAAAAGTCTTTTGAGAGGTGGTTCTATTGTCAAGTGGGTGCGCACTATAAGATCGAGTTACAGCTGCATAGGTGTTCTGAGATAAATTTTGCTGTTGTGGCTGAGTCAGAGCCGGGAATATGTGCGGTGACTCAAGGTCAATATATTCTTCAGTAATCATCTCTAGTTGTTTTTTTTTTTTGTTGTTGAGAGTAGATTGCACGTGCTTCGTTGAAAGAAATATTTTCGCTGGCCTTAGTTTTGCAAATTTCGGGTTCTTGGACAGTCTTTGGAGTTAGCAGAATGGTTTCCTTTGCAGTTAGGGCAATGGTAGTTTTCTGATTTGCAGGTTGCTTCATCATGTTCTGCTGATGAACAGTTTCTGCAAATTTTTTTGTTCCGACAGATAGAAGCGGTATGACCCCACTTCCAACATTTTGTGCAACGGATTGGGTTTGGAGGGAAAGGATCTACTTTGTATTTACAATATCCTGCCTTAATCTCCTTGGGGCATTCTGTTCCTAGAAAAGTTAAAACAAACATAGGAGAGTCAGCTCGCTTTGGGTCCATGTACATTTTCCTGATACCTACTATTCCTGAAGGGGCAAGATGCAGCAGCAGTTCATCTGGAGACTCCCCTAGAAATTCAGGTGCATAAATCTTGCCCCAAACAGTAAAGGCTCCCCAGGCTATTTGAGTATTAATAGAGATTTTATCTAAGGATTTGGCTGCAAGTAATGTTTTTGTTTGTTCAAAAGTTTTTACTTTTATAATTAAGCTTCCTGTTTTTTTGTATTCCCCTTTTTCCACTGGGCCACAAATTTGATTGATTAGGCTCTGCACTCTGAATGGACTCAGTTTTGTTAGTTTGATCTGTTCATCTATGGCAGAGATGATGACATGCCTGGAAGAATCAGGTATTTTATCTATATTTTCTGGCAGGTTGAAATCAATTTTGGCAGATCTGGGTTGTGAAAAAGTTGGTTGATTGTTTCTATATTGTTCTTGGTTGTTAGGAATGGTATCTATAGTTGTATTTAGAGACCTATCCCTAGATATCACTCCAGATGGATTGCTCTGAAAGGACAAGTCAGTTGTGCAATACTCCAAGTTGTTGCTTGAGTTTCTCTTCTTTTCCCATAAGCTACTTTTTCTACAGGTTCAGGGCTTTGGTCCAGAGTTCGTTTTTGTGCATTAGTGGGCTTTTCAGTTTCATTTGTAGTTGCAAATATTCCATTGCTGTCACGACTTTGGTGCATTTGCACTTCTGATGCAGATGGTTGGGTTAGGGCAGTGCTTTTGGGGATTGAACTCCTGGGTTTTGGATAACCTTTTTTGGATGCTTTTAAATTTCCATTTTTTCCTGGAACAGGTTGCGAGTAAGGATGCATTCCTTTTTTTCCCTTGGTGTTGTTAGACCCAGGGCCCCCAGGGGTTTTTTCTTAAGATGCCATTGGGTAGGTCAATCTTTTAAGGACTCTCAGCAGTTTATTTTTGATTGGATCCAAAGTTACTAACTTGCTTATGGAAAAAAAATAAAATTTCAAGTAATAGGATTATTAGGCTACCTTGGGAAAATTATCTGAGTGCTGAAACTAAATCAGTATAAGTAGGTAAATGCCGAGGGCCCAAGGCCCCAGCGGTTTCAGCGCCGGTAATATTACCTCAAAGAGTAAAGTGATAATTATTTATCCTTATTTTAAGTTACAAAATTACTGGTACTTGCCAATACGTTAGAGTTCTCTCAAGCCCATATTCGACGGTGAACAAAGCTGTGAACTTTCGGGTACGAGAGATGCGCTCTCTTCTTCGAACTGAGGCAGCCGCCGTAACAAGCACACAACAAAGTTATTAGACGATTCGGTGTTGGTCAGCAACAGACACGGCGCTCAGTACCGTACGAGATACGAACGTGGATGGTGCAGTCATCATGGTGCTGCCTAAAAATGCAAAGTTAGCCCTTCTCCTTGGCATAACAGCTGCTTGCGCGTCACGGTATACAGAAGACAGGTAACTCCACTTCAAAGGGGACAGCTACTCGAAACCGTTAGACAAGCCAGCCAATAGGAGACGTTTGAGCTGATACGTCACCAACCCCATACCACGTGATTCACACGTCACTCGCGGCAGCGATGCACTGGCTGCCGTACGTATGATTGCACCATGGCAGGAACTACCGGATTTCCGCACATACGTATTGAAATTTTTTAGATAAGCTGGAAACTATGATACTGAAAAACTTTGATAATCTCGTATGCAATGCTTAATAGCCACGTAATAATTAAAATTTGTGTGCACACTAAGCAAATGCTTCATATTTATCAATACCAAGCTCCGTTTGCGACTTGCATATTCATTGTAATTCTCAAATTCTAATTTTTCTTCTCGAGTGTTAAAAGGATAAATCAAATGAAAGTCCCCATAATTGTACTATATATTTCAGAACGAAACACTGAGTTCATCGTTTTTCAACGTAAATAAACCACAGAATAAAATTACTCCTGCAAACAATGCTTTCCGTTTCAAGAAAGTCTTCTGTTCTTTTAGAATACTTGTTGAACGATACACATAGGAAGCAGGATAAGTTATTTTACAATGTCCATCATCTTTAATGGACATTTATTTCAGACTATATATATATATTAGAGGCCTCGCATAAACTCAAATTATAAGAATAGGCTCCCGAAGTACAAATCTTCCGTACAAATCTTTCTCTTGCACCTTTTCTATATTCTGCTGTGCTCTTTTACTCTTCCCTACCAATTTGTTCAGACAATTTTTCAATAATCACCGCTACATCAAATTGCGTTATAAAGAATGTGTTTTCAAGATTAGTTAATTTTCGAATTGCTCTGTATCCATGATCGACGTGTTAATAGTTGAAAATTCGAATAACGAGCATCGTTGAACTAAAAGTGTAGCTGCTTTGAGTAACCACAGGAATATTGGCAGTATTGCTGTAGTCATTCCAGCGGCCACACTTTTCCCAGTGAAAATCCCTCAATACAGTAAAACATGCACTTGGCCTAGTTTTACTACATGGCAAAAGTAGCCTTCCATTCATATTTATTCGACAAATACATTATTGTAGCAATTAAATATTGAACACAACGCATTTTAATTATTGAATATACATATGTATAGATATACGGCACACATCCCATAATATGCAACTGCTCCGGTTAATTATAATATTAATGAATAATAATAATAATAACAATAACAACAATAAACTCAGTTACCGACAACTTCGGTCATAGATCTTTAGTCGTCGCTTTGGGCATTTCTACCAAAGTTGCTCTGCTGTTGTAAGGTGGTACGCTGAGGTAATCAGTGCCTTCCATCTTTCTCTCCGCTATCTATACAGATTACTTCAATTACGTTATTGCTCGCATTTTCCATCTTACTCAGTCAAGTGCAAAACCACACAATACAATACACTTTTCCCCAAAACAACAAAACTCATGTCCGACTTCAACAATAGCTGGCATAACACATAAAGTATGCCCTCCTTTCGTCGGGCCACAACAATTCTCCAGAACTTCACCCCCATTCGTTACACAGCGATATAGCATTACATAAATGTCGATAACTACCGTTTACCAAGAGCAACCAGAAAAGGAGCCGTCATGGACATTCTAACACTTATCACAACATTTGCTTCTTTTTACCCGTCATCATAAGGATTCAATCACCATATGAACAAAAATTGAGGCCAATATAGATGAAACGCGTAATTTTTACCTGAAGAACCAGGGTACATGGATGCAAGGGAACAATAAATGTGGAAGGATTGAAGCTAAAACCCCAAAGTTGGGGTTCCAGTTCCCACCCTCACTTTGGCCGAGCGTCTTACCCGCGCTGAAACCCTTTCTGAACTCGGCGTTGAGTAAAGGAGCGCAGTACGCTCGGCAATTTTGGTTCTAAACTGTGCCGCAGAACATACCAACTGCTACAAGCCACTAGGACTTAGACAAACCATAATACAAACATTAAAACACAACCTCGCCTCTCTTGAACTGGGTGGGCCCACTCAGATTTAACATCATACATTCCCAAATACATTCACTTCTTTACCAAATTTCATTACTTTATGAATGAGTCCCCCATCAAATACAGGTTGGCCCCTCTTGTGTTTCCTCCTGCGACCGCTTAGAAATTTCAAATCTCATTTCCTTCCCTGTTGGACATAACAAATTATAAGACTTCAGCTGTAACCAGACGCTTGAAATGTAAAATACACATTATGATCACTATATATAAAAGAATTTCATGCTACGCCCCTCTCTTTCAGTAAATTCACACGAGTATTCACAATTCAATAATTTGCACGTCAGAAACTTGAGGATTTAAGCCAAGAGCGTGTTTTGGTTTCTAATGAGCAAATAAATAAGTTTTAAATGTGAAAGAATGAAGCTCCATTCAGATACAGGACATCAGACGAAGATAAAACGTACCTGTTTTACTGCCCTAATGTCCTGTGACAATTATGATCTTAATGCTCAAATATCTGAAGTGAGAATGAACTCAACAGGGAGCATGTGGTTCTCGGGCATGACAATTAGTCAGGATGTAAAACTTAACATCCTCACCCAATCTTCTCGCACAATTTAATGAAGCCTTGCATAAACATTCGCCACGAGGAACGAGAAATGCCGTGAAACATCTCCGTCAAATATGTACTACGGTAAGCTAGCAATGAGGTCGTTCCATTCAACTGTGATGGAGGAAAACGAACGCTGCGCACAACCGATACTAAAGGAGGAAATCTCAACGCAATTTCTCACAGTTCTATAATTCTTGAGGTCAAGTATAGTTAACCTAAGACTTTAAATCAAACTTGCAATCTACGCATCTTGACACATTTGTGTCTAACACGTGGTACTACAAAAGCAAAGACTCACGCATTGCAACCGCCACAGCAAATTAGTCGTCCAATATTTAGATTAGGTTATTAGTTAGTTTAAGCCTCCCTATCCGCAACAAAGGCTATCTAAGAGAGGAAGGAATAAGGCACCATTTAGTGTGGAGTTACGGAAACGCGGACTCTATGCAGAAAAGGCACAGAAACATAAAGCTAAGAAAGAAGATCACGAAACAAGAAAAAGTTGAAGAAGAAATTAGTAGGTGCTGAAAAACAGGACAGCAGTGAACCAAAAAAAGATGGTCCGTAACTGAACAAAAACCTATTCTATTTCAACAAAAAGAAAGCCTACCTAACCTTCAGCTCAGGCCCTTACATAGTCCCCCTGGGAGCGCAAATTCCCGTAGATACAATAGTTGTATCCCCCTGAGGGGTAGTCGTCCAATGACGGCCAACACGAAACGCAACTGAAGCTCGACCAGGGTTACATTCTCGTATATGCCAACAACATAGCCCTAGGCAGGAGGCAGTGAAGTAGAAGCTAAATATTTAAGGCTACTATGGGGTTAGTTTTTCCGTTGCTGTGCCGTCTTGCCAGCCTTGGCTCTGCGGCGCCTCACGTCCCAGTTGTACACGCGGGCTATGGTGACCTTGGTGGTGGTGCACTGCATCCTGAGATAGGCAAGATTGATCGGTTTTAAGTTAGTTTAAGCGGGCGTTGCTATAGCGTGAGGCCTACAACACTACAGCATGAGATCTAACTCTAGCTAGTGCTATAGCGTGAGGTCTACCCATAGCTAGTGCTATAGCGTGTGGTCTACCTCTAGCTAGTGCTATAGCGTGAAGTCTACCTATAGCTAATACTATAGCGTGAGGTTCGGTTACTAATGGATATTACCAATTGTCATACATTTGATTTGGCTAAAAACAATTAGTACATCTCAAACTGTACCTGGGTAGGCGGTATATGGCAATAGACCTCACGCTATAGTAGCACCGTTTGAGCCTCTCTAGCCACAACAAAATGTTTCAAAGAGAGGAAGGATGAAGGAACCTTGTAGTATGAAGTTGCACGGAAACTAGCGTACGTTCCCACACAAGGTCTCTAAGGCTTAGAAACTGTGAGCTAAGAATGAATACACAACTCAAAACAGAACAGCAGTAAACAGAAAACGATTATCTATCACAACAAAAAATAAATAGTTTTATTTCAATACAAAGAAAGCCTACCTATCATCTTGGGACCTCACATTTCTGAGGCGGGGAAAGACAGTTCAGTCCCACAATTGAAATTTTTCTACAAGCTTGAAAACAGAAGCTACACCCAGAGCTAAGTTTGAATGAAGAAAACGATCAATTCAACACTCGTAAAGACACGAGCAAAAAATCTCGGTACGAAACTTTATTGAAATGGTTTTCTGAAGAGGGATGAATATTCTCAACTTTCCAGATGATCTTTGTCTTGATTGAGATCTTAGTTAATTGTTGGGGGAGCATACATCTTACTAGGGTTACGGTATCTGAAATAATTGATCTCCAATCACTAATTTTATTTCATCATTAGAGAGCTGCAGACTCCATTCAGTGGCTACTGAAAAGTGACATTCGAGTAGATGATTACGTACGGCCAAAAACATATGCTTTGGGCCGTACCTAAACTCCTACTCGGATGGGAATTCTCGGTAGCTGCTGAATGGAGTCTGCAGCTCTCTAACGATGAAATAAAAGATTAGGTATGGCCACAAACACATGTCGAGATAAGCACGTCGTGAAAACGCAAGAAAACAGTCGTATTCCTAATTGTGCCAGTTACGGGCGATTTCACCAAATTTTTACAGTATTCTTTTTTTGACAGAAAAACCATGACAGAAGAGCATTTTAGAACATAACGTATATACATACATTTTTTAAACATTCTATACAACATAGAAAATGCAGTTATGAAGCCACATGAAAATCTACTAAACCTCACCTAAGAAAATCAAGGTCCGAAACGACCTGGGTGAGCTTGGTGTTCGCGTTGCTGAGATTCTTGTTGAGCAGCACCTCTGCTGCTTCCAGATCATACTCTAGCATCACATTCGCCTGCACACACGAGTCATCACTGTATTATTTAGGTTAAAACCATCGTTTAAGTTCAATTAATGAGTTTTCTACAATTAACCAAGAGATACACAGATCAGCAACAAAGCATCAAAGCAGAAAAATTTTGTTGTAGCAGTTAGAACTAAAGCATTGAAAAAATGCAAAAAATCAATGTCTATGCTGGTAGAATTCGATCTATCAATGGAATTAGAAGAGATGCAAAAATTTACTTTCAATAACTGAACTGATGAAATGAAGTAAGCAATCACACATAACGAATTACTTGGTTAGTACACTGGGTTCTCCAAAAGACCAGAAAAGAGAATACAACCAAATAAGCACTGATGCAAAGATCTTACAGTATTGCAGTAACACTCGTTATCTGCAAAACACACTCATAGATGTAATTATTGCAGCTGAAATTGCAGTTTCCTTTAAGAAAAGGGGATAAACATAGTAATTCAAGAGGTTTCATACATTGATGAGAAGAGGCACTTATGCATATGTTCCTTTAGAAGAGCTTAGAAATTGCTCATACTATTGAAGAATTATAATCATCAGTCATTCTGAATAGATATTTTAAGCTTTCACAAAAGGGGGAAAACCGCCAGCAAAATATACACAATAATTATATACACTGATTTGATTAGATAACATGAAAAATTAGACACCAGTGAACAAAAAAAATTGGCTACGAGAAAACAAAAATTTTTCTACATCAACCAAAGGAATACCTACCTAATCTTCAGCTTGGATCCTCACATCTCACCCCTGGCAGTACTAATTCCTATAGATGCAAAAGTTGTACTTCCATGAGAGGGCGCACTGGTTATATTGATCTAACTATGGCACAGATACACCCAAAATTGAGGCACATGCTGCTTCAAGAAATTAAATGTAAAGGCAGTAGCAATGAAGCAAACACATGAGCAGCATACTACGAAGTACAAAGCTTTTGCATAAAAATGACAGATATTACAACCCGCCTAAGAAAAAAGGTTTAACAAAAATCATCTAAAATTAAAAAGAAAAATACAAATACATAATCAAAATTTTCTGCTTTGCTCTTATTTCAAACTGAAATACAAATGAAAATAAATTCCTCCCTACCCAAACGTAATGTTATTAAAAAAAACAATGTGATTAAAATCTTTCACATTTTAACTTCTCATAATTTCTTACAGCAGTTGAACTTCGTCCAGTTTCACTAACCCCAAGCCATAAGCAGACTTAGTTGGAAGGAGGAATGGTACCTTCAACACTGAGTTGGTCAGAGGAGAGCAGGAATTGAGTTTCCAGATCCTCCATGCTGTCTTGTTGAGCCTTCATTTCTTCTATAATCTGCAGGCAGCTTTTGATGTCTGGCACCTAGTGCTTCAGCCTGCACCAATAAATAATGGATGAGTGAATATTTCTGCAGATGTCAAAAATATTCACTTCATGGAACATAAATTCTAAACATTTTTTTACAAATAGTGTTAGAAAAATTAAATAATGCACATATGATTTTAGTCTATGAAGAATAAGAGATTATAACCAAAGAGGAAAGTTTTAAACTTTCTGAATGGCAATTAACAATATATCCCACCTACATTCAATGCATGCTGGAGAAGGGAAAAATATTACTTTGGCAAGTTGGCCTACATCAAAAACATTAAGACATCTTAATTACACTAATGAAATTAGATGCATAGCATTAAAAGGATTAGAGTAGCACTTTTTACAAAAACCTATCCTTTGTCTTGCCTAATGAGCAACAAATACTAATGATGAACTTTGTTACAAAACACTTGTGTCCTCACCAATAAGCAAGAGAAAATTTTACATTGGGCATAAGAGCGCTTTTTTGATTTAGTCAAAAAAGAGGATACTACTTCAACAATACTGACATAGTTAACATAAAATAAATATACTCTACACAAATGTGCTTCTTTGAAATCTTTATTATAAAATAATAGACCCACTTCAAGCGAGTGGCAGTGAGGTGCGACTCCATGCAGCGATAATTGCTGAGCTGCTCATCAAGGCGCCTGATCACTTCTTCTGCACCACCAGATTTTTTGCTTATTATCTCTTCAACATCTTCCTGTGAAATGAAAATAAGCTATAAAAACATGAACAGTATTTTAACACGACTCACTCCCCGATACACCCAATGCATGAATCTATATATAAGATATTTTATCACCAAATGCAGTAAAATTAAACTGAAAAATTGTAACACTGCATCAAATATTTTAGATATTTTAATGTTTCATTTCCCACAAAACAATGAAAATTTCAGGATAGTTCTTTCAGGCTAAAGTCAATTAGATTATTAGTTAGTTTTAGCCTCTCAATCCTTCATTCACATAGATACACTAGTTGTATCCCCCTGAGAGGGGCAAAAGTCAATTAATATTGCTATGAGATATAACTTGAACATCCTTCAGAAAACAAAGTAATTCAAAAATAGCTAAAAATTATTATAATTATAAAAAAAATATATATATAATTGTATTTTATATATTTTTTCAAAGTGTTGTAAAATAAAAATTGAGTACAGTTATTCAACTGCAGCAAAATTGATTAACGTAGCACGCTTACTTCAGTTGACATGAGCTACTTGTAGCTTTACCTCCACATCCACAAAGAAATATTCTTTTCAAATTATTGACCAAGTAATTCAGGATAATACAACAGATTTTAATTCATTTGAATGTTTCAATACAAAATGAACCTTAGGGCACAAAATAATTTTTTCTGAGGTAACTATGGTAAATATGGAGTTTATTGCGCTCACAGTAATTAAAAATTCTGTTCCCAAGAATCACTAAAGGAACACATTTAAAAACGTTTTAAATGAATGACATTCTGCTCGCTGATGCGCAATTTTTAAATTATTCAACTCTGAAGTTATATGAATGTTGTACCTAAAAGTGAAGGAATGGAGACGTAAATATGCTCTAATACGGTATTGACGTTACGATGGGTAAGGTTAAGTTAGGTAATGTTAGGTTAGTTAAGTAAACTAACCTAAAATAACAAAGCAACCCAAAATAGCTTACCTCAACTTACCATAACTGAGGCTGTTATTTTCCCACAAAAAAGTGGATGTGTCCCCCCAAAAAAATAAGCGTGACCCAACAATGCGGCGGCTGAGCAACCGACTATATGATGTTATTCTTATTAGAACGTAATGATTGCTATGTCTCATAAATAAAGGATCAGCACAAAATGTAATTCTCGTAAAACATTTTTAAACGTAGTCCTGTAGTGATTCTTGGGAACAGGATTTTCAAATTCTGTGAGTGCATTAAACTCCATATTAACCGGAACTTATTTTGAAAAATGATAAGTAATCAAGGTTGCAAACAATGAAAATAAAAAAACTTCACCACAATGGTCTCTAAACATTCAACAACTCAAGTGTACTGTTGTTCAGTCAATGATGGATAGAATAGAAGGTACCCGCAGATGAAATCATTATAATTTGGCAGACAATAATTATAATTCAACATATGATGCAACAGAACCCTTCAATCATATAAAATGAACTGAATTATTAACAAATTCTAAAAATCATATCCTCAGAGTGTCTTTCAGCTATAATTCTCAGGTCAAGTCATACTACCAGCAGCCCTTAAAGTATAACATACAATTTTGCTTGAAAATGAATGCAGGAACTGCAATTATCTGGGATAATTCTGAAAATTATTTTCATAGCTTTCAATTTGTTTAGCATTACAGATTTACTCTAAATAACAATAAGTTTGGTCAATATTTAGTTTAATAGGTCAAGTTTTACTTTATTGTTGTCAACGATTTTCATAATTTTGTTGCTAAAGATAGGTAATATAGTCGATTTTAAGACGTTTTACATGAATGACAATGTGCTCGCAAATGCTTAGTTTTTGAGTTATTCAAGTTTGAAGTTATACGAGCGGCGCTCTTGAATGGCCTTTTTTACGCAATTTCAGAGTTGAAACGGCAGCTAACCCCCTATTACAAACGTAAAGAGGTTGGGGAACAAGTCTCGCTGAGCGGCGAAGCCGCTCAGCGGGAATGAAAATATCGATTAAAACTGGAATTTGATGCTGATTCCGAATCTGCAATTTGTTTTGACCGCTCTTGATTTTTTCGATTTTTTGTGATTTTTTTGAATTTAAAATTTTTATACATTTTTAATATTTTTTTTGGCGTGCACCACCTAATGATCCGAACTCTACCATTCTCGACCCAACCTAGTCGGACTTGGCATACATTGGCTTGCACCACCTCATGATCCGAACTCTGTCATTCTCGACCCAACCTGGTCGGACTGGGCATACTTTGGCCTGCACCACCTCATGATCCGAACTCTGCCATTCTCGACCCAACATGGTCAGACCGTGCCTTGAAGACCTGAGTACCGGATAGGGCCGGGTTCCACCCAACCTGTACGGACATGGCATTCTTTGGGCACCACCTTAGTTGTTGCTAGCCGCCTTTCCAAAAAAAAAACAATAAAAAAAATCGAAAAAATCGAGAGCGGTCAAAACAAATTGCATATTCGGAATCAGCATCAAATTCCAGTTATAATCGATATTTTCATTCTCGCTGAGCGGCTTCGCCGCTCAGCGAGACTTAAGCCAAGGTTGGGTCGTGAGGGGTAGCCACAGTTCTACTGAAAATTATAAATGGTAAATCTGAAGGATATGTCAGTTATCAATTTTCCACTTTTTGGTGCCCGAACTTAACTAATTGAATCAAAATAAACAAGTTTTCTTCTATGAACTTTCCGTCTCAAATGAGTATTTTACGATTTATAGCGGTAAGTTTAGTTTCTTCTTTGATGACGAATGCGCTCGAATAAACAGCTACTCATCGATTTTCGAATTTTTGTTGCTCGAATCATGGTAATAACATAGAAATAAACAACTTTTCTTCCCTACATTTTTTTTGTCAAATGAGTATTTAACGAGGTATAGCAGTAGGTTTGGTTTCGTCCTTCATGACAGAGCGGTGGAAGCAAGATGCCATTGCAGTATTGCCATACAACTCGATCGAAGAATTTATTTCCGCTTCAAACACTGGAGTTGCGGTGAGTCATTTACCGCTATAACTAATAAAATACTCATTTGAGACGGAAAGTGCATAGAAGAAAACTTGTTTATTTCGATCTAATTAACTATGCTAAGGCATCAAAATTTACAAAATCGAAAACTGACATATCCTTCAGATTTACCTTATGAATAAACGTTTGTAGTGACGTCCGTGTACATCGGCTTCATGATGGCGGACGCCATCTTGGGTACCGGGTGGCCGTCATTGGAGATGATGTAAACGGAAGTCACGAGAAACCTTTATTTATAATTTTCACTAGAAGAACTGTGGCTACCCCTCACGACCCAACCTCTTTACGTTTGTAATAGGCGGTTAGCTTCCGTTATTAATTAATTACGTTTGGCCCGCTCGCTTCCCTGGCACGCACAAGCCAACTTCAAAGTTGAATAATTCAAAAGTAACGCATCAGCGAGCAGAATGTCGTTCATGTAAAATATTTTTAAATGTGTTCCTTTATTAATTATTGGCAACAAAATTGTGAAAATCGTTGACAACATTCAAGTAAAATTTGACGGTTTAATTTTGTCAACTATTTGAATAATTTTGTTGTCATAGATAGGTAATGTGGTAGATTTCAAGATGTTTTAAAAGAATGACATTATGCTTGCAAATGCTTAGTTTTCGAGTTCTCAAAATAAGTTCTACCATCTGTAGAAGTTACCATACCCCTACTTACAAATTGTATAATAATCCCTAATTAGCCAACCAGCTAGGGTAATTCATCAAATATCGAACAGAAACCACGTGTGTCTAGAAACAACCTTCATAAATCGGTAACTTTTGCTCTGAATAACTCTTGCGGGCCTCAAGGTTATTCTTGAACAGTTGCTTTCTTGTTCTGTGATGTCGCTTGAAAGACAACGTAGATTATTGAAATGTATTTATTGTTCTAAAAATCGAATTCTTTAGTAACATAATTTCATCAATATCGAACATGAATCGAACAAGAATTTTGATTCGAACAGGATGGTTTGTCAATTTGTTCTCTTCGTATGGAACTTTTGTTAGACTATTAGCATGCCACGTATGGTTTGTCTATTAGTACGCCTCGTATATTTTGTCCATTAATATGCCTCGTATGGTCTATCTATTTGTACACCTCATGTGGCCACTTGGAAAATAAACGTTTTTCTTTCATTCTTTTTTTTCTTTGGGGCACTGGATTTTCTTGGAAATGCTCGCGGTGGCACAGCGGTTAAGGGATCGGACTTGTATGTTGGAGTCGCGGGTTCGTATCCCGGCGCTGGCGCTGCGATTTTCCCCGTTGGGTATAAGGGAAAGCTCAAGCACAATACCCCACTCGACCCAGGTGTCGGAAATGGGTACCGACTTTACGGGGGAACCGTCATGGTGTCCTATATATAGTGTTAGTTATAAGACATTTGAAAAACCAATGCTTAAGATCATTTGTATCAGGCTTGATTGGAAATAAAGCATCCCAAAGATGCCGATGTTTGTTTTGTTTGTTTGTTTAAAATGACTGTCTCATTACTTATTTTCAGGAAGCATTTGAATGGAGAGTTATCAAAATTTGAATATGATGTCGATGTTTCATTTGCAGTGCTTGTTGAACCATCATTGTGATCATCAACCTGTGTGACCTTTTTTGGAGTAGAGTGTAGAGCACGCGTCAATGAATTATTATTGATGCTTGCATCAATTTTCTTGGCAAGGGATTGATCATCAGTAAATGTAGCCAGACGAATCATTGATGATCTTGAGGGCCTTGGAACACCAGCAGCTGATTGGTCGCCATCTTCAACTATTCATTGTTATCATCAAGCGTTAATACAATATTTTAAGGAAATGAAACAGGCGTTCAATAGATCGATTCAGTTATTTAAAAGAATTAAGAATCGAAAAGCCTTGTTCGAGGCATAAATTCATGATTTTTAAGGAATTTTGATTTGAACACCTTTGTTCAGTATTTAATACTGACATGAAATAGGAACTGAATGTCGAACATGGAATAATTATCAAGTTTTCAGCGGGAAAGAAAAAAATACAGCAACAGAACATCATTTGACAACACTACTCTCTAGTTATGACGGGAGGTTGACGTTGGCACAACAACAGTTAAACCGTCGCAATTTTCCCGAGGTGCGTAAGATTTTTCAAGTGAAAAAATACGACCAATTTGTAAGGGTCGTACAGAAAATGTGTTCGCAACACCTGGTAGCAGTTTGCAGCTCACAGAAATGAGTTCTTATCACTAAAATAGGAGTTTTAGATGTAAGATCACCGGCACTGTGCAAGTTTGGATGCTTACGAAATTTATTACGCGCATATTTTCAAAGTTGTTCGATAATCAGTTCAGTTCGATATTTGATGAATTACCCTAGTAAAAATTGTCATATTAGAAACAAAAACATTCATTCCAATTTGCACCATTCATAAAAATTTACCAAAAATATTTGAAACTATTACCTTGAATTACTCTTCTCACAATGAATTTACCTGTTTAATTATTCTTCTACGGGATCTCAACGTGTCACGAAAGCTTTCAACAAAATTGTACCACCATCAGCCAATTCACGGATTGGAAACGTACTGATAAATTCGTACAAAATTTACACATGATGACAATTGTATATCTTACCTCCAATACTCAAATTCATGTCATTATAAGGCAATTGCACCACAATGTTTTCAAGAAGTACTTATGTTTTGAACAGTGAAACGATTCTTCTGTTATCTGTTTTCGAAAATGGGGCTACACACAATATGTTCGCACAAATTAGATTCCTTAATAAAACCTAAAACTTCACTTCCACTTGCTCTTGGCCACTCTTTAAAATATGCATGATGATATTGGAAGTGCTTGATATCAGGTTGATCTCTAGAATTATTTTCACATTCGATGAAAGAACATCTTTTCATTCTATTTGAAGACGCCATTCTTGCAGACACCAACGCCGACGAGTTGTCTTGTTACTGCTCGCGTTGTTGCTGTACAAGTTGTCGTACAGCAGACTCGATATTGTCACATATTGCCGCCAGATAGCGCTACTCTGTTGATCTGTGTTGCTATTTGTTCTGGACCTGTGACGTCACCGTCCCCAGGGCTCTTCTAAGAAAAGACTTGAATGCTACTACCTTCTTATGTGTACCGTGTTGCGCGTCTGCTATTGACCGCCGTAGAAAGCGTCGATCCATATGGATGAAGAAATGGCTGGAAAGACGTCGTCAGCGTAGTAGCTTCACAACTATTTTCAGAGAACTTAGAAATGAGGATGAATCTTCCTTTATAAATTATTCTAGAACGACTCCTGTTTTGTTTCATCTTTATTGGATAAGATTTCTCCATTAATAAAGAGGAATGACACTAATATGAGAGAGAGCATTTCACCTGGAGCGCGTCTAGAAGCAACATTGCGATTTGTGGCAAATGGGGGGTCTTACAATTCCCTTCAATACTCATCACGAATCTCTCAGCCAAGCCTGTCGTACATTATTCCCGAGACGTGTGACGCTATTTACAACGCATTGAAGGATGAATATGTCAAGGTAAGCCAATGTATTTATTAAATAATACAATTTCATTCTCAACAGGAACGAAAAATGAGAGCAATAACAATGCATTGAAATGAAGGTAATAGCAAACACTATCGATTTAAAAGACATTTTTGTTAAGAACGAACGTTTCGACCACTAAGGTCATCATCAGCGGATGTCTGAAAAATACACTGGAAAAATACATTCATAGATTAAAGAAAAATTACAGAAAAATAATAACGGTAAAAAACTTTAAACAGAAGCTATTTTTAAGGGGTGGTTTAGATCGGGTTTTAAGCGGCTAATGAAGAGGGATTCGATAATACGTAAATCAGTGACTGAGTTAGCAGAACCTAATAGGGAAAAGATGACCTTAGTGGTCGAAACGTTCGTTCTTAACAAAAATGTCTTTTAAATCGATAGTCTTTGCTATTACCTTCATTTTAAAGCTATATCGAGTCGTACAACCTAATTAGATGCATAATGCATTGAAATCATAAAATGTAATTCGTTTTGGTTCAACAAAGTTCACAGCGCTATTTTATAGTATAATTCAACTTTGAACAGAGAGGCTATTAATAAACACAATGTTAACGGAGAAAACAACATAAAAAACTTTGGCTCATCATACATTGTAATTCCTTGTGACTCAATAGAGTATGTAATACTAGTGTAATGAATAATTCCATTTTCAAAAAGGGAGGCTAAATAATAAGCATAATTTTAACGGAGAAAATAACATAAAAAACTTTGGCTCATCATACATTGTTCTTCCTTGTGACTCAATAGAGTACGTAATACTAGTTAATTGAATAATTCCATTTTCAAAAGGGAGGCTAAATAATTAACATAATGTTATCAGGAAACTTAACATAAAAAACTGCGGTTCTGATTCCATAGCGTATACACGATTCCATAACATTTTTAACTAGTTTAACTCGTAACATCAATTTATTAATTAAGAAAAACGGATATCGTCACCGCTGTTTACAATGTGTGCACCAACTTTTAAAACACCACACCCTCTCATGAATAATGCATCATTCATGAGCTTCATGGCCACTCTTCTATTGATATTATCCATTTTCTTTAATTCGTAAGCGATATATGTCCCGAATGAAGCATTTCCATCCTCCTCAGTGTTTATTTTATGAATTTTTTCAACACAAGCCATCATGAGAGCCTGGTTACCTTCCGGCTCAGTTCTTGATCTCTTGCGCGGTGGTAGACTAGGTTTCGGTGCTGGAGTAGATGGCCTCGAAGTAGACGGGACAGATGAAGATGCCTCTGAAATGTCAGACCTTTCTTCGTTTGTTAAGGAAATTCCAGCTTCAGTTAGAAGGTCCTCAATATCATCTGCCACCTGATGAGAATAAACATACAATTGTATATTAATATTTATATGCATAACTATATAGTCAGTTCCTTGCGATAAATTCATTCGGAACATCTTATATTAACAAGTGAGACATCTGAAGCAAGGTCATAAAAAAAAATTATTTTTCCGAAAATTACTCTACATTTAGCACCAGACATTTGAAAGTATTAATGAAAGTATATAAAATAATAAATACGTTATTCGATTACTTTCCAAAATGCTTTGAACTATTTTTATTATGAAGTAAGTCGATGAATAGATTCAAATTTAAATAGATGTGAATCTATTTAAAGTTTATAGTTTATAAGATAATTAGTTGAAATTTCTTGTCCATCGCTTTCTATACTACAAATCGAACACAAAGTGATGTCAACAAGTTACATCTCATTTTTAATATCTCTTTTTTTTACAGACGCCCAATAGTCCAGCTGAATGGAAAATAGTGGCTCGCGATTTCCAGCACATGTGGAATTTTCCGAATTGCATCGGATCCATCGACGGGAAGCATATCACAACCCGGCCACCCCCAGGGAGCGGCTCGTACTTTTTTAATTATAAAGGTACGAATAGCATCATCCTCATGGCAGTTGTGGACGCACGATACAGATTCCTCTACGTTGATGTCGGCACAAATGGACGCGCATCGGACGCCACCGTCTGGGATAATTGTTCCTTGAAAGTGCGCATTGAAGACGGAACGATGGGATTGCCAGCAGACTCAGCTCTGCCCGGTAGCAACAAGGTGCTTCCGCACGTTTTTGTCGGTGACGATGCGTTTCCGTTGAAACCTTTTCTTCTGAAACCCTTTCCTTTCAGAAGTCAGAATAACTCGAAAAGGATATTCTCGTATAGATTGTCGCGAGCCAGGAGAACTGTCGAGAATGCTTTCGGGATCATGGCCAATAGATTTCGGTGTTTACTCACACAAATCTGTTTGCATCCCGAAAAAGTGCAGAAAATTGTTTTGGCTTGTGTTGCTCTTCACAACTTCCTCATGACCGAGAACGCTGCTGAGTATTCGTCGGGTTCAATGGTGGACTCTGCAAATGTTGTCACAGGTGAGCTACAACCCGGAATCTGGCGAGAGCAACAACTTCTCGTACCCTTGCAGGTACGCGGTCGCCGTGCTGCAGAGGAGGCAAAGGCAGTACGCCAACAATTCTGCGAATACTTCAATGCAGAAGGAAGTGTCCCTTGGCAAGCAAAAACGGCGGGGATCGAATAAAAATACAAAAATCGGACTTGTTTTCTTTAGGGTATATACCAATATCCGTCTTTCAAGCCATGTTAATTTAGTACGGTTTATTCACACTAATTCAGTATTTGAAAATGGTTAAATAAATCCATTGATATTATTTAAGGACACGGTCCTTGTGAGAACAAAGTCCGTGGGCGGTTGACAGACGTTTCTGACACTCCCGTTATAGCATAGCTGAATAATGGTTCGACTGTTTTTAGAACTCGGGTGGTTTTCATAATTTTTCAGGAAATTATTTATTTTGAAAAAACTTACAAATGAGTTCTAGAACCCCTATTGTTTAATATATTTGCCATTCCTGTACTGATAACACGATGGAAGAAAAATCTTTTTGATGGGTTTCAATGCAAGTTTCCAAGAGAGCCATTTTTTCACAATTTCTTGTTTTAGTTTTATTTTGGAGAAAGTCAAATTAGGTACAAACGGCTACTTTATGGGAGGTTAGGGCTACGTAGTTCTGCGCACTCCAAATCCCGCCTCGTACCCCTTGCCCTCGCGTATTTTTTTTAGGGCGGGGGAGGGGGGCGGGCTTGTCCGCCTACTGTTTCTTCGACTTCAGTAGACGAACCACTGGACACACGAGCCAATTAGGTCGTTAGACTCGTGGGAAATTACGACATAACATGAAAGACTAATCAACTTTAAAAACTTTATTTTTTGGTATGGTTGCATTAGGATTGATTGTCATAAATATGGAAATTTTCGAATACTGGTAATACTGAGACACTTGTACACATAATTGCAGAATGTGCGTTGGTACAAGTAACTCTGATTTCAAAAGAAGATACTAACATAATTAACATTTCATCATGCATTAAAATAGCCCTAATTTCCATGAAAAATGTCCATCACAAGAATATTTTATACGTGGTTGAATTATATGCTGCTTGATTTTGTGGTACTTATTATGGTAGGAAATGAAGAAATAGCCCCCATGTAAGTTAGGCTGATATGGAAACGGTAATACTGTACTGATTGTATTTTGAACAATGATAAGTATGAGTATTATAGAAACAAGTAGAAAATTTTTACATAGCGGTATAATTTTAGCATAATTTTATACTTGAACACTGACTTTCTTTAAAATATATAAATATGATAAAACATAGTAATTTACGTCATTTGGTACTTTTGCAAGCCACGGTATTGCACATCATTGGAACTAAAATCGCGCCACTGTTATCTTTAATTTCTGGAGAAAGTCATTATAATAATTCTATTTCAGAAAACAAGAGAAGCAATAACATATGTATAAGAATTTTTTGTTACCCACCTCGGGCTGAGAATGTTGTGTTTCATCCAATGATGAAGTAGAGGCGCAATGAACGTCACCTTCGTCTAAGAACGTCAGTAGATTGTAGCACCACCATTTGGGAAAATATATTTGATCAGTTCCTGCACCTGATTTCAGGGAATCTCTTTTAGATTTGTTCTCGCGCCTGAACTGCGATCGAAGAGTATTTATTTTCTTTTTTATTTCCTCAGGAGTTAGTGCAATCTCAGGCTTCATTTCCTCTACAATATTGTTAAGTGCTATACTTCGGGGAGATCTATCTCTGTAGTCACTACTTCTCACTTTCCATAAACATGGGTGCATTCTTAAAATTTCAATGAATAATGTGGTCGACCGCCTAGACCAGTCAGCACGCGGCGGCGGAGGTGAAGGGAGAGCACAACTAATCGCAGACATCCTTCATATACGAAGTCTCACGGACCACCATGGAGCTAGGATATATGGAGGGAGCATAGCGCACTCCGATCGGGCTCAATTTGGCTGCAAAAGTTGAATGAGTCTGGCACTCTCAATGCCCGAAACGTCATAAATCTGAGCCAACCACAGACGCTTGGCTGAAGTTGGCTCCACCCACCTTCCCTACAACCCCACCTCATTTTCCAAAGCAAGATTAGTACCTCACCACAAGTCAGAGGGTGAGGTGTGCGTGCAAGTCGCTCTAACTTGTTATAATCAAGGGCCTGTAATCTTCATAGTTTTCAACTCTTAATGTACCTTTGCTAGAAATTTTGATATTATTAAGTGTCCTCAAGTGAGGAAACACAATTTATTATCTTTCGGAGTCTTAGAATCCCAAATTAATGATTGACGCTGGAAAACAGCTGGAAGAGCATTCAGCGAGCGTGTCCGCACTCTCGCGTAGTAAGTAGGTAACTGGCTTCCGTGCTGACCATGGAGCTAGGATATATGGAGGGAGCATAGCGCACTCCGATCGGGCTCAACTTGGCTGCAAAAGTTGAAAGACTCGGGCAGTGTGAATGCCCGACACGTCACAATTCTGAGCCAACCACAGACGCTTGGCTGAAGTTGGCTCCTCCCACCTCCTCTACCACTCCCCTCCTATTTTCCGAAGCAAGATTAGTACCACACCACAAGTCATAGGGTGAGGTGTGCGTGCAAGTCGCTCCAATTTGTTATAATCAAGGGCCTGTAATCTTCATAGTTTTCAACTCTTAAAGTACCTTTGCTAGAAAATTTGATATTATTAAGTGTCCTCAAGTGAGGAAACCAATTTATTATCTTTCGGAGTCTTAGAATCCCAAATTAATGATTAGAGATTAACTCAACAGCTGGAAGAGCATTCAGCGAGCGTGTCCGCACTCTCGCGTAGTCAGTAGGTAACTGGCTTCCATGCTGACGTCACACTTGCGAGACGGCTATTGGTTACCACAGACAGAGGAGAAATCTCAAAAACTGGTTCTCTTCACAGACGGCTATGCTCCCTCCATATATCCTATCTCCATGGTGCTGACGTCACACTTGCGAGACGGCTATTGGTTACCACAGACAGAGGAGAAATCTCAAAAACTGGTTCTCTTCACAAACGGCTATGCTCCCTCCATATATACTCCCTCCACGCGGACCACTGAGCAGTACTGGCACAGCGTCTCCATGAACATGCTCAACCTATCGCGCAGAGACCGATCAGAAAAGTTCACACTCCTGTACGCTGCCACAACGCGAAAGAGAGCAGAGTTGCGGCAGAAAGAGAGAAAATGGGTGGAGCTAGCGCTGCCGCGCACAAATGTTCTCAGCTTTGTTCACCGTCTAAAGGCCAAACTACACGCACGCTTTTTTCACCGTCACCGATCATCATGAGAAGCATTAAGCCCCGCCCACCAGTAAGCAGTGAGCGTGAACGTTCACTGCCGAGCTTATACACGCGCGCTCTTCACCGTCACCGTTCATTGTAATTGACGCTGATTAGGGAAAATATCTAACATGCTTGATATGCCGGTGACGGTCATAAGGATCGGTGCCGCTCGCGAAATTAGGGTCATATTGGCTTGCAGTGGGTGGAGCTTAGCTGCATTGGGTGGGGCTAAGCGGCTCTCATAAGGATCGGTGACGGTGATGAGCGTTCGTGTATTCGGGCCTTAATATGGGCTTTAGCCACCACGTCCTCAGCTTCACCCTTCGTCTACCGAAAACTTAATCCTCAAAATTGTACTACCATCATCCAATTCGCGGATTGGAAACGTACTGATAAATTCGGACTGGATTTACACATGACAATTGTATATCTTACCTCCAATACTCAAATTCATGTCATTATAAGGCAATGGCACCACACCGTTTTTAAGAAGTACTTGTTGTTTTGAATGGTGAAAGGATTCTTCTGTAATCTGTTTTTCGAAAATGGCGGCTACACACAAAATAATGTTTGCACAAATTAGATTCCTTAATTGAACCCAAAATTTCATTTCCACTTGTTCTTATCCACTCTATAAAATTTGCATGAGGATAATGGAAGTACTTAATAACAGGTTGATCTCTGTAATTATTTTCACATCTGATAAAAGAACATTTCTTTGTTCTAATTGTAGGCGCCATTCTTGCTGATACCGACGAGAAACTGGGCGCGTTGTTGTTGTCCAAGTTGTCGTACAGCTGACTCGATATTGTCACATATTATTGCCAGATAGTGCATCTCTCTTTATCTGGGTTGCTATTCGTTCTGGGCCCGTGACGTCACCACACCCAGGGCTCTTTCAAGAAATTACTTGAATGCTCCTACCTGTCTTATGTATACCGTGAGTCAAGCCAAGTCCGTCAAGAGTGCCGAAAGAGAGCAAAAGAGAGCACGCATGCCCAAATATGGTGTGGCTGAGCCGTAAGTGTGAGTGTGACTGACGGAAAAACTGATCGTGTGAAAGCCCCTTTAAGTACCCTCCTATGCTCGGTATGTTTTTTCTATGTGAATAAGTTTAGGTAGTTGGAAAATTCGTTGTACTTTAAATTTATTCCCGGTGCATGTTTTCTGATTTCTAAGGCTTCTGCAATTTTGACTGATGCTGTGTCGGAGTAAGTGTGCTGAAAGCTGGAAGAAATTCATCCAAGTTGGGTGGTTCTTTTTGGTGATCGTCTCTGAAGTGTTAGAAGATGCTGCTGGATGGAAAACGATGCTGTTTTGTTCTTCTCTCCAGCGTGCAGGTGGTGTGTCCTACGTAGGAAGCCTGACAGCTTTCTTCTGGGCAGGTAAGCTTGTAGACCCCGCCCGCGCGCTGAAGATCCGGTTCTCGAAGTCTGGTAGTGAAGAATGTTGCTAGTTTTCGTGGCGTGAAATACGGCCTAACGACAATTTCCTTAGAAGGATCGATTGTACAGGTGTGTTGCGAAACTGTATTCGTGAGAAAATCTGCATCTTTTTTGTAAGTTCCGAGGTTATGGAGTTCGACGTAGAGGTCAACTGTTTCTGCTGGGCCATTCTGACCACAACCATAATATCTATTTAAAAGTGTTTTCACTATCTTGTCTAAAATCATTTAAGGGAAGCCGATGTAGTTAATACTTGTTTAATGCGGTTTATTTTTTCCGTGCATGTCTCCCATGTCGAGCAATATTTCAATGCGCGATGAAGTAGTGTCTTTGCAATTGATTTCTTGTAAGACAGGAGCACCTGGGAGGTGAAGTGAGTGTATGAGCCATTATCCATAGGTTTAACGTAGACAGAAGTCGAAAATTGTTTTCCTTTTAGTTCCATGCGGACGTCCAAGAATTGAAACTGGTTGTCTTGCATTTCTTCGTGAGTAAACCGCCGAACCGAATTGCTGTGCATTCTTCTTTTGAAACAATGAAGGTGATGCGCACTTGAAAATACAGCCTGAATATCGTCCACATACCGCTTGTAGTATTTTGGGTTTGATATTTTTTGTTTCAAAAGCAGGTGTTCTTCCAGTTGTGACATGGAGAAGTCGGCGAACGTTGGCCCCAGTGGTCTACAAGTTTACCTGCCCAGAAAAAAGCTGTCAGGCTTCCTACGTTGGACACACCACCTGCACGCTGGAGAGAAGAGCAAAACAGCATCGTTATTCATCCATCAGCATCTTCAAACACTTCAAATTCGATCACCAAAAAGAACCACCCAACTTGGATGAATTTTTTAAAGCTTTCAGCATAATGCACACTTACTCCGACACAGCATCAGTCAAAATTGCAGAAGCCTTAGAAATCAGAAAACATGCACCGGTAATAAATTTAAAGTACAACGAATTTTCCAACTACCTAAACTTATTCGCATAGAAAAAATATACCGAACACAGAAGGGTACTTAATCGTCAAAGACTCAACCAGTGTTGCCAACTGGCATATTTCACTGCCAAATTTGGTCATTTTTGGCAGTGAAAAGTCATTTTGGCAATGAAAAATTACAATTTGGCATTAGGCATTGAAAATAATGGAATTTGGCAGTGGAAGCTATTTTTGGCATTTAACTAGTAAGGAGTCACTTTGCCATTTTTACCTATTGAGCAAACGGGTTGGCGCCTTTTTGGACATAGTGAGCATGGAGAGCTGCAACGTAATACGTATTATCGAAGATCGAAAGAGTCTGGTTCAATCTTCGATCAACGTGTTCGTAACTCAACGGTTGGCCGGTTGCCCCGCAGCCACCTAGCTTCGGCGGCCCTTTCCGAGCCACAGTTCACTTCACAGGTGCGTGAGGGTCAGTAACTGTTGTGGTTTTTATTTTGTGTCAGTGCTGTCGTTATGTTCAGCTATTGAAAGCTAAACTCGTCATTATGTCGAAGTGGAATAAGTTCTGTGACTCGGGACGTACCTACAGAGTGGTATGGAAGAAAGAGTTTCCATGGCTGACAAAAGTCAAAGATGGTACCCAGACTGTTTTTTGTAAGGTATATTCCAAGAATATGCACCCCAGTAAAACTACGATTATGCTGCATGCTGACAGGAAAGAACACAAAACAAGGGCTTCCGTAGTTAGCTCTGAATGTGAGATCTAACATTTTTCTGAGAGCTGCGAAAACTCAGGGACCTAGGGATGAAGTGAATAAAGCTGAGTTAGAACTCGCATGGGTTATCAGCTGTCACAGTTCAGTGTCTGCCACAGATCATTAATATTTTGTGCGAAGTAATTAGGAATAATTCCGCCAGAAGTAAATTAGAGAACATGCGGCTTTACCGAACAAAGTGTTCTATGTTAGTTACGAAGGAGATATCACCAGCGCTTGAAAAGGAACTACGGGATAAAATTGCCTAAGTTAAAAAATAATGCTTGATGATCGACGAGTCGACTGATCTATCAAGTGACAAGAACTGGTGTGTTTGCGTTCGATACTATGATAGCAGTCCTCAAAATATCGTAACTTCACTGTTGGGGCTTGTGCCTGTGCTAGAAACAACAGGTGTTTGTTTCACGCAACTACATCACTACTTGAGAAGAATAACATGGCTTTGAAAGACTGTATTGGCTATTGCAGTGACGGTGCTAGCAATGTGACAGGAGGACACAATTCTCTCTTGTCGCATTAAAAACGAATCTCTCACTTGCATAAAAATGGGGTGTACGTGTCGCATTTTAGCGCGTTGTATTCAGCACTGATATCCAAAAGGCATCTTCAGCACTTTGTATTCAGTGAAAGATGTCTTTTAGATATTATTGTTGAAAATATTTTGTGAAACGCTCATTATTTTTATTGTAGTGTTTGTATCATGGGATAAATTTTTGTTCATTTTAATTCTAAAATTTCAAACACCCTAAAAGGTTGTACATTGACTTCAATTTCACCCTATTTTATACAATTATTCAAAACTTAAATGTACACGAAAGGATAAACGTGAAAAAGGTTTTCACAGAAATATTTTAGGGGTATCTTGGTTATATTTACCAACGTTCGTGACTTTTTGGCAGTAAAGCGCTGGATTTGGCAGTGAAGCTTGAGCAATTTGGCAATAGGTCACTTACAGGATCTGGCAACCCTGGACCATGGTAGACTAAAGGAGGTAACGTCACTTCTATGGGGACGTCAGTGCACATTCGCAAACTCGACTAGCCAATAGAAAGGCTTCATTTCACACAAGCCGGATGACGTCACTAGGGTGACGTGACGTCAGCAGCGGCAGCGTACTCTGCCTTCCAGACGTACGATCAGAAACAGAACCGACAGCCGGTGTTGCTTCCGCACGACGGATTTTAGAAAAATAGAATTCCGTCCGCCTCCGAGCTTTTCCACCGATACTAAACGGTTATCGATCTCCGAGTTCATCATACGGACAGCTTCTTAAATTAAATGCTCAATTGAAACAATAGGAAAATTAATTTAATTCAGTTCAGTGATACTTTTCTATACTGATGAAGCAGACGATTGCGCGCCGTGTTCAATTGTAAAAAGGATCATATAAAATTCAACATAGAGATATCGTTTATTTGTAATAAAAAGTGCGACATAAGAATTCCGCTTATAAGTTCATGAACGAAACAGCGGGAGAATGTATTTTCAAATGTATATGCGTTTCGAGCATTCAAATTTTTCGAGTAATGCCAACACCCTAAGAAATTGCAAAATTTTCTTTCAGGCGCCATTCCTGCTTCAATACCAAAGAAACTCGAACACATTGAGTACTTGAACACACACCCGTTATAAACTATTGCATTTCTCAAAGTTACATAACGAACAGAGGGCTGATTAGATTTGGTTAGATGTTAGTTTAAGCCTCTTCATCCGCAACACAGGTGATCCATAGATCCACAGTGAAGAAGGATTAGATTAGATGATAGTTCTAGCCTCCCAAACCGCTAAAAGAAAGGGTTCCGAAGAGAGGAAGGCACCATTTAGTATGGAGTTGTGGGAACGCGGAATCTATCCACAATGTGCGTAGAAACGGTGAGTTTAGTAAGAAGTTTATGAAATAAGATGAAATTTGAAGAAGAATGTAGTAAGTGATTAAAAACAGGACAGCAGTGAACCGTAGAAAAGATGGCTCGTTTCAAAATGACAAAAAAAAAACTATTCTACTTCAATGAAATGAAGGCTTACCTAACCTTTAGCTCAAGACCTCCTACATTCGCCATTGGAGTGCTAAGAACAGAGAGCATTGGTTATTGCTATGCGGGAAAGTTATAATTACCAGCATTTATGATACATGGTAGCACGGATTATATAAAGAAACGATAAGACGAAAAAATATAAAAGAATATGACATCGTTTAGCACCTCTCGCCGCAAAAAAAAGGAGTTTCACAAACAGGAAGAAAGAAGGCACCATTTGGCAGGGCATTAAGAGATCAGGGAATCTATGTACAAGGTGTGTTCTTGCAGAAGATATTTTAGATGGGAGCAGCAAGGTAGGAAGTTTATGATAAAAATTATACGTTGAATGTTAGGTTTCAAAGAACAGGATTGCAATGAACTGAGAAATAGTCGGTTCACACTAAACAACATTATGTTAGATAATTAGTAGTACAAGCCTCTCTAACCACAACAAAGTTCTATCAAATAGATGAAGGAATCATTCAATGTCAACTTGAAAGAACGGGGAATGTATGCACAAGGTTTGTTCCCACACAAGACTCCATGCACGAAACTAATAGCAAATAAAGAGGGCAGTTCATGAAACCAGGTAATAGGTGAAGGAAAACGCCAGAAATGGTGAAAAATTGACAGCAGTGAATTGAAATAGGATGGCCCATAATAAAACAAAAACCTACGCTCTCTAAATAAAAAAGGTAATTTCCTAATTAGAACTCAAAGTCAGGAACCCCAATTAATTTGATACAGATTCGTTTGGAGCGCTACACGCAGGAATACTACACTCGAGAACAGCAAGTCAGAAAATAACGGAGGAGCAGTACAAGACCGTCACTGTACATATTACTTATTAGGATACAAAAAATAAACATACAGAAAATGTGTCTGTAACACCCAGCTTAAGTAACGTACCGAGTATTTTTGTGGAGTGGGAGGGCTCCCTTTAGCATGGAGTGTATGAGCTGATAGAAATAAATTAAAGTCCATAATTATTATTATAATTATTATTATATAAGAAAGTTTTAGCCTCCCTTTACCACGACAAACATGCTCAAAGAGAAGAAGGATGAAGGCAACATTTAATATGGAGTTGAGGGAACGCGGAATCTATGCACAAGGTGCATAGAAACCGTAAGCTAAGAAAGAAGTTCATGAAACAAGAAAAAGTTTAAGAAAAAAGTAGTAGTTGCTGAAAAACAGGACAGCAGAGAACCGAAAAAAGATGGTCCGTAGTAAAACAAACACCTATTCTATTTCAACAAAAAAAGCCTACCTAACCTTTAGCTTGGGCCCTCACGTAATCCCCTGGGAGTGCTAATTCCCATAGATACAATAAGGTTAAGATTATAAGTTAGTTTAAGCCTCCCTAACCGCTGCAAAAATAGAGCGTATCGAAGAGAGGAAGGAGGAAGGCACCATTTAGTATGGAGATAATAAAATGAGGAATCTATGCAGAAAGGGCATAGAAACAGTGAGATGGTAAAGAAGTTCATGAAATAAGATAAAAGTTGAAGAAGAAAGTCAGAGGTGCTGAAAAACAGGACAGTAGTGAACCGAAAAAAGTTGGTCCTTAACATAACAAAAAACCTTTATATTTCAAAAAAAAGAAGGCCTACCTAACTCTCAGCTCGGGCCCTCACATTTTTCCCCTGGGAGCGCTAATTCCCATAGATACAATAGTTGTATCCCCCTGAGGGGCCCATAGATACAATAGTTGTATCCCCCTGAGGGACCCATAGATACAATAGTTGTATCCTCCTGAGAGGAATCAAAGTCCATTATTTTGTTCATTCTCTGATGCGTTTCCCTAAAAAAGCTACCGCATTCAATATCTCTCCGAAGTTATTCCACAACATTTTTCTGTATAAAAAATAATAAATATTTAAATTGTAAATAAATACAAATGACAGCAGTGAAGCGAAAGGTGGTCAGCAACGGAATCAAAAACGCATTCTATTCCAACATATGAATGGCTTAAGTAAGTCACTTGCAGGACTTTGCATGTTCTCCCTTACCCTATTGAAAATCGAGGGCGGTGCACCGGTGGAATATGAGTGGAAACATGGACGATTTGAGGTTGGTTTACCGTCTATTTGAGGGTCAAATGTCCAGTCTCCGCGACCATACCGCGCCCTCAATACGCCCATACTGCGACCAACTTTGGTCGGTGAACAGCTTCAAATCAACCTCAACCCAACTCTACATCCAATGAATCGCTCGCTTCGCAACCTTAATCAACTCCAAATCACGGGTGGCCACCTCTACGCAATCGCTTAAAAAACGCTCCCAGCTGCCAGTGTATGACGTCACGAGCATATATACATATGGTTGTGACGTCATACACTGGCAGCTGGGAGCGTTTCTTATCCATCGTACAGAGATCACCTGTGATTCTGATTTTGCTAGGGTGAAGAAGCAACAATATTAACATACCATGCTAACCGCACACCAATATTAAATATCATATACCCTTATTTTGGATATATGAATCAATTGCGCAACCTTATCCAATGGGTAGATTTCTGAATGTCAGTCCCCCCCATTTGCAAGAATTTAATTTTTACATTGAAAAGTGCTGTAAAGAGCAATATGTTCATGCAAATATAATTTATTGAACGTAAGCAAATAAAGTTTTGTCACTTGCAAATGAGTATTACGGAAGGGTATCATGGGTGCCATGGCCCACTCATTGTGGCTGACTTCCTTAATGAATAACTTATGGTTCCAAATTTAATATGGTACCATACATGCCATTCACTAACAGGCACTGCTAGCTTGGATGTATATCTTTCCTTCACAATTCTGTGAAAGACATATTAATTATTTTTCATTTTTGTAGTATTTGCGCAGTATTTTAATGAATAAACCGTTAATCAGCTGTTCTGGACAATAAAAAAGAAAATAGAAGTACTGTTAAAAATATAGAGAATAATAGTTGAAAAAACATTAATATCACTTATCATCAACAATTAAGAATACATATGTATAATACATAAAGCTATTATATCAAAAAATTTGTAAGAATTGAAAAAACTTGTATCAATTAGCTAATGAAATAAGAAAATTAAAGAAATAATATTGATGTTTTCTCAAAATAATGTAATAGTCAGAACTCACATATGTGCGCTGAGATCACACTGCATCACTCAAAAAGCTATCACTATTTCAGTTATTTACACACATTGCAAAATTGAAAACTTTCAATAAAATACACTTTAAATGAGAAGCCTTCCAAGCAAATACTACTTTTTTTTGTCACCCTTGTAAAACTTTTGTCATGTTGAAAAAAAAATCGTTTCACAAATATTTTCCATGTCTTGCTGGATAAACGATATTTATTACTTCATTTACATCAATAATTGGAAAAAATAAATTCTTCAATGCTTCCCACACTTGCAATTGTACCAATCGTGTCAGGTCACCATTGTCATCAAAACGTTTAGAACAAGGTTTGTCACGTCTATTATTCATGCCCTTCACTGCTAAGTAACTCGAATATGACGAATGCTTAATATAGATTTCTATGGAACATTAATTCACGAACAACTGAATTACAATGAGTTGTACCACAAATTATGACTACTCTGTGTGTTAGGAGTATGGAGGCTGTTTATCTACGCGTAGTTCGGTTAAATTTGAAACGCAGGGAACATTTTCGTTTCAAAAATATAGTTGTTCAAAACCTAATGAAACAAAAAAATGGTAACACGTTTGCTTCAGTTACTTAAATGTATTCAAATTCACATAAACTGCCCTCTTGCTGTTGATAGCTAAGCAATGAATGTCCTAAACATGAAGAGCACAGTAACTACTTCACTTCAGACAGTCACAAAATTCAAACTACGGCGATGCACGCCTGACTCATGCTGCACCGTGGCTGCGGCCGAGCTTAACGTATCGCACACAAGACGTCCGACTCAAGGGCTGCATCCTGCATCAGCAATAGATCGATTTGTCGTTAAAATTACCCCTCAAAAATAGTTTTATATGTGTTTTTGACAATTTAAATAGGTTTTTCACACAACTGAATTATTTTTGCTGAATAAAACTATAATTTGTGATTTCTTTCAGTTGATTGATGTCAATACCGGATTGTGAAATCAGACTAAACAACCACATACGCTACGTTCATCTGAGCAGCAGATACTGTATATGCGTGCTTGAAAAATTGCTCAAAGAATGATGCATGCCAAATGGGTTATATGGTAGGAATAGGCCTACTCAATACCATCATTACGAAATTAAGTCATTTCTATCATCTATATAAATAACTTTATAAATAACTTTATATCTTTATATCCTCTTAATTCAATATACATATAGACATTTATTGCTATAGTAACATATGACAAACGATGTTAGCATTTTTTTTTGTAAAAACTAGCCCTTCGAAACTCATTGAACGACTGAAAAAACTAGAACTGTGAACCTGCGAATACAGTAATTCGGAATATACATATTATTGTAACGTATTCATATTTCTTGATATCTGTCATATATATCTGCACTCATTAATGACTGAAATAACTATTCATTTACTTAATTGGTACATTTTATGCAAATTACTCCGTTTTCTTGGCGTACGATATCAACCCAATGTTTGGGCAATGATAATTTATATTTTTACAAATTTTACTAAATTACGATATTTTAATTCATATGAGATAGTTTCCACTTATGTGAATATCGTACATAGATACATACACTGTTAGTTCATTATTAGAAATAAAACTATTTACTACATTGTCCCAATTACAAGTTGATATAATAAATAAATATATCTTTTTTTGATATTGTCTTACTATTAGCCTATTATTGTAATCCAAGATTCCAATATCAGGCCAATAAATAATTATCAACCCAATATTGACCTAATAATTTCTTGCTACCTGGGTATGTTTATCATTTTAAATGAAACGACAAACAGTTGCAGTGTTTAAAATTAATATTTCGCCATGTATTGTTGAACCCCATCATGTATAATCACAGCATGAAATACAGTATTCACCTCCGTTACATAAATAATAATTTTATGATATTGTTGAAATGTATTTGGCTACGCCTGTGCATTTATATCCCAACAAGTTAAATATAATTGAAACGTTCCACAATACACCTCGGCAATTTGATGCACTTTCACTCGACCATAGAGTTGATCATATTTTAAAACGGGAAGTAAACTATTGGCATGAGTCATATTTACCGCATTTGGTTTGGGTGCACATTTAGAACCAGTTGCTGCAGCTACTGACGATCTGCGATAAGGATTAATTTATGCAATTGAGAATTAACCACAAATGCAGAGCAGTAATTATTGAATGGGAGAGGGCATGAGAAACAAGTGTCAGAAAAACGCGGTATCAGCGATTCTGAGCCAGATGGCCGTCCTTGGCCAAGTCAACCTCGAATCGCTACTAGATGCCGCGAATTAAAGACGGTGTATGGACGGGAGGCCACGGATGGCAGTGCCAATCATAACATGCTCGTAAATTGGGCGGTGTACCGTTGTTTTATCGGTCGGACGGCCGAATGACCAATAAATCGCGGATAATAAGCCCTGTCAACCATATTCCACCGGTGCACCGTCCTCGATTTTCAATAGGGTAGAACAGCAAATTTTCAATGTAAATACTAACAAGTTCTGCAGATTGGCTTAGAGTATGACTTGGAATCAGCCTCTCTTACCACAAGGTAGCTTTTCAAAGAGAGGAAGACACACCTTTAAGTACGGAGTACATACAGTCAATGAGGAATTAATACACAAGGTGTGTTTACACACAAGATACGCAACGCATAGAAACAGAAAGTTGAAAATAAAGGTTATGAAAAAAATCAGAGCTGAAGAAGAAAGCCATAGGTGATGTAAAAACAGCATAGCAGAGCGCCACAAAACGATGGTCCTTGCAATTTTTTAATTGCAACAAAAAAAAGGCCTAGCAAACTCTCAGCTCGATACATTACATCACTAAATTTATAAGAGTACTGAGCAAAATAAAAGCCAACAACTCATCCCTGCATAAATGAATAAATATTTTTACCACCTAAAAATGTATTTCGCTTCTAAAATCTCGACACAACGTAACTTTCGGACGATAATGAATTATATAAACTATTTTCCTATCAAAAACAATAATTAGAACACCATCGCTCAAGGCTCGTTTCAACATTTCCAGGCTAGTAAGTTCTAAAATGTACACACAAGACAACATAAAACTGAATTCAAATCTTCGAAAGAACTAGCAGTAAATAATGACTTAGAAAACATCACAGAGCGCAAAAATGGAAGCACTCTCAATACATTAAGGCATCTTCAAACATCAGTATCAGTGCTCTGTGCACCGGTAAGTAAGGAAATACAAAAGTAGAATGAACATTTTTAATTCTAAAAGGAAAAAAAGCATAATATACTATAAAGACAAACGATAGAATGTTCAGTTAGGATTAAAATTACTCTTTGTATGCGAATTCTTCTAACTACCTGCAATTCTGAAACCTATGACCTATTTTATACCAACTATGGGAATGATGCTCGAAATTAATTGTTCATAACCGTATCATATTCTCCAAAAACAATCGTACGATTATCAATAAGCAGAAGTAAAACCAGAGGGACGTTCAGAAGAGAAGAGCATTGATCAATAACAAAACATTATTGTGCTACAGGTAACTTTTCAAAGAGAACATAAATTCAGTACAGGCTGCTGGGAAGTCCATTCTAGCATAAACTTCAGAATGTCAAAACTGGCGAGGTGAGCCTAACTCAAGCTACGAGAGTATTTTCAAAGCCAGTCTAAAGCTTTTCACAGAATTCATTTTGAAACCAAAACAGCGAATTTATATAGGATTGTAAAGGTTTCCACGAGTAAGTTACAAGTAACTTTTTCTGCCGAGTTCCAATTACGAGAAAAAAAACAAGGATTACAAATTGGTATGGCACTTAAATACAAAGGAATGCTAATTTATAACGCTTTAATCTAACAATGCACTCGGCCGAACCAACAAATTACCCTTGCACTATTATTATTATTATATAAGAAAGTTTTAGCCTCCCTTAACCACGACAAAGATGTTCCAAGAGAGGAAAGAGGAAGGTACCATTTAGTATGGAGTTGAGGGAACGCGGAATCTATGCACAAGATGCACAGAAACAGTAAGCTAGGAAAGAAGTTCATGAAACAAGAAAAAAGTTGAAGAAGAAAGTATTAGGTGCTGAAAAACAGGAAAGCAGTGAACCGAAAAAAGATGGTCCGTAACAAAACAAAAACCTATTTTATTACAACAAAAAAAAACCTACCTAACCTTTAGCTCGGGCCCTCACATGGTTCCCCTGGGAAAGCTAATTCCCATAGATACAATAGTTGTATCCCCCTGAGGGGAGTTAACCTTGCACTACCGTCCATTATTGTGTTATGCAATAGACAACATTGTACCACATAATAGTTCACAGCCTTAAATTATGAACAGACCAATAAAAAATTTTATCACTAGTTCGGTACCATAGACCACCTCACAACCCCATCACTATCATTTTTTGCTTTTAGTTTATCAAACAGCTGAGTAGAGTGAGTGACACAAAGACCAAAATTAAGCTTTCTTATATTTAATCGGAATGTATGAAGTTCTGCTGTACAGCAGCAGCAACATGAAGTTATAGGTTTTAAAGAAGGAAACAGTAATTCACCCTAACTTATTTCAAACGAAATACCGGGACACATGGCATAAAATGATTTTGCACACACAAGTGCTTTCAAGAAGCAGCTCAAGAAACCATTTAAAATTAACTGATTAATTTGATCTGACACAATGTATCATATTTTACTTTTAGAGCACCATGTTGACAAAGGGTCAGGAGAAATGGGCAGTGGAATCCCTTGCGCACCATTTTATCAAGTTTACCTGCTGTAAAACATGTACACTGCAGAGGTCTATTGTAAGCTCTGACTGACTGTAATGTTCTACATCTGAAGAAAAACTAGACTAAGTACATTATTATTTAAGAACAGCAGGTGAGAGATTTAGGTCAGTTCTCATGAAATAATTCACTAACACTTTTGCAGAAGCCTGGTGAGTGACTAATTTTATTGAAAAGATAGAGGAAAACCCTCTCACAACAAGGAATAGCATTTAAGAAAAATTTACTGCAAAATTTCAGTCTCTTGTACTGATCATCAGATTGGAGATACTTTTTAAAAGACCCAAACAGAAGGAAATTGAAATATTTTACACTAAGAATGGAACATATAGTATAGTCAGACAAAGATGTTTTTTTCTTCAGCTGTTGCTGATACACGTCTGTATTCATGGCAATGTAACCGAAGATATAAGTGGCAGCATCTTCCACTTTCACTGAAGCCAAAAATTCCTTCAATATCGGTGGGTCCGTTGAATACCACGACAGCCTTTTGCGCCCCTTCATCCATTTCAATGATGGGTGGAATTATATCACTTTCTTCATGTACCTGGAAGGCAAAAATAAATATTAGTGAATTTGTCACATCAACAGTTCCTGAATTAGATTTGGCTCAATAAGCATGCATTTCAGTTGCATTAGTGAGGGTACAGATTGAAATATGTTAGAGAAAACAAAAGGCAGAGTTAATATAATAAATATAGGTGCAGCTGGGAGTATTTAATAAATAGGGTCAGTTATACAGAGAGAAAACACTGAATATAAAGCAGTATTAAAATGCACACATAAGGAAATGGAGACAATGACACACTAGAGTGTAATACAAACTTTAAAAATATCAGTCGCACTGGGAGAAAAGGGAAGGAAAAAGCCAGAGAAAAATCATTGGTGAAAAAATAAGGGGAAAAAGAGAAAATTACACTATAATGGGGTAATAGACCGGAAAGTGTGACATACATAGCTTCAGGTACAACCAAATAAGTTAATTAAGGGGGTCCTCCGGGGGCCCTTTTCTCTCCGATGGTCATTTTTCATTTTATTGTTGAAAAAGAACCCTTAGGTGGTGGACTATTCGGTCCTAAAATTTTATGGTTCTACGGACAATAGATACCCCCCAGGGGAGGGGTAAGGGGACCAAAACCTTAAATTTTCGAGTCCATTTCGACCCCATATAAAAAGAAAACAAAAGAAGAAATGGAAAATTTGCAAATGTACTTTTGTTAGATATGTTCCAAGAATTCTAAAACTGTCTTTGTTTTTGTTCTAGCATAAAAACTCAATGAGTTCTATTCTTTTGAAATATCATACCAGTGGACTAAAAACCAATATGTCGAATTTTTTCAAAAACTAAGACCTGAATAAAAAAAAATGTATAGAGGAAATTGTGTTTCTTTTCAAAAGTTACATATAATAGTCAAATTTCATAAGAATCTAACTGAAAACAAAAAATTTCATAATTTTTATACATATACATATACCGGGCTTATCCTCCCCATGGGAGGGTAGCCGACAGCAGGCCACAATCACCACACTTAGTCACTAGGAGGCGAGAGAGGCAGCACTGGCCGCACCTGAACTGCCAGGATCAGCAGTAGCCCAGCACAACCACCTTCGACAGTCAGGCCCGACAGCAACAGCTGGTTTACCCCGACCGCTTCATTGAGTGCAGCCCCTCCCCCGCACGTGACAGGTCAACCCCATGACACGCGGGCAGCTTCCAGTAACGCGTCAAAAATAAAATTACCTCCTTATACACTGCCCCCACTCACTTCTGTCCGCAGCCATCCCTCTCGCCACGTCCACAGTCAGACCCCTCTCATACAAAGCACGTCGCACCCCATCCATCCAACTCATCCGTGGTCTACCTCGCGCTCGAAGACCACTCACTTCCGACATATATATCTTTTTCACCAGCTGATCACCATTCATTCTTTCTACATTCCCAAACCATCCAAGCACTCTTTCATCCACTCGCCTGCTCAACTTTTTGATAACACCCGTCTGCTCCCTAACCAACTCATTCCTGATCCTATCTCTTCTAGTTACTCCATACATGCTCCTCAAACACTTCATCTCAAACACATCCAACTTCCTCCTCTCAGCTGCTCTCAACCCCCAGGACTGTGCTCCATACAACAAAACTGGCACAATCAAATTTTTATGAAACATCAAAAATTTATTAAATTTTTTCTTTTTTGGAAATTACAATTCACAGAGTGAATATGATGTTATGCATAGAGATTATCAAAATGAAAATGAAAACAGCATTCAATTACATATATTTTCCATTATATCACACTAAAACCAAAAATTCCGTTTTTGGCCTATACTGTCAAGTCACTTATTCTCAAAATTCAAAAGAGTAGAAGTCATTGAGTTTTTATGCTAGGAAGAAAACAAAGACAGTTTTGGAATCCTTGGAACATTTCTAACAAAGTTATATTCCCACTTTTCCATTTTTACAGTTTAATTTTTTTAATAATAGTTCAAATCCCAAAATTTCGGTTTTTCTGATATATTGGTAAATTTTCGCATACAAAAAAAAAAATGCAAAATACCTGAATATATCTTTGTTAGAAATGTTCCCAGGATTCCAAAACTGTCTTTGAATTTGTTCTAGCATAAAAACTCAATGACTTCTTTTCTTTTGAAATAGGTATAAAAATGACCCCAAAAACTGATATTTCAAATTTTGCGGAAAAACTAAGGCCTAAATCAAAAAATTTCATGAGTTCAAATGTATGTCTTGCAAAACTACATATACTGACCAAATTTCAGACCAATCGGATCAAAAATTTTTTTTCCGGAGGACCCCCTTAATACACTCAAGCTAGTTTTCACAATTTTTCTTCAACAGTTAATGTTGTGTATAATATAAGTAGATTTGTTCATGATTTTTAACAAATACAACTAAAATCAACTAATTTAAACTACAAAAGAAAAAGTCTAAAACACACAAGCATCAATTTTATATGACCTAAAAAGGTATTTGTAAAGGAGAGGACCATAATCAATTCTTCAATTTTTACTGCTAAACATAGTTAATTAGATCAAAATGAACAATTTTTCTTCCATGCCCTTTCTGATGCAAATGAGCATTTAATGAGTTATAGCGGAGTGTTAATTTTCATTTTTGATGGCTGGAATGCGCTTGATCATTTGAGTGCGTCATAAGGAAGAGTCCATTGTAGTCTTCACGTCCGAACAATTTCTTTCCCCATCAAGCACTAGAGCTGTGGTCAGTAATTTCCCGCTATAACTTGTTAAATACTCATTCGCGACATAAAGGGCGTAGATGAAAAATAGTTTATTTAGATCTAATTAACTACGTTTAGACACCGAAAAGTGGAAAATCGATTATGGTCCTCTACTTAACATTTACCCATAAAAAATTAAATGAAGATATGACCTCAATTTCATTTTGCACAGATGTTTTCTGTTTCCTACTAAGAAACAGAGAAAAGGAGACTAAGATATAAACAGAACCATAAACAAAAACAGAAAAATCTGCTTCTTTAAATTAAATATGGCTTTGTAGCTTCAGATAAGATTTTTGAAGCACTCACAATAAACCTATGATCAACAGCAAGAATTTGGCACCTTATATAAAGAAATTATTTAGCAGCAAATGGAACACGATGAATGGTAAGCCTAGAAGAAGTCAGGTACCTTAAAAAATGCATTTCTAAATATGCTTGGAACAGCGTCAGTTTCAAGAAGGTAATTGCCATAAAAAGTAGCACTTACAATAGAAAATCATAGACAAGATTTTGCAACTTGCTTGTAAACACTAGACATTTAGCTATAAGGTAGAAAGTTATTACAAGTTAATCTGAAAATTTCAGATAAGATTGGCTACACAAGAAAAATAGGAGCTATTCTAAAGT
The DNA here is from genome assembly GCA_030386875.1 of Morinoia aosen. Lineage (NCBI taxonomy): Eukaryota > Metazoa > Arthropoda > Malacostraca > Amphipoda > Talitridae > Morinoia > Morinoia aosen. The sequence goes on from CM059569.1 coordinate 70,589,343, forward strand.
TGCATCTAACATACAGTAAACAAGTTTTACTATGTGGCAGTCCAAACTAGCTTTCATGTCTGAGCATTGTAGGTTCTAAGCTTACTTGCTAATTTCAATATAATGCATAGATCAAAATTTTTAAAATGCCATTGAAATTTTTTTAATATAAACCTTGTAAAATTTGACAGCACATCCTACTTCCAGATTAATTCACACACAGAAATTCAAATACTATGAAATCTGATAGCTCACCCTACCACAAGATATAGGATTTTAGGTTACCTTTCTGGAATGAAAAACTCATGAACAGTATGTCATTAATCAGCATTTAATTGTAGCACATCCTATTCCTATTTACTCATTTCCTTTAAATTTTAAATTTCACGCAATTCAACGGCATTTATGAATGGAATTAGCATATCAAATTTGAACTGTACTACTGTATCTGGTGGCAAAGATTTGGTCAAGAGAATGCCGCTTCATCAAATGCAATAATCAGTTATAAGCCATTATTTTTAAATTAGTTTCGAATAATATTCAAAATTCAATTTCTTACCTTCCAGTTCCAAACTCCTTTGATCATAAAACAACAGCACAACACCTCTTTCCAATGAAATGTGCGTCTTTGAATGCAGAGGGGATTCTTCGGAAGTCGGTCTTTTTGAAACGGCTGCCAGCAAACATAACTTACATAAGTTCGACTTGAGATTATTTAACTAAGCCTTTCCACTGGGCAAAATCAATTCTTTAAAATTGAAACCAGACCTTTGAAATATCTTGGGTCGATTTTTAGAATTATTCCGACACCAAATAAAGGAACACTTTTTTAAAAATTTAACTTGAGGCGCCGACATTGCGATTCACTCGACTCGTTAACACTTCATTAGAACAGAAATGCAACATTGTCGTACGCGTAACGCTAACAGTGATGCCAGATTTCGGGTTAGCAATGTTGCCAGATGCAATTTAAGCGCTGCTATTGGTCGGATGCCTTGACGTCACTGGGGTGAGACTCGATTTCATAAAAGACTGGTTTGCAGCTACCTTGTTTCGTCTACCATGCCCTGGACTCAACGTCGCCAGTCTCATTCCAAGATTCGTCCAGTGCACTCCCCTCTTCTTGTCTGCTCCGTTTATTAAACTAACTTCCTAAACTTTACCATGAATTGCTCAAAATTTTTGTTTGTAATTATTTAGTATATGTGACAGATACTATATGACTTTGTGCGTTCAGGTTTAGTGAGTTTTGTCTTCTGTATTGGAGAAATACCTTGATGATTATCACAGTAGAAGGTCAAAATGTCGTTTTTTACTTCGCGTACTCATATTTTTACTCTAGAATTGCTATTTTTAAAATTTCGGATGAACTAAAATTTGATTTTAGAAAAGTGGAGAAATTGTTAAAAACTATTATGAAATTAAACGCCGATATAAAATTCTTGTAGTTTCAGATTGAATATTATTCCATTCTTCAATGCCGATGCGTTTCAATTCCTGAACATTCTTTGGAGCTCTCTTGTTGATGTTGACTTTAATTCCTGCCACAAATTTTCGATGGGATTGAGATCAAGACTCATTGAAGGCCATGGCAGCACATTTATCTTATTTCTTTGGAACCAGCCAGTTGTAGACTTGGCCATATGCTTTGGGTCATTGTCTTGTTGAAATACCCACCGCCTTCCAAGTCCCAAATTATTAACTGATACCTTCAGGTTTTCATCCAAAATAGAAATATAGTCATCAGAGTTCATCTTCCCTTCAATTGCAACCAATTTTGCAGTACCCGTTGTAGCAAAACAACCCCAAAACATTAGTGATCCACTTCCGTGTTTAACTGTTGGCAAAGTGTTCTTCGGCAGGAAAGCTTCACCATTCTTATGCCAAACCTTCTTCACGTCATTGTGCCAAAAAGCTCGATTTTAGTTTCGTCACTCCATAATACTCTCTCCCAAAAGCCTCTGTCTTTATCCAAGAGCGACTTTGCTAAGTTCAAGCGAGCAGCAACATGACATGGTTTGTGGAGTGGAGTCCTTCGAGGTCGGCGTCTTCCTTGTTCAGACAGCGCTGGATTGTGCGACTGATCACGCTAGTTCTCCGAGCGTTTAATCGCTCGGCAATGTCGTCTAGCTTCACTCGTAGATTAGCGTGACCTCACGACGCAGTTTCCGAGAAGTTCTCACCGAGAGTTTTTATTTGGGACCACGCCCTGGCAATGTTTATACAGTACCAGACTTAGCAAACTTTTTCATTACAGATTCTACTGTAGATATTGGGATGCTCAAACGCTTTGATATGTCACCATAACTGTTTCCTGGAAAATAAGTCTACTTTCGAAAAAAATATCGAACTACAGCTCAGCTTCTCTAACAAAATCCTATCGAGATAGCTTAGTCCTATATCGATGCGCTATTTGTTTTCCCCTTTGGGGGCAGTATACAAATCATATTTAAAATATTATTATTGAAGCTACTAGATTTTACAAAAATCCAAATGTTGATGATAATTCATCATATAAATGTACACATTTTTGTTACTTCTGAGAAAATGATGAATAAGCTATAAATGATCAAAATGTTCATTCAATATTTATGAACTCTACTAGTCGAGGTACAATGCTTGGAGTCGGAATCTGCCAAAACCCTGTCTCCCATTTCTTTACAATAAGCACACAACTATCTCCAGCTCAGATGTAAACAATATACAAAATTTTCGACAACTCCGACTCTTTCCACGATAAATTAGTCCACACTCCGACTCTTCAGCTATGGAAACAACCAATGACTAGGTCATGCGATCAAGCCTAATAATAGGACCTAAGAAAATAATAGCGAGGAATAAGGCTTTGAAACTTAGCATTTTATATTAAAAGCATTACTGTTGAAATTGAACGTTTGAGAATGACTCATTGAGTCGAAATGTTCAATTTTAACAGTGAATCTTTTAAATAAAATGCGAAGTTTCAAAGCCTTATACGTCGATGTTATTTTCTTAGTTAAAATTTGTAAGAATACAAACCCTACATGTGCTTCCATAATAGTACCTTCATTGTTGAAATAATCACAGAACTGATTCAGAAAATTTTTGGCTAGTGCGGGCTGACGACCTCCTACTACAGGAGGGACGCATCTCTCTCCTTCAGATCCCCTTTGTGCAATATTTTCATTGTTGGACAAAATTATCGCGAGATTAGCTCTGTTTTGGTGATGAAAAAATTGTGCTGAAGTAAGCATCACAAAACAATGTCCACTACTCTATCTAGAGACAAAACAATTGGAGATAAAAAATTCGGAAGCGACTGGCCAAAATTCCAAAAGCCTTTTCGACTGTCCTCCTTGCCCTCGATAAACGAACGGTATGAGACAACTTTCTGGCTCTGCGTCTAGTTTCAGTGGGAAAAGGGCTTCATTAGATTTTCCAATAGAGGGAATGTACCATCTCCAACAATCAAGTGTGGATGAACCTTTTGACTATAAGGTAATTTGGTAAATGGTGGTAGCTCTATAATTCCACTCTCAATTTGTTGCTTGAGAAGACATTTCTCCCAAACGCATGCGTCTGAGATTCGACCATTTGTTCCTACATCAGCAAATATAAATCTATAACGCGCACCCACATGAACCGAAAGAACGATGCTGAACGTTCCTCTATAGTTGTCAAAAAAAGAGCCGCTCCCGGGGGTTGTTTAATATGGACGTGTTTGCCGTCCAAAGAACCTTGACAATTAGGGAAGTTCCTTAACGATTGGTTTCCAGTCCTCACATGCTTTAGGAGTCGGAAAAAATTAGGATTTTCATTGTTTTTAGGTTTCAGAGTGATGAAGAAATAATCGAGCTCATCAATGAAGGAGGAATCGATATGGAATCTCCGTCTTCTTCTCAACTCCCGAAGAAAGACGTGAAAAGAAGAAAAGAACATCTGCTGATGTCTCAGATGAACTTATTCATGAAGCGATAAAAAAAACACTAAAAACCATGGATGCAGACACTGCTAAAACGTCTCATTATGGGGGAATGGTGCTGCTGAGTTAGATACTATGGATAAAAAAATCAAATCGTTGCAAAAAAATTATAAATGCAAAGTTTTACATGAGAAATTTAGGATTTCTAAAACCTTCCTACGCCGTTCTGGATAAAGAATAAAGAGAACCAATTCTTGAATTTCTCAAGGATTGCTCATCATACTAGTAATATGCTAATATTTACTTCTATTTTTCAAGATCGATGAAAACACCATAATTAAATGTCATACTGCCATACCATATTCAGCTTATATGTTAGAAAAGCGTGGTTATTAATCTGTTAAGCGTCATTTCTGTGTGTACTATCCTTTTAGAAAAATTCAATTCTCATGAACAAATCAATATAGTTCCTCTTAACTTAATCTCATGTTTGTTGTCACTGACTTCTCACGCTGCAATCCAATATTTACGATTTTTAACATTATTGTATGAATTAGGAAATAAATTTTTATTGCAGGAAAAACATTCACCACTGGAATACTATAAAATACAGACGACTTATAAGAAAACTGTTTGAGAGAAATAACTTTTTGTTTTAAGAATGCAAAGAATCTCTGTTCAAAATTTATTGAACAGGGCTATTATAATTGAATGACAGAGCCTGATACATAGTGACAAGGCAAAAGTTTTCTTGAGTTTTCAAGCTGACCTGTGAGTCAGGTCAGCTTGAAAACTCAAGAAAACTTTTGCCTTGTCACTATGTATCAGGCTCTGTCATTCAATTATAATAGCCCTGTTCAATAAATTTTGAACAGAGATTCTTTGAATTCTTAAAACAAAAAGTTATTTCTCTCAAACAAATAGAGAAGGTTCACCAAAGGAGCAAAAATACTCGCAGAAGTCATATAATCCACATATAATATAAGCACAATAGCCGGTCAGTAAAAATAGACGATATTAAGCAGAGCCGCTCGCATGGTCCGCCCCCCGATGCGCAACGGCGGGAGCCTGGAGTTTGAAGCGGGCCAGCGCGGTAACCACCTGCATGCCACAAGTTTGTCCCAAGAAGTCCGAGCCAATTACTTAAGGCCCCCTCACACGCGCAAATATATCTGCAGACAGATCTGAACTGGTGCTAAATTCGTGCGTTTGTACGCTCATTTCAGGTTGGCACAGACTGTATGAGGCAGATCAGCTATGTTTGATAATTTTGGAGCGACCGGCTCAGTGCTTCCACTTTAGGGTAAAATACCCCATTTTAGGGTAATCAGACACTGTCTAGGGTAGAGGTTAGGGTAACGCATAATTCCATGAATTTTAGGGTAATTCGACTTCAATCAGAGTAGCACAAAATTATAGGGTATTGCCTGTTTTCATTACCAATGTCAAGTTTGCTCTCCCAAGTACCACAATGTACCTTATAAGGTACATTGTGGAAGTACTCTACCGGAACGTTAATGAAAATATTCAATATGAGTCATATTTGGAACAAACGCAAAACTCAACCGTACTTCATTTCAATTTATTCTTCATTGCTCCCTACGATAAGGCTCAAATTGGTGTGCACATTGCTGCAGATCTCCCAGCTGGCAGCTGTGATCTCTCCTCAGTATAATGTTGCCAGATTTGCTCAAATAAATAATACCTTGGTTTATTAAAAGTAATTACAATAATTAAAGTGGTAGGCAACTCGATATAATGTTTAGAAATCTATATTTGCTAGCCTTACATCAACTAACTCGTAAATGTATCAAGATTTACTCCAATGCATATGTCATCGTCGTTTACTGGAATTGAACGACTATATAACGTGTACAGAACGACACCGCTCGAGCCGAGCTGACTTCGAGGGCAGAATTCAGGGTTGACAGATTGGACATTTCATGACCAATTTACCCAATATTGGTCATTTTTAGAACGCCGTGTCCATGAGAAAAAAATCAATTGGCTACTTTTGCCAATTTGGCCATTTTTTTGGACCTTGGGGCCATGAAATATTACATTTAACCATGTTTTCCAAATAGGAGCTTTGAACGAACCATGATGCTGCAACGTAATACGAATTATCGAAGCTCGAACGAATCTTGCTCAATCTTCGATCAGGCGCGTTTGTAACGCAGCAGTTACAGCCTTGCCGGGCAATGCGCGATTGCAGGTAGTTTTGTTTCAGTCGAGAGCAATTAACTGTGCAAGGGGCATCACATGCAGTATTGCATTGTAACAGATAAGATTTGGTCACTTGCGGTACAGTTAAATTGCTACTAAATGGATTCTCCGTCCGATCAAGCTGCAACACCACCAAAGAACAAAAGCGAAATTCCATCGTCTGTTAAGCCCTACACAGAAAAATGGAAGGAAGGATGGAGAAGCGAACCACTGTTTCGAGGCTGGTTAGAAAAGTCTCACTGTTCTACCTCAACTAAAGATATGGCATACTGTACCATATGCTCATCTACCATTGCGTGTGGTAAATAGGAGATTATGCGTCATGCAAACAGTCAACGCCATCAAAATCTTTCAACGCGGAGAAGGAAAACTCAAACTTTAACGTCCTTCATCTTGTCAAACGATCCAATTGACAAGTCAGACAGAAAAATTGAATTGCGGATATGTGCATATCTTTCTGAGCATAATCTGCCTATTTCGTTAAGTGACTCATTGCTGCAACTGTTGAAACAAAGGTTTCAAGATAATGAAGCATTAAAAGAAATTAAGCTTAGGGAAACAAAGAGCTTCGAACATTATTAGACAATGTTTTGGTAAATATTTACTAAGTGATCTTGTCGTTGTCCTTAATGAACGTTTATTTTCTGTAATAATTGACGAAACAACTGATCGCAGTACCGCTAAACAGCTTGGAGTCATCGTGCAATATTGGAGTGAGGGTGCAATCAAGAGCTCCTTTGTTAATCTTGTTGAAATACGGGATAGCACAGCCAATGGATTGGTTACTACACTTGAAAAATGTTTCAGTGATACAAATTTTGAATTGAGCAGCATTGTAGGGTTTTGTTCTGACACCACAAACGTTATGATGGGATCCAAGCATTCTGTTGCTTCTCTATTAAAAAAAGAATTGCCAAATGTTCAGGTTGTAAAATTTTCGTGCCATTTAATTCATTTATGTGCATCATGTGCTTGTCGAAAATTACCTAAATCTATCGAAGATCATTGCCGCAATGCGTTTAACCATTTCCATCTAAGCTCGAAAGACAGATTTTATTTCAAGAATTTCAAACTTTTGATGTAGTTTAATCTAGCTCTTATTTTCGTCTTTGTAAGTTGGTAGTACACTTGTTAATATAATCGGACTTGTTGTTCGTGTTGTTTTTGTTGTTGTTGTTGTCACGGAATCGTGAATTTTCAATGGATGTTATTGATTTTTTATGTAAATATGTACATGTCAAATCACTTTGTAATAGGTGGAGGTTGGTGGGATGCACAAGTTGGGCCCTCGTCCCACATTCTTGTAACTTACTACAGTGTGGTAAATGTCAGCGAGGCTGAAACTTGTCTTTTCAGTGTTAAGTTACAGTCAAATTAAGTTAAGTGAATTCAAATAATGAGAAAGTATATAAACGATAAATCCATTGAGTCTCTAGCAATATGGGGATACATATCTTATAAAATACATGATTGGTAGGATACATATATATGAACAGATACACATACATTTGCGTTTGTCTAATTTTATCTAGTTAATTCAATAAGTTCTACTTGATTTACCGTCTTTCTGTTAACAACACAAAAAAATACGAGAAAACTACCTTCTTAAGCATTGTTTTCTAGCTTGTTACTCTTTTGCGATTAGAGTTTATCTCTTGGCGATGATCAAGCGAAATACCTTATATAAGTACATATTATTTTCGATGTAATGAGCAGTTCTCGACTTTCTACGAGGAAAAAATGTCGATTAAGTGAAAATAAAGACATTAGAAGTTATAAGAAATACAGTGCGCTCACCTCTGTAACATATCAGTCTAGACCTCGTTTCACCACACACTTGAGGTTTGGAGCACGAACGGAGGTGAGATCGTGAACAGGTCCCTAATTTTAAGATTACTTACGATTGCTACTATCATTATTGCTATTATTACCTTGATCATCTTGACTATTGATACTGAATATCACCCAGTGTCACCTGGGCCTGCGGATATTAAGATTTGTGCACACGGACGAGTGCTGAGAAGTTTCGTCGGGGCTGCCATCAAGGCCCGCGGTTGAGCAACCGGACGAACAATTCTGTTCCTCTTGTGCTATCCTCTCCTTTCTCCTCTAAATTTGCACTTATATCTTCCGTGTTACTTTTTCCACTTGGGTGTCCTTAATTATTAATGTTTAAATCTAGCAATTATTAACTCACCTTTTGTCGTCCTCCTTGTGAGGCGACGCTTAACTTACCTTTTGCCGTCCTCCTTGTGAGGCGACGCTTAACTTACCTTGTGTCGTCCTCCTAGTGAGGCGATGCGTAACTTACCTTGTGTCGTCCTCCTTGTGAGGCGACGCTTAACTTACCTTGTGTCGTCCTCCTTGTGAGGCGACCCTTAACTTACCTTGTGTCGTCCTCCTTGTGAGGCGACCCTTAACTTAGGTAGTATTAATTACTTTAAGGTGTTTTTAAGGCCTTCATTATCTTCTGTGTTCTATTGCTCCACTTCAGCCTTGCACCGTACTTGCCACTAAAAGAGGAGAAATCTCACTGAGGATAAATTCCTTAGGTGAGTTTCGACCGACCTATATATTCAACTAATTATTTCTGAAACAGTGAGTTATATGCTCCAACTCTCTTGTTACCGTATTTTTACTCCTAACCTTCTTTTGCAGTATAACTGCACTTCACTGCCCGAGCATCTTCCTTTGTTCCTGCAACTTCGTTCTTTTGCCACGGAGCGCTCGCCTTTTGCACCGAACGTCGAACGTTAAGAGGGTAAGAGGGCTTGTGTCTGATTTCGTAATTATTTTCATTAAACGAGCCGTTTACGTTCATCCAATTACCTTGGTAATTTATTTATTTCAATTTCACTCTCTCCTCTTGCAGCTCTCTCCTACCTTTGCTCGAGACCCGAGTCAGGACGCCTGGAAAACCTCTTCTAACCCATTCTGGCTGATGTAGGTGAGAGCGCTTGTCGTCTAATTTGCGCTACCTTCAAGGTTCCGACGCCGAGAATCCACCAGCGTCTCGAACTACGCCTCAAAACTATTCTCAAGGGCTCTCGTTGACGTGCAACTGTAAAGCATCTCGCGCTGGAGTTGTGTCGTGCCTGATGACACGTTTCAGTTAGACTTCGCCCATATTTATTTCTTTGCCTAGCGCAATAAAATTAAAAGAACTTAAACCTGCGGTGTGTGTTATTCACAAAGTTAATAAAAAAGCAAATTCCTCTAGTTTAAATGCGCAAAAATTGTGAATCGTTGTTTGTGCTGCCTTCCAAAAATAAATGTTTCGAGTTTTACTTTGCCTTTCATTTCCTCTTACTATGTCTTTGCTTCTCTCTGCTATTCAAGAGTACATCACCTGGCATCGTAGACGGTACTTAACGCATATTGAACAGCTTGTAATTAGGTCATCAAACAAAGAAGATGAACAACAGAGAGCTACATAAAATATTGCACTTATCTTGACACATCTGACTCTGTTAAGTCAGAGAATTTCATTTTCAAATATCGCACGAGCTGTTGTGTCATTTCTTCATATAAAAACATGGAAGCTTTGAACATTTTAATGAAATAACAGCAGTGGGCTGATTTGACATTTTAGGGTTTTTTAAGCATTTCTAGGGTAATCTGGAACAAAGTTTTAGGGTAGGAACTTCCTCACTCGTGGAAGCCCTGGACCGGCTGCAATCCTTGACATGACGTCAGTGTCACGCCAGTCTTCGTGGGTGGTGCGCGACTGTACTCTGCCTCTCTCCCTCCTAATGCACTTCGATTAGCAATTTCGCATTTGTATATTCACTACTTTTTTTAACCATTCTTTAACCCATTTTGAGCGAGCTTTTACATCTCTTTTATTTCTTATTCATTGCAACTATAGCGAATCCCATCAACTTTACGAACTCGCCGTCTGTAGTCGCCATTCTTGAACGTACTCTCCACCTAGCTGCTACTGGCATACTGAACCGTGTGCCAGTCTTTGTCAAGTTTGCAGTGCGTGGTTTGCATCGTGTGAGGGGTCTTGAGACCGACAAACCAGATTCAGTTCAGATTGTCTGCAGACATATTTGTACGTGTGAGGGGGCCTTACACCTTCGAAAAAGAAATTGTTTAAAAATATGAAAACTGACTGCCCTGCAAGGAAACTAAACGTTTCGCTGACGCTGCTCTTATGAACTTCAGGAAAGGTTTCCACCCATAAGAACGATTCAAGTACTTGGATTTATTTCCTGCAGCAGCCGAATAGAAAATAGTTCAAGCAATGGCATATATCTAATCAATTAAACTGGCAACGAGGCTGCAAAGACCTTGAAGCAGTCTGAAACTTGAGTTCATGGTGATACACTCCTGAACAAAAGTTTAAGACCACTTTAAAATTTAGAAAAATGCCAACTTTTCTGTGATTAATAAATAAATGCATTCAACTAGGGATCGGTAATTACTAAGGGTAAAAGGTGAGAAAGACAACAAATAACAATTGTATCAATTTATTAAGAAATCAACACTTGTAATGAATAATGACTTTTTCAGTTGATCAAAATGATATAACCACATACAAAAATCATAGGAAATCTTTCTTCAACGACGTTGAGGTGAGCAAACATTGAACTTAGTAATGAGTACTCCCTCCATTCTTGGTAATGACCTCAAAAATTCTTCGTATCATGCTAGAAACGAGGGTTTCCATGAGGGCTCAAGGAATGTTGTCCCAGCTCCTGAAGATGGCAGCACGAAGTTCGTTTACTGACGCAAATTGTTTACCATTTCCATAAACATCTCTCGCCATCCACCCCCAAGCATTTTTGGGTTTAAGTCCGACGAAAATGCTGGATGACGCAAAACAGTGACCCCATTTTCTTGAAAGAAAGTCGTAGCCTGGCGGGCGATGTGGACTGCTGCATTATTCTGCTGAAAATCCATCCATGACCACACAGACGAGGACCCTCTGCTGACGAAGATGATCTTTGCAGCATTCCGATGTAACCAGCAGATGTTTGACGACCCTGCACCTCCTGAAGCTCTATGGTTCCTCTGTAGGAAAATGCGCCCCATACCATAACGGAGCCTCCACAACTAAGGCGCGGGGAAAATATCTCAGGAGGGATTTCTTTGTTATGCCAGTACCGTTGGAAGCCATCAGGGCCATTCATATTGAATTTTTTCTCATCTGAAAAAAAAAACTTGAGACCACTTTTCAACATCCCATGTTTGGTGCTCACGAGCAAACTGTAAACGGGCCACTTTGTGACGTTGAAGCAACCGAGGACCTTGTAGACGCTTTTTGTTCTTCATGCCGTTTTGTCGAAAGTGCCGCTTGATCGTTACTGCACTGCAATCAGCATCTGTGAGGGCCTTAATTTGCTTGGAAGACCGTCCTCTGCCTTGAGAAACCACCCGTTTTATTCTCCTCCCCAATGCAGGGGAATTTCATTTGTCTACCACTAGATTTTGCCGTTCCATAATTCTCTGCGTCCTTTAGGAAGTTGCAAATTACAGTTTTACTGCGGTGAATCTCAGCTGCGATTGCACGTTGCTTGCTTATGCAGTTCGACAATTCGACCACGTTCAAATTCGGAAAGTTTGCTTGCTTTGGGCATGGTGAAACCTTTACGCTATTAGTACCAACCTGTAACTAATCTAAAATGCCGAAAATTACCCTTAAACTAAACTTTTTTTTACCCTGGTCCTATAATTATGATTCACTGAAAAAGTCATTATTCATTAAAAGTGTTGATTTCATAAAAAAATTGTTACAATTGTTATTTTTTGTTTTTCTCACCTTTTACCTTTAGTAATTACCGATCCCTAGTTGAATGCATTTAATTATTCATCATTGAAAAGTTGGAATTTTTTAAATATTCAAGTGCTCTTAAACTTTTGAACAGGAGTGTATACGGCTCGAACCAAAACTAAGTCATAATATCCTGGCACACTGGAAATTATCCAAAATAATCGAAGCACTGAGATGGAAAAAGAACACCGCGCTGAGACTGCTCGCCAACTGACCATAAAGGACGTGTTTAGAAAGCCGTTTCTCTGTGTAGTAGAGCGCAAGAGGCGCGCGCCGACCGAGGAGTACAGACCAGCAGCAGCGCATTACCCCATGAGGCGAAGTCTGTAAAGCACTGATTCGTTGCCGGAACCTCTCCGTGTAGCGCCAGGCGAGGAGAGTGCAGAGCTGCTCCGGTTCCGATTTTCGGCTTGGAGCTTTACGAAGAGATTACATTTTCATGAGTAATATCATATTTTTAAATTTGTTGCCATCCCATTTTTTGGCGAAATATTATATGCATTATATGAGAATCCTTTCAATGAAATAGCCTAAAGGAATGTCCGAGGTAGCAGAGTAGTAACGATGCCGATGAAGATGATTCTCCCGGTAACCGAGGAGTACCGATGAAGCTTCCTTGCCTGTGGACCGAGTGCTCAAGACTGCAAAATCGGTCATTTTTAGGGTGCGTGCACACTAAGGGTGCGTTCACACTACGAGCGGAGCGAGCGGAGCGGAGCGGCGCGGAGCGGAGCGGCAATAATGTTTGTACAGGTTTGAATGCAGAAACGCTTGGCTGTTCACACGACAAGCGGAGCGGAGCGGCGCGGCGCGGAGCGGAGCGGAGCGGCACGCTCGGGAAATTCGTTGGGATTTTTTGACGCTCGCGTCGAGCGTTTCTCCTTGGCTCCGCCTTTGGATCGTCATATCTTACAGGGGTAGAATTGCCGTTTGAGTTAAATAAAACTAGTATATAACTAGTTATTTGTTCAACTAATCATATTACAATTATAACTGATGGTGTAACATGTAATATTTTAGTGTAATTTCACTCATTTGGGTTCATTAATCATTTATTTCTATTTTCTTCTGCTTTCTCTGATAAATTACTTTATTATTGCTTCAGTTTAAGGAATTTATTATGCTTTTCTCGTGATGTTGTTTCATCTTTCTTGTGATGCTGTGCATTTTATTTTATGATCTTGATTAAAGTATAATTATGTACGATTTTTTAATAAAGTTTTCATTTTTTCCGTAAGATGGGAGAAAAAGGAGGCCGTATGATGATGAGGAGGACTCAATGAGTGTCAAATACACAATAAGTTTCAAAATTTTAAGAGCTTGGGTGATTTTTTCCAATACTAACGGAAAGCATATCAGTATTTCGAGAACTATTTGGTCAGGACAAGCCAATATTTGTCAGTATTTTTCACTTAGGTTTCTCTGGCACAACCCTGAATTTCTGAAGGGAATTACTTAACGTTCACTCACGTTTAAGTCACCACAAGACTTTTTTTGATCGTACTGGCCTACGAAAACCTGTAGTAATATATGTGATACAGCCTATTTGGAAAGACTTTAATTTTGCTTAAACTACTTTGCTTTACATGTATCCTCAATAAAAATTTGTGTATTGCTAAACAGCAAATTTATCTAATCTCGTTGGAAATTTTTCTTTCTATAAGGGATTGTAGTACATCAAAAGTTGCCGGCTTCATCCGTAAATACTCGTAGAATTGTGATTCATCTCTCCTCAGTGCTTCGAAGAGATAGTGGTATTCTCCATAGCGATCTCTCCTCATGTTGATGGGATGGATCCAGTGTTGCCGTTTTGCCGTCGAGCAACAGAAGCGCATTCACGGAACGCTCCATAGCGACTGATGCTTGTGTAGGTCGCTCTGCTCAGCTCACATGTGAACACACGCGCCGCGCCGCTCCGCTCCGTGCCGCGACGCTCCGCGCCGCTCCGCTCGCTCCGCTCGTAGTGTGAACGCACCCTAAGAGCGGAGCGAGCGCAGCGGAGCGGCGCGGCACGGAGTGGAGCGGCGCGGCGCGTGTGTTCACATATGAGCTGAGCAGAGCGATCTACTCAAGCATAAGTCGCTATGGAGCGTTCCGTAAGTGCGCTTCTGTTGGTCCACGGCAAAAAACAGGAACGGAAACACTGAGTCCATCCCATCAACGTGAGGAGAGATCGCTACGGAGAATACCACTATCTCTTCGAAGTACTGAGGAGAAATGAATCGCAATTCTACGAGTATTTACGGATGAAACCGGCAACTTTTGATGTTCTACAATCCCTTATAGAAGGAAAAATTTCCAACGAGATAAGATAAATATGCTGTTCAGTAATAATTCACAAACTTTTTATTGAGGATACATGTAAAGCAAAGCAGTTTAAACAAAATTAAAGTCTTTCCATATAGACTGTATCACTTATAATATAACAAGTTTTCGGAGGCCAGTACGAACAAAAAACGTTTTGTGGTTACTTAAACGTAAGTGCACGTAAAGTAATTCCCTTCAGAAATTCAGGGTTGTGCCAGAGAAAGCTAAGTGCAAAATACTGACTTGTCCTGACCAAAAATTTCTCGAAATACTGATATGTTTTCCGTTAGTATTGGAAAAAATCTCCCAAGCTCATAAAATTTTACAACTTATTGTGTATTTGACACTCATTGAGTCCTCATCATCATCACACGGCCTCCTTTTCCTCCCATTTTACGGAAAAAATGAAAACTTTATTAAAAAATCGTACATAATTATTTTTTCAGCAAGATCATAAAATATAATACACAGCATCACAAGAAAGATGAAACTACATCACGAGAAAAGCAAAATAAATTCCTTAAACTGAAGCAATAATAAAATAACTTATCAGAGAAAGCAGAAGAAAATAGAAATAAATGATTAATGCACCCAAATGGGTGAAATTACACTAAAATATTACATGTTACACTATCAGTTATAATTGTTATATGATTAGTTGTACAAATAAATAGTTATATACTAGATTTTTTTAACTCAAACGACAATTCTACCCCTGTAAGATATGACGATCCAAAGGCGGAGCCGAGGAGAAACGCTCGACGCGAGCGTCAAAAAATCCCAACGAATTTCCCGAGCGTGCCGCTCCGCTCCGCTCCGCTTGTCGTGTGAACAGTCAAGCGTTTCTGCATTCAAACCAGGGCTGCCACTGAGGTTTTTCCTTTTCCCCCAGATTTGCGGTAGAAATTCCCCCATTTTCGTCAAAAATCCCCCAAAATTAAGGAAAAAACGTATTATGGTATATATTAAAGAAAAACTGACATTACTTAATGTATATTCAATCAAAATGTAATTTCGTCCTTTTCATTGACAGCTTGTGAGCTATTTTGCTGTAGGGGTAAATTGTTTTACCCACAGGTAAGAAATTATACACACTTGAGGAAAGGTCGTGTTGGTAAAAGTTTTCTACATGAATAAGCTCACTTATGGTAATTCCACTGGATTTCTTGGATAGCTATCCTACGATATCAGCGTTGGTACTTGCAACATTTATGTTTCTCTTATGTTGCACTGAACGTTGTTTTGTTTTAATTTTTAAAAGAAATATTGCAGTACTTACATTACCTACAGTTGCATGGGATTACGATTTCATTTCAGACGAGTTTTAATTCTGTGGCACCGAGCCAATCATTTCTAAATGACTGCGTACAGAACTTTCATTTCGTAGAACATGATTCGGTACGGTAAGCCATTGGAAAAAAATAATCAGCATTCTAAAGCAAGAATGATAATTATTAAATAATGAAATCATCATATAAATAGCATTAATCACTAAAATGAACCTATTTGTCATCTCTGTAAAGTTTTGCTCTTTAAAACGTTAAGTTAATATTCAAAGTAAAAGAACTAATTGCTGAAAAGCATGTAACAGAGGTAGTCTCTGTAACGTATATAAGTTATGAAAAGACATAAAAATAAAACTTTAATACTGAAAGTTACTGATTGAAACCTAGGCGTGCCGCACATTTTCAACATCTCTTAATTTTGAACCACACAAGTATTCAATCTACAAGAACTCCTGCTTACGCCTCTTTTGCCGAAGAAAATACAATAAAAATATCTGAATTCCCAAATTAACACATAGGAATAATTACCACATAATTTGAGTTAATGGAAAGAATGTCGATCAAAAGTATTCGCTCAGAGGAAGGAAGCTAGCAACCGGCACGGTCACTGTTTGCCTTTTTATTCATTTTATAGAGCGAACTCTCGAGACTTAGCTCTGTGAGCTGCGAGAATGAGAGTAATGTTACTGTTCATTGTTCCGATGTGAATCTCGTTGCTAGTCTAATGAGTTCGATCCTCGTTCAAACTTCCTTTTATCGCCTTTTATTCATAGTTACAAGGGGGGTATTTCCTGTTCTGCATCGTAATTTCTTCATCCGAATGAGCATACGTCCACTTGTAATTCAAAATTATCGATGGTATACATTTTTTACATAGGAAATAATTGCTGGCCGAATTCCCCCAAAATTTATGGTTTTTGCGAACGTTTCCCCCATTCCCCTAGACTACGAGTGTTTCCCCCAGATCTAGGGGAAATCCCCCATCAGTGGCAGCCCTGATTCAAACCTGTACAAACATTATTGTCGCTCCGCTTCGCGCCGCTCCGCTCCGGTCGCTCCGCTCGTAATGTGAACGCACCCTTAGGCAGACATCTGCATTCTTAATCTGCAGGAAACTCATGAATACCGGCATTCAAAGTAGTGAGTCAGGGTTAGGATTGGTGGTACAGAATCCCAGCGCAGGTGTAAACTCTTTGCTCGGTGTATTTCATTTCTTCCAGTCAAATGAAATTAGCTTAGAAATGGAGTTACTATAATTAAACTTGCATTTTACCAACTGCTCATTTTATTATTCTACACTCTCGCACACAAAAAAGTTTAATTTTCTGAACTACCACACACCTTAAATTACCAACGCTACAACTAATACTAATACTAGTGCCGCATGGCACTACGCTAAGTTGGACATCCACTGACGGCGAGTTTCATCCCGACTTGAGCGAGCTGCGCCACGCAGCGGGCGTGTTTGCTACGGTGCACGGGCAGCGCCCAAGGCACGGGCCGTGACGATGCACGTTCAGGTTGGGACTGAGAAAAGGTATGTCACGCTCTGTACGACGAATTAACAGCTCACCAGTTCTTCCTTTAATTATTTCTGCTCCAGTTGTCTCTCCAAGATCGTTGACCACAACCTTTCATACTCGGGCTAAGGAAAAGTTCACGGGCTTTCGAATTGGATCCTTAATTAGAACAAGATCACCCGGCTTCAAAGGTTCATGTTTCTTAGGTTTAAATCTATCCCTTACTGAAGTGGTTTGCTGAGTCAATTTGAAAAGAAATTCAGCAGTGCACCTATTTTTGTGAATTTGTGTGTAGAAGCAAATGTGTGTGTATGTGTACACACGCGTACATGTATATCTATGTGTGTGTACACATAAACTTAGATTTTTTCAAATATGTACACACATATACACATATATATATGTATATGTACACACATATACACATATATATATGTATATGTACACACATATACATATATATGTTTCTATTGCTATTTTTCGCGTAAAAACAAAACCTCAAGATCCGTTACATTTTACTTAATGCTCTGCTACCAGTTAACACTAAACCATATTTTAAAAATAAATATATGTATTTCACTTGCTTAATGATTCAGAAATAGATTTATCGATACACCAGAGGTCGTTATTGCGAATAGAAAAAATGAAAAATATTAACAGACAAACAAAATAAAGCGGATTTCGAGCATATGACTCGTGAATAAATTACCTTTCTGTCCGTATGTTGAACAAGCTATTAATTTCATTTTGCGTGTACAGGTATGACCAACGATTTTAGGAAATGTGAGTTCTTCTATTTTCTTGTTAAGCTAAAGTGAAGTCTGGCGTGGGTTGCTCCGGAAAACATTCTAAAGGAAAAATAAAAAACTAAATTGCCCAAAAACAATTTTTAATAACCTGTATAACAAAAAAAATTATTCTCAATATTTGCAATGTTGACCATGCACGCTTCTTCAAAACTGGTTTGATGCGCTTTGGCATGCTGTTTACTAATTTTTCAATGATATGATCAAAAGACCTCCTCTCTTCTTCAAATAAGGCTCCAAGTTGCGCTAAATTAGTTGCCTTCCTCATGTTCACTCGACTTTAGATGATCAACCATACATTTTACATTTTCGATCGGAATCAGATCAACCTAATTTCCAGGCCAAGGACCCAAAATCTCCCCTCTATTGTCGTCTAGGAACTTTTTAACCACTCTTGTATTAAGACGTGGGGCGCAATCATGTTGGTATACCGTCTCTTTGTCGAGAAACTGACCACCTATCGTTGGAAAGAGATGATCTTTTTAGGCTTTCAGGTACCAGGCCGAATTCATTGCTGTATTTTTTGGGTTAGTTTTATTAGTGCTCCAGTTCCCTCACCTGAAAAGCAACCCTAGACTTGAAAAGTGGCAGGATGCTTGACCGTGAGAACGACTTACTCCTTGTAAAATCTCTTACCTTTCCTTCGTCACACGAGGCTTTTCCCGAAGTTGTCAGAAAGGGGAAACGGAGATTCATAGGAGAAAATGACTTTGCTCCATTGTTCAACAGTCCAATGCTAGTACTTCCTGCGGAAATTGAGCCGGTCTTGGATGTTCTTCACCGTCAAAAGAGGTTTCTTCGCAGCTCTCTCTTTGAAGCAAGTCCGTTGTCGAAGAGTCGACGTCAAACAGTTCGCGCTAAGGCATGGACGCCATCCCTCTCCCATTATTGCGCAAGCTCTGAACTGCTGGCAGTCCTTTCTCGTAACGAGTAGCGCATTAAAGCCCTATCTTGATGAACCGACGACAATCTTTTCCTGTCAGGAGCTGTCTTGGCCGCTATGAATTTTGTCTCATTGAATTGTTTAATCAATCTGTAGACAGTTGGCGATGGTGCAAATCACTTGGCAACGATTTCCTTTTTTGATAGACTCCTCAGCAGTAACACATACTGAAAGAGTTGTCGCGAATCTTCCTTTGCTCATTATCCCATATTTCAGAACATCGCACAGCATTTTTATAGAACGCACATATATTGTGATTGCCTCGATGCATAGAAATGTATTTGTGTAGGTTTAAGTGTTAGGTGTATGTATGTGCGTAGGTATGCATGTGCATGTATATGTGTATATATTTACATGTATATATGCACATACGTGTGTACTAAACTGACAACTGGCATTTCAACTAAAGATAATTGTTTTTTTGTTCTGTTCCCTCTCAACTTGTAACATTACCTAACTCGTCATCTCTTTATTATTGTGAAGCGTTCACGTAAAAAAACTATACATTTGTTGTGTGATCATCCATTTATATTTAAATAAAACGCTTAACTAATGACCGTTATGTTAAAATTGCTTAATTAGAAATACAAATCTTGTAATTTTCATGGTCCCCATGCTTATATATATGTTTATTCATCTTTTTCGTGCTTCCTTAAAATGACATTTTTTAGCATCTTCCGAAACAAACAATTCTAATACTATTTCCTGGCGTCAAGAATTGCAAAGTTTCATATCATGAATACGTAAATTGTCAAAGGTGTTCTCAACCCACAATGAAAATGCACCGTCCATGAAATTGTGTTGTGTCTTATAATTATCATTATAACGAAAAAAGCGAGCGGGGGGAATATGAAATACAGACAATGGAATTAAAGTTTAATAATATCACCCAAATATTTGACAAGGCCGGTATAAAATAAATATTGGTGCCATGAAAAATAAATTAGGTGGTGAAGAACGGTTTTCTTCCAATGAAAGAGCTGCGTCGGAGACTCGGCCCGATGTATCGGAGCCAAGGAGGTTCAATAGAATGGAGGCGGCATCGCTATCTTTTGCCAGTCAAGCGAGTGAAGCCACTTTTGCCGTTCCAAGCCCCGCCCACCCGGCATTTGGTCCTAGTGTGGAGGTGGTGTGGCAGTGGAGGGGTAGCACCACCTCCAACATCAAGAACTGAACACCGTTTGCAATTCATGAAATATCTGTACGTACACGTGAAAACTTATGTCTGAATCTTTTTTGAAAGTAACTGCACATGTGTATAATGCATGGGCTCGGCATATGGGGAAAGTAGTCCTTGAACGCAGCATGGATAAGCTGCACCCTTCCACGTCGAGTGCCACTTGCGAACTGAGCCCCATCTCCGTGTGTGTGCCCGTATACCCTACAGATACCGAAAATTGGCTTCACTTTAGAGCGCTGATGCCGCCTCCATTCCATTAAACCTCCTTGATCGGAGCCGCTGTCGTCTCTCCAGGCGCAATTCCCGCGCCTTCCGTTAGTGCACCTAGGTGAAGCTATTAGCAAAATTAAAGAAAAAGAGTAAATACGAAGTGTGATGATCTGACTTGCTTGGTGAATAAATTAATTAAACACACCCAAAACTAACCCCGATCTGATATACCTACAAACACCGAAACTAAATTTAGCCCCACCGGTTTGATCTCAAACACCTCAACTAAATTTACACCCACCGATCTGATCTCAAACCCCTCAACTGAATTTACACCCACCGATCTGATCTCAAACACCTCAACCAAATTTACACCCACCGATCTGATATCAAACACCTCAACTGAATTTACACCCACCGATCTGATCTACACCTAACCCATAATTAATCACACCCCCATCTGATCTACACCTACACCCATAAAGAAACACACCCCGATCTGATATACACCACCGATCTACTTCTAACTAGGTAATGTATAGATTACCCTAGGCGCTATTATTTAACAGGAAGAAACGGAACACATCAATGAGCTTCAGCCGAACAATCATTAATGCTTACGCACGACATACGAGAAACACTGCGACTTACTGCTCTGATAGCGAAGCGAAGTGTCTTCATGCGGCGGTGAGGCGATGAGGTGATGATGACGGGTGCGCACTCGCGCTCACAGGGTGTTTAGCCGCCTCCTCCCATGCCGACCTTGGTGCGTTAACAAGACACGAGCACACTGAATTGACGGACGGTGGAAGAAGCCATACCGGATGGTGAGGTAGCGGAGCGTCAGAAGTCCAGAAGTTGATGCGCTAGCGGGGAAGGCTGAAGATGGTCTGCTGATTTTGGGCGCAACAGATCTGAGATTGGATCTGCCGACAGTTGCTTTGAGAAAAAGTCAGTTAGCAGTGAATAAAATGTCGACAGCGTGAATCGCTATGCCGGTTGTAAGATATATAATTGTCAACTCTACTATTGAAGTGTTCGTAATTAAATTATAAGGCTCTGCTCCCATATGTCCGTATACATAAAAAGGCACTTTTTCGACATTAGGTGCATCGTCAAATGTATATTAAGCTAGATTAGAAGTACATAGCCCTCAAGCAATTCTTTTCGACTAGTGACATGAGTATTGCAATACTCAAGTGTGTATCACCTAAGTGTATTAACTTTAAGATATTTTAAAAATCAATGATGGTACTTTTGCACCATCTCTGTTGGAAATAAAAGGTTTTTCTTCTCTTTTCTTTTTCTTTCTTTTCTGATGACGAAGAATGATAGTTTTCAAATTTCTTCTGAAATCACCATGATTTTGAATCTGGAAAACATTTTAAAAAATCTAAAAATACACAAATAGTTCAACAAAATATATAAAAATAGCCATGCCACTTACCTTGCAAAAAATTTTTTCATCAGTTCCAATAACCGTATCAGCTTTTAAACAAAATTAGTCATTTTTAAGAAAATCAACGTATTTTTTTTAACTTTACTTCTAAGTAATTTTGCCATATTATGGGCTGTTAATGATTAGGCATAAGTATATTCTGAAATAAAGCCCTGATATATAAAAACAAATTCTTAAAATCATTGGCCACGCATGTATGTTTGTTTACGCGTTTCTAGATGTGCGTGTTGTGTTGCACGATGCTTTTTATAAATTACTTTGTAACTAACCTTTTCTCACTACTTGATAATCATTAGCAACGGTGTTTCTATCTGCTTCGGTACGTTTTTTTGTTTTTTCTTATATCGTTTCACCTAATAATTTAGGAATTCCGAAGAATTATATAATAGTATTTAAATTATTACAAGTTATCAGCCATCTCTTGAAATGTAAAATATCCAAGAGATGAGTTTTTTATTTAATTAGCCCTTGACAGGGTTAATCTATTAGCACGCCTCGTACAGCTCGTCTATTAGTACACCTCGTACAGTTTGTCTATTAGTACACCTCGTATGGGTCGTCTATTAGTATACCTCGTATGGAACGTTTTTCTTAGGAGGTCTTGTACTAAGAAATTTTTAGAACCTAATATGTTGTCATGCATCTCATGTATCAACTTTTTTTGGGAAATAAACGGTTGTACTTTTTTTATTTCTTTCTTTAACGAACAGTGTGAGCGCTCCCTCATCCTGGATAGCTAGTCGAAGTATAATGCACGGGCTTTGCGAGAGTGCAGTTTCGTAATTACACGACGTCGCCAATCGCTCGGCTCTACCATACAGTATAGTGCAGGGTGAGTCCTCCCTCACCAAGCGCTTCTTCTGCTCATCTTTAAATGCTCAAATGCTCATGTTAATCTCGTGTGACAAAGTGTCGTCCCTTACACTCTTTGAGTATTCTTTGGCCACACTATTTTAGGTTATTTTGACTTTCTCGTTTTGTCCCAGCAATGTTGAAAATGTTACGGTCGGCATTGTACAACGATCCTTCTCATCTATTTGAATCTGGTGAACTTTTTTGTGCCAAAGCTAGTAGCAAATGAAATTTAATTTTTGTGTTATTGTAAAATCTTTCATTTTATTTTTTTAATCTTTTTATCTTTGTTTAATCTTTCATTGTACTTTTATTTTTCGCCAGTTATTTAGCTTACTAGTTGATACAAAACAATGTAAAATTGCCTCTAATGTCAACTTCGCAGTCTAAGGCGCAAATTAACTTGGATCTACCCTTTTACTTTCAACCATAATCCCTCATTTCACTAGTTCCTACGTTCGTTGGCTCAAATTTCAATATGGGAGTGCACCACTAACTAGAGTGTTTTTAACAACGCATCACATGCACAATATTTTTTTAACCACTTGTAATAAAATCCATTGTTAAAATCAGACCAACGCAATGAAGGAAATGCATTTTCTACGAGCTTTTCTCCAAACCATTTGTTTAAAAAATTACCCGATATAAGTATTACGAACCCCATGTGTAGATACCAAATCACGGTCTTAATTTTAAAATATTTGAAAGCACTTTTCGTTCATATTGAAACATTTGAACATGCGACGTAGTTCATTGACAATTTTTACTTTTCTACGCTCGTGTGTGCATTAAGACGAAATCATTTTCGGTGGTTAACTTTTCGTATTGTTCCAGCTATGCAGCAAATATTACGGACTCATGATCCAATATACGCTCACCCTAACAAGAGTGTTTTCAACTATGTGTCACAGGGATTTTGTTTTCTTAGTTACATTTATTTTGCATTTCCAAAACCAAATTAATAGCCGCAAAGAAAGAAAGGATGTTAATGTGAGGGTATTTCAGCATTTAATTTCTCTTTTTTCGTTCTTATTAATACATTTAAAAACAAGGCCATGGATTCGTCGAATGTCATAACTTTAAAGAACATCATTTTTAATCTTCTTATTCTAGTCTCAAATTGTTGTTGTTAGTTTTGTGTGGTAAACTCTTCTTACCTTCTTACTCTCGTGAATACATTATGACAATGTTATTTTAGATAGTTAACTTTTTGTACGGTTTTACCTATGTTGAAAATGTAACGACGAGCACTGTACAACAATACTTTTCATGCCTTTGATTCCGATGAACTCTTTGCGCCATGCAATACTATTAGCGTAAGTAAGAACTATCGTAACCATTTTCTGTTTTGTTATAGCGAATATTCTATTCTTTCCGAGCTCACCACTTGGCACACTGTATGATACGTCAATGTGTTAAATTGTCCCTAATCGCGATTGTCGACCTCAAAGTTCTAGACGCAAAATAAATCAAATCTGCTCATTTTAATTCTAACATCAATCCCTCACGCTCGTATCACTAGCTCCTATGTTCTTATGCTCATATTTTCAATACGGGTACGCACTGATGAGAGGGTTTTCAGCAATGCGTCGCATGAATTATGTTTTCTTAGTAACTTGTATTTAAATGCATTACCAAAATATGACTACCGCAACGATGAGGAACGCATTTTTTTCGTGCTTTTCTCCAAATCCTGTCTCGACAATCATCATGGGTATTACGATAACCATGTATGAATAGCAATTAAGGATCTAAATCATTTGTTTCAACACTTAACATGTGTATTACGACAACCATGTATAAATAGCAATTAAGGGTCTCTATGCTTAGTTATTTGAATGCGTATTTTGCTTTTATTTCAATACATGT
This sequence comes from Morinoia aosen, assembly GCA_030386875.1. Classification (NCBI taxonomy): domain Eukaryota; kingdom Metazoa; phylum Arthropoda; class Malacostraca; order Amphipoda; family Talitridae; genus Morinoia; species Morinoia aosen. The sequence goes on from CM059569.1 coordinate 70,613,660, forward strand.
GCACACCAATGAAAGTGTTTTTTAAATGAGCGTCACGAGGATTGTGTTCTCTTACTTACTTATATTTAAATGCACTGTCAAAATCAGATTAGGCAAGGAAGGAACTTACTTTTTGTTGTGCTTTTCTGTCTTTTAAAAACAAAAGCAACTGAGAGTAAGAAGGAGGAGATCGGTAGAATGATGTTAAACCGGAAGATGGATGTATTGGCCTTGAGTGAGACGAAATTTAAGGGTAGTGGTGAGTTAATGTTTGGGAGTGTGGGAGGGAGAGTGTCTGGAGTACGTGGGGGACATGCAAGAGAGGGTGTGGCTATATTATTGAGTGTAAGAATCAGAGAGAAAGTAGTTGAATGGGGTAAGGTGTGATCAAGAATAATGTGGGTGCGAGTGAAATGGGGGAAGAGTCATGGGTGTTTGTGAGCGCGTACGGACCGGGATCGGAGAGGAGTGGGGAAGAGAGAGAGGAGTTTTGGGAGAAATTGTCCGAGTGTGTGGCTAGAGTGGGGAGTGGTTGTAGAGTTGTGGTGATGGGGGACCTGAATGCAAGAGTGGGTGATGAGGTGGTGTATGGTGTTGTTGGTAAGTACGGAGTAGCTGGGGTGAATGAGAGTGGGGATTTCTTGGTGGGGTTATGTGTGGAGAGTGAGTTAGTGGTTGGGAATAATTTGTTTCAGAAAAAAAGTATAAACAAGTATACATATGTGAGGACGAATGGAGGTGTGATAGAGGAGAGAGCATTGATGGATTATATTTTGGTTAGCAGGGGAGTGATGGGTCGTTTGCTCGATGTGCATGTGTTCCGTGGTGAGATGAATGGGATTTCGGATCATTATTTGGTGGAAGGAAAGCTGAGAGTTAGTGGAATATGGGGAGGTGTAAAAAGGAGGATTGGAAGGGAGGTGTTAAATATAAGCAAGTTACATGATTCTGAGCGTGAGTGTATCGGGAGAAGATGAAAGTGGAGTATGGGAGGGTGAAGGAAAGTGAGGTGGGTGGAGTGGAAGGGGAATGGAAGTTGTTTAAAGATGCGGTGGAAAAATGTGCAAGGGAAGTGTGTGGGGTAAGGAAGGTCGGAGGGGGGATTAGAAAGGGGAGTGAATGGTGGAACGGAGAAGTAGGAGCGGCTGTGAAAAGAAAGCGGGAGGCGTTCGAAAGGTGGTTGCAACGAGGCAACCAGCAAAATTTTGAAGAGTATAAGGAGAGGAAGAAAGAGGTACAAAGAATGGTAAGGAGAGCGAAGAGGGCGGCGGATGAGGAATGGGGGAGGAAGTTGGGAGGGGGTTTCATGGAGAGAAGGAAGGTTTTCTGGAAGGAAGTGAAGAGAATTAGGAAGGGTCAGGTGGAGAATGAGGCAAGAGTGAAGGATACAAATGGTAGGCTGCTAGTGGAGAGTTGTGATGTGAGAAAGAGATGGGCGGAGTATTTTGAGGAACTGCTGAACGTGAGGGATGATAGGATTGCGAGAGTAGTAGCTGTTGGAAGTGATGTTAGAATGCCTGTGTGTGGTGAAGTGAATAGAAGTCGAATAAGAAGTGCAGAGGTGAGATGTGCGTTGGATGAAATGAAAAATGGGAAAGCTCCAGGTTTGGATGGCTGCACGGTTGAATGTCTAAAGAAAGGAGGAAATGTGGTTATAGAATCATTAGTGCGTTTATTAAATGTGTGTTTCGAGGCTAGTAAAGTGCCGGTTGATTGGAGTAGCGCGTGCGTAGTTCCGTTGTACAAGGGGAAAGGTGACAGGTATGAGTGCAGTAATTCTAGGGGTATAAGTCTACTGAGTGTCGTTGGGAAGCTGTATGGAAGAGTGTTAATTGGAAGAGTGAGAGTGTTGACGGATCGTGTGCTTGCTGAAGAACAGTGTGGTTTTAGGTGTGGTAGAGGTTGTGTGGATCAAATGTTTGCTGTGAGGCAGGTGAATGAAAAATACTTGTTAAAGGGAAAGGATGTATATTGGGCATTTATGGATCTAGAGAAGGCGTATGACAGAGTGGATCGCGAGGCTTTATGGCAAGTGGTAAGTTTGTATGGAGTGGGTGGGAGACTGTTGAATGCGATCAAGAGTTTCTACATTGATAGCAGAGCATGTGAGAGAGTAGGGAATGAGGTGAGTGAATGGTTCCCAGTTGTGACAGGTGTGAGACAGGGATGTGTGATGTCGCCGAGGTTGTTTAATTTGTTTATGGATGGTGTGGTGAGAGAAGTGAATGCCAGAGTGTTGGGAAAAGGTGCGCAGTTGGTGGGACGAAATGGTATATATTGGGAAGTGTGTCAGCTGTTGTTTGCAGATGATACAGCGCTTGTGGCTGATTCAGAGGAAAAACTGAGGAGACTGGTTACAGAGTTTGGTAGAGTGTGCGAAAGGCGGAAATTGAGGGTAAATGTGAATAAAAGTAAGGTGATGAGATGTTCAGGAGGTGGAGTGTTTGGAACTTTGGATGTGAGGTTGAATGGGGAAGTTTTAGAGGAGGTAGAGCATTTTAGGTACCTCGGGTCGGATGTGACTGTTAAGGATAGTATGGAAGTAGAAGTGAAGCATCGAGTGTGTGAAGGTTGTAAGACATCGGGTGCAATGAGGAAAGTTTTTGAATGCAGGAGTTTGAGTATGAATGCTAAGAGGGGACTGTATGAAAGTTTGATTGTGCCAGTTTTGTTGTATGGAGCAGAGTCCTGGGTGTTGAGAGCAGCTGAGAGGAGGAAGTTGGATGTGTTTGAGATGAAGTGTTTGAGGAGCATGTATGGAGTAACTAGAAGAGATAGGATCAAGAATGAGTTTGTTAGGGAGCAGACGGGTGTTTTCAAAAAGTTGAGCAGGCGAGTGGATGAAAGAGTGCTTGGATGGTTTGGGCATGTAGAAAGAATGAATGTTGAGCGGCTGGTGAAAAAGATATATATGTCGGAAGTGAGTGGTCTTCGAGCGCGAGGTAGACCACGGATGAGTTGGATGGATGGGGTGCGACGTGCTATGTATGAGAGGGGTCTGACTGTGGACGTGGCGAGAGGGATGGCTGCGGACAGAAGTGAGTGGGGGCAGTGTATAAGGAGGTAATTTCATTTTTGACGCGTTACTGGAAGCTGCCCGCGTGTGATGGGGTTGACCTGTCATGTGCGGGGGAGGGGCTGCACTCAATGAAGCGGTCGGGGTAAACCAGCTGTTGCTGTCGGGCCTGACTGTGGAAGGTGGTTGTGCTGGGCTGCTGCTGATTCTGGCAGTTCAGGTGCGGCCAGTGCTGCCTCTCTCGCCTCCTAGTGACTAAGTGTGGTGATTGTGGCCTGCTGTCGGCTACCCTCCCATGGGGAGGATAAGCCCGGTATATGCATGTATGTATGTAAAAACAAATGTATCAACATTTCATGTTATACTTTATTGGAAATAAAATGTTTTTCTTTTTCTTTTTTTTCTTTCTTTACCGAGCGCTTCTTTATCAGTGACTCTCCAGCTCTTTTTATATACTGGGTTTAATTTTCTTCCAAAATAATTTCATATATCCGTGAAGGTAGCTGCAGAGCATGTACCAAGAAGCTTACGGAAAAAAATGACGAGTTGACCTAGCAGACTTTTCAACTCGATTTCCTTTACAAGCGCTGCTGAACTTACAGTGAATGATAGAAAGTCGGAAGAACTTGTTGAATTATCATAGGTTGTTCACGAAACCAAATTAAAACAACACTCCTCAAACGACAGAGGTGCGAATAATTATCTCATTATTACAATTGTTATTTATTACCATATTAGTTAATTTAAAACTCTATTGCCACAACAAAGGCTATCTCAAAAGGGCGAAGAGAAAGTATGATTTAGCACTGACTGTAGAAAACGGGGGATCTACGCACGAGGTGTGTTCCCACTCATGGCATCTTGCGCATAGAAACAGTGAGTCAGGAATGAAGAAGAAGCATTACTGAAGAAGAGATAACGAAAAACGCATGTAAACAGAAATAAGCAAATGGGCCCGAAAAATGAAATCCTAAAGGCTTACCCATGGCTGAGGTAACCCAGTAGTATTTCCCCTGGGAGCGCCAGTCTTCATTGCACATGTTAGACAAACCCAATTAACCTAAACCCATTGCTTATCCTATGCCTCCTTAAGAAACAAAGGAGCGAGTCTTAACTTAGAGTCTTCGATTATTATTAATACTATTATTATGGTTCTCATTGGTATAATTAGCGCCATGATTTGACCTCTGTTTCGACTCAGGTGAATATGACGCAGAGACTCAATGCCATTTGTCATTATGCCTTCTTATAGCTCCGGACCCACACAAATGTACTCCAGCACTGGGTCGAGTGTGCACTGAAGGGCAATCTCCCCAGCACACCACTTCTGGAGGGCTCAACTAATACATAATGAAACACAACCCCTCCACCAGGCATGTTTGGAAGGCCTCCATTACAGCCACTTGAACATAGGAAAGAAAATTCAACGAAAATCATTTTTATTACATTGAGATTAACATCACCACAACGTATACTTTCTAAATAATTTCATAAGAATATAGAGTAACTTTTCAATCAACTTCTTACCTCAATCATTTTTACAGTATTTCAGTATTTTTTATAGATTATATGCCACCAGGTTTAATTTTTTGTAGCCAAGTGACTACCAAATTCAAAAAATAATGCAAAATGAAACAAATTGAAAAATATGCACAGCCCAATTCTAGTTATGAATTACGACTAATCCCTGAATGGCTTCTCAAATTCCTCGTGTTGTGTGTGGACACAAACGCACTCGACAGTCTGCTCAAGTAGGAGAAGCTCTCATGGAAATCGTACGCCAATCTTCATAGATGATATCAAGTAAGTATTTCTACGCCTTAGCAGAAGAGGGTGTCTTTTGTAGTAACACTTGAATAAAAAATTTGAGAAGAAAAACTTCGCCTAAAATATTAGTGAAAAACTGAAAAATGCGTGGATAACATGAAATAATTGTGCTGAATTCCCCAAAAGCTCTACTGTAAAACATGCAACAGATCATAGATCATAACATTCAAGTTAGCATGGCTTCCACTCCGTAGGGCATAATAGCATTTCAATCATAGATATAATTTATAAACATATTCATTTGTACACAGATATAGCTGATCACGGTTAAATGTTATTATAATAGATGCTTGTTATAGGTGAAGTACTGCATGTTCAAATTCCATAACACCTTTCCCGGTGCCAGAGCTGGGCACTGAAAAAATAAAGTCGTTGATCACTAATTATCGAAGTTAACATTGCCGTTTACGAATTAATTTTCAAATTAAATTTGAAATCCACACACGGTCTAATTAGGTTCCTTCATATATCACTCCCTCTAACTCGAGTGCGTTAAATCAAAAATGAACAATTCAGCCAAACGTTTGAAAGTTTACTCTCAAAATTTGAACAGATCTTCCGAGTTCTGATATACTGTCTTGCACCCCTGACTGTGATCATCCTCTAGCACTCTCTTAACGTGCGCTAGAAAACACTGATTGAAATGCAGTTCTACTCTACTGTTATTTAGAATTAATTCACACAAAGAAAACTACAAGCGCGAGTACGATATTGAAACTGATCTAGTTTACGTAAACAGCGTGAGAGGCAAAACACACACACAACAGCCATGTTTTCAGTAAGAGCTGTGAACAAGCAAGGTGTGGACAATATTCCTCCGCATAGGAACTAGCCATAGAACTATATTACCGTTTCATGTAAATTGCGCCGGTAAGTGGTGTTCCTACGATGCTGTTCCAATTCTTCAATATCATCGTAAACAATATTTTGTATTGTGTACACGAGCAGTGAGTACTGAAATTGCACAATAATATTTTGTCAGCGCTATATCTTGGTTCTCAATAAAAACAAAATAGCGTGTCTCCTGACTTACAGTGATATTTCCTAACATATTTTACAGCAATATTTTCAGATCTACCCCAATTTTTTATCATCCCATGTCTGAATATACTTGATAAACACATCACGTTTCGATGCTCAGACACGTTTTTCTGAAATATTATTGAACTAAACGATTAATACAAAAACATAAGATCACTGAGCTACTCATCCCCTTCTGCCGATCAATTACACGCTAGTAATTCTGCGTTCGTGTAAAACCGTCCTTCAATAGCGCACTGACGCTCTTGCACAGCGACCACAAGTATAGGCGAGTTTGATGTAGCTTGAACTACGAACATGATTATGAAACAAAACATTCGATAGCTACTACCAGCACTAGGGTGGTATGAGCCTCTACATAATTAAAGCTGTCACCAGGTTGCATGCAATACGAGATATCTGTGCCTCATGCAGCAGCTCGGTTGCGCGTCCCATAGATAATATTCATCACAAACACAGCTAGAACTCGGCCAAAGCTACTGAGGGATGCAACACTTTTAAGCCACAATATACTGTATGTTCTAGGAAGGCCCGTGTATATGAAGGCCGTGTAATACACAGACCACTTAAAATTTTATTGGTGAAAAGCACAAGTAGGTTAAGCGCGTCTTTGCTGCTTGGTCATGCGGGTGGGCAGACTGAGCATAGAAGCGTCCGTGCTCAACCCTCAACGTTCAAGAATGCTCAGTGACGCCTCATAATGTTTGGACGATTTTTTTATTTATTTGTTTATTTAGAATTTATTTTTCAGTAATTAGAAAACCCTTATTCATTTTTTACTTTAGGATGAAAAAACTTTCATTACAAAAGTGTTTGGAAGTGTGAGATCGGCCTTTGGGGTTACCCACCCTAAATGGAAGGACAAAGCTGTGGTATAGAAATTAATAGATAGGTAGAAGATGTTATTATCTAGTCGTTTTCTAGTCAAGCATCTGAGAATAAAACAATTACACTTACGTGATGGTCCTACTAGACATCGAGCCTTCTGCTATACGCGGAGCAATTATCTCAAATGTTCTTTGATTCCTTTCAAGTTGATGGCTGCTCTAAGAAAATTCAGGATTTCTACGCTTACTAACATGCGGCTTTTCAGCCCTTCAATTTTGCTGGGAAGTTAACTCGTAGTTTGTGCACTTGCTGCTTGTAAAAGACGAAACTTTTAATGACCCCCACACTCTGGGAAAATCTACATATTTCTACTCAGAATAGTATTTCGAACTTATTATCATGTGCATATGTAAATATTATTTGTGTTATAAAAAGTAACGTCTGCCTGTGAGAAGCAGAATATTTGTTCTCGGGTGACCAATCAAATTTCCAAATGATAAAAGCCAATGAATAAAAAAAAATGAAATTGAGTGGTAGCTAATCAATTGAAAAACCTATGGATGCCATGCTCAAGGTGTAGAATTACATAAAACTGAACTCAGTAGCCGCCGACCAGTTGATGCAGGAGTGAATTCTACGGAATATAAAAGCACAAGAGAGAACTGAGTTCCAGCAGACTAATTGAGGCAGCAGCTACTGTCTCACAGAACAGAAAGAGTTACATGGAATAGAACTGAGTAGCAGCCGAGCTCTGGAGTTCAATTTGCCCCATTTTAAACTGAAGTCTCTTGAGCCAGACGAGGAGGCTGGGCAGCACGGAAGAGGAGGTCAAGGGAGAGGTGTTGAGGGAAGGCCGTTGCTCGTCCACCGCCGGCGTGACGGGTGGCAGCAGCGGGATGGCGTCTTGGCATGTCTGCAACCTCAGCGCCAGCTGGTCAGGCAGCTGGGGAGGAAAGTTAACGCGTTATATAGCAGACCTCCGTAGAACAGACTAGTTGAGCATACGCACTGTGGGTGGGGGTGGGAAGGAGAAGGCTTAAAGATAACACATTATCAAAAGCATTTAAGATAATATTAGGCGTTATTACCGTTTACACCACCACCAATAATTTACAAAGAACATAAACACAACGAGGGAGGAATACGTCAGACAAACGTATTTCCACATTTTGTCTTGAAAAAACTAACCCGTAAAACTCATCTATGTACTACCCTACTTATGATCGTTCGCGTCATGATTATCTACCGCAAAGAGCGTCGGCGTCCTAGCTTTCGCCAATCAAATTAGCGTCGACTTCGATTGAACACCCATCCCCATCAACCTCGTTCAATCTCAGTTGCCCGCGATGCTGCCACTGCCCCACTTCACATCAGCGAGAGTTACCACTTCTCTTCGAATAATAAACATCTGTTTCATTGTCATCTTAGCCACGCAAAAGTTTATTCATTTTGTAGATATTGAGACTTAGTTCCTTGTAGGACTTAGTTCCTCATAGATTAACCAAGATTTTAGGTTTTCCCGCCAATTAACTATCAATAACCGTTCATAACGTTTGTTCCGTCACGTACAGAGGGCTTGGTTTATGCCGTGTCACACTAGCCTCACGTTCGTTCGTCAGATGAACTCTGGAAGGCACGTTTGCTCTTCGTTTGATGAACGGGATGCTCGTCATATCGTGAAAGGTCGTCGGAAGTTTTCAGTCACCAAATGAGTTACGAAGAACAAAGATGGCCGATAGTGTTGACAAATTTCGCAGCGGTTATGTTGACTGTATATGATAATTGGGACCATGTTTAGCTTGAGATATATTTATGATATGATTGTGAGCTGTTTTCATGGTGATATCCTAATGTAAAGCAATGAAATCTAGTACTAGGTCTAGCAGTTCAGTGACAATGCAAGTAGCGTGTCATCAAACAAACAAAACATTTGTTTCCAACATTGTTGATACATTTTACATAAATGATTACGTTTCAATTGCACAAACTGTTGACTTTTCAATTTCTTAGTATAGCTCATGTATATTGACTTCGGTTTGTTACGTTCGATGAACATCGGTAGTATCTTTTCGATGGAGATACTCTTGGAGGTATCTTTTGGTGGACACTCTTGGTAAGTGGTATTTTTTCGATGAAGATACTCTTCTCATTCCCTCCCATTGCTCATTTGGCAGCAATAATTTGTACACATTCAATCCAGCTGTTAAATTTTAAATTTTATTCAAATAGTTTCATTCCTTAAATACGAGTATTGAATCATTCCATCAAGTGTTCTGTTCATAATACAACAAATTTCTCGTAATATTATTTTTTTTGAGTGCTATAGAAAAATAAAATTAGCGACCGACAAACGACTAATGCTTACAATTATATACAATCTAGATAGAAATGAGAATCAACGCAGAAATTAATTTTTTTGAAGCAAATGTTTCGGAATAAGGAATTCCACTTTCAGTGCTGAAAACTTACAAAAAGGTCAAACTTAGATAAAAAAAGAAAAATTAAATAAAATAAGTAAAAAAACCTATAAAATTTAGATCCCAATCCTCATTCAACAGCAGTAAAACTGACCACTCTAATTGGTTTACATACACACCCTTTCACAAACGCATACAATCATACATTTACGCATGGGAACCTCACATACTCGTACACAGACGCGCAAAAACACACACCACATACTGTACATTCACACACAGAAATATGTCAGTAGGTTGACGCAATGTTCAGTTTGACTACACTCAAGTCTTTATTTGAGTTAGGATTAATGTTATTTGAGTTAGGTTAGGTGCTCGCCATAGCCATGTGGCTAGAGGTTTCTGCCGCCGTGCGGCAAACCCGGGTTTGCCGCACGGCGCTGGAGGTGGCGATTTTCTCTGTTGGGTATAGGAGAAAAATCCAAGCACAATACACCACTCTACCCAGGTGTCTGAAATGGGTACCGGTCTTGACCGGGGGAAAGCGTCATGGCGTCCTGGTGTTAGATATAAGGCATTTGAAAATCCAATGTACAAGGTGATATGTATCAGGCATGATTGGAAATAAAGCATCCGTAGATGCCTTCATTTATTATTATTATTATTTATTTATTATAATGAAAAGTAATACTTTGTTAGGCTGAGACATAGGAATGTCCAGTGGATCGGGTATCTTGACCGTTGGACGCCATAAAGGGGGAAATTTGTTACAGGGCAGCGTTCGTTCTCATATTCGCAAGCTCAAGAGGCTTGGCATTCATCTCTGTCACCCTTGTGGTCAACCGCTTGCACCAGACTGCTTGCTCAGGCCTACCCACAAGTGCTGGCACACAACTCAAACACAAACCCGTCGCACAACACACATCAGCACAACTCGAACACAAACAACAGATCATACAAGGCAAGCACGCACACACTGGAGAAGAAAGACGCAGGCGTGAGAACCAGCGACGGCCGAGCTTCGTAGAGCGACGAGGCGGAACCCAAAGTGAGGGCTCCGACTTGCAGCCATTCATGGCCCTGGAATAACGTGGGCATCGAAGCCGCGCACTATACGCTCCGATAAGTTGGCGGATTGCGAACGAGCACGAGCACATAGTCAATTAGAATTCAAGGCGTCAGGAAGACCAAGAGCTACACCAATCAGGAGTAAGACACTGGTACGGTAACTACGAATATTTAAGAACCTTCGAGAAGGAACCAAGTGGAACGCATAAAAGCAGAACACAAGAAAAAACGAGAGGTCTTTTCTCCAAGTTACGCAGGACGAGATGCACGAAACCTGAGTGCGTAAACGAAGCACGCCAGCCTGTCGCCGGTGTGCGTTGCACATAAGCAACAAAATTTGACATCTGAGTGAAGTGACCAGCAGTCGTCGAAGTGCTAACCTGCAACAGAAACCCGCTCGAAGCACATCAGCTTAGCGGCGATGATCATCAAGTGCAAACGTGTCAACGACTCTACCGAAAGCATTCAAAATGTTTCTACGTCAACTCCAAGCTTGCAAGAAACTCCAGCCTGCCGATTGGAAGCACACAGTCGCAAAGTCTACGACAACGCAAGGCACTGCCAGTTCTGCAGTGGTCAAGCTGCTCCGGTACTCAACGAACGATACTCAAATTGAGAACGCTGAGAGTGTCGGCCCGCCAACGACCAGCACTGGCCTGCGAGCGCGAGGTGGGAGCGGAAACGGCCTGATCAGCCCTACGTGCATTCTTCAAACCCCAAGTGGAAGCGGAGTTCGATTAACGCCAACGATGCATCACAGAAGAGTTTGGGTGTTTTTGTGAAATTGAGGACTCAAAATTAGTGATCACAAAAGTGCAAGTTTAGAAACAACGTAGCACATTGAACAGTGCTTCGAAATAGCGGGTTGTCGATAAAATTTGATTCTGTGTTATGTTGTGTTCTCTTTAGAAAAGGTTTGAGTTTCACGTTGGGCACCGTGTGAAGCGACTTATTTTAATGTACCTTGTGGTGAGTTAAGATTTTGCTGTTTTGTATTGCCCTATTTCGTGCTTAAGTTAGCCCATCTATGTTGTGCCCTTCTGATTACAATTTTTGTGCTTTATGTTTGATGGGGGCCGCAAATAGTTGATAACGCTTAATAATTGATGATGCGCAGTGAGCATTTCACTCATTGAGTACCATGTCGTGTTAAATTTGTAGGTGGACAATTTCAAGCGATAGCCGTATCAGTGTTTTCTTTTGCTTATATGTTTTTACATTTCGTACAACGGTCTTTCTGTGCGTTTTAACTCACGTGTTCCACATTACAGCAAATAAAACCTAATTGAAATCTTTCACATTGTGTTATTATTGTCCCATGATGATCACACTGAGGTAGACCCGTAGCACATACTATGCCAACCCTGCTATTTCTATTTTCCACCTTTTCTGTCCCCTCTTCTGCTGTGTATTCCATCTCTTTAATTTCTTTTCTGCTCTGACTATCGAGGTTTAAATTCCTCTATCGTAACGTGACGGGCGGCGACAGCCGACCCTTAAATGTCCGTGACATAGGCTTATAAGTAGATGTAAATAAAGATTCTAAACTACGAAGACTTTGTACGTTATTTGTGGTACGCATAGTAGCGAAATTATTTGTTCTGAAAGGATGGTTGAATTGCTGACAATGGTCTCGGATTGCTGAATGAGAATGAGAGGAAAGTATGAAACTGGTTCTATGGGAAATTCCTGAATGTTGGCTGTCAAATAAATTGTTGAAGTTTAGTACTACCAACATAAGTCTGCGTGCAGCAGTCACACTAGAATTACACACATCCACTCCACAGGCACTCCTCCAAATGTTCTTTTCTGCCTCTTCCACAAAGAATGCGAGAAATAGTACCTTAGCTTGGTGAGGAGAGTGGAGCAATGGCGCCCACAGAGGCAGGAGTCTGGTAAGCACCGTAGAGCCGCACTCCTGCAGTGCCTCCAACAGCGCCAGGAAATGCAGGCTCACCATCTCCCCCAGCTGCCAGTCATGGACATAAATGAGCGCCAGACTGAATTCTCGCATGCGTCATTATGAGTAGGATGAGGATTAGTATAAAGCGTCGGTGATGAAGTATTTCGAAGAATTCGACAGCGTACTAGGAAAACTATAGCACAACAATTGCCTAAAGAAGTATTAGATATGCATCGACATCATTCGTACTTGTACTCAGTCGTCCAAAAACTAGTCAATCCTACGACATAAAGTCACAATCGTCTAGTATTGTAAAGTACTATCTTTTCAGTAATTGTGCGTTTGGCAGGGAGCATCAATAAAATAAGACGAATTCAAATAGCATATTGATCCCACACTCTTGTACAAGTTCAAAAAATGCACTGTGAGAAAACGCGTTCATCAAAAAGAACGCGAGTCTAAAGGGTAATTTTACTGACTGAATGGCATACTGATGAAAGATACAAATAATGTGAACCAAAACACAGCCAAAAAGTATTAACAGTCAATGTAGCCAGCAGATGAATGCCAATAAATTGACAGGGGAAACGAGGAAAACAAAATAGGTAGACAGGTATTCAAAGAACCTACCAATTTAGGCACGAACCTAATTGTAAAATATTTCCCCATGATTAACAAAAGCAAGATATTATAAAATTATTAATGTCATTACAGTTGTGGAAGAATATGAAACAGTCGAAAACTACGTGCGAAAGCTAAATTCACGATGTGCTCGGAAACTTCATCGGCATCGTGTGAGCATCGGACACTAAACCAACACTTAATTGTACCATCCTGAGCAGCTGAAGGACCATTTGTGCAGGCGGAGTAGATGTAATAGCAGCATAAAACAGAACAAAATTTTCATATTTGTATCACAGCATCTTACAGAGACGTATGAAAACAATACCAATTTTCATCAGTGAGAATAAACGAGAGTAGTAAGATAAATAAAACGCGAGCATTTCAGAATGCCATTTTCAAGCCTTTCAAAACATTTTTATTACATTTAGCTTAAAAAAATATGTCTTTTGAGTTATAAAACATGATCGCTAGACTTGTCCACTCTTCAGCTTTGGAGCATTTATATATTGGAGCAATATAATATTAGCTATACTAGTATGTCGTCTCTGAAGGTATTCCTTATAACCTCATTCTAGTTAAGCTTTTCCCTCTCTCACTCTTCTCGCAAGCGCAATGCATTTCTTTTGATGATATTTAACGCAAAAATAATCAACCAAGCACAGTTTTACTGACGTTCTACAGAACGCATGCATTTTTTATTGCTTGGAGAAGTATTTTTTTCGTTTCGGTAAAATAAGCACTCTCGTTTTATGTCGTTATATAAATAGATTAAAATACTTCTTCAGAGCAAAAAATTTCGAGCTACCCATAATCAGAGCACATTTAAATTTCAATCTTAATCTCATTTCAATCATCCTTCAGTTCATACTATTTAATAATTATTTATAAGGAGTTACACTGTAAGTCTGGGGAGAGATACTACCGACCAGTTGTTTGTCAGTTTATGATGACTACATTTAAAAGAGGTAAATTCGAAATAAAGATGAACAGGTTTTTTTATATAATTCAGTTAAGGCAAATCACCATAATAATTGGTTAATAATTGCTTATTTCTACCCTCAGAAATTAAATTCAGACACTGATTACCTTTTTTTAGCATGGACACGTCCCCGGTTCAGAAACATCTATGAAGTGAGCAGTTATTTTAGCAGCTTCTGTGCTCTTTGCTTGGAGTGTAACTGAGACTCCAGCGCAGGGTGGTTAACACTATGAGTCAGATACATGAAAACCTGTCTAAAAGGCCCGGCCAACCTTGAAAATCGATGGACACTTATACAAGTTACTCAAAACTAGATTCAACTAAAGAATAAACTGGAATTTAAAAAGTTTTCTCTAGCTACTACAGAATGAACAAAAAAAATGAAAGCATCCGAACAAGCAAATACCAAGAAAATCTACGCACACAAATAAAACAGAAAAACATAAATAGGACTAAATAGCTGATTCATTCGTTGTGTTGAACCTCCAGATATTCAGGACTTAAGATTTGCTCGTTGCCACACAGCTGCAAAATGATGACTACATTTAAAGGAGGTCAATTCAATCTCGTCTGACCCTTGAAATTGTCAAGTACAACACTCGTGATGGAGACGAATTCATACACGACGTTCATTATTGGTGTGAGTAGCTGCACTCGCATTGGGCTCTGGTCAGTGGTCAGTCGCGGTTGTTCGTCAGGAAGAATAAGAAATTCTGAAAGGTGAAAAAACTTTCTCAAAATGCTTACATGACGTAAAGTGACGGTATAAACGTGTGGTTATAGAAGCAAGATGCAGTCACGCAACATGTTTCCAAAAAATCAATTTCATTATGATTTTAATAAATCCAAAAAAATCATAATCCAAAAAATGCTGTAGTTATAGGTGTAGTGATCAACAACGGAAAAACTATAAACGAAAAATATATCATTAAACCAAACAGTTATAAACGTTACATAAGTTCAACTAATTACTAGAATAAATATTAGCAAAAATCGAAAATAAGAGACCAAGAAAATGTGCGAAACATAAACCATGGAATGTACTACCATACTGATACAATTTGTAAAATTCAAATAGCAGAATAATTCGTGAAGATGGTCGAGATACTATGGCTAGGTAGAAAAGACAATGCAATAGAGTGCCTACGGAAGGTATACCCGAAATGAGCTTTCAGAAGACGCTGATGCAGAACAACGAGTAAGAATAACTGCATACAAGTTAGGTGGCACAAGACTGCATGCTTAAATCTTAGCACTGAATAAACACTACCTGCAAGGATTCACTTTCCTGAGAAAGCAGACACAAAAGTAGCTGTTGAATATTACTGAAACCACTGAAGAAATAGAAATTAAAATGTATTTGGACTCATTAACGACATAAAACTGAACTATATCAGAAGCATAGAAGAATTTTTGGACATCATCATCAATAGCTTGACGAACATAATCTGACGTAGCTGAATCCAGCTCTTATCGAAATATTTTTTTAACGCATTTTCATGTGGAGAAACTCTTGGGAAGGATCCCCTCGCACGGCACTAAAACCTTCACAGTTCTAGTAATTTCCAGATAAAATAACATTCATGCCATTGTCATTAGATGGTGAAGCAATAATTCCAAATCTTGCAAAATACTGGATTTAGCCCCATTTCTTCGTGCTCTCTTATTGCACTGCTATCAGACGCACTGGAGTTGCATGTAACCGTCACCAGAATGAGGAACGAACTGCCACTGAGCAGTGGACCTCAAAAAACACATTAAGGGAGCTAATTGAAAAATATTAAAAATGTATCAAAGTATTTGAAAGTAGAGAATTTTGAAGTCCCAAAAAATTTGAAGGCTTAAAATCTACGAGAATCTAAAACTTAAAAAATTGAACCAAATATTAATTAATTCAAACCCAATCAAAAATCTTAGCTTAAATAAATTAACTTACTACCAGAACGAGAAAGAGCATATTAGAAAAGGACAAACAACCTTGTGAAAGACCAAACGAGCCCAGCGCATGCCGCAGTACGACAAAATCATGAAATAAAAAAGTCACTCTGAAATATCGTTTGTTATCATCGACGTTCTTTGTTTACGTCACAGGTTGAAAAGTTGACCATAGTTAATTATGTAACTTTTATATGCTAAGAAGCGACGTCTATTTTTAAATGCAAAGTCTGAGTATGTTCAATTCATAAGTTTCCCAAATTTAAATTGTGGTGGTCTCAGACATGGAAAAGTGAAACAAGAAGATAATAGACGAATGAATCAAACAAAGCGGTGTACTAAATTGACGTACTCTTTGTAAACTGAATATTTTCTCAAGCAAGAAAAGACTTCAAAGATGCCTCGTACAGAATAACGATTTATCCTGAAATTGAAGACATACGTTTTTCAAGTCACACTAGCCGAGAAAACAGCCTCAAAAACGATTAAAGTGGCACCTACCTAATGAGGTTTCAAACACGAGTGCGATAAACAGTTCCTAAGTTGTATCCAATTTAAAATTTCAATGGCTTCCACAAAAATCGTTTCAAGACAAGAGATTTATCTAAAGAAAACCCAGCCTTCTACTCGTATTTCATGCGTTCATAAGTTTAGCACTTAAAATAATCCGATAAATATTTTCAGAAAAACAATCGCCGTGTAAAACACGGTTTGTAAGTCGACTTCTAAAACATTTTATTTATCGACCAAAAAACGTGTCAAAAAATCGTAATGGATTAGAAAAACGCACCAAGAGATGATTTAATTCATGCATCTTACAAAATAGAATAATACACGGAAATGATTCTCTGCTTTAGCGCTTTACTTGGACATCTTCATACACCAAGGTACACTGCATCACAGAGGTACGAAGGCAACCTAAGCTATGCCTGATATTTCGAGCGATGGAATGGTGAAAACACCACGAGGGTGAATGCTATTCAGCGACTGTTGCAGAAGAGTAGGTCACTTGAGATATACCGTGATCTGAAAAATAGCGTGACAATTACGAAAATGGAGCAAGCGAAGCTCAGAATGAAAAGACTGACCACTTTGGAGTGCGACACGAGTTGCAGGATGGAGGGCGTCACTTTAGCCCAGAAGTCGGTTAGTAACGCGCAGGTAGAGTTGTAGACGTCGCTGCCTGGACTACCTGCGTTCTGCTCTAGGTATACCGTCCATACCTGCGGCCGCATCAGAAATAATACGGGTGTCATCATTGGTCTGAATCTAAACTTTTTCGTACATTTGAAGATTATGGTTCGATGTATGTATGGGTATCACACTTAAGTTAGGATATTTCAACGATTTAAGAAATGGTCACGCAAAGTACTGCTCATTTACTACAAGATTGTGCAATTGTAACAAATCCTATTAACACATTAACCTCAGCAATCTTAGACATGTATAAATTTTCAGTGGGAGAAAAATAATGATAAAATCGATGTAAATTGTAATACCCCAACGAATGACATTCTAACAACTTACCTGAGATAGAATGAACGCCAGAAATAAGGACGACATGTTTATGACCGACGCTTTGGACTGCTCTGGGAAGCCGGACAATATCACCTGGAGCAGCCAACGAATAGACATCGCGTAAATAGCTTGAGACTTTGTTTATTAAATTAGTTCACTGTTGACGAAAACGAATTCATCCGTGTAGTTTGAATTGGGCTAGGATAAACAGTTTTGTGCCAAATGAGAAATGGCCTCTCGAAATATGAGCAATACTCATAAGCTTTTCTGAGAACACGGTACAAGACTACGCTGTTACGAAATTGATCACCAATATCATCCATACCATAATCCTGAGCACATTTTCGCGGAAATGATCGGTAAACAGCATTTTTTAGCCATTTTACAACACTGATTAGTTCACTTTATGGATTGAACTGGATAAACGTGACATTAATTTGCTTTTTGTGCTATCCCTCACTGAATACTAGCAAGCTTCATTTCGATTTTCTGCACTGATGTAAGCCTCTTGTTGAATTAGGCCACAGTCCTTCACTGTGTCTGACAAAACACAACCTTTGAACAGACATTACTTAGAGGAGGAGTTGTATAGGCAGGGACTCCAATGCCATGGTGTAACGTTACGGGATCAGAACAGAACAGATACTCTAACGAGTTTAAATAGATAGGGTTTCTTATCTCCGTATTAAAACGCACTTGTTAGGATACTGACATAGGACGACTTTAGAGCGAGTAGAAAGTGCCACCGTGAAAAATTATGAGGGAAAATTAAATTAGTAATATGCGGCGGAAAACAACTTATAGAAATAGTTATTAACATTCCTGAACTTTTTCTGAACAAATAAAAACTTAATACTTTCAAACTACGATGTACGTTTTATTTATTACCTCCCCTTTTCTCTTTAGATATATTTTTGAACCAATTCGTATTAGTTTTTAAGAACGTAAATGGTTAGCACTCCATGAGATGGTGGGAATGTACCTGAATGTGATCAGCGATGTGACAGGAGGCGTCGGGAGGTACAGGCACGCAGGCGGGTGTGCCGGTGGTGGTGGCGGTCTGATTGCAGGTGTGCATCAGGGAACCCACCAGCAGCCACGACAACAGCCTGATGTGGCTCACGCAGTCAAGGAATTCTTTTTGTCTGTAGGCACCAGTGTATATGGTGAGACATAAAGTTCATTTGAGGTGGTGACGCACCCACTAGCAGTCATCACTGCAACCGGATCTGGCTCAACCAGTCCAAGAAATCTCTCAGACTACTAGCATCAGGGAGACTTTTAACCTAGCATCAGGGAGACTTTTAACCTAGATAGAGACTAAAAATATTGTGAACGAAGAAAGGAGGCTGTTTAGCTTCTTTGTTTAACGAAATAATAAAAGCAGCGTAGGAAATAAAATACCAGGTGTGCCGTTAATAATTAATGATTTTCTCTTAAAAAAAACAAATAGGTTTTGGGAAAAGATTAACAATTACTTCATTCAGAGTTTACACCACCACCATTGCTTGCGATAGATTTTGATCATCCGTATTTTTAATTGCAGATGTCTCCCCAAAACTATTGTTCATATTAAGAGGTGGTCCAGATAAGCCTGCCCTTTTTGACATCTAAGTAATTGTTGAAGGGATGCTGTGAAAACGAGAGTTAAAAAACATGGGAATCCGATGGGTCTAAGTCTGGTCAGTACGAGAAGTGGGGCACGAGTTATAAGTTAGCAGAAATTATACCTCGAACGTCATTCTCTGCGTGTGATGAGGCGTTGCCTTGTAGCCCATTCAGCACACTTTTCGATCAATGCATGATTCAAATTGATCGGTGGTTAATAGCAAACGAATTCATTGTTTTACCAGATTTCTGATGCTCATGGTACACCACGCTTTTCTGATCTCATAAGAGCACAGCACAGACTTCTTTGCGAAGCGATTCGGTTTTGTAATCGATCTAGATGGTTGTCATATATGATTTATGACTTCCTACGTTTTTGGTATCTCGAAGATTCGTTTTTTCATTTTAGTTGCTATCTGATGCCATAAAACTCTTTTTCTTTCCAAGAAAGTTACACTCAGCACACCATGCCATATATGCTCTTTATTTGGTTTGAAAGACTCGTTCAGAAAAAAATCACGTTAACTTGAGCCGGCTTTCATATCCCAGTGATTTAACATTTACTATCTAAGCAATAAACTGATCAAACAGTCGAGACTGTGAACCAACCCTTGCTTTTAGCACTATCAAGCAAAGAAATTGAGAATTATGAACAGAAACATGGTTTACAATTAAATAAATTATCAACATACTAATTCATGAGACACTCAATAGTAAATGAGACAGTTAGACAATAAAATGACATCAAATCCATGGTTAATGAACAGAGGTAAATTAGCTGATGGCTTTATTTCCAACTAAAACCAATGAATCCTATTTAAGGTATTTTAATTTCATGCCACGTGTTTGAGAATGATAATTATAATAGTTACCCCTGTTGCATGGCTGTGGGCGGATTGTTGAGCCATGGCAGATACTTGTTGAAGAAGCGCGTGTCTCTGGCAGGGCCACGGCTCACTTCGAGTGCCAAGTACTGCGCCATGCCCGCCTTCAACAGGCCGCCGATCGTGTCTTGGTTTAGTCCGCTCTACAAAGGAAAGGACGCGGTGATCGTCAGTATACGTCAGCAATCTGAAATGTGCGTGCTAATCTAAGCGAACAATTTCAATTTCCTAACAAGAGCCCTAAGAAGGCTCCTAAAAATTAATGCAAATTAAGCATCAACATCATAGTTCAAGAACTTCTTCTACATGCAGTTACCTTGATTTTGGTGAGCGTGTGGACGTCGGCGATGAAGTCCATCAGGTCGCTGATGTACGAAGTACGGATGCACTCGGCCATCAATGTGGAGCTCTGCGGACTGAAGGGGTCGGTGGCTGGGGTGCTGGAGGACAGGTCCAGCACAGGGTTTGGGCCTATGCTGCCGCCGTTGTCCTGCGGGACAACACAGAAACGCTTACAACACATATATGAGCGCTGAGATTCATTGCCACATGCATAAACCCAGGAAGTTAGGAAAACCTAAGTGACCAACACCCAAAGCAGATACTTGTAGGTTAACACCGAATGAGTATGTTCAGAGAATAAATAGCTCGTTTATCAGTTATATGCTACAACCTGGCAAAATTTTCAGAAAAAGTTCTGAAGTCTCTACGAAAGTAAGTTTCGTATGTAAAAAAGTTTAAGGCTCCGTTTCTATGGTAAAGATATTTTCACATAGTAAAAAGGAGAAACCATCAAATACGCAGTAAGAAAAATATGGAGTCGTGGGATATACGTAAAAGGAGTATTACCACACAAAATGCCCTGGGCATAAAAACAACAAATGTGGAAATAAAAGGAAGAAAAAACACAAAAAATATAGCATGGAAGTTGTACAACCTGAAGGAAGCAAAGTGGGCACGAAAGAGGAAAGTCCCATAAGCATATCTCTAGCTTGAGTAACATAACAGCATTTAATTAAGCAAGGAAAACTAGAGACTACCGAGAAATCATCAGAATACTATGGGATTAGCATCCTTAAAAGGGAACTTGTGATTAGTGGAAAAAGCAATGAATTGTTTCCATCAAATGCTCGAGATATGATTCTCGCTTTGATGGGTGGATTTGTTAAATGAGTATTTCAGCCTCTACGGGTATACTTATAAAGTTTGAAGGTTGTGCTATAGCTCAGGCCACATTCCGTTCAGCAACTTAATTTTATTGCGTGATTTTAGCATACAGTAATTAATACCGAAGCAATACAATTCAAACTATAAAATTACAATCAAACAAACAACTTTTAAATAGTATGGTTTCTTGCAAATTACGTCGGTAAATATCAAACCAGTCATACACACTACGGGAAAACTATTTCCATAAGTCTTTTATGAAAAAATAAGGGAATCGGACCGCTGTAAGCTACAGATAAGTTTTCATCTCACTTGTCAAATTGTAAAAATACGACCAAAATAAGTAGATTTAAATAAAGCATTGTCCTCCATGGAGCTAGGATATATGGAGGGAGCATAGCCGTCTGTGAAGAGAACCAGTTTTTGAGATTTCTCCTCTGTCTGTGGTAACCAATAGCCGTCTCGCAAGTGTGACGTCAGCACGGAAGCCAGTGACCTCCTGACCACGCTGGGATGCGCACACGCTCGCTGAATGCTCTTCCAGCTGTTGAGTTTTTCGTTAATCATTAATTTGGGATTCTAAGACTCCGAAAGATAATAAATTGTGTTTCCTCACTTGAGGACACTTAATAATATCAAAATTGCTAGCAGAGATACATTTAGAGTTGAAAACTATAAAGATTACAGGCCCTTGAATACAACAAATTAGAGAGCGACTTGCACGCGCACCTCATCCTTCGATTTGTGGAGCGGTACTAATCTTGCTTTGGAAAATGGGAAGGCGAATCGTAGAGGAGGTGAGGAGGCGAGGAGGAGCCAACTTCAGCCAAGCGTCTGTGGTTGACTCACGTGTGGGGCCTTGCCAAGGTCCCAGTCTCCCAACTTTTGCAGATAATTTGAACCCGATTGGAATCGGCTATGCTCCCTCCAGTATATCCTAGCTCCATGGTGTCCTCAGTGACTCCGTGTGGTGAGGACGGGTGTGGCGCTCGCTCCGAAACAAAGTGCCTATTGTTAGAAAGAATGTACCTCTAACCTAAATGGGTACCCACTCTCGCCATGAGTATTCAAATGTGATTTAAATACCCCATTTATAAAAAATAATCAAACTAAGAGTATAATATTCCCTCAAAAGTGTGAGATTATTCAACCCTCGTTTACGCAACGACCGAACTCCCTCAATCTTCAAGATGGCTAACAAACGACGCAGTACCAACAACAGCAGCAACAACAGCATCGAGTTTCAACCGAAGTTTGGTCAATACCCTGATGTGTCTAGCCTAACGAAAGATGGTAAAGAAGTGGTTTCTGTCCTCATAAAATACTTCGATTCAGTGATGACAAAATTTAATAATGATATTGTTCAAATGCAAAATGAAATAAGCCACCTTAAAACGCTATTTGAAAAAAAAGAAGCGGAACACAAAAAAACTCTCGAAGAACAGAATACGAAAATAGATAGCTTAACCTCCCGCCTCGACCAGTTGGAAAAAAAATGATCAGCGCCGAGACATTGAAGACAAAAAATGTACTCTCGTCATTTCTGGAAGGGAAATACCGCAATCTCACGCAGACGAAATCTGTAAGGATACAGTCTGCCAGCTACTGAAGGACAAGATCAACATTGACCTCTCCGACACTGACATTACGTCAGCTACAAGAATGGGGAAAAAAGCCGGTAACTGGGAACGTAGATCAAAGAAACATTACATTTGAACTAAAACATTATAACAAAAAACGTGAAATTCTCAACGCCTGCCGAGAAAATAAACCACAGTTCTTCTTCATAAATGAATACCTCATACCTTCACGAGCTAACGTCATGTACATTCTGAGGATGGCCAAAAGGAAATTCCCGGATGTAATTGGAATCCCAAGAACACAGGATGGAAACATCTTCATATTCAACCCCGGAAACCAAGATTCAAGACGCCGCGAGATCAACACGCCAGATGACTTCGATCAATACCTGATGCAACAACTTAATAAGACATCGAAGCAGGTCATGGGTGACTAGACTAGGTGATCCTCTAAATTAGATATGTCAGTTTCGTTTTAGTTTGACCTCAATTACGTATCATGTCAGTTTACCCTCAACTTGATATTAGTCTAACCTGAATCTATACAAATGTATAACAGATGTGTTTGTAAACATTTATGACACCTGTGTGTGAACTTTTGAAACAACGCAATCAGCAATTTTTCACCTCCCAATGTTACTGTGAATTTTTTCTTTTTTTACCACTAAAGTTATTATTACGCGTAAACCATATTAGCTGGTTATATCATTGTCGTTATAATCTTTAAAACTTATTACCTGTTGTATGTGAACTTGTAAAAACGCCTTCATGCGGCAATCTGTTTACACCAATGTTGTGATATTGAACTCCAATATTATTCGCTCATGGACTGAGTTTATGTGTACTCACGTAATCGCACTAGATTTTTTTTATACTCTATTTTCTCGTACTTTATAAGCTAGTTTTTTAGACAGAAATATACCTTAAAGCTTGACTCTGTATTTCGTTTTTAAGCTCTATAGTACCTACTTCTTACTGTTTACTAATTTTAAATGACTGATCACCCTGAGATATTCGAGGAAATCGACCCAGATCTCAATCATTCGAACAGAATATATCCAAACCTAAACGACTCTCAAGAGTGTAGGTATACTAATATATCAAAATTCAACGAAACTATACGAATAACTGACCGAGATTTCTCATTCCTGTGTTGGAACTGTAGGTCACTCTATCCAAAATTGGAAGAGATACAATGTACTATTACTGAACTTAAATATAACCTAGACGTGATTAGCTTCACCGAAAGCTGGCTAGATGACTCGACTAAAGACATGATTCGATTCGAAAATTATCATAGTTACCATTCGCTAAGAAAAAACCAGCGGGGCGGAGGCATCAGCACATATATATCTAACCACATAGACTGGAGAACCATAGCAAGTGCAACAATGAATCAGGATCATATAGAATCACTCTTCGTGGAACTGTCTAGAGATGGTAAACGCATTGTGCTTGGAACGGTGTATAGGCCTCCTAAAGCCTGCCCTATATCCTTCCTGAATGAGCTGAATCGTATTATTTCTCAGTTAAACAGGCCCTTATACAATGACATAATAATATGCGGTGACTTCAATTATGATCTACTGAAACATTAAAGCTATGAACCAATCTCTAATTTCCTAACAACCTTTCAGTCTCAATCCTTCCTTCCGATCATTACAAAGCCTACACGAATAACCTCAGAGTGTGCTACGCTGCTTGACAATATCTTTATGACAGACCCAAGTGATTTTCTTGCTGGAATAATTACTTCTGACTTATCAGATCACTTCCCAGTTTTTCTTATTAAGAAAAATGTCTATATTGCTTGCACCAAGGCACGGGCTGAAACTTACTCATATCGCAAAATAAACGAATCAAATCTTGAAGAAATGCGCAAAGTTCTAGAAGAATCAATGCCTACATTGCACATCTCTCAACAAAATAATAATGCTAAGAGTATTGATTTAAACAATTTAAACAATTTAAGCAATTTATTTACCACAGGTGATACAGAGGTAGAATTTTACTTAAGTCTAGTACAATGGTCAAATTTGAGTATAGCTACCTGTGGGCCCGAATAAGTTCAGCGACTTCTAGGGCATCCTACCATCACGTTATTCTAGGGTGTACAAAAGTTTAACCTAGTTCACTTAACCTAGTTTCGCATTAGACTGATCATTGAGATAATTAACTCGATATTTTATGCTGTATTTTACAATATAGGTCAAGTCGGCTATATTCAACAGTATGTTCGATAAAACGATTCAATAGCAGAGAGAAGATTGGTTATGGTTAATAATATTTGATATCAGTGGGGCTACAATGTCAGCAATAACTTAAAGTACTTTAGTCGGAAACGTTTGTAACCTACTCGATTTATTTCTCATGTTGTTTATGCACGTAATTACATCGGAGGAGTTTGTAGGCGTAAAGAAAAAGGAGTTGGGTTCTCGAATATGATCCATAAATTCCAGGTGATAAGTAGGTTCACTTAGAATACCATCAGCTATTGTTTTCCCTACGTTTACGAAGAAGTTGTTAAAGAGATTAGCAATTTCTTTCTTCTCATGATATTTTACATTATCTTGAACAACATATTCAATTTTCTTTTTATCGGCATTATTCGGTTTACAGCAGGAGTTAAGGAGATGCCAAGTCTTTTTAACGTCAGTTTTGAATTGAGTAAACTTGAGCGTAAAGTAGTTCTTTTTTGATGTTCTTATCTGGTTTGTTACATAGTTTCTAAATCGGTTATATGTTTCTCTAGATATTCGTCCTTCGCAAAGGAGGGCTAGGTACAATTGACGTTTCTTTATATTTATCACGATGTCTCTAGTAATCCAGGGCTTATGTTTATTTTTCGGGGTAACTGTACGAGTTACAATTGGGCAACACTGATTGTATGCGGTCATTATAGTTTCAGTCAACTTTACTACTGCTTCATCAATGCTCGTAGTATTATTGTTTTGTTGAGAGATGTGCAATGTAGGCATTGATTCTTCTAGAACGGTGCGCATTTCTTCAAGATTTGATTCGTTTATTTTACGATATGAGTAAGTTTCAGCCCGTGCCTTGGTGCAAGTAATATAGACATTTTTCTTAATAAGAAAAACTGGGAAGTGATCTGATAAGTCAGAAGTAATTATTCCAGCAAGAAAATCACTAGGGTCTGTCATAAAGATATTGTCAAGCAGCGTAGCACACTCTGAGGTTATTCGTGTAGGCTTTGTAATGATCGGAAGGAAGGATTGAGACTGAAAGGTAGTTAGGAAATTAGAGATTGGTTCATGGCTTTCATGTTTCAGTAGATCATAATTGAAGTCACCGCATATTATTATGTCATTGTATAAGGGCCTGTTGAACTGAGAAATAATACGATTCAATTCATTCAGGAAGGATATAGGACAGGCTGTAGGAGGCCTATACACCGTTCCAAGGACAATGCGTTTACCATCTCTAAAAAGTTCTACGAAGAGTGATTCTATATGATCCTGATTCATGGTTGCACTTGCTATGGTTCTCGAGTCTATGTGGTTAGATATATATGTGCTGATGCCTCCGCCCCGCTGGTTTTTTCTTAGCGAATGGTAACTATGATAATTTTCAAATCGAATCATGTCTTTTGTCGAGTCATCTAGCCAGCTTTCGGTGAAGCTAATCACGTCTAGGTTATATTTAAGTTCAGTAATAGTACATTGTATCTCTTCCAATTTTGGATAGAGTGACCTACAGTTCCAACACAGGAGTGAGAAATCTCGGTCAGTTATTCGTATAGTTTCGTTGAATTCTGATATATTAGTATACCTACACTCTTGAGAGTCGTTTAGGTTTGGATATATTCTGTTCAAATGATTGAAATCTGGATCGATTTCCTCAAATATTACAGGGTGATCAGTCATTTAAAATAAGTAAAAGTAAGAATTAGGTACTATAGAGCTTAAAACGAAATACAGAGTCAAGCTTAAAGGGATATTCCAGTCTAAAAAGTAGCTTATTAAGTAAGAGAGAATAGAGTAAAAAAGAAAAATCTAGCGCGATTTCGTGAGTACACACAAACTCAGTCCATGAGCGAGTGATAATGGAGTTCAATATCACAACATTGGTGCAAACAGATTGCTAAGGGCGTTTTCGCAAGTTCACATACAACAGGTAATAAGTTTCTAAAGATTATGACGACAATGATACAATCAGCTAATATGGTTTACGCGTAATAATAACTGTAGTGGTAAATAAAGAAGAATTCACAGTAACATTGGTTGGTGAAAAATTACTAATTGCGATGTTACAAAATGTGACACACAGATGTCATAGATGTTTACACACACATCTATTATTTATTTGTTATAATATTGGAGTTCGATATCACTACATTGGTGCAAACAGATTGCTGAGGGCGTTTTCATAAGTTCACATACAAGAGGGAATAAGTTTTAAAGATTATGATGACAATGATACAATCAGCTAATATGGTTTACGCGTAATAATAACTGTAGTGGTAAATAAGGAAGAATTCACAGTATTATTGGTAAGTGAAAAATTGCTGATAGATTATAATGACAATGATATAATCAGATTATAAGAAGATTACAACGACAATGATATAATCAGATTATAAGAAGATTACAACGACAATGATATAATCAGCTAATATGGTTGTACGATGGCAGTGGAGGGCAGAAGCGATTATCAGGTTATAAGAAGATTACAACGACAATGATATAATCAGCTAATATGGTTTACGCGTAATAATACTTAAATGGTTAAGAAGAGAAAAAATTCACAGTAACATTGGGAGGTAAAAAATTGCTGATTGCGTTGTTTCAAAAGTTCACACACAGCTGTCATAAATGTTTACAAGCACATCTGTTATACATTTGTATAGATTCAGGTTGAACTGGCATCAAGTTGAGGTTTACTGACATGATACCTAATTGAGGTTAAATTAATACGAAATTGACATATTCAGGGGATGAAAATGAAATTGACTAATTTAGGGGATCACCTAGTCTAGTCACCCATGATCTGCTGTGATGACATGTTTAGTTGTTGCATCAGGTATTGCTCGAGGTCATCTGGCGTGTTGATCTCGCGGCGTCTTGAATCTGGGTTTCCTGGGTTGAATATGAAGATGTTTCCATCCTGTGTTCTTGGGATTCCAACTTTATCCGGGAATTTCCTTTTGGCCATCCTTAGAATGTACATGACGTTAGCTCTTGAAGGTATGAGGTATTCATTTATGAAGAAGAACTGTGGTTTCTTTTCTCGGCAGGCGTTGAGAATTTCACGTTTTTTGTTATAATGTTTTAGTTCAAATGCAATGTTTCTTTGATCTACATTCCCAGTTATTGTTTATTTCCCCATTCTTGTAGCTGACGTAATGTCAGTGCCGGAGAGGTCAATGTTGATCTTGTCCTTCAGGAGCTGGCAGACTGTATCCTTACAGATTTCGCCTGCGTGAGATGGCGGTATTTCCCTTCCAGAAATGACGAGAGTACATTTTTTGTCTTCAATGTCTCGGCGCTGATCATTTTTTTCCAACTGGTCGAGGCGGGAGGTTAAGCTATCTATTTTCTCATTCTGTTCTTCGAGAATTTTTTTGTGTTCCGCTTCTTTTGTTTCAAATAGCGTTTTAAGGTGGCTTATTTCATTTTGCACTTGAACAATATCACTATTAAATTTTGTCATCACTGAATCGAAGTATTTTATAAGGACAGAAACCACTTCTTTACCGTCTTTCGTAAGGCTAGACACATCAGGGTATTGACCAAACTTCGGTTCAAACTCGATGCTGTTGTTGCTGTTGTTGTTGGTAATGCGTCGTTTGTTAGGCATCTTGAGGATGGAGGGAATTCGGTCGTTGTGTAAACGAGGGTTGAATACTCTCACACTTCTGAGGGAATATTATACTCTTAGTTTGATTATTTTTATATATGGGGTATTTATATCACATTTGAATACTCAGTACGCGAGTGGGTACCCATTTAGGTTAGAGGTACATTCTTTCTAACAATAGGCACTTTGTTTCGGAGCGAGCGCCACACCCGTCCTCACGCCACGGAGTCACTGAAGACACTCTTTACTACTGCTTGATGAAGCAGTAGTAAAGTTGACTGAAACTATAATGACCGCATACAATCAGTGTTGCCCAATTGTAACTCGTACAGTTACCCCGAAAAATGAACAAAAGCCCTGGATTACTAGAGACATCGTAATAAATATAAAGAAACGTCAAGCGTACCTAGCCCTCCTTTGCGAAGGGCGAGTATCTAGAGAAACATATAACCGATTCAGAAACTATGTAACAAACCAGATAAGAACATCAAAAAAGAACTACTTTACGCTCAAGTTTACTCAATTCAAAACTGACGTTAAAAAGACTTGGCATCTCCTTAACTCTTGCTGTAAACCGAATAATGCCAATAAAAAGAAAATTGAAAAAGTCATTCAAGATAATGTGAAATACCATGAGAAAAAAGAAATTGCTAATCTCTTTAACAACTTCTTCGTAAACGTAGGGAAAACTATAGCTGATGGTATTCCAAGTGAACCTACTGATCACCTGGAATTTATGGATCATATTCGAGAACCCAACTCTTTTTTCTTTACGCCTACAAACTCCTCCGATGTAATTACGTGCATAAACAACATAAAAAATAAATCGAGTGGGCTGCAAACGTTTCCGACTAAAGTACTTACAGTTATTGCTGACATTGTAGCCCCGCTGATACCAAATATTATTAACCAGTCTCTCTCACTAGTCACTTTCCCGAACTCCCTCAAAGTTGCTAGAGTAACCCCTATCTTTAAAAGTGGTGAAAAAACCTGTGTAAACAATTATCGACCTATCTCCGTACTACCAATTATTAGCAAAGTATTCGAACAGATTGTGTATAAAAAAGTGTACTCTTATTTTGAACAAAAATCATTTCTTTACGATAAACAATGCGGCTTTCGCTCTAAAAATCAACAACACAGGCTATATTAAATCATTTACAATTCCTCTATTCTAATATAGATGAAGGAAAGCCAGTCTTCTCTGTATTTCTTGACTTCCGAAAAGCATTCGATTGTGTGGACCATAAAATACTATTCTCGAAACTACACTGTTATGGCATTCGAGGGATTTCCCATGATTGGTTCAGATCATACCTAACAAATCGGAAGCAATACGTTGTCATTGACGACGCAAAATCTGACCCACAGACAATTAGCCATGGAGTTCCACAAGGATCTGTTCTTGGGCCTCTCCTGTTTCTGATTTTTATCGATGATATTGTAAAATCTACATCATTCTTCAAATTCATACTTTTTGCCGATGACAGTACGCTTTCTGCGGTCCTTCCGAACCAAAATCCTGCTATGATTGTGGAGAATATAAATAATGAACTTCATAAGGTTTCATCGTGGCTCAAAGCTAATAAAATAAGCCTTAATATTGATAAAACAAATTATATTACATTCTCATACAAGAAAGATGTATCTCTCCCATACATTAAAATTGGCGAAGGTGAAATCGAAGAAACCAACTCATGTAAGTTTCTGGGCATCATAATAGATAAACATCTGACCTTCAAAAAGCACATCACTCATATTAGTTCTAAATTATCAAAATCCATCGGAATCCTAAATAAAGTTAAAAATTTTCTGCCTGAAACAGCTTTACTAATGCTCTACCGAACGCTTATTTCTCCATACTTGCAATACGGAATAGAAGCATGGCACGGAACTGATAAAAATAAAACTAACAAAATTTTTACTCTACAGAAAAGAGCTGTCAGAGCGGTAAAGAACCTAGAATATAATGCTCACACAAATGATTCTTTCAAAAATTTACAAGTACTTAAACTTTCGGATCTCTACAAAATCTCCATCTGTAATTTCATTTTCAAAACATTAAGAAATGATGGCGACAATAGCCTTAGATAATTATTGACTGCGCAAACTGGTCATCACGACCATTTAACCCGAAATAGAAGTAAATTCATACTTCCTTATTATTCGAAGGCCCGGTCGCAACACAGTATCCTCTTCGTTGGAACCAAAACTTAGAACTCTATACCTGCGGAGATCCGTAAATGTAATTCGTACAAAGTATTCAAAAGACATCTTGAGTCTCACTTCCTATCAGAATACTAGTCGTGTAAGATCACCATGTCAAATCTTGCCTCCTACATGTAACTAATGATAATGTAATGATGTAACTTGCTTTGGGTAATCGTTTTAATCTGGTTATCTGCTCTTGAATCGTTTTATCGAACATACTGTTAAATATAGCCGATTTGACCTATATTGTAAAATACAGCATAAAATATCGAGTAAATTATCTCAATGATCAGTCTAATGCGAAACTAGATTAAGTAAACTAGGTTAAACATTATTGTACACCTTAGAATAACGTGATGGTAGGATGCCCTAGAAGTCGCTGAACTTGTTCGGGCCCACAGGTAGCTATACTCAAATTTAACCATTGTACTAGACTTAAGAATCATTCTACCTCTGTATCACCTGTGGTAAATAAATTGTTTAAATTGTTTAAATTATTAAATTTTACTTAATTTCCAAACAAGCTGCCGAATTGATAAATTTGTCTGACAAAGGAGGCTGACAAGCACAAAACTTAATTCACAAAAAATCTGCTATGTAAATATCTGCACTCTCTTCGCACTGCCGACGCAGGCTGCACAACTTCGATATGCTTTGATAAATTTCACGAGGGCTCGGGTCGAGAGCGCAGGATCGATAGTGACTCACTTTTCAGGTTCACTTATTCTCAAAAGAACGTCAAATACATATTTGAATAACTTTAATATATCAAATCTCAATATTGAATTGAATTTTTTTCAATGTACAGTATATTATTACTCTATAAATGATACTAAGCGTAAAGTTCATCCATTTTACCGTAGAATATTAATATCGTATTAAATATCTCTCAGGCAATGCAGCCACAGTTGAGACCTCGACTACCTAAAGAAATACAAGTTGGTGACTACCGGCACCTGCGCCAGCATGGCATGAGTGCTTGCGGAGAACTCCATATCCATATAATATAAGGAAAAAAATACAAGCACAAATAGGCATCAGTACTATTCAGGCACTCCATGTTTCAAAACTGAACTAGAAATCCAGGAATGTAAGGACGTAGTTCCCAGCAATGGTTGACATAAATGGTCGTGGCAAACAACTGTCTGAGACACACCTGCAGCATGAGCTGGACGAGGAGGACCAGGTTGGTGTCCGGCAGCGTCACTTTGAACTTGAGAGCCTGTATCAGCTCTAATGCCATCATGCGAGCCAAGAATAGCTTGTCGCGCTCCTGGAATCAAAATAAGCTCGTTATCAGGACAGGGATAAAATCTTCACATTAAGATTTCAGTATTTTCAATTCGACACAGAGCAATTAAGCTAAAATTATATTGTGGAACAGTAATTTTACAGCAAGATGTCATGTTTAACATGCTAAAGGGGGCAAACAACTGTTGGACAGGTTAAACAAAAGCTAGCTATTCGCCAGAGAATAAAGACCACAGTCTCTTTCCGGACCGTACTAAGTTATTTTTGAAAAGGAACACTATCATACTTTTCTGCAAGACACATACTTATCTATTTGCGTAAACTGCAAAGGAAATTATAGAAAAGTTCATTATAGCACAAAGCTGCTGCTATTTACCTAAATTAGGTAGAAATATAAGAAATGAAAAATAAAACATAGACGTGGAAAATATTTCAAAAAATCGTGAGGTTCTGCATTGCGTAAATGATGACTGTCTCTGTGAAAATTCAAGGAGTAAAATTCCTTACCTTGAATAGCTGTGAAGATCCCACAATTGAAATTATGTATTATACACGAAAAATAAGCGCACAGTCAGAAATGATATACATTTTTTTTTAATTTAGAGTTGAAACCGGTGTCTGTAAATGTTTATGAGCACCTCATAAGGAGTGAGGAGCTTGTGAAAAGCTTTAGCTTCTCGACAACAAACTCCTCATCCTCCCTTTCCCCCCACCCCATCACACACAATCAAGTGAACTTCATTACTTCATTGATATAGAAATACACAGTCCTAGCTTTGTAGCTTTTGGCATGAGTGCTTCGCAAATATTCCACAAGCGACGTCCGCTATACCTTCTGGAAGGTTTTGGTGCAGAGAATGGCGAGGTCGGCGACGAGGGAGTACTTGACGGGAGCCTTGCGCAGCCCGAACACCACAGCTTTGGAGACGGGCTCGAGGATGTTCTGCTCAAAAGGCGCGCAGCGTACAGCACATCGGGTGAGCGCAGCGAGAGGCATGTTACGACGCACGAATCATGCACTAACCGGACTTCTATTCTACACGCATAAAAAGAAGGTAAATTTGTACAACAAAAATGTTTACTATTCGTTGTCAAATTTTGAACTATATAAAACGTTAGACTCAAAAGCTTGAAATTTTCTAGTGAACACAAAATATCCTTTAATGTGTGCAATTTTCTTTAGTGCATGAATTCTGATATTTCCAACAAGATACGAGGAGCATTAGAGGACATTTACTTCTCAGCTTATTGTAGATTAGAACCAATTGATGCATTCCATTATTCACAGATAACGCTAGAAAACAATATGCAATGAAATAAAAGCCAATAAAATTACACAACAAAAATTACTGAACAAAAATAACACAATACAACGGCGAACAACAACGAATTAAATGACAGATAGTTATGTGCAAATTTGTGAAACGTATCCTAAGTAATTGATACAAGAATATCCGGTAATTGTGATGGTAACTGAGGTTGTAAGCATCGAACACCATGTGATGGTACAACAAAACGTGATTGCGGAGAATACCGCCTCACTCGTGCGTCGCATCTGGTGATTGCCTTTTTTGCTTTTTGTGACAGCATTGGCGGAAGATCACTCAAGGAGTGGTGTCCTAAATGCTAAAAAATGAGCATCAACAAATGTTGCAATAATTGCGTTGAGAGGAAGTTCAATGCACTGGTAGATTGAGTCTACTCGTCGCTGTCAGCCACATGCATTGTTGTCGGTCACTCGTCTCGCCTTACGTGTGCTGGAGTATCGTCTCGCCGTACGTGTGCTGGAGTATCGTCTCGCCTTACGTGTGCTGGAGTATCGTCTCGCCGTACGTGTGCTGGAGTATCATCTCGCCTTACGTGTGCTCGAGTATCGTCTCGCCTTACCTCTTCAGTAGCATCGTCTCGCCTTCACTCAAGAATAGTTTTGTCTGATTCTACCAAAAGGGCTCGCTGACTCCTTTCTGAAGGTAACAGTACACTTTTGTACCCACCTGATTGATTATAAGTTAGATTTAGCCTTCTTTACCACAACAAAGATGTTCGAAGATGTTCAAAGATGTTCATTTAGTATGGATTTAAAGGAACGTGAAATCTATGCACAAGTTGTGTTCCCGCACAGGATCCCGCGCGCAAAGAAACAGGATGTTGAGAAGGAAGGTTAGGAAATTAGAGTAAAAGATGAAGAAAAAAGTCAGAGATACTGAAAAACAGGGCAGCAGTGAACAAAAAAAGATGGTCCTTAACAAAACAAGAAAATATTTAAACATAAAAATACCTCGACATTTTCCAATGGGAGTGCTAATTTTCAAAGATACAGTAGTTGTACCCCATGAGGGATTTGTGCTCAAGTACTGTAATTATTGTACTTGGAGTGAATACTTAACCCTTTAATGCCCAAGTGGACTGTACGGTCCTCTTTCAAAAATAACAATAATATATTGTATTTCTTATTCAATTTGTTCACCAATGTGTCCTTTGAACTTCACTGCCGAGTGGCAGTTCCTTCTATATCTTGATGACAGTGACTACCTAATGCCAGTGTCGGTTTAGTGATAGTGGTTGTCAAAACGGTAATATGAGTATAAAAATGTGGGCGTTAAAGGGTTAAGCAATTCTTCGGTGGTTCCTAGTCGGAGACAGAGACTGGGCACGGTTAGTGAAGAGCCGATTTGGTTTACTGGCGTAATATTCACAGTTCCCATTACCTCACCACAGTATAGACTTGTCAGAATTTTATCAATACTTTTCTGTGTCCATTTGTATTTTTCTCTGGGTTCGTAAATTTGTTGAAGTTTAGATATTAGAATATCATTTTGTATTGTGACATTTTCTTGATTAGTTATAGTTTTGCGGTCGGCGACGGACCCTTCTGGTGTCCTGCTATAATGCCTCTCAATCTGTTTCCTCAGTGTCGTAAAAATTGAGGCTGTTGGATCCACTTACGTACTGAATATTGTTAAGGATAGTATTATCCCAAAAAATCGAAGTTGTTCAGAATTTGTTTTTTATTCATTAAAATGTACGTATATATGTAGCGGACACATTGGTGAAATTTTACTCTCATTCGGGGTCGGGAAGGTGGTCAAAATGGGGGAGGGGCGAGAGCGGTGGGGTGTGAGGCACGGTGGTTGCCATATAGCATTTAAGCTTTTCTCTCTATGTAATTATCTTATCTGGAGATGTTTGACAACCTGTCCAAGAGTGTGTGCTTGAGTTTGTAGTTGAGGAATCCGTCAGTCACCTCAGGGTTGCCAGATGCAGGGAAATTTCCCTGCTTTAGGGAAATTATGGGTCCCAAAGGGAAAAAGGGAAAAAACTTCGAAAAACGTTTGAAAACAGGGAAATTTTGCTATGCGGCTTCATTTTCATGTAAAATTATATGTAAGTGATTAGCTACTTAGCATTTTGTGCTAAGCTACTTAGTATTTATAGTTTTTAACACTTGTCGGACATGTTCGAAATTTGATACACGTATTGTACGCGTACACACTGACTAGGAGCAATCAGAGGCGCCGATGCAACGCAACCGCTCAGCGCCAGTTCAACTTCACGCGATTCACGCTTCACGGAGTCACAGATCATAATCATCACATTTGCATTAGTCATTGTAATGATTGTAGCGAGAGGAAATTGAAGAGACGCGCTTCAGCATTTCTGAAATTTTTGAAGTGAATTAACGTAATATGTAAAGCAGTGGAATGAAACCCTTCAATCAAAAGTAAGACGTTAACGTTTAATTCATACTCAAAAGTACCTAGAGTTGTGGGAAACTGAAATGAAATTCAAAGGGTGGCTCAGTAGAAATTAAAAAGGAGCAGAATATTTTCAATGTAAATTAGGTGATGTAAATAGATGGAAAAGCTGGCAGATCAGAGATTGAAAACCATGCGGAAATGACAAATACAAAAAATGTAGAAATTAGAAAAAACAACTAGAAGTTCTTTGGATACGTAGAACGGCAGTAAACGAAGAAAAAATACACAAGTAGAAGAAGGTGAAATTAGACTTGTTGCATTTTTATATGAACATAATCTTCCGCATTCTATTGTTGAACATTTAGTCCCAGTTGTGAAAGCAGCTTGTCCTGATTCGGAGACTGCGAAAGGCTTCAAATGTGGTAGGACTAAGTGTATTGCAATTGTGAAGAATGTTTTAAGAGGCGAAGTGAGTGATAATATTTATGAGCTCTTGAAGAATCATTATTTTGCTCTGATAACGGTTGAATTTTATTTGAAATTTAGGTTAGACCATCTGGCAACCCTGAGTCACCTGCCTGAATTGGTAGGGGAGGTTATGTCATGCGAAAGAGCGCGCCGCGTTCACCACTTGGGCGCTATTCAGCACGCGCTCCTGAATAATTTCAATTTATGGCTTCTACAGCAAGGGTAGTTTTCAGTTTTTGCGCTGCAATAATCATTTTGATATCAAAAGAACCGGAATTTTATCCTCTACAAGATGACGTCGGCTTTTTATTTATTTCCGGAATAGAAAATTAGCTAATTTTTTTTAAGAGAAAAGTGTGATAATGGGTTAAATTTTTGTATTTTTCATTTCTTCTCAAAAAGTATTTCAAAATTCTACAAAACTATGCGTTACGTTGTAGAGAATACAATTCTGCTTCTTTTGATACCAATATTATCTTTGTATCTCAAAATCTGATTGAGTCCAGGGATTTTCCCCAGCCCCCATTTTTCCGTTTCCTTCGAATAACTCGTTTTCTATGGGGAAAATGGAAAAAAACACATAAGTCCAAATCCTTGTTCAATTTTACATACCTATATCAAGTTTCATGAAGATCGGTCGAATAGTATAAGAATTTCAAAAATGGGATAATAGTCCCCTTAAGCTCTACACCTTTTTCACTTCAAATTAATCTAAGTCAAATTCAATTTAATCCAAGTCAAGTTCAAATTAATCCGAGTCAAGTTCAAATTAATCCAAGTCAAGTTTAAATTAATCCAAGTCAAGTTCAATTTAATCTAAACCAAGGTCAAATTAATCCGAGTGAAGTTCAAGTTAATCCGAGTCAAGTTCAAATTAATCCGATTCAAGTTCAAATTAATCCAAGTCAAGTTCAAATTAATCCAACCCTCAGTTGAGTTGAAGAATGGCATAACAATTTGTTAATTTGAGTTTTTGGGTTGAATATGTATCTATTGGATGTTATAAGCAAGACCGGTTTCGAGGATTTATTACACTCATAGGTATTTATGTATGTGAAATTCCACTTTATCACATCTATGAAATCATATACATGCAAATACAAAAGGTTATCATTGAACAATATGTAGATTTCTTCTTAAAAGAAATATACAAATGCGATTCACTGAGTACTAATGTACGATTCCGTTTGATTACAATTTATACTTGTACATTACTACCCAGATACATTCTTGCACTAGCAATAAAAATGTTGCCACCCATTCTAATTCCGTGTTAGTCATTGTGACGAAATGTAGGATCCACTTACAATACACAATAATAATACAAAAAACAATGTTTCTAACTTAATACTGATTTTATTTGTGTGTTCACAATTCAATGTATAATACTTTCAAGGCTCAAATATTCGTAAAATGATTATTATAAAAGTTATTGAAGTCTTGTAAATATTATACATTGAATTGTAAATAAATATTGAATTGATTAAATCTACATATCGTCCAATGATAATATTTTGTACTTGCATGTATTTGATTTCATAAATGTGGTAAAGTTTCACGTATAAAATACCTATGAGTGTAAATAAATCCTCGAAACCAGTCTTGCTTATCACATCCAATAGAAACATATTTAACATAAAAAACTCAAATTAACAAATTATTATGTCAATTTTTAACTCAACTGAGGGTTGGATAAATTTGAACTTGACTTGGATTAATTTGAACTTGACTTGGATTAAACTTGACTTTGATTAAATTGAACTTGACTTCGAATAATTTGAACTTGACTCGGATTAATTTTAACTTGACTCGGATTAATTTGAACTTGACTTGGATTAAATTGAACTTTACTTAGATTAATTTGAAGTGAAAAAGGTGTAGATTGATGAAACACGCAGTTGAAGGCCGATCGTATTTCAGCACGACTCAACATTTTTCCATGAAACCTGAATAAACCAAGAATAATTGTCAGAAAATCCTCATGATCACATAGCACCTCGAGTGTGGCCTACGTATTCAAATATTTAAACCTGATGCACAACTACGGATGGAGCGCAGTCGAAAGGGAGACTAATTGTTACTGTCATTGTCCAGGCGATGTCCGTTATGAATAAGCATCATATGGTGTTAGCATGTGAGAGGTTTAATCCCACGTCAAAGTAGTCATTAAAACTAAAGGCGTTTTCATGGAATAATTTGCGTATAAAATCATTAATTTAGCCATTTTCCTACCAATGTCCATTGAAGTATCTATATTTATGCTAAAATTTATTTCCCTAACAATCTGAAAGAACTGTCCTAAAATTCTTCTCGCACCCATTGTTAAAAACGAACCAAAGTTTTAAAACATTAAAACATCCAAAGAACTGACGGGTAAACCTTCAACAGCAAATAATTAGGCCTTTCTGTCTTGCTTTACTGTTAGAAAGACTTGCCTTCAGAATAAAATGCATTCTTACCCCAAATTACTGAGTTATTAGTGCTCATTTCATACCCGCTGCAGGAATGATAGCGGTTCTTACTTTGTGCACAGATATTCCGGGTATGCGGAAGAATGCGCAGATCAGTCTGAGAAGTGGATTAACATCCTCCAGTATATCAAAGACATCGATGAGCTTGCGCATGAAGGTCTCAAAGAGGCCAAAGGGAAAAGTGCCCGGCGCTGGAGCGACGTCTTGGAATGCGCACTCCATGTAGCACGCCAAGTTGCTGATCGCCAGCGTGATGGTGTCCGCCGGCAGCTCCTTACGGTCGTTCAGGTTCTGAACATGAACACTTTATGAACAACGTTCTCTCACTACAGATTAACAAAAATATTGACTATTTACTGTGCAGATGTAAAAAAGCCAGCGTAATAAAAAGAAGTGTATGAATATTTCAAATAAAAAGTGAAGTAATCGCTAACCACCGATAAAGACATTCGAAAACTGTATTCTGATAATGAACAGGCAATGAATCGTGGAGGATAATACCACTCCTTTCATAAACCAACATTACTCTTATCGTTCAATTTGGAGAAAAGTCAGAGATCCTGTATATTGAACGAAAAAACTCGTAGAAGCTTGAGACAATTAGGTGCATAAGGCAATCTTCAAGACTTCGAAGGCAATCTGGTAAAGTAACATGCATAAGTTGAAAAAGGCTAAGACCCAGCAATTTAAACGAAACGTAATAACCTAAATTTTGTTGCTATTAATTTCTTGTCATCACGATAGACTTAAGAATAGAAAGATATTTTATCATTAAATTTCAATATTCATTAACATCACGGCGTTAATTATCATTGAACCCTACGACGGACAGCATGTTCATCCTTATCCATTTGCAATGACTCGTAAACGTTAATAGTTAAGTCATAGAGCAAAAATTTCGGTGAACTTAAAATAAATGACCGAAGAACCAGAAAAATTGAGTTATTTTGGTTAAATCAAGTCCTACTAAATATATTTTATTAATAAGAATTATTGAATAATTATTTTTTCTGTTTACTTATAAACTTCAAAAAAGAGCTCTGCTCTTTCTTCATTAACTAAACAGCGAACACTAAACAAATTGATCGATAAGTTGCTAAACTTTCGATTGATAAAATTACATACTTCAACAAGGCTGTACGTACATTGACAGTTGAAAATTCATTTTGAGTCTGATATCAACGTAAATTAGAAACGTATATGAAAGAAAGACATCGATATTCTGGAACTAAATTTTCAGTCATTCAGGTTGAAATACCACATTGAAATGTACATTTCATTTTATCTCATGAGTACTTACATTCCAGAATATTGTAAACTAATAACGTTTATTCCAACGGAAATAATTCTAATTGTCGATATTCTTTCGTACCCACGAATTATGTTTAGGATTAGCAATTTTTTTAGGAAATATATCACACACGGAAATAAAAACATGCTTGCCTCAATGCAGAAAATTCAGATCTAACATTAAATATTTATGAGAAAAAACGACCGTATACGAATAACATGATATTCATATGCCTTTTTCCAGAAGTCTCGCAACGTTTAGAAAATAAGGGTGAGAGAAGGAACATATTTAGCGTTTTCTTTAAATCAATGTTGCAGTGTACTTATGAAGCTTAACATTGGATATAGTACTTACACTATTGACATCTTCCGCATACCCTGAACTTTCACAGAAATAATTAAATTAGAAGACTTGTCGGCACCCCATCAGCGACACAACGCATAAACCAAGCATTTAAAACAGAAGAGAAAAATATTCAACTTTTTTACACCGCTCGTACGTCTTATACTTTGAAGATAATGTTTCGAAAAATTGAATTGATAAAAGAATCAAGAAAGACAAATATTTTACGATTGCCATTTCCCATAAAATAAGAGATGCAAGGGTGGAACTGAGTACTTACGAGTGTAAATTGTTCACCTACGCTTGCCTCCTAACGATCTTGTTTCATCTTCCTTCACTACGGCTGACTGAGGACTGTGTTGTGCATTGTTATACGTTTGTAAAGGGTCAGTAGCGGTTGCACAATAAAGTATTCACGCACATTCATTTCTGCGGTAAAGCGCAAGAAAAATTTTAGTTTCATGCTCAGTTGTTATTGGATGGATAGAAAAGACATGCGAAACTTCCCGAGGAATTATGAGACAAATTTTTTCACGGGTCAGTTAAGAAAGATTTCCTTCGAAAATTTACAACAAAAAAAAAACATTTCATACAAATCATACTATACTTGCGTCAAGTATTATTCGCAACACGCTTCACAAAATAAAAAATTTGCGTTCATTGGAATGATTTTAAAAAGCTTTCAACTTCTGAGTACATTTTTCCCCCTGATTTTGCTACACCATAAGCAGACTCACCAACAAGGACACATTAAGTAACATAAAGAAACTGGATGGTAATGTAGAGCTTCTTCTCTGTTACAAATTTCGAAGGAACAAAAGTAGCTGTTTTTGTGTCACTTCGATCGTAAAATTTTAATTAGACTTAGACTGGAAGTAAATTAAAAATATAGAAGAAAATGTGAACTTACCTTTCAATGCGGTATTTCTCCCAGAATTACAGAAAATTTAGTTCCAGAATGTAATCGCACACTTAAGTCTATGTTATTACCGAGAGAAGAGACTGCACCGGTGCGGTAGAATTCAGTTCATTGAAGTCCGCCAGAGACTTAGCTAAAGTGCGGAAAAGCTTTTCACGATTAGCTT
Organism: Morinoia aosen; assembly: GCA_030386875.1. Taxonomy (NCBI): domain Eukaryota; kingdom Metazoa; phylum Arthropoda; class Malacostraca; order Amphipoda; family Talitridae; genus Morinoia; species Morinoia aosen. Next base: position 70,654,668 of record CM059569.1, read on the forward strand.
CATCAATCTTAGTGATGAAAATTTGGTAGAATATTTGATTTGGAGCCAACTGATGCAGGACACAGCGCAGGAACTGCCCAGCAATGCTGGTTGCAGAACCCGGCAGATGGACGTTGGATGTGTACTGCCACGAGTACAATTCCAGCGACGACACTCTGGGGGCAAGAGATGTCGTGTTACAGTGCCATCTGGGATTAGGAAACATGAGGATCAACAAATCCAATGTACTCAAGACGCGGAGACTCAGAATTGAAGATAAGTCAAATTACAGGAGCTCCACCGTAAATCAGAATACAGTTACCTCGCTGTAATATCTTAACTTGAGAATTTAGTTACCAATGAAGTCTTCTTTACATTCTAAAGAACATTAAACAAATTTCACGCCACAGAATAGTATGTCACAAAATACAAAATAATCACATAGTGATTAATTTCATTCCATGAACTCACGATATATGATTTTCAGACATATGATAGAAATGGAAGCACGCAAAAGAGAAGCGCATCACCTGGCGACGGTGTGAAGCATGCGGGGCAGGAGGGGCGCCGCCAGGGCGGGGTTGCGGTGCACGAACGTCGATAGCACAATGATGCACAGGCCCAAGTCATCGTTGCTAAACTCCTCCGTGGCTTCTCCGCACTCCAGGCATCTAAATCGAGATGGATGATGGCACACAATACTCTACTAAGATAAAGATATAGCTTTTTGTATACATTTAAAAACACAGTGTCTTTTTGACACAAGCGAGGCTTCAAGCAAATCGAATAAAAAATACATTCTCTCAATAGAACCAACTATCCTCATGATATAGTTGGTCGTTGCATTCTTCACTTCCTGACTTACTCGATTCAACTCGCACTTTCAGGGCCATCAAATATCACAAAGACCAAACCTCGCCATAAAGACGGTCGTTGTTCTCGGTGAGTGAGTCTCCAAGACTCCAATACTCTCTAAGACTTACCGTACTGTTTTCCACCTACAGCTTCTTCCCTCACATTTTAAGAGGCAGCGCTTTCTAATCTCCATGAACAGCTACCCCTCTGTCAGGCAGCGCAAGTGGTGTCGAGTCTAATCTGTTAAAGTTCCCCAAAATCTTAGACATTTTCTGCATGTGTTCAGCTCCCTGTACCCGGGCTAGGTCTGTTTCCCTACCCCGATGGCGCATCTGTGTATTTACTTTAGTTAGCCCTTGAGTTTCATTTGTATTGTATTTCAATATTCTAGCATTAGTCTGATTACCTGGTTGAATAGCATAAATATTTTACATGTAGTTTTACGCATACCGTGTTATGCGGTAGCTCATGTTTGTACAAGCTATTTTTGCAAAAGGAAATAAATCACTGTCTTTGCTGAAATTTATCTGTGTATTTAAGAGGCAGTGTAATGAGATTCTGTTATGAACAACTTATATCCGAAGGTGAAAACAGTTTCGTTTCTCCTTTTGATACAGACTTTAGTCTAATAAGACACCTCACCTAAAAGGGGCTTAAGGAACCGCCTTGGGAGGACAAACCATTCCACACAGTTTGTCGCAAAGGAAGGCGCTGTCGTAGTTCGGCAAATCCGGGAATTTACTGAGGAGCCCTAACGGACTAATTACGGTGCAGACAGTTGCTCGCCTTCCTAACGGTTCGGCGTAGTTCGGCATAAACAGAAATTAATTCTGTTGTCCTGGCGGACTAATTACGGCGTAAGCGGTACCCACACCAACTTCACTCTAACGGTACCGCCGTAGTTCTGTAAAGTATTCACACTTGCAGGAAGTTTAGAAACCAATATATAAGTTTATTCACGTTTTATTGAAAGATTCCAAAATAGCCGCAAGGCCTCACAACTAAATTTAGAAAGCCGTACAGGCCGAACACGTTAATAATTTTAAGGAGCCGTACAGGCCGAACACGTTAATAATTTTAAAGAGCCGTACAGGCCGAACACGTTAATAATTTTAAAGAGCCGTACAGGCCGAACGCAACTAATTTTAAGGAGCCGTACAGGCCGAACATAGATTAATTTTAAAGAGCCGTACAGGCCGAACATAGATTAATTTTAAAGAGCCATACAGGCCGCGTATAGAGTATTTTTAGAGAAGGATTTATTTAATATTTTTTATTATTTTATTGGTTTAAGTTAAAACTTAGCGCTTAGAGCACTTGATTAAAAAAGCTTTCGCTTTACCTCAAAAAAAATATGGCATAAGTGACACGGGTGCTCGTTAAGTTAAATTACACCACAAGAGCAGCAACAGCTAACGTTACAGGTGTGACAAAGTAGGTAGGTGAACCTATTGCACTAGAGCAGTATTAACAAGCTGCTGCATCCGAACTAACAAGTCAGCGGTTGACGCCATTAAGCGAGCAGCAGGACTGCTGCAACCGCACTTGCAGGCTATGCAGTAAACGAGTTTTAAGGAAGAGCAGCAAGAACCGGTCGGTCTGGGCAGCTTCCTGGAAGGACAAATGAGTTCTTTGAGTAAACAGAAAAGAAACTAGAAAATTAGGTCATTAGGTAATTCAAGTTATGCACGACAATAAATTATTAGATATTTAAGCTCCTAGAACGCACCCCACAGTAGCGCCAGCAAGCCCCAGAATCGCACTCGAGTCCTGACCAAACCATCGAGCCAGCGTTACGGTGAAGCAACTGACGGCAGCCTCCCAGGGTAGCGGTAACTATACCAGCAGCAGCAGGACATACTAGGAGCGGAAACAAACACAAATTAACATGGGCCGCTACGACGGTAGAATCGAGACGTAATATTTCAGATCACGAATCTCAGTAATTCCAACAACCAGCGAGCTCTCACCCAAGTTAATTTCCACTCGGTGGGTCGATAAGCCACTTTCAGAGGTTGTTGTTAGAGTAAAGGAAAAAAAGATGAAAATAGTGATAGAACGGTGTTCAGGCGGAAGTACGTAATCAGGTAAATAGTTAATAGAAGGGAGACGAAACGAGCACAAAGGCAATATAACTAAAGCTGGATGAATTCAGGAAGAAACCGTTACAGTTTCCTCCAAGTATCAGGAATTCACCGTAAGCAGGTAGGTTTACACACTTCAGAAGAAGCACTTTAAATAGTTAAGAACTCCCTCCGAAGTAGTTTACTGGCCACTGGCCTTTTAATTTAGTTAGAATTATTAACGCCCTGAACACCAAGATAATGTCTCAAACAAAAATAAAGAAATTCACAACACACGCATACAAACTTAAACCAGGCAAAAAATAGGAAAGTAAGTGAAGAAAAGTAATACATAACCTCGTGGCTACGTAAGAGGTAATAAATGGTACCCTCCAGGTGCTGCTCAGCCTGCCGCTGCTCCAGTCCAAGTGTCAATGCCCTCCTTTTCTCTAGAAAATCATCCGCCCACCATACCTTTGCTCCGCTCAAGCTCCGCGGCAACAAATGACAGCGCGAAAGCGGCGTATGGCTCTGCCACCAGAGGCAATACGATGAGCATGTGGGAAGAATTTTCCACACACTCCCGGGCGGGGAGATTGATCAATTTACTTGATCATGAATACGATCTAGACATCGAGCAGCCGCAGTCCTTCGCGGCAATGTCCTTCGCTCTGGAACAAGTGGAGCAGGATTAGGTTGAATTCTACAAACTTTATCAACACTCAATTCCAAAGGGTATAACAAAGAAATAGCGTAGACTCCAGAAGTCTTATCCGGTCTCGTCACCTCTGCAGATCGCGTTTTTCCATCTGCTCCCGTGAACAACCTGTCAACTCTACCCATCGACCACCAAGGTCTGGGTTTATTTGGGGAAGTAATTAATACTATATCACCGACTTTAATTCTATCTTCCCATACAGGCTGATAAATATTTTTGTTTGTTTCACGGAGAGAAAGTAAATATTCATCGTACCATAGTTGTTTAAATTTATCCAAGGAATCCTCTCTAAATTCTAAAGTCTTCTGCAACTCTGCCCTAGAAGGAACATTCAAGTTATCGGTAAATGAAGCACCAAAGGAAAAATCAGAGTCGTTAGTTAAACCTATTTTCAAAAAGGAATTCGGAGAAATTAGAGTCTGGGACAAGTCCTCGGTATTAATATAGGTCAATGGTCTATTATTAACGGCATTTTGAACTTCGGCGAGTGTAGTCAAAAAGGAAAAATATTCTACTCTAATTCTCCCGATCGATTTGTAGAGGCAGCTTTTCACCACTCTAATTAGTCGTTCCCACGCACTCCCATACCACGCAGAATACAAGGGAATCCTCACGTGCTTTATGTGGTTCCGATCAAGATGGTCGGAAATCGAACTGTCAGAACTGGACGAGTTAAGCAAATCTGCAGCTTGCTTGAAAGATGGTGCGTTATCACTATAAATTGAACTAGGAACACCAAACCTGGCGCAGAACCTGATGAAGGCCGACAGGAAAGAACCAGTCGACATATCTGGAACAAGTTCCAAATGAATGGCCCGTATACTCAGGCACGTAAAAATGATCAAGTACATTTTTGAAGAATCATTCATTAGTTTTACGTTGAAGTGCCCCGTAAAGTCAACGCCCACATGGTTGAAAGGTCTAACCAAATTAACTTTCCCCCCAATATAGTCAGTTGGCTTTGGGTACCGGAAAGCCAGCGCATTATATTTCTTGCACAATATGCACCGTTTTAACACGGCCTTAATTAGCGGTCTAGGCTTTGGTAGCCAATAACCCATGTTACGCAAGGTGTTTAGAGTGGACGCCGCACCAAGATGCTTACATTTTCGATGGCAATGCTCTATAATCAGGTTGGACAAGTTACTATTCCTGGAAAGAAGAATTGGATTAGCGATGTCATATGAAACATTTATGCACTTACGTAGACGTCCTCTGGATCGTAGTAGACCGTTGCAATCTACAAAAAGATTAAGATCACGAACCAAGCTAGGAACCACGCCATCATTGGGGTTGGATAAAAAGGTCAATTCCCTGTTGAAATGCTTGCTTTGCTCAGTTTTTAACCAGTACAAACGAGCTCTAGCCAAACGCTCGAGGTTACTTTCAGTCTTACGCTTACAAAGATCAGCAACCTTAAAAAGCTGAGCCGTAACACCGATCAACTTCTCAAAAGTACTATACTTGTCAACAGGGAAAATTGGCCCTTCCTCAATTTTACCGGCTTGATTAAGACAGCCCACTACTGTTTTAGAAATGACAGGCATAGATTCCAACGCATAAACTGGCCATTGGAAGTCGGTTATACTCAGAAATTCTGGACCATGCTTCCACAAGGTTAATTTTTTACTAAATTCTTGTACGGTTAGGCCCCGAGTTAACAAGTCTGCGGGATTCAAATCTGATGGTACATACTGGAATGCACATTCAATTTTGCAGTCTTTCAATATTCCTTCTCTGAAGGACAAAATATCTTTTATCCTATTGTTGGCAAAAACATTCTTTGTTTTTACATAGCCGTTAAAAATCCACGACAGTACTATCTGGGCATCTATACCAAAGATTATGGAGGTAACATTCACCTCATCTAACGACTTTAACAGGTTAATTAAGCATTTAAATGCCAGAAAAACCGCGAGGAGTTCTAAGGTTGGAAGACTTTTTGCCTTCATAGGGGCAATCTTATTCTTAGAAAAAAGAAGATTAGAGTGACATGAATTTCCCTGTTGAGTTAAAGCATAAATAGCACAACCGTAATGACTCTTCGATGCGTCAGTGAACACGACTAATCGAGTACTCTCACCAGTCGAGAAAACCTGGCGCTTGAAAGAGAACTTGTGCAACTGTTCCAATTCCCTGCGTAGAGAAAGGAACTTTGATTTGACATTATCTGGCACTTCAGCATCCCAACTTAGTCCCAGTTTCCAGAGCTCCCTCATCAAAGACTTTCCCTTGACGGTAATAGGACTCACGAGACCCAAAGGGTCGAAACATTTGGCAATACAAGAAAATATTGACCTTTTCGTTACTTTAGCAGCATCATCCACGCTGTTAACCAAAACCTGAAGAGAGTCAGACTCCAGATGATAATTGTATCCCAATACTTTCTCACAGTTCCCCACCTGATCACTGGAAACTCCATCCCTCTTGAATATGTCTTGCAAACCACTGCAGTTACTAGACCAAGATCTAAGATCGAAGCCTCCCGCTTCCATCCGTTCACGTGCGGTTATACAGACATTCAAGAGTTCATCGTAATCGTTGCCAGTGATGAACAAATTGTCAACATACATACAATTAGACAGGAAATGATTACACTTGTCATTGGGATAATTCGCGAGGTGATGCTTAATTACATAATTTAATATAAATGGGCTTGCAATAAACCCAAAAACTATGGTAGTATAACGGTAAGCGACAAGTTTGCCTTCTTTCTCCCAAAGGATACAAAATTTATTTCTATCGTACTCTGAGCCTAGTTTAATCTGTAGAAATGCTTTCCTAATATCTGCGAGAACAAGGTATTTATCCTTTCGCAGGTTTATTAATAAGCTAAATAAATCCCCCATCAAGTCAACACCAGGGAAGGACGCTTCATTTAATGAAGGCTTGCCGTTTAATTTCAAGGAACAATTCAGCACGGGCCGTACTTTGGTAGTACAGGCAGGATCTAACCTAATTACTTCCCTATGAGGAATAAAAACTTTGGTGTCGTCTTTGCAGGATTCAATGGGAACTTCCTCAATAATTCCATCCCTCAACTGCTGTTGGAACACCAAAATTGTTAGGAACATCAGTGATCTTTTCATTCCACAGCAACCCGACCTGATATTTTCCTTCAGTAAAAACTATGTCCTTTTTAAATTCATCTACTTTTTCCTGGTCCGACTGCGCAATAGGCTCATTTTCAGAAATGCCTATCGATTCAAGGCAAAATATTTTGTCAAGATGACCCTCGACACCACTATCTTTTACGACACTATAAATAGGGTCCGGTCGAGATGGAGCGGGGTTCAACACAAAATTAACCGTAGAATTAAATGCTCCGTGAGCAACATTCAGCTCCGAGTACAATGCTGGAACCTGGTCTCGGGTCAGAAAGCCCTCAACATGACCGAAAGGAATTATTCCCTCATCGTACCGGAAAGCAGTCCCTTTCATACAAGGAATTAGGGTTAAATTACGGAAATACTGGATTACATCAATCCCCAAGACCCCTTCCACCTCAATTGTATCCGAGACTTCAGAAAGAGAAGAGTCTGCCAATTGGTATCGGGAGGTTAGGTTTTTGACGGCTTTTCCTAAAGAAGCCACGTCAAAGGACAACTTAAATTTATCGTCAATTAATAACGGGATCTGCAATTTGGCAGTCCTTGATAAATTAAGAGCCAGACTAGCCTCAGTGAAGTCTCTGGTTCCTTGATCGAGGAAAGTATTTACGTTATAGGTAGAAGTTTGACGATCCGCCGGGAAGCCAATCCTATCAAGAATACTGCCGCAAACGTACGACCTCTGCGAACCAGTATCGAGCAAGAATCTAACATTGACCGATTTCTCACCCCGACTTACTGGCAAGGAAATTGTTGGTAAAAGATATAAAGATTTATTTTCAGAAGAAGAATTAATACACAAATTAGTCTTTATTTCGGGAAATTTGCCCTTCGGACACAAAGCAGTTACATGGGTATTACGCTTGCAGGAACGACATTCAAAGTCAAGCTTACCAGGACAATGATCTCTGTCATGCCTAGCACTGCTACACTGACTGCAAATTTTTAGTTCACTGCATCTATTTACTCTACTTTGATAGGTAGGATATGCCCTACAATGTAGCATGCTGTGACTCATGCTTGAGCAAAATTTGCAGGCCTTTCTATCTGGAAAAGCCAAAGCAGAGTTAGCGAATACCTGCTTAGGCCCGAAGGATTTGGGTCTTATGGAAGCTCCATATTTAGGCTTCTCGCCACGAGCTTTTGATTGCTCAAAAGGTTTCGGAAAATGGTTACTTCTAATCTTAAGAAATTCAATAACGCTGACGTAATTATCGAACAATTCGTTTAAGGATGGATAATTTTTATTCAGCTTTGTAACCAAAGCCTGCATAAAAGGAGCGGGTAACTTTGATAACACGATGCTACTGACAACTGTGTTCGCAACGCGCTCACCCAAAATGTCACAATCATTTACTTTAAGGTCAGCTAGAATACTCCTGACTTCACTCAGAAATATTTTGGTCTCCTCATATGAGGGATCAAATTTACACTTCAAGTTCACGAGGTTAACGCACAAGCTATTTACGACTGCCTCCTTATTTAGGAATTCCTTAGACAGTAAATCTAAGGCAACATCATAATTTTCATCGTTAATACTAAGGTGTTCAATTAGCTTCAGGGCATAGCCTGAGAGGAAGCTCTTTAAGTAGGTTAACTTCGCCGAAGCGGACAAATTTACGCGATGGCCAACAGAGTCGTTAAATTGAGTTAGAAAGGAAAAGTACTTCAAGTGAGCAACGCCCTCTCCGGTGAAGACGCTGCACTTTAATTCTGGCAATTTTACTTCTTGCACCGGCATCTGCACAGGTTTAGTTCTCTCCTTAACGATTGTCTCTAGCTCATCGGTCATTGACTTTATTCTACATTCTACGTCAGCTGCGTAATCAAACTGGTTAGAAGCCTCAGCATCTACCGCGTCATTCTCAGCTTTGCTTGACAACATCTGAGAAATAATATCCTCGTCGTAACGTCTTACCTGACTCAAATGCCGCTCGATCTCCCCGCAGCAAGACCGAAGGCGCAGTGAGTCACCGTCAGCAACTGCCTGGGAAGCGCGCTGAAGGCCTCTGGTGATCTTCGTCCGGCATACACCGCGCCGCTGACTTATGCTAGGCTCAGTCATGGCTGAAAATGGTTAAGGTTACGAGGGTCAAGAAATTACAGCAGCACCGCACCTGCCACCTGCAATCTGCAATCTGTAGTAAGTTAGTAGTTAAGCGCCGAGCACCCGGTGTTAACTTGGTATAAAAAGTGTGTAAAGTATTCACACTTGCAGGAAGTTTAGAAACCAATATATAAGTTTATTCACGTTTTATTGAAAGATTCCAAAATAGCCGCAAGGCCTCACAACTAAATTTAGAAAGCCGTACAGGCCGAACACGTTAATAATTTTAAGGAGCCGTACAGGCCGAACACGTTAATAATTTTAAAGAGCCGTACAGGCCGAACACGTTAATAATTTTAAAGAGCCGTACAGGCCGAACACGTTAATAATTTTAAAGAGCCGTACAGGCCGAACACGTTAATAATTTTAAAGAGCCGTACAGGCCGAACACGTTAATAATTTTAAAGAGCCGTACAGGCCGAACGCAACTAATTTTAAGGAGCCGTACAGGCCGAACATAGATTAATTTTAAAGAGCCGTACAGGCCGAACATAGATTAATTTTAAAGAGCCATACAGGCCGCGTATAGAGTATTTTTAGAGAAGGATTTATTTAATATTTTTTATTATTTTATTGGTTTAAGTTAAAACTTAGCGCTTAGAGCACTTGATTAAAAAAGCTTTCGCTTTACCTCAAAAAAAATATGGCATAAGTGACACGGGTGCTCGTTAAGTTAAATTACACCACAAGAGCAGCAACAGCTAACGTTACAGGTGTGACAAAGTAGGTAGGTGAACCTATTGCACTAGAGCAGTATTAACAAGCTGCTGCATCCGAACTAACAAGTCAGCGGTTGACGCCATTAAGCGAGCAGCAGGACTGCTGCAACCGCACTTGCAGGCTATGCAGTAAACGAGTTTTAAGGAAGAGCAGCAAGAACCGGTCGGTCTGGGCAGCTTCCTGGAAGGACAAATGAGTTCTTTGAGTAAACAGAAAAGAAACTAGAAAATTAGGTCATTAGGTAATTCAAGTTATGCACGACAATAAATTATTAGATATTTAAGCTCCTAGAACGCACCCCACAGTAGCGCCAGCAAGCCCCAGAATCGCACTCGAGTCCTGACCAAACCATCGAGCCAGCGTTACGGTGAAGCAACTGACGGCAGCCTCCCAGGGTAGCGGTAACTATACCAGCAGCAGCAGGACATACTAGGAGCGGAAACAAACACAAATTAACATGGGCCGCTACGACGGTAGAATCGAGACGTAATATTTCAGATCACGAATCTCAGTAATTCCAACAACCAGCGAGCTCTCACCCAAGTTAATTTCCACTCGGTGGGTCGATAAGCCACTTTCAGAGGTTGTTGTTAGAGTAAAGGAAAAAAAGATGAAAATAGTGATAGAACGGTGTTCAGGCGGAAGTACGTAATCAGGTAAATAGTTAATAGAAGGGAGACGAAACGAGCACAAAGGCAATATAACTAAAGCTGGATGAATTCAGGAAGAAACCGTTACAGTTTCCTCCAAGTATCAGGAATTCACCGTAAGCAGGTAGGTTTACACACTTCAGAAGAAGCACTTTAAATAGTTAAGAACTCCCTCCGAAGTAGTTTACTGGCCACTGGCCTTTTAATTTAGTTAGAATTATTAACGCCCTGAACACCAAGATAATGTCTCAAACAAAAATAAAGAAATTCACAACACACGCATACAAACTTAAACCAGGCAAAAAATAGGAAAGTAAGTGAAGAAAAGTAATACATAACCTCGTGGCTACGTAAGAGGTAATAAATGGTACCCTCCAGGTGCTGCTCAGCCTGCCGCTGCTCCAGTCCAAGTGTCAATGCCCTCCTTTTCTCTAGAAAATCATCCGCCCACCATACCTTTGCTCCGCTCAAGCTCCGCGGCAACAAATGACAGCGCGAAAGCGGCGTATGGCTCTGCCACCAGAGGCAATACGATGAGCATGTGGGAAGAATTTTCCACAGTTCAGCACTAACAGAAATTCCTCTCTGTTGCTCTAACGGACTAATTACGGCGTAGGCGGTACCCACACGAGCCTCACGAAGGGCAGCTGCACAGAAAAGCTAGCGCCCCGGAAAAAGGTAGCTGCTCAGAAGACAGCTCTTTCCCACGAACCCTCACGTCGACCGCACGGCGGTATCGACACCCTCACTCACATTACAATGGCTATCATTCAAGCCAATATAAAAGTTTACTACCACATATCTTTTCATACCCAGTAAACACATATAATTCTCTTCCTCACTATTCATATATTCCGCATAATAAATACATAATGCTTCCGCGTGAAACTCGCCCAACTTCTCGGACAGCTGCTTTATCTGACAGAGTAACATCCCGAACACATCTCCATAGAAAGATTTCAGTAAGAAGTGGAATAACTTAGCACTGATCATAAAATGTAAATGTGGACAACCGGAAGCCTCAGAAATAAAATCACTAGTTCAAGTACCTCAAACGCTCAAAATGGCTGTGGCATCTCAGACGGTCAAGAATTCAAATCTCAACATGAGCCTCACATCCCCAAAGCATCACAAGTACAGGTCACAAAATTAGGGCCATGCGATTCTGGTAAAATTCTCCCAGGCAAAACTTATAAGAATTTATGGAACGTATGAAGTAATCGAGTTTCAACACCAACCACGTCCGCACCCGTAGCAAGTCCAGTGTACGGAAGGAGTAGTTGCAATGACCCTCAACTTCACATTTCCAGCCGCGGCGCAGATGATCCATTCTCAACGGAATCAAAAATATTATGAAAAATTCATCGCTTGTGTATTATAAAAAAAATAAAACTTTCGTTTGGAGCCGATGCGAAAAATGGGATACACAATAAGCTTAAAATTGATAAATTCGTTTTAGCTCTTCAGATAGTCGGTAGATGGATCTGGGCTTCTTTGTAAATCATCGATGTTTATCCTAAATTATGAAAACTATTGGCAAGATTGATATTGATTTTCTCAAAACGCCGGTAATTCAAGCTTCCTAGGCCCACACGGCACTATCAAACTAAGGGCAGAAATTTACGCCCTAACACAGATAACGAGCAAAACAGGTGATTGATCTTAATCTCTCCGTGCAGAGCAGAGCTGTACGATCAAGAATCCTACCTTTGAAAAATACTTGCACCCGCTGTAAATTTCATGTTCGCAAATCCGCCAATGATAATAAAGACCTCTCTCTCACTGCGGCCCCCTTAATTAGAATATTAAACAGCTGGTACTTTCAAATCCATCTCGAAATCTTCTGTGCTTCAAAAATTTAGCTCATAATAGAGCAACTTTTCAAATTGAATTTGCATGTAGGTACTTTAGATCTTACACCTGAGATCCCGGCTAATACAAACCAACGTTTCAAATCATGAAGAACCTTTTGTTTCTATTATGTCAGAGATAAAGTTCTACTGCAGTTACAAGAAAGTTCAAACCATAACTTCTGGACCCTTCGATGACCTGATGGGTCAATTAAAAAATTACATCATCTGCTTCCGAGATTTAAGAATCTCGTCCCGTGGCTTTTCCTCGAAAACGTATACCACGTATGCTTCTCGTACAGGGTGTCAAGTTTCTGCAAAAAAATGTTTCAAAATTAATTCCGTTTCGCACTAATTCTGTAACTGATATTCATGCTTCTAACGATGTCCTCCCTTAGCCTTGTACGCGAGATTAAAACGCACAATTTCCTTCAACAAGTACTCTTAGATTCACTGCAAGAATCACTTAAACTTATAGCTCATATTTCAAAATCTTTCATAGCCTGAATGAAACAAGTGAAAACTATAACGATAAAGAAAAACCGGGAAATGAATTGAATGATACCTCTAGCTCAATAGCTCTCTCAAGTAAAATTTCTAGCGACGAGCTCCACCATTGCTCGCCTGCCGCTGATCAACACTCTCCTTCCTCAACCGCTGACTATAATACAGTACGTACAAAAAATAGCTTCTCATTTCTATCCAAAGCTACAAACACCGAAAATGACATGACCTTATCATTTATAAATCATCAATATCCAACTACTTACATGGGAGAGTGAAACCAGGCAGGAATAGATTTCGACCGAAATTCAATGAAGAATCCAATATCCGACCACATGCGTAATCATCCCCGGGGAAATAGAAATGATACGAACATCCCTCATTTATCTCTCAATAGCTCTGCCATAAATCACCATGACCTGTGCATTCATGGCCAGGAAAACCAAAATTTCATAAAATTCCAGTCTCTGTCGAGATCTCTCAATACTAACCAAACTCGAACGAAAAATATGTCAAGCCCTATTAGTGCGCCATGGATGATTAAAATGTTCATGGAAAATAGAGCCCTTTCCTACCAAAGCCGATGAACACTGCCTCCTTCATACAGTACATAGCACACGAGCGTAACACACCAACTTCAAAATAGAATTGTTATTCTTTAAAGGCCGCAATCAAAACAGAAAGCATAGCAAACGAAAATACAAACACTAGGCTTATTGACTAAAACGCTTATAAATAGATATATTGACGACAGAAATTTTTACCATAATGCTAGATACTTCATAGCCCAAATTATATGAAATTCGACGGGTAAAAATATTTCATATTCGATGTAAAAGAACGTGGCGTTTGGAAGACAATAGTCGATCCCTGATCAAGTTTATCAACAAATCCACTAATGCTCCATCGAAAAAACGAATACTGTTGCATCCTTTTTGAACAAGGTAGAAATCAAACTGGAGTCGCATTATCTCCATTACAAAATACTGTTGTCAAGCTAAATCACAGACTTTTAAATATAACAAACACTACACCTAATAACCATGGACCAATATACTGACAAGATTGATGAATTAACAAAACGCTGCCTCCAATAACTGTCATAGAATAGATAATATCAAAATAAAAGTTATCAATGCTCGTAGCCTAAATGATAAAATTGATGACATCAGAGTAATTTTAGTCACTCAATAAATTGACACGTCATGCGTTTCTGAAACATGGTTTGATTTACGAACTCAAAGTTCGTGTTGTACCATAATAATGACATTAAAAGTAGCAGAGGTAGCGCATCTAGGATCTTCGTGAAAAAGTATACACACCATTTTTACTTCTAGCTAATAAAATTCACGAAGGTATAGAAACGGTTTAGCTTAAAATGGAAATAAATAAACATAAATCCAACATTGGTAGCTTTTATAGGTACCCATTGCCCTCTCCCCTTGCGCGCCGACATTAGAACTTTTTGGAAATTTGAATGAGATTCTAAAAAAAAAAATAGAAACAAAATTTTTTACTTCCGGATTGTAAAGTTGTATAGTTCCAGATTGTAAAGTTGCCTCAACGAATAAAAACAATCAGTTAGGCACATTGTTGAAGAAGCGAAACTTGTCCTTAATAGTTAGAGAAACATCTAGCATTATTAGACTCTCTAGAACTCTTCTTTATCTGGCTATCACAAATAATCCTATAGCAGTACTCAGTACAACAGTATCACCCTCAGTTTCTGTCCGCTTACTGTATGATGTCAAATTATTGTTATAAAGGAAGGAGAAACGAAAATATGGTTTTATGACCCATCGTTTGAAGAATCACTACTCGGCGAAACTATTTCAAGAAAAACTGCTAAACAAGTCGACCAAATTTTAAAGTACGATTAAATCTGATGATGTTGACATACAAGTTTTAAATTCAATGAAAACTTTACAGCAGCTCTAAATGAATGTGTACCCTACATCACGGTAAAAAAAATCTAAGGCAAAACTTGCTGTTTGGAAAAAGACGAAAATAAATAGCTGAGCAGAACAAAAAACCTTCTATCGCGAGTACAAAAAGTACTTTACGAAATAATAGATATAAATAAAAGGAAAAGATTATCTGGAGGGAAATCACGGAAGCAAAACAAACTCACTCTCCCCAAGAACTCTTAACAACAAAGATAAGTCAGAACGAACATGTGAAATCAGTAATATAGTAGCCTATCATAAAATTTCCAACCGCGGAAGTAATGTAAATCCCAAGGTAACAGCTACTGAAATCGATACTTTGTTCTCTAAAGCGGGTGCTCAATTCATCAATGAAGTCTCTAAAACTAATTAAAATTAATCTAAAGAAAATCCGTGCCTTACTTCATCTGCAAGTGGGGCAAATTCTCCTTTTTGACTCTTGGGATTATATTATGTCAGAATTATTTAGGTAATAAATTTCGCGAATTGCTCCTTTCGTGTTATGAAATGTTTCGGTAGCATTATCCAATCATCCTTTTCTCGTTTCTGATTCCGATGAATTCGATTTGTGAGCATTATTTATGTAAGAAATGTCATAAATTTGGGGTGTTGATACACCACAAATCTGGGCTGGTTTTTTGGTATGCTAATCGATACGTAAGCGCGAAAAGATAGCTCTGAATGCCGACCTCTTAACCTTTCTTTAGACGCAGAATTATTTATAATCACCCCTTTTACTTAGGAAATTATTCTCTGACTCTGCCAAGCCCTAAGCTCATATTTTAAGGTGAGTACTAGCAAGGTTACTTTTAATCAATGCCATAGAATCAGGGGCAGTATATAATTTTTTGCGATTTTATTATTTTTGTTCATTTGCCTCATCAATCTTACCATAACTTAACAACGGGAATACATTTTCACGGTTTTCGTTCAATCATTAGGTCGATACCCATGTATGCTAAACAACAAAGGATCTTTATATTTAGAAACTATAAAATTCAAAGACAATTTTTGCATTATCTTCACTGGAGAAAAACTGCTTTTCTTTTTCTATCTTTTTCTTGTAATGCACACTCACCAGTGAATCACACAAAAATAGGTGTATCATTTAGTCACCAGTGTGCCACACATGGCGTTGAGATCCAAGAATTGATTGATGGACCTCACAACCTCATTCACACCGGTGCACCACACTACTCGACCATAACATTGATCGGTGCACCACACTCTGATCGGAACGGAACACAATCCACTCACCGATGCATCATGCAGTCCTCGCCCACCCTCATGCTTGACTGCTTGATGGACGCAGGAGGCGGCCCGCTAGACTCCGAGTCAGCGTCGCTGTTTTTGGAGCCATCCCTGTTGGCTGGCGCACTCTCCACTGAGCCCGCAGCCGTCAAGACGTACGGGATGCTCACGTTGCCATTGTAGCCTCTCTTAGGGTTCACTTTGGTGCCCGATGTCACTTTTTTCACTCCGAGATCTCGGTCATCCACGGCGGTCGCGTCGCTCGCTTTGCCTGAGCTACAATGAACCAGAGGGTAGTGTAAAAGTTATATGAATAAAATAATTTAAAATATCGATGAATATGAGCATAATTATCGAGTGATAGATTATCAGCAACCGTATTAAAACGTTTCACGATACAGAAGTCGTAACAAGGGCTACTAAAGCTTTCTTAGAAGCAAAACTGCTGAATATATGAATATGCATATTTAATTTTTTCAATCTGAACTCGCACCTTTTAAATTTGCAGACACTACACGACAATAAAAGGGGCTTCGCGCGAGTGTTTGGTGGCCACACATTTAGTATAGAGTAATATTAATACAAGGAAGAAAATTGTTGCTAGATTATGTGATATCGATATCATACATGAAATTTCTCTTGCATTGTCGTACGTTTAGTTGTTTCACTGTGATTTGGGTTACTAAAACTAAAACCAGAATTTTCGACCTCATCAACTATCATTCAACGCATTCAACAAATTTTTGAAGGTTTTGATCTATCCATCAGTTTAATGAAGCTGTTTAGGTTGACTGGTTCATTTTAACGAGAAGCCCACCTCTCCCTGCAATTCAGCGTCTTTTACGTCTGTTTTTACTGGCAGATGCTTGCTGTTGAATTTTAACATATTCCGAAACCGTGATCAGGTACTATTTAGTTCATAAATATGTGAGGGATTTCAATAAGTTTTCTACCTTCATAAGTTAAGATTTCCACTAAGAGAATTTCAAAAAACATTTTTGCAAAACCATGCTTCCGAAACAATTGCATTCTGTTAACGAGGCCAAGCGATAAAAGCACTCTCTCTTCACCTAGAAGATCATGAGTTCAAATTTAAACAATCTCAACGCCTTCTGTCCTTGGGAGACTATTGAGCCCTCACTTATTAAGCGAAAGGTACCAGCTCAACGGCGTATCGATCAGTGTCCTGTCATTAATTTACGTCATTCGAATAAACCCATGTCGACCATGTCATATTTCAATTTTGTTCAAATAAATTTTTCCCTGATGAAGAGCAGGCGTGACCCACCGTCCAGCTGACGGAAGCCCCGCCTCCGCCTTCCTGGTGGCAAGGACAGACGAGCCTGACTTGCTTGCGCCGATGTTCACGCTTTCTGTAGCAAAGAAGAGCAAATATATCTGGTTAAAATTTCTAAAATTCATCGTTAAAAAATGTGAATATTATATAAGTTTTAAAATTGCCCAGTGAAATAACTCCATAGCAGAACAAAAAGTCAGTTTGGATTTCTAAGTTTTGTGTGAGCGAACGATTTCATTCGGTGTAATAAATTAAAAGAACGATTATCGATCTCATATTTTTTCAGAACAAGTTTTTCAGGTATAAATTAAATTTTACTTCTCATGGTTCTTAATCGAATCAATTTTAACGAAAAGAGCTATTGTAAAACAAATAATTGGGATCTGAGAAAGCAGCTCTGATTTGATACGCTACTCTGGTAAGACGGAAGTTGTGATGCATTCGTCAATATCTGTTGTCAGTTCAACGTCCCAAAACTGATTTACAATGATTCACCATTCTCTTCATTTCGGATACAGAATCCTCACACAAGACAGTTAATCTTGGTCTCCACAAAATATTGTTGCAAAACCTGCAAAGAACTGGTACCCGCTGCTAGACCACACTTTTGTTTCAGAACCACCTCTCAAATGGCTACTAATACACATTCCCCGCGTGAATGTGGACAAATGCAGCAAGTTTACCAAAAAGTCAGTGGCGTAGTGAAAAAGTAGCCTGTCGCTAAATTCTTCAGAGGTGATTTATTTTCCACAGATAACAGTAGCGCTTAAAAGACTGTTCAGTGTATGAATGTTTACAAATTCCGTGTCACTTGCCGATCACAGACGAGACGTTCTTCTTAGTATCAACATCGTTGCCGTCTAGGGAGACCCGATAGTTGACTACGGTGGTTTTGGCTTTACCCAAGAACGGCATGACCGCCTTGCCGTGGATCTCTGGCTGACGCTCCACGGCCCGCTGAGGGCTCGTGGGCAGAGTTTCCTTCTCAGCTGACATTGATGACTCCGGGGAATTGATTTCCGGTTTTTGGCCGTCACTCACAACCTGATGCAGCTCCGTTGTATCACCTTTGTTAAATGCGAATGCAGTAAAAAACTGTTAAAGGTTATTCTGAGATGCAAGCTAATGAGAAAGTATTACACCCTAGCGCTCTAATTCCAGGCGAATAATAATGCGTAGGTCACATCAGCAAAAAAAAATACATTGAATATTTTGCAAGCAGTATATAGCAACCGAAAATTTTCAATCATAAGAAATAAATACTCGTAATCTATGTTTGGCTAGGTATTTCTGGTATAATCATTACCTAAACCTATAAGCAGCTACTACGAATATGGTAAACCGGTAGTAACCACAAATGCAGCATCTCAGCAGTATCACAATGGAAGGACCTTGAGTCGATCTTCGAATTGTTAGACCTGATCTCCAGCGAACCTCAGCTTATTCGGATAAAAAATAGTCCCCGGTTTTGGACTAAAGCGATGCTTGACGACGACGACGAGGCATACCCAGGCGTAATTTTCATCCATATCAGTGAAAGTGGACATCTTACCGTTGCAGGACTTGTCGGTACTGGTCCAGCCGCCGAAGGCCTGCCAGACGCGATCAATGATGGAAGGCTGCTTTTCAGCGTTGTCAGAGGCGGACTCTCCCCCGTCCAACAGCCTCTCCTGACACGGAATCTCCAGCTTCGGGGACGGCAGATCAATGGAGGGTGAACTCGTGCTGCAATCAATGGCTACAGGCGAGCCTGCAGTATAACAGGAATAAGGAGTGAAACTCGTACCGTTGTAAGTGGTACCGGTAAATTCTTAACACAACCTGAGGTATAGGCGACTGAACCGTATACCACTAAGACCATACAAGTAAGAAACAAGAATTGCATTTGCGGCTTATGGTTACCAAAGGAACATCAGGAACAAAACAGCGAGTCATATCTACAGTATATTCACAACATGGAATAGGTTGACATATTCAATATCGATAACATTCGTGTACATCATTGTTGAAAACCATGTAAGCCAGCGCGAACTAAGTAGCCCTTCCGAAACAGTGAAATCGGTGATATTGAAAATATATCTTCTCATAATTTAAAATGCTTTCAGAATAAAATAAAGAAAATGGGCCTTCGAATCCTTGTTGTTCAAAAATAAGTCTTTGGGAATCTAAAATGATTGTCAAAGTTACGAGTGGGAGCATGAAATTGAATATCGAGCGAGGATAGCATTTTTCTAAAAAACGACTAGTTGACGACTCGTTTTAGTTGCTTATGAGTTTTAATATTTTGACCATTGTGAAGCGCCACGTATTTAACATGAGCCACAGTAATTCAATAAGACGAAGTATGACGAGAAGAAAATGCTAATCCACGGTAAATTCAACATTTTAAATAAGAAAATTTTAAACAGCAAGGCATATCACAAACTGAGAAATTCTTTCTGGAAATTTCGTACCTACGGAAGAGAATGGTATCCCCGTGCTGCGAGAGAGCAACTTCCAAATACAGAACATTCGCGCTACAACTGACCCACAGTAATTAGGTCCATCATAGAGAGCGGTGAGGGAGGAGAACAGGTAGAGTGTAGAGGGTGAGACAACGCTTGTGAGGAGCTCGTTTCAACAGCCGCTATGGTCGAAACAACAGATGACACGCCAGTGGAAGATTTCGGTGCTACCTGCGAGACACAGTTGAAATTTTGAGTTAAATTTTAAAGCTTTCACGTCCAGTAAATAAATTTTACTGCACTCTCCGATTTTATTAACTTTGTTGAATTTCGACAGCTAGGCTTGCATTACTTTCCGACGTCTGAAGTGCTAAATTAAAAGTTATGACTAAATTTCAAATGGACACTAACCAATCGTTCGCACGCATTCAATTTCTAGAATATTGTATATAGTGAAAAAATTACAAGATAATATACTCTGTAGTGAAGGCCTAATTATACCGAAAGAAGCAAAAGAATATTATTCAGCTACTCTGAGATTGCAAGCCGCATAATTTATGCATACGCAACACTGGCAGATTTCAAACAAACTTATTCGTCAGAGGGCTCCGAAATAGAAAGAGAAGGAGGGAGGGTGAGATGTGGAGTTTCCAATTATGATCTTCATACCTTTTGATATATTATTTCATGTCCTTTTCGACTCGTCAATAACATGAAAACAAAGCTAAACTGTCACTATGAGGTATTTTTCTATGTAAAGCACTAAAACAGGTAAATTTTAAATGTAGCATGAGGTAAAAATCAGCCAAAAAAATTAAACTCAACATAGAATTTAGAAAAACAATCTGTGATAAATCAGGTTTGTAATACAAAAATGACCATGGCTGAGAGTTGAGAGGAAAATTAAAATTAATTGAAGAGTTTATGTGCCCCTTTTGAATGCTGGAGTAACCAACTAGATCTACCGTAAACACGGATAAATAATGAACTTAAATAATCGGCGTCTTAGTTCTGTATATAATTTAAAAAGTATCCAAATATGGTATCAAATTGAAACTCATAGACCTAGTCTTTGTACTAAAAATCCGAGCTTGAGGATTTTTAACAACGCTTTTATGGCGATTTGTATAAATTTTGTGGGATATATTTACACCTGCTTACTAATCATTCTAGTTACATTCAGACTTGTTCCCTTGAATTCTGAATTCAGAGGACAACTTTCGCTTATCATCTTTTTTTTTCTAACTTGTGGCAATAATGAGTAAATTGCCAAAATGAAACATAGGAGCTGAAGCAACAATTTACACGATAAATGAACATCCATCGTCGTGATTAAGCATCGTCGTACACGTTTTGAAATTCCTAGATCCCACCATCAGTGCTGCAAAAACATGAAATACAACGCACAAAATAATAAAGTTAGAAATACAAAATGCATGGAGGTTATTAAAAAAACTCATCTAAATTAAAAAATGCACACAAAACTTACAACTTCTGATTCTACACATGAGCAGCCGAAAAACACCTAAGCACACATACTCGTACACAAAAACCCAATTAATACACACTCAGACCAGCATGTGGCAAGTTAGGAAGTAGGGGCAATGGATAATATAGTTTAGTGCTCCTCAAAGAGTGGGTCGCGCGGCAATTCAAAGGGGGTCGCGAAGTGAATGATCATACTTTTGAAATTTATGCAATATTATTTCAGAATGAAAAATAGCATTTTTTCCTGTAAATAATTAATAAATATTGATAAATCAAATGTTATTGTCATTCTTTAACTTGAAAATCATGAATAAAATATCACACAAATTCAATGAAAATGCTGAGCAAGCATTATATGTTTGTAACGAGATTTGAACTTGTTCCATCACATGCCTAGGTTGACGATAGAAGTTGCATTGCAAACTTTTACGTTTGGCAAGTGTTATTGAGTAGCGCTGACAGGAGTAAACAAACTGTTGACACAGGAGAAGATTCACTACCCGTGCAAGAAAAGCATGTCAATAAGGGTCACAGTGATGTTGTGATATCACAATTTCCTTAATCTTCACTATCATTAAGCGATCACAAGTTCATTTGCATAAAAATGCGCAAATAAATTAAGAAAAATTATAATGGCCGACACTACAGTGAGCAGATGAATTTTGAAAATGAGCGAAACCCAATTTGAACAATTATTTGAAAGATTAAAAGTAGTTCAAAATTTACCATTCACGTTATTCAATTGAACGATACAGTAGATATCACAAATATGGCACGGTTATTAGCGTATGTATGGTATTGCTACAACAGCGATGTTCATGAAGACTTACTCTTTTGCAGGCCGTTACGAAAGGCCATTTTGAAACATTGCCACGACAGGCGAAGCAATATTTCAAAAAAGTAGATGTTTTTTAAAGAAATGGGATTTAACTGGGCTAACTGTATTGAGGTGTGCACCGATGGTGTAGCACCAATGAAAAGGGAACATGTTGGTTTTCACAATAAACTTAGTTCTACATGCAATGAAGGTTCTTCACTCATTGCATGGTTTATCAGGCTGCGCAAGCAACGAAAAAATGAACGAAAAACTATGCGAAGGGCTACAAGATTCAGTTAAAATAACTATATCAAAACCGGAGCTCTTAATACTCGGCTCTTTGTAAATTTAAACAAAGAAGCGGGTTCAGATTTTAAAATCCCGACTGCTTCACACTGACATTCGATGGCTTTCAAGAGGTTGAGCTCGAAGAAGGCAGTTCGCTTCAAAGAATGAAGCTATGTTATTTTTATTAGGTAACGACTCAGATTTGGTATAACTTTTAGACACGAAAATTGGCTTTCCAAACTTTGTTATGTATCAGGCATTCTTGACAACCTCAATGACCTCAATTTATCATTACAAGGCGAAATGCGAATGTTCTTACATTAACTTAAAAAATGTAAGCTTTCCTGGAGAACGTTAATGTATGGAAATGCGTGTAAAAAATCACTCATGTGAGATGTTTCCATGTCTAGAAGATTTAAACACAAAAAATAAATCACGTTTTGAAGTAATCAAGCCAATTATTATTAAGCGCTTGGTAAGCTTAGGTAAATTTTTTTAAAATATTTTCTGCGAGATTCAAAAAAGAGCCGATTTGATTGGGTCCAAAATCCATTTGATGCTGAAGTCGAAAAAGTGTCATCTCACACTTAAGACACAAGAAGAATTTGCAGAACTTTCCTCTGATTCTTTTTTAAAAACTATGTTTACTAAAATGAGCCTAAATTCGTTTTGGGTTGGCATCAAATTAGAATATCGAAATTTGTCACGACTTGCAATAGATAGTCTTCTACCTTTCGCATACTCGTATTTATGTGCTTTTTTCGGCATTAACTAATTTAAAAAAAACATCGATCGAGTCAATAAAATATTGAAACTGTACTTAAACTAGCGTCAACAAAAAATAGAGCCTAGATTTGACCTTCTGTGTAAGAAAATGCAGGCGTATCAATCCCAATAATTAAATGTAAGTAATATTATTTAATGCCACTAATAGTACCTATAGATTTCATTATAAACATAAAATATTTCTGCCATGTTTATAATACATCCTTTGTTTGCTAAGTTAAAGGGGTCGCACAAAAATAAAGTCTTATAAACGGGGTCACGGCGGATAAAAGTTTGAAGACCACTGACCTAGTTGAATTGCAATAACTATTTAAATGACAGAGGAAAATCGATTTTGCGAAGCAAATTCACAATGAAAGAAATAGAGAAAAAGTACTTTAAATACATTTACTCTGAACGTTTCGAGCCTAAGCTCATTTTCAACAAAAAGTCTGCAAATAATATAATAAACAAGTTAGTACACCTAAAAATTACAGAAGCGCAGAATATAAGCACGATAAAAACAAACAAACAAAAATAATAATAATTTATCGGTTGACTATTTTCAGAGGGTATGCACTCTGCATTTCGTTGAGGGAAGGTTTAAGTTTATGAATGAATAATGACTCTAAAATACGTAGGTCTAAGCTGGCGGTACAAGTACCTAATATTTTAAATTTGCTAATATCAATAATCTGTTCACAGGAAGTATTACTACAATGTTGTCTGATGCTAGAATGACTAGGAGAGGTAAGCAAGCGACCTGTTCGATGACTCCGACCTGCATGTTCAGCAACCCTGACATAAAGTGCTCGGTGGGTGGAACACACATACTGCGATGCGCAATGCGCACAACTGAAATTATAGACGAGGGAAGATCGCATGCCGGTCGGGAGCACATCTTTAAATCTAAAAAATGATCCAATGGTACGCTTGTTCACTAAAATAATACGAAAGGAAATGTCCGGGAAAAATTTAGTCAAAAGCATTAAAAGATCTTTTCTCAACTTTTCCGATTGATATCCAAAATATGGCAACACACAATAACTAGAGTTTAGAGCTTGAACACGAGATTTCGGAATAAATTTACTGTTCAGGAATTTATTAATGGCACGAAAAATAACAGAATGTGGATAACCATTAGCTGTAAAATAAGACTGCAAAAAAGTAAATTCCTTATGGAGGTCAGTGTAATTTGAACAAATATCACAGGCACGAGTAATAAGGGTGGAGATGCTATTCAGTTTGAATTTCTTACAGCAGAAACTAAAGAAACTTAGACCTAACCCGGAGAATGTTTGTTTTCTGTAGAATGAGGTTATGAATTTATTACCCGATCGGTGAACATTGACATCAAGAAAATTTAATTGGTCATTATTTTCCAGATCTAAAGTGAATTTGATATTGGGATGCCTGGAATTGAAATATTGAAGAAAGGAATGGGCATCACATTTGTTTTTGAAAAGAACAAAAGTATCATCAATATAGCGCCTATAGAAAACTGGTTTGAATGAAGTTGGACATTGATTTAACCATTTCTGTTCATGGTGACACATGAAAATGTTGGCGAAAGTAGGGCCTAAAGGGAGACCCATACCCAACCCTTCAATTTGTTTATATATACGACCATTGAAAATAAATGCAGCAAAAATTTCCTAACCAGACTAAAATTATCGACTTCACAGAACAATTGCAATCGCTCCCATTCAAATACTTTTATGGCTTCAAACCTTTCAAAATTTTCTCGCCAATATTTGTGAAGACCGACATTTCAGAGCTGAAACAACTATCAACCAATCCGAATGTTATTGTAACAAAACCTGACAAAGGCCGTGCCGTCGTAATTCTGAACAAAACTAGTTATTTTGAGCGTATGCAATCAATTATTTATGATACGAGTAAATTCCTCCCAATTGCTGAGCCAATGCAAAAATACTCTTTGAAAATAGAAGATAATGTAAACAACTTTTTACGCAAACTCAAAAATTTAAATTTATTGCAAGAAGATATTTATAAGAAACTAATTTGTTCAGGCACAGGCCCAGGTATTCCCTATGGATTACCAAAAATTCATAAACCTAACTTCGCAACTACGTTACCATTCAGACCGATTTTCGCCGCTTATAATTGTGCTACCTATAATGTGTCAAAATTTTTAGTTCCGTTGCTTAGCCATTTAACTCTTAATGATTTCACTGTTCAAAATTCTCGTGACTTTGTACAAACTATATCTAGTCAACCTGACGCTGATAAGTATTTTATGGCTTCCCTTGACGTTGAGAATCTTTTTACCAATGTACCTCTTGACGAAACCATTGATATTTGCATAAATTCTCTGTTTTCTGTTCCGTCATCTTCAGTTATAGGTTTAACAAAAAATTATGTTAGGTCTCTTTTAGAACTATGTGTGCGAAATTCTTACTTTATTTTCAATGGTCGTATATATAAACAAATTGAAGGGTTGGGTATGGGTCTCCCTTTAGGCCCTACTTTCGCCAACATTTTCATGTGTCACCATGAACAGAAATGGTTAAATCAATCTCCAACTTCATTCAAACCAGTTTTCTATAGGCGCTATATTGATGATACTTTTGTTCTTTTCAAAAACAAATGTGATGCCCATTCCTTTCTTCAATATTTCAATTCCAGGCATCCCAATATCAAATTCACTTTAGATCTGGAAAATAATGACCAATTAAATTATCTTGATATCAATGTTCACCGATCGGGTAATAAATTCATAACCTCAGTCTACAGAAAACAAACATCCTCCGGGTTAGGTCTAAGTTACTTTAGTTTCTGTTGCAAGAGATTCAAACTAAATAGAAACTCCACCCTTATTACTCGTGCCTATAATATTTGTTCAAATTACACTGACCTCCATAAAGAATTTACTTTTTTGCAGTCTTATTTTACTGCTAATGGTTATCCACATTCTGTTATTTTTCGTGCCATTAATGAATTCCTGAACAGTAAATTTATTCCGAAATCTCGTGTTCAAGCTCTAAACTATAGTTATTGTGTGTTGCCATATTTTGGATATCAATCGGAAAAGTTGAGAAAAGATCTTTTAATGCTTTTGACTAAATTTTTCCCGGACATTTCCTTCCGTATTATTTTAGTGAACAAGCGTACCATTGGATCATTTTTTAGATTTAAAGATGTGCTCCCGACCGGCAGGCGATCTTCCCTCGTCTATAATTTCAGTTGTGCGCATTGCGCATCGCAGTATGTGGGTTCCACCCACCGAGCACTTTACGTCAGAGTTGCTGAACATGCGCAGGTCGGAGTCATCGAACAGGTCACTTGCTTACCTCTCCTAGTCATTCTAGCATCAGACAACATTGTAGTAATAATTCATGTGAACAGATTATTGACATTAGCAAATTTAAAATCTTAGATACTTGTACCGCCAGCTTAGACCTACGTATTTTAGAGTCATTATTCATTCATAAACTTAAACCTTCCCTCAACGAAATGCAGAGTGCAGACCCTCTGAAAATAGTCAACCGATAAATTATTATTATTTTTGTTTGTTTGTTTTCATAGTGCTTATATTCTGCGCTTCTGTAATTTTTGGGTGTACTAACTTGTTTATTATATTATTTGCAGACTTTTTGTTGAGAATGAGCTTAGGCTCGAAACGTTCAGAGTAAATGTTTTTAAAGTACTTTTTCTCTATTTCTTTCTCTATTTAAATGAGGCTTGTTAGTTAATGTATACAGTATACAATGGTTATAAAATGTGAAAATGCTGTTAACTGTTCACTTCACAAAGAGTTGTAAAATTTTTCATAGAGTTGAAAAATTGGAAATTCTGAAGGGGGGATTGGAATTATTACAATGGCCTCCAATGGAACTGTTACAATAGATGAGACGTAAAAATGGACACCTGTTCTATGGAAAACCCCTGAATGTTGACTGTGACGAATAAATAGTTAGAGAATAGCACTCACAACATACGACTGCTGGCACCAATCGCACTCATACATATGTACAAAGCAACATTCTAGGCAGTCTTCCCGTCTTTCTTTGCTATTAAAAAATAAAGCAATTATAAAAGTATTCCAAAATTAAATCTGTACGTCAGTAAAAGTAGAAAAGGTTCTCACTAGCATCAAGAACTCTAGTTTAAAATCTACGGCTAGGTAACCAATAAACGCCAGCCCAATAAATATTATCTACGGCCAAAGTTACAGGAGGAGAAGAAAATTTTTTGTCAAGAAATTTTCTAACTATTTAAACAGCAATGAATTTTGGATAATTATTGGGATGAATACTTTTGAACGGTAGTCAACGTCGTTGAATATTTTCTACGTACTTGAAATGTAATATGCTCCATTGAACGATGTTTTAACTCACGATTTGACACAACCTTTGTAGATACAGCTAAAATAATTAATACAAAAGGCGAAGAAAGTAGGTTTCGTGAAAACTGTAGAAATAATTCTAGAGTTCGACTATCTTACCATGACGTCCGAAAAAGCTATTTACCCAATTCGTTCATTTCCAACAATAAAATTTATGCTAGGATGAATAACATAAACAAATTGGAAAAACAGATTTACACGATGTTCTGCTTGGAATAAAAAAAAGTATCATCCGAGTGGGCTCGGTAAAATGTAATTTTGAATGTAGGACAGGAACTTTTAATTTTTCCTTATTATTTGCAATAATCATCGGGTAAGAAATTATTTGCAATAATCGTAAAAAGGCTAGAACACATGACCAATCCATTCAGTTGTTGGTATACAGGGTGTTTCAGAACAAGAGGTAAAAATTGTGCACCAAGTAAAAAATAGCCAAATAAACACTTTTTCTTCCATGAAATTTTCCGAAAAAAATCAGGCTTTTGAGATATTAGTTGTTTATTGTTCTAAAGAATGTGAGGTAATTACATAATTACTCGCAATATTTATTTTGAATTTTCTTTACAAAAATTGTTCAAAATATGTTCCACCAACATCAACGCACTTTTCAAAATCTTAGCCTTAACGACTGCCGGATATTAGGAAACACGTCTGGCATTTCAGAAATCTCACTAGCAGCTACTGCAATTCTGGCCACGAGATCTTGCTGAGATTCCATGGGTGTTGCATAAACAAGGCTACAAGGGTTTTTACCAAATATCACTAAAACTAAATTTTATTATTGTAAACTCTCATAGAATACAAGTGTTTGTAACGGAAATTCGAAATAAAATTGCGAGTAATTGTGTAATTAGAATTTATCCTTTAAAACAATAAACAGTTAATATCTCAAAACCCGATTTTTTCAGGAAATTTTATAGAAGAAAAAGTGTTTATTTGGCCATTTTCTACTTGATGTGCGATTTCGTACTCTTGTTCTCAAACACCCTGTATAGTACTATCAAATACGAAGTATAAATCTTCAAAGAGAATTTCTAAAAGTTGCTTTAAATTCTGTTCAATATAATTGAAAGTAATGGGTATTGCGGTGAAAAATCTTGTTAAAGAAAATTCCACGAATTAATATGAAGGTGCGTTAGTGTAGAATGAATCGATGTCAAAATTGCGCATGAAAAAAGTGTCAGTATTTTCCACAGAGGAATATTCACGAAGAAAATGACAAGAGTTCTGGACACTTTAATCGCTATTGCTAAATGGTGTTGAAATGGGCATTAAATGCACACATTATCGAATAAATTATACTTAATATTTCATAGTTACTCATTAGGAAAGTTCATTGAAAATTTTTCATGTTTTCCCATAATTGACTCAAGAGTTTGCAATTCTCCATCACAAAATTATTAACTTAATTTGGCAAATCACATGATTATTACACTCGTTACTGACAATAACTTGCAATTATTATCATTAACATGTAATTCTCGGAAACAAAAGCGAGATGCAAGAGAAGTGTAGATGAAATTTTTCACAAATTTGTCATCTCCTTGCAAATATTACTTCATTTGTTTAACATTTCCTGATAATCTAACATTCATACACAGATTAGAATTGGTTCTAAGTGAAATTAGCGCAAACCACGCCATCCTATCAAAAAAGGTCAGATTATAATAAAAAAATTCACTTGCTTTAGCTAGCGCAGCAGACGGTACGTTAGCTGCAGAATCGTGCACCCTCTTCTGGCTGTTCTGGAGGTCACTAAACTCCACATCCCGAACTTGAACATCGGTGATGCGGAAGCTGGCGACGGCAGCTGAGGCAGGTGGAGGCTGGTCTGACCAGGGAGTGGTCACGTCCTGCAGTGCTCCGTTCAGCTCCGTGCTCGAACACACCGTAGCTTCGATGCCGGACTCTTCGCTGTAGTAGCCGGGCTGTACGTCCGCACCTGGCACCACATAATACAAGCATTGCCTGTAAAACCTATAGTTCTGCTTCGTTATTCGGAAGCAATTACGACCAGTGTTGTAATCGTGTGCTTATTGGATATAAATTATTCTTGTGAACATGCAAATGTAAAGGGTGGCCCATAAAAATGTCCTTTCTTTTTTTAATCGCCATTATTTAGAAACTATTAAACATAGAGGTTTCTATTTCGTCTCATTTTAAAGAAAAAATTGTCTTCTTTAATATAAAGTAAAAAGTTTTTCGATTTCATTACCAATTTAAGTACAGCACAGTTACACTCAGATTGAAGGAATTTTTTTGTCTTTGCGCGAGAATGGTTTCAAACACAATTTTTAAATTTTCGTTCTAAAATTAATAGGCTAAAAAATTGGAGAAAAATATTAACAATTAGATTTACTTGATATTTCTTGGGTTATCCGAGGAATGTTCGAACAGCGAAATAATTCACAAGCATACAGTTTTGGCATATGCGTCGGGTACCGGCAGAGGTTACCGAAAAAATGTCTATGTTGAGTCAAGTGGTGAGCACTTGAACAACTGTTGAAGAGCTTGGTTGATAAGAGATAATAAGAAACTTGGAAGATTGGACTCCCGTCATGAGATCAGACTGGTTCGACTAGCTGCAGCACACTCTTCACCATCTGACGCAAGGATGTTCATGGTCTGTCGCATGAAATGGGGAAAACTATAATTTTGGAGGCATCATGATGAATTCGAAAGGTGTTTACTCTCAAATCGAAAAACTTTTCACTCTAAATTAAAGAATATAATTTTGCCTCCGAAATTATACTAAGTAGAAACTTCAATATTTAATAGTTACTGAGTAAGGACGATTAAAAACATGGGACATTTTTGTGGGTCACCCTATGTAGAACTATTACTGAGACGATATAATTGAAGAAGCTATTTAACTTTTACTACGTAAATCTTACAAACATCCACAGAAATGACTGCTTGAGGCTTTACAAACTAAGTTTAGGAAAAGAATGCATTAAGCCTCACCTCCTTTGGAACCAACACGAGTTCGATCGGGGAGGTCGACGCTGTGCTGTGAACGAAAACAATGCAATAATTTACCAAATAATTCGTATTATAATCCAGTCAGAAATTCTTAAAATAGATGGTGACATGATTTTTAATGTTCTGAAAGAAAGTTAAATACTTCAATCAGAGCTGAAAATACTCAACCAAAAATAAATTTGCAATGTAATATGTGTGTGTGTTCTGATGCATGAAATTTTACTTCACACTATGAGGAAATATTAAAACGAGGGAAATATTATCACGACAGCCAGTGACAGACCTTATAAGTGACTCCTCTATTCTGTTGGCAGACTGTTAATAATCGTAGAAAAATCACCCCCAAAATATCCGCTTGTATGGTCTAGGCACACCCAAGTTGAGTTTCACTTAAAAACGCATGTGAAGAGGGCGTAGAAGTAACCGGACACTGCCGTTCTTAATCACATTTGCATCACTGTCTGAACATTGATATAGCAAGAATTGTTTTCGTATACTGAGAAAAATTTTGAAAGGTGAAACAGCCGTGAAAAGTAATAAAAAACAGCAGGCAAAAATTCTCTAGCATGATACGCAGGCTTACAAGGGATTACTATGCAATAGACATTTATTGAATCGTGTTATTACGATATTATTAGGTTCCTCTTAATACGATATTATTAAGTTCCTCTTCTCTAACGCGCATAAGCTTCTCTCTGCAAATATTGCTGCCCCGAATATAAAATAATACGATGAAAATTGCTCGGCAAATAAGCTTGAGAAAATTATACAAACAGATCCCCACACCTACGCAAAGCTGTAACGCTGTTGATTGTCTAGGGTATATCATACCAGGCATGAAAAGAATCTATGTTCAACGACTTCAAGTTTGCAATAACCCTCGATAACTCTGAAGGGCTCAATTAATATACAAGATATGCACATGTTCGTAACATAAAATATGTCTTATAGCATATCGTTACTTTGATTATAATGATCACTGAAGGGTGGACGTAACAATTCGAACAAGACTTACATTTTTACTGTCATCAGATGCATCCCAAGTTTCGGGATCCTCTTCAATACATATCTCGAAGGCAAGCTTGGTGGCTGCCCGTGAGACATTGAAGTCGCTGGACGAGTCCGTGGAGGTACTGGAAGACAGCCAGTAGGAAGTGGACGACCGCTGGGACGACCCGCTCGACTTGGGTGTCGACGAGCTCACATGAGAGTGAGCGAGTGCCCGCCGTCCCAGGGTGTCCTTCAGGGAGGACTGAGTGGCGTCTCGCTCGTGTACCAACTGAGAGCCAGCGTTACTGTGCATCGATTGCAAAAACGCCTTAATATTGGAAGATTAAGAGAGTGTCCACGGCAGTATGCGAGTGACAACCTTCTAATGTGTAAAATAAACGAATAGAACATTCTTATATTGCCAGTGTTAATGCATACGGCACCAGTAATAGCCGACACGAGTCTTGCCAGCAATACTTTAGACTGCAGCATTTAAATTTTCTATCTGAACGACACATTAAAGTCTTACTGAGAAGATTCCTTTCAGCTAAAACCAGAAATACTTCAGCACTGAGACGAACAGCTCAACTACGCTGACTACCGTATTTGTTAACGAGATTCAACCAGTGCTACTTCCTGCGCCAGCCACAAGCAGGAGACGATCGCCGTATTTGCTCAAATAGGTGAATTTAGTGTTACAATATAAGGAATATGATGCATATATATATATATATATATGAAAAACAGACGCTACAGAGGCAAGCAACCGGCTACATAGTCAGCCGTGCGCTGATCGTGAGGGGTATGAGGGGTGTACCACCTCAGGAGATAAGAGGAGTAGGTATAGGGGGTAGAGGCTGGATTGAAAAGCTAGTGCGCTAAACTGCATACATAATAAGACGAGGACAACTTGAATACATAGCACAGAAAATAGCGGGTTAAAAATTTAATTTCCTACGAGTTAGGGAATGAGAGGTTTCTGGGTTTATTTTGAGAAATATGCGTAGCAATATTGTGAAGTAAGAGACACGTCAGTTTAGAGAAGAGACGCACGAGGGTTAGCCAATCGCGAAATGCCACGTCACTTTCAACTTTCCGCGGGTAACGCACTGCCGCACGGGACGCGTCCTTTGCGGGGTTCCAAGATCTTCGAGGGGGGGTGAGATATTGTTCTTTGTTATTTGCTAGAAAAGTGAAGGGAGTCTTAATATCGAGTAACGTCAGCAGTTTAATGCAAAATTAGTTCTTTGGGTTTTCACTTTTAGAATGTTCTCAAACAGGGAGTGTGTAGAGTTTCACTTTGATATTTGGGTAGAAGTTCGAGGGTGTGATTATTTCTCATAGGGAAATCAAATATATTCGTGTTAGTATTATTGAAGTGCAGGCTTGATGGTTTTCATTTAAACTTATTCCGAATGTCATTAGGCGGGATTTAATGACGTTCATGTCTCGGGGAATAGATTACTCAACCCGGCTTATTATTTGCACAGGCGGGTGGGAAGCTGGCCTACGCGGCAGCTGAGCCATCTCGGTGACTTGCGTCTGTGCCTCTGCGACGGGAGATTCTCTGCAGCTAGCAGCACGCAGACCTCTTGACAGAGAAATATCGCTGAGCGGTCTAGCAAACCATCTGAGGGAGAACTTTCACTTGGTTGGACGAGGAAAGACGATCTTGTTGGTGAACGAACCAGGGGATCCGGCTGCCGCCGTGATTCCCATTGGGACTGCAGCTCGTGAAATTTTGTGTCATAGAGAATTTGAAACAGTGCTACAGAGTGTAATATTGAAATCAAAAGTGGCCATTTTCCTGTGCTTTAATCATTGCATTGAGATATTTTGTGGGCTCGTATTTTTGACCCACGTGTTCTTAAAATAAATCCAATTAATCTTTCACCCCTTTTATTTTCCATGCTAATTATGTGGGTAGCCTGCGAGCACAAGGTGTACAATTATTATTTATTTGTGGAGGTTGGAAGCCCTCCTGCGTTACGTGCTTAACCAGCAATGTTTTCGCGACATTAGAACATCGCTGCTTTTATGTACTAGGGATGTTTAACTAACTTTCATCCACTGTCAGCATTCTTCCTGGCAGGTCCCGTTCCACCCACCATGCGCTCTGAGATGCTCACGCTGCGCTCGATCCGACGATTCTCTCAGGATGTATCCACGAGCGTCGAGACCCTTACGCGAGCAAACCTAGGTTTGCGTTTAGGAGGACATATGTGCAGTCTTCTCGTCTGTGTTTACGACAGGTCCTACAGTTGACGTTTTAGAGGGCAGTTGCTGGTAAGCTTGGGGCTAACTTATTGCTGATGCTTATGTCAACTGAGTAAAATAACGACCCACACTTACCCGGATTACGATAAACTTATTACTAGTCTCCTGTTTTATTATTACCTTATTACTGACCTACGAGCTTACTGTTACCTTATTAGCAGTCTGAACTTTATACTGTTTTCAATACTAAACACTGATCTTCTCTTAGCAATTTGCTAGCCAGGCTATGGGAGATGAAGAAATGGTTAAAGGGCGAGAGCCTAATTCTTTCTCCAGTACAATGAGAGCTGTCAGTTTCTCGTAAATCCTGAGAGTCTTCTCTTAAACAGAATCTTCAATCTTTATTTTCAAGCAGTGTTTCGCTATCACTGTTTCAAACTGAATCACTCCCGGCTGTTACTTGCATTTATTTATTATTCCCTTCCCAAAATCTTTCGTATCTACTGCCAAGTAACAAGGAAAGACAACACATTTAAATTTTAATCTTGTGAGCGTGGAGAAGATCACTACTACGAAAAATTTTCAGTTTGAAACATACGAGACATCGAAAGGAACGAGAATGATTTGAGTTATCATCTACTTCGTTAAATTAACGTTCAGTTATTGATCAATAATCAATATTTTTGTGGAAACTAAAAACAATAGGGTATGCACATTCCATTAAATGTAAAAAAAATAACATTTGAAACCGGGCACATATGCGCCAACAAACTGACCACTCTGAAAAGCTCAGCAGCCGTTATTGAGGGAAAGCTGTATAAGAAAACAGTGATGGTAGTGCAGACCTGGGAGACGAGGCAGAGGAGGCGGTGGTGGAGGGAGCGGAGGAGTGCTGGGAGGAGTCGCGAGTGGAGGCGGCAAAGCGGTTCCTGAGCCCCTGCAGAGCTTGCTCGCTCAGGCGCTGCAGGCCAGAATCGTCGTCGTCAGCAAGTTCCGCGTTGTGGATCCTGAGCAAAATTGCGTCATCTCTTTCCGACTGTAAAGCCCTTCATAATTAAGCTGACTTCCAAAACCAAATGTTCAGAAGTTTTGAAACAGCAGTAATACAGAGGTTACTACAAGCACTCCGACATTATAGGACATATCGCACCTAATTCGCTAAAGCAAGTTGATCACATTTTACATAACTACTCAACGTACATTCATTAAATAAGGAATATGTCCAACTCAAATTAACAAATTTAACTGAAGACTTGTGAGCTACTTAAAACAATTTACTTCAAAATTACAGAGCTTCCGTAAGTAACTTTATAGCTTGAATGGTCAGTAGTTGAAAATGCACGAAATAAAGGATTGAAGCAAAAAAGTCGAGCTTTACCCAAAAGTTTTACCGACAGGGAGCAGAGAACATGATCAAACTAAGTGCTATAGAATAGCACTCACTTGACAGTGAAAGAGTCATCGAAGGCTTGTATTTGCGAGGCCATGACGGACGTGACGGCAGTGGCGCCCTCCCTCACGACCGGCTGCTGCGCGAGCACCTCCCTCGCCACGGCCAGCTGCACATCGTCGGATCGGCTTGCGCGCGCCATGGTCACTGATGTGCTCTCGTCCCCCAGCACTTTCACGCTCTCGGCGTCGTACCATATTTCCTAGATCAGATCAGTAAGCAGCGTCCCGTAGTATAATTTACAGATCGCACGAAAGTTTAGCCTGTCCCGTCTTATATAGAATATAGTTTGCACGAGATATCTCATGTTCTATATCAATGATGGCAAAGCAAAGGCATTTTTTAAAGCATATATGTGTAAAATAAACTTTTTATGGTTCCGTACAAGTTCTTTGTGTGCCATTCTATAAGAAGAAAATAGAGAAGTAACCCCCTATATCAGCAAGAAATAATATCTTTCATGATTCCTTACCTGCCCTGAGGAATCCCTCCATGATTCTATCCGGAGGTAAGGCGCTCAATTGTACTTTTGCACTGAAAAAAGAAAAAAAGCTCTCACACAAATTCCATTACTTTATTAACATGTTCCTCTTTGGATTTAAATCAATGATAAATATTCCAAAGATAATATCTGCCAACTGAAGATGCTAACGTTCTGTTTTACCAGGAATGTTTATTAATGTTCTTTAAAGATGGATGCTCCCCTCATCCGTACTGATTGCCCCTGCAAAGAATACGATGGGCACAACAATTACATATGAACGCAAAACGAGAGTAATAGTGATTCTGCCTCTCAAATGGAAATTAGGAAAACGATTGAGTAGAAATATGACTATTGAAATGCAAACTGCACGTGCAGGTTATATTATTTGTATTGACTTCCCATATTAACAGCTTCCCACTGCCCATATTAATAAAGTTCGGTGTCAGGCAACGCAAGTGGTTTCGACTCTATTCTGTTATAGTTATGTGCGAGCGAGCACGCCCCCCTACCCTAAGCACCTCAGAGGTCTTATAAGCGGTGAGCTCTTTAGGGGCCGCGCATTTGGTTCGCGTCCCCACCTATACTACGTCGTCACCAACAAACGTCGCATTTAACCAGCGTGATCTCTAACCTCTGCCTGCATATTTTGGTGGCACAGTCTGTGGTGAATTTACGACTCCGTGTGTAACTAGCACAGAAAATAAGGAGCTTTTAAGGGAGTGAAGAAGGTATAGTATTCGACGAGAAACCTACAGAAGTTTGAGAAGAAGATCCAGTGATTTCAACAAATCTACGAGGCGGAGAAGACAGATAACTGATAACTACAGAGAACCCAAGAGAACTACCGTGAAGATCGTCTGGTGACGAGAATTATTGTAAGTAACGTCTAAGAAGAGGATCTGCAGAGACAGTCAGAGCAACGAGAAATCTATTATAAGGACAGCATCTACAGACAGAGAGCTTCAGAGATCCACGGAAAGGGCGGCTACAGGCCTAAAACTACATCTACGAGGTGATTCATCCGACTACAGTTACGTTATCTTCGTGCTACGGACGAAGCAGTAACGGTGCATCGCCTATAACGACTGCAGAGATCGCGACATCGTTCGACAACGACAACTAAACCTACAATTTAAGATAAGTAACGCAGCAACAATTAATTGTTATAATTGTTACAGTTCCGCTGCAGCCTAGCTATTCGTTGTGCGTGAGGCAGGCAGGGTGCGGCAGCACAGCAGTGGTAGAGTTTTTGTCAGGTAGTGTTTTTTGCAATAGCCAGTGAGTGCGGGCGTCAAGGTCAAAGGCTGTACTGGCAGTGAGAGCAAGCAGTGTATTCAATGCCCCTAGACATGAGCTGTTTTCAAGGTGTTATGAGAGCTGTTTTTAATGTGAGTGGCACTATTTTCTCGAAGTGTTGCTATAAGCGTTTCAAGTAATTTTGTATTGTAGCCTGAAACACTAATTTTGTATTGTATTTGTATTGCAGCCTCAAGTAATTTTTGCTTGAGCAATCGTTAAGCTCAGTTGAACAGTGATGTTATTAGTGTAACACCTAGACACCAAACTAGTAACGTAACTATGCCTGAAATTTCAGTAACCAGCGCACTTAAAACTAGTACAATGACTACCACAGGTTTTTTTTCTGACCTGGATATATTGGCGAAAGAGACATAAGTACCCTTAAATGCTTTTTGTAGCCAGTGCAACATGTAGGTCATGTAATGCTACCTGTAATTTGAGCGGGGCGGTCGGTTGCAAACCATGTTCTTTACTAGTAATACCTGCTTGTTTTAGGGCAGGAAGGACATTTTTTGGGTAACTATATTTTGGACATTATTGCGTCAGTTTTAAAAATCATATTTGAGTTTTTTTTGCGTCTGGTGAGATGTTGCTGGGGGAATTGCGTTCCAATTTGCCCAAAGGTAATGCTGAAGACCTTTGTAAAACTCAACGTTCAAGCAGTAGCGATAGGATACAAGTAGAGTTCGAGGAAGTACTACTGATCAATTGATCAATTGAAAGTAAAAGAACAATTCGCTGTGTTAAGAGGACAGGAATTAATTAAAAGATGATGTAAAAGTAGTACAATGCATTGGAATGATGTAATAATGATGAAATATGTACTGAGAAATGCAATGTGATTTCGAGAATAAAATATATATTTAAGTAGGAAGATACTCTTCCCGAGTGAAATGAATAATAGTGGATGTTCTGATGATACATTCCTGATGTTATTGCTCTGAATACGAAAGAAGAAATATGTCAGAAATATGTGAGAAAAATAGAGCAAAAAGAAAAGATACCGCGGCAGAGTGAATGTCCGTGAGAGAATAAATAAAGCGTTGCAGCACTTGGTAAAAGATACCGACAAGTCTGTGGATATATCTGGTAAAATGGTTTAAGGTTACCAGGTAAATTTACCAGCGAGGTCGAGTGATACTGTTGAGGAATAGTATTGAATTATTGCGCGCAGACAAATGAATAAGCTTTAGGAGAAGCTGTTACCGTTGATTTTGGATGGGACTCTGATTTCAGTTCATAATTTCATGTGGTGGAAGTAATACCATTGATACCATGACGGTCAGAGTTTAGCATTGCAGATTGCGGTAGTCATTGTGCTGGTGAACAGAAGTACCATACAAGAGTAATAATGAGAGGCGATAGACGCCCATTACCATGCGAGAGTAATAATGAGAGGCGATAGATGCCCATTAATTAACCACACGTGGTGGTCTGGTAATTAGTTAAGAGTAACGAGTAATAGAGTGTAGAGTGTGCAGAGTGTGCAGAGCAGCACGCATAATTTCATGTGCAGTGCGAGTGAGTAGCTTATTCTTTTTGCATTGGCTCAAGGCCGCGAGTAGCTCAGGCTGCACATGTCAATGAACTCTACAGTTGACAGCCGAGGTACGTCGGCGTGGTCATGAATATGACTGGTGAATTAGTCATGAATTAGATGTGTTTTTGCACATGTCAATGAACTCTACAGTTGACAGCCGAGGTACGTCGGCGTGGTCATGAATATGACTGGTGAATAGTCATGAATTAGATGTGTTTTGAACAATTGAAGAATAATTGAATAGTGGAAACTAATCAAAAGTAAGAGCAAAATTTAATTTATTTCTTAGTTATTTGTTAAACGAGAGTGGCTGTTTTTAATGTTTTTGAAACATGTTTACGATCTAGTGCGTCATATAGTCATTTGCAAGCCTACTCGAATTTCATAATCAGTAAAGTTTTCTGTTGTGTAATTGATTATTCAAACGTAAAAGAATGCAAAATTTATCTTCAAGTCTCCCAAAGTTTCCACGGGATAATTTACAACTGATTGAGCGATTAAAATTTAGAGTGTTTAACGTCAAATTGATTTTTACATTGGCAACAAATCGTGTATTTAACGTAAAAAGTATGTTCATATGTATTCAATTGTGTCTTTTTGTTGTATTTGCTCATGCATCATGTTAACCTCGCATACGCTTTAGTATTTACCTTTTTGATTAAGGCATTAACGTCACGCGATATGTGAAATGTAAAGTAACCGTTTACAGTATAAAGGTTTAACAATCACAGAATAATAATTTTCTTATGTTCGTGTGTAAAAGACGCACGTGATTGTTGGCATGTGTTGCAAGAAATGACGACTTTGCACATATTAAATCTTTTTTGCCGTGCATTGTCTGGGAACGCACTCTCATGTCTCGAAGAGAATTAATATGCTGAATTCATACTTTAAATAAAGATGGAAAATTTCTAGCGACATCTGGCTGCTGATGCAGAGGTTTTAACACGGATACAGTGTTTTCGATCTCTCAAGAAATTAAATGCCTAGTCGGAATTCAGCTGATCTTTACTGAGTCAGCATTCATTCTCTGAGAAAACTTAAATGATTATGCTGGACATTTAAATCATTGACTCAAGTTTTGAGAATGTGTTACTCGTCATTAACTAAATAGTAAGATTCGGTATAGGATCACTCTGACACTAAAGTTGTTTCTCAATTTACTTTATTCAATCATTCATGTACTAAATTTTGCGCTTTAACCATGCTAATCTTCTCGTATTTTTTTCCAATTTCAGGTCGCACGGGTGCGAGAGGTAACACATCATCTTGTAACACGGTAACATGGTACATGCCAGAGCGCCTGTCAACAAACATAGGCGCTCAACAAACCATAAGTAGAGTTCGAAACCCGAGTTCTATATTCTTACTTGGTGATCTTTCTAGCTTACTCTATTTCTATATCGTTCTATATCATTATGTTACCGATAGAATTTAGTTTTACGAGTCTACGGCACTCTTTTTATTCTGATTGGTTGTTTTACTAATAGTGGAAAAGTTCCGTTGTAATTTGTGCGATGTTTGGTTATAACATTATCTAACTTCTATTTTTAAGTCTACGGTAACGCAGACTATGTTTTGAATGTTTCTTTTGGTGAAAACTTTAATGATTCTTCAAGTTGATGTCTACCTAATTTCATTATCTTTTCTGAATTATTTTTCGTTACCTACAAGGTAATAGCGTTATTCATTATAAAATTTTCCGAAATTGCCTTGCCGAAGAACTCGTGTTTTGCTTGTAGTTATTATAATCTTATAATCCCTAGGATTATTTTGTTTGCTTTGTTTAGTTATAATACTTATGTTATGCGCGGCTTCATTAACGTCAAGTAGTGATGCTCAATTAATTTGGTGATGATATCAGTAGGGGTAATTTTTGTGGTAACGTTTCTGAATAATCCATGTGATTACTTGATGTCTAAATTGTTTGTCATTTACGAAATTGTTGCGACATTGAAAAAACTTTGTACCAGTGTATTTTCGGTTTAATAAAATTATCTTTGAGTATTATACGCATGTGAGGCGGATTTGGTGTTTGAAATTAAATTTTTTTTTGTTTTTATCCGCCCGAATATTATTTTTTTTTATTTATAATTGAATACCTATCCGGTTAAAGGGGGAGGTATGTGCGAGCGAGCACGCCCCCCTACCCTAAGCACCTCAGAGGTCTTATAAGCGGTGAGCTCTTTAGGGCCCGCGCATTTGGTTCCGTCCCCACCTGTACTACATCGTCACCAATAAACGTCGCATTTAACCAGCGTGATCTCTAACCTCTGCCTGCATAGTTACCCATAATCTTAAGGATTTTCTTTATGTGTTCAGTTTCCTGAACTAAGCCTAAGTCTGTTCTTCTGCGCCGATGGAGCGTCTGTGTATTTACTTCAGTTAGCCCTTAAGTTTCATTTTGTTGTATTTCAATATTCCCATATTACTTCGATTACCTAGCTGAATAGGATTAATATTTTGAATGTAATTTTGCGTGTTGTACCATGTTATGCAGTAGCTCATGTATGTACACACCATTTTTGCAAAAGTAAATAAATCATGTTCTATGCTGAAATGTATCTGTTATTCAAGAGGCACTGCAAAGAGATTCTGCAGGAAATAATTCATATCCTGAGGTAAATAAAGTTATCCTCTCTCATTTTTGATGCAGGCTTCAATTTAATACGACACCTCGTCAAAAAGGGGCTTAAGCCATCCACCTCAGGAAGACAAACTATTCCGCATAGTTTGACGCAAAGGAATACGCTGTCGCAGTTCGGCGAATCAGGGAATTTCCTAAGGAGCCCTAACGAACTGTTTACGGCGCTGACAGTTGCTCGTCGTCCTAACGGTACCGCCGTAGTTCGGCACAAACAGAATTTACTTCTGTTGCCCTTGCGGACTAATTACGGCGTAGGCGGTACCCACATGAACCTCAGGAAGGGCAGCTGCGCAGAAAAGCTGGCGCCCCGGAAAAAGGTAGCCGCACAGAAGACTCCTTTTCCACGACAAGGCTCCTTTTCCACGAACCCTCTTGTCGACCGCACGACGGTATCGACATCCGGGTCTTTTGATGATGCCGCTGTAGTATCAATTACGGAAATAGGTGGTCTACATTCTAGAAATTTCGTATATTTATATTCATTGTCTCACCACCCATCTTCCTCCGTGATGATGGCTGCCACTGCGGGAGGACAAGGCTCGTCGTCAGGGAACACCTGCGTCAGGAGCAGCTCAGGCACGTCCGCCTGCTCCTGACTGCCATCGCCTCCTGCGGGAGGCGGAGGCGTTGCTTCCCCTGCCGGAGGCCCTCCTGCTGGGGAGGACCGATCTCCGCCATCTTCCATGTCTCCTCCGAGAGACCCAACACTCATTTCTAGAAAATAAATAATAACAAAATTTACAATGCATTGATATCTAAGGTTTCTGACCGCTAGCTGAGGGAATTGGGACGAGTAGAATTTTCAATGCTCAACAAAACATACTAGTATCACATTTAAATGAATGCAACATGAATCTAACAGAATGCGTTAGGAAGTCAGGTTTACCTCTTGGATAATGAAGAGAAGAAGAGGCCACAGCGGGAGTCTGGTCAACACGACAACGATGGAAGTGTCGGTCGAGAGAGTTCAGCGTGATGAGCACCAAGCTGATCACCTGGCCCTTGAGGTAGCTCTCCTCACAATCAAACTGAGCAAATTATCAAGGGAAACATTTGAACTCTTACGATAAAATTAACTCAAATTGCGACAGTCAAGCAACCGAACTGATTTGTCAGAACGTCGCAATTTATCTCAATATGGCACGTAAATAAAACTGCTGACCGTCCACCTAAAAATTTTCATTTCTACGGTCTTGTGCATTGTCAATCCAATTCTAAAAATTAATTACAATCAGGATCATTGCGCGGTATATTTTGATAATAATGCATTGCTAGTACTGAAACATTTCACATACAGTGAGTCAAAAAGTGTTCGAAATGTTCAAAAAATCCCACTGTCCGTTATCAAATACATTCCTTTACGTTTTAAGATGTAAAACTTTTAGTGAAAAAAAATTAAACACATTACAAAATATGTATAATTCAACATTAATTCAAATTGCATAATTAAAAACAAAACTGACGAAACAGAAGAGTGAGTGAGTATTAGAATTATAAAACTCAAATATATTATTACATAGTCGCACAGCCCTGGTTTGCTACAACTACCTTCTGCCAATGTGTCCAGAAAGAGAAAGAGGGCCTTGCTCAAGTCCACTCTGAATTTTTCCCTTCTTCACAAAAAAATTTTCTGATTTAAC
Organism: Morinoia aosen; assembly: GCA_030386875.1. Lineage (NCBI taxonomy): Eukaryota > Metazoa > Arthropoda > Malacostraca > Amphipoda > Talitridae > Morinoia > Morinoia aosen. The sequence continues at coordinate 70,697,138 of CM059569.1, forward strand.
CAGATTTCATGATTGCTTCTCACTAAATTAAATTTTTAGAAGCTTCCAGATTTTTCAATTGTATTTAGACTCAACGATTGTGAATTTCAGTCTAAAGCTCTGATTTTCTTATTGCTCAGCCAATTTGGAGCTCATTTCGATGTGCTTTGAAGGTTGTTATTTTACTCAAACCCCCAGTTAGTCATATTAAACAGAAGTTCTGTACGAAGGAGTGAGACATCCACGCAAAATTTGCTGTACACTTATTAGTTGAAAACATCGTTCTAAAAATAGAAGAGCAAAAAGACTCCTTGCAACGTTATTACTTTTATTTTTGGTTCATAAGATGGAATCCGTTCCGAAAACACCGAAAGTTTTCGAACGGAACATTCATTTCTTCAGACATATGAATATACAACACAGTTTTTCTCTTTTTACAGTTCATTTCAATTTCAACAAACAATTAAAATGTTGACGTTGCTAGGTGATTTTTAGCTCCTCTATGTCAAGACCAAGAGCTTTTTATTAGCGCTGCTAAAATTGTTTAAACTTTTTGCTATCAGCGCAATACAGTACTGTTTCAATAATAATAAATTGAATGACGGTCAACAAAAACAGACGCTTCTTCATAAGCCATTTTATATTGCTATATGTGTGCGTTTTGTAAAATCTCCATAAAAAATAAAACGCTTGTAGGAACGAGGACTATATAGCTATTAACTGAAATAATACATAACGTAATGATACATAAAACATAACAAAAAATTACAGGTGCAAAATCTTAAAACAGGTCTTCGATTTACTGTCCTTCTCTCAAACATTATCACAAATCAGCAGATTAAATGTTAATCAAAAACACAACAACAGGTCTATTATGACAAACGATGAGTCCTGACTTGAAATACGTTGAAAATCTACAGCAATGTTTTGAAGTTCAAGTAAATCATGAAGAAACTCGTGCAGATCTTTTGAAAATCAATAGAAACTAAAACTGAATATTACCGAACAATTAAATTACTGAATGACTGGCCATGTCATGATTATTCAACTTATAGTAATGGCCAATTTGCTCTACTAGGTAAACAATTTTATCAATTCATTTTTGTGTAATTCAGGCGATGCAGTTGTAAAATATGATATATCCGTATTGGAATAAATTCTCCTTAAATTAAATTTTTTTTTATGCTTAATAAGGAATCAAGTGCAAAGAAATAGGTAAAATTAGTAATTATTTTAGGACGAACGACTAATAATTATGATATAACTTGGATATTATCACGTCTATAGCGCATGACTTGAACCTTGACGTATAAGTTGACGCACCTTGTAAAGGATGGTGAGAGTGGAGGTGAGCCAAGCCTTCCTGATCGTAGGCTGGAGCATCCAGAGACTGTAGGTGGGTTGCCTGAGGTCAGGCACCTTGTGGGGCGCCGGACTGAACTGCAGCACCGGAACGATGATCGCGATGATTTTCTTGGCCATCTGGAAGTTGTGGTCCAAAACTTGCGGCAAGTTGGCGATGAACGAATTGAACACCGGGGACGCCCTGACCATAAACATTCACTTAATTAATTGTCCGTGAATTTTATCATGGAATGAAAATCAGCACCGACATTAGTATCAACATATTTTGTTTTGTCACGCAACAACAGTTTTAGTGATAGTCATCTCAGCGGGCATTTAAGTGTATAATTCAGCTTCATGAGATAACTTAGCCTGGAAAGATTCAATCAATAAAAGCCGAGCTTTACATTCCGCTCTCTGACTGACCGAAAAAAACTCAGTTGGCATGTTCATACAATGCATTTACAATCAACATCGATTCTTGACATTTGAAAGTAACACAAATTAATAAATCCTGAACTCGAAAGCCGAACAAAGAAAAATTCTATTTAAATGCAAATTCCAGACGGGTGTAACTTCACCACTGCATGATACTGCAGATTGGGAACTTATGTAATTCTCAACGTGAACACAATTTTACTTTCGAATTTCAGAGGTGCGTTTCCATGGAGGAATAGGCGAACATCAAGTACAGTAGTCTCTATTCCCTATATTTCCTGCGACAAAACGCATCTTGGGCGATCAGATGAGAGAACAAATAAATAACATCCAGCTTTTTTTGGCCCAAACTATAGAATTTAGTACACTTGAGATAATCAAACATTTCCTCGCACAGTTATATAAACGGTACTAATACCTCCGAAAGACAGTGATTTTTAAAGAATAATTAATTTACCTACCGTGAAATGGGCACTTAGCGATGTGTTCCCCAGAATAGAGAAACGTATCAGAGGTGGTGGGATTTTCGATACGGTAAATTTGCTTCTTTATAATAATATTCAAATGTATGAACCAATTTTGAGGACATTCAAGATCTTAGAGGCTAAGAATAGCAGCTGATTGAACTGTACATCTGTTCAAGCACCCACCCATTGAATTTACGTTGCTGAGGTAAAAAGTGAACCCAGACGTGATTTTAAATGAAAAAAGTGTAAAGCCTATACATCATCATTCAGTATTTTCTATCAATAAATCATTTTGATTAATCATTAGGCACCATCATTGGTTGTACGGGTTGTACATAAACGTGACGCTAAAATGTTACAAAATTAAGATCAGGGTAGCAGTCTTCATGCAGGTAATCTCAATAATAACCAGGGAACAGTGTGAAACATCTGCATGCCACTGAGAGAAATTTTGACACACCTAGGCGTGTCAAACGGTTATTCAGAAATATTTTGATACACATTGAAGTATTTCTTTTGAACACATAGTAAAACGGTTGAGAGACTTGAAACACTTATTCACGCTTCAAACGGCTCAATATTTTTTGTAGAAAACCTAACTGTGTTTAAATTTTGTGAATAGAGTACAATTCACCCCCAAAAAACTTTATATCTTTGGAAATTTTTCTTCTAGTTCTTGGACATTGTCTGTATATCAGTGTAATTAGTAGCTAGTCTCAGAAAGTAAAATATTTATGAGAAATAAAACTGACTTACGCTGAGTGTGTCATGTTTGGCACGCTTAAGTGTGTCGTATAAGCCCATGACACACAAAAGTGTGTAAAAATATATGGGCTAATCATGTATATTGTTGACACACTTTTGTGTGCCGGTTTTGCGACAACTTGACACAGAAAAGTGTGCCGCTTTTGCGACAAAATTTTTCTCAGTGCAGTGAATTAACTATAACGGGGTCACATCTTCTAAAACCTATACTTTAAGTGCTTCGTGCCTGGCAAATTGTTAAAGTTATGAGTATATAAATTCAAATTGACCACCATAAGTGTCGCCTTAGGAATTTCATTCGCTAAGCGCTCCATGAATAAGAGCTATGATAACAACTATCATTTGATAATGAAGGAGATATAAAATACGCGCCAAATAAGCCTTAAATAGAAAAGTTTTCAGCACTATGTTATTTTTTAGAAAATATTCTGCAAATAGCTGAAAATAACATGAGCAATTGATTTAATTTCCAGCTGTTTTCAGCCATCTTGATAGGAAGGAACTTAGAGCCCAACACGCACATGTTAAGTTTTTCAAATGCTTTTTCACCCCCTTTATTGTTAACCTGCTGTGCCAGAGAAGTGGTCTTACGTTACAAAATGTACCCAACGCGAATCAGAGAATTTCTATGATGCTCAAACAAACACACCAGTATTTTGAGAAATACCAATTATTGGAACGTTTCTCTAGTTTTATCCAGATATTTCTCCGCAGTTTTAAATTCTTAACAAATAATTATTCGCGGAATATTTGAATCACCGATGACTGTTAAACACCTAGATCCTAGAAGGTCTCGAAAAATATCACTCTCCCTGCATTGGTTCTCTTCTGCTCTCGAGCATACATACTTTTGCCGTGAAATACGTAGTCCTCTTTAGCGTTCCCTAATTAAATTTAGTAGAAGCGATAAAAAAGTTGTAAGTTATGTACTAGAACATAATATCATATACTGTATACTTGCGACTAGAAACGATTGGAGTAACACACTTTGACGCACCTGAGCTTGGCAGGGCCGACAGAGAAGTTGCTTTCGATAGTGCTGTAGCCCATGAGGCCAGCGACATGGCGCAGGACAGCATCTATTGACTTCACTCCTCCCTTCTCTTCCTCTATACCGCCCGCCTGCACATCGATTTATAAGTTACTCTAATCTGTTATTATTAGTTGTTACTCTACATGCAACTTAAATTTCCAATACAGGACGTGGTCTCTTCCAGTCTAACGCTCGTCTGCACATTAATTTACGAGTTACTCCAAGCTAACAGTATTAGTGGTGTCCAACCGATATGCTACAAGAGTGAGTCTCTTTTTGTTTTTCGACACGCTGGACCTCAATCGCCAACTGAGTTTAACATGCCGAAGTAGTTCATAGTAAGAATCCTTTCCATTGTGCGATGTGGAGAGAAGTAGAGTTAGCATGCGAGCAAGAACTCTTCTTGAGTTCAACGTGACACGGATGCTACAGAACATTTTTCGTATTAATTTTTTCTCATTATTCCTGATTACACATCCATTGAACTTCGCCACACCTCTAAAGATAATTAATAAGGTCTTAAATGTGAAATTGAAATTAATCAAATCATACACTTTAACATGAAATTATTTGGACTTTAGAGAAGAATTATGTAGATTTGTTAGTCACAGCACACCGCTTGTAAAGCAAAGGACATTCTATCGCTTACCATTTAACATCTGTGTGAGCCCCCTATAACATGCAGTACAAGATTAGTACTGCATTGAATATCGGCAATGAAAGTGATTTGAAGCATCAAGCGTAGGCAGCAAGAATTTAACAGAAGCAATACCTAGTAACACAATTGGCATGAAGGGACCCCTACATTCAAAAAACAATAAATAATTTATTATTAAGGCGCACATGAAAGTAGAACATCGTAACGCACAAATGGAGACCTAAAATATAATTCACTAGTTCTAGAGAGCAAATTAGAAATTTTCGTTATCTTGTGGGTCTGACTTGTAAACATTTGACTAGGAAGACGATGAAGAGTAGATGTTCAACAGTTATAATTTGCGACTTCAACCGTGTGTGAGGCACACTCACGTGTTGAGGCTGGGCTAGAAATTGCATGAAGAGAAAGACTAGGAGGTGTAGCGTGTCTCTGTCAGTCTCCTCGAGCTCCATGGCTTTCTGCAGCCTCTGGATCATGGTGTCGCTGCCGGCGGCCTCCTTCGCCGCTCCGGCGGCCGCTGCCACAGAGCTCAAGCCTCCCGACATGAAGCCGCCGCTCTCAGGGTTTGCTGTTTGGCAAAGTCCGAAATTTGTACGGACTGATGAGCTGAAGCTCATTTTAAACCTTATTTAGTACCAGATTTTTCAAAAATTATCTCAAGTCAAAACCTTTAAAGATAAATTGCGAATAAATACACAGAAGTAATTTTCGCAATTAATGTACTAGAAAAGATAATTTCAGTTTTTATCAGAAATATTCTTCAATTTCACATTAGTCAGTAACGAGATGTATTCAAAAATTACACAGGATAAATTGACTTAAGAGAGAGAAGATGGCGTGCATTCAGTAAATTAATTTAATACTCGAAGCAAAAAACTTCAATTCAAAATATCAAACGAGAAAGTGAGTAGAAAAAATACTGAACGTTAAAAATCGAAGTACGGAACCTCGGGGGCCAATTTTTCTGTAGTAAAATGTAATAAAGAATCCACGATAGTGAACAACAAGCACGCGATCTTCGCAACCGAAGACTTAATATTATGCAAAAGAAAGCAAGCAAGTACGAGAGAGAGAAGGTCGAGCAATATGCAATATAGGTAATATCCGAAGGTTTGCACTCCTCCTTCAGGCAACAAGCTGGGACCAAATAAAATAAGTATAACAATCTACACAAATGCGCTATCAAAATATGGGAACTATAATGCATATGTTTGAGCCCCGTCTCTGGAATTGAGCGTGCACAGTAATGGTCAATAGACATCCTAGTGACCGCGTCCTCAGGGCGAGCAAGCGAGGCCTACTATGCTTCTCTACGGCAAACATACCAAGTAATCAAGTAAATAGACCAGAATAATGAGAAGAAAAAGATGGGACGTACTGGAGAGAGACGTTAATACATAAGAGCAAAATAATTGTAAGTTAATTAAGTAATTAAACGGTCATAATAGTAAAAAAATAAGAGTACGTAATAAAGTTGATAACATCAAATCGAATGAACCAACATGAAATTAGAAGAGGAAAAAGCGTAATTCAAGTAATTGGTGACGGAAAGACAGCATGGCTTCAAATAATTGAAGGAAAAATGAGCAGTAAAGCCATGTCCGACGAAGCACCGAAGACAAGTTCCAATTCTATTTTTACAGCAGAAATCGACGAATGCTTGCCGCTAATCACATCTATGCAAATCCCACTAACGACGTGTTATGAAGCGATAACGAAATGGCTATCCGAAGCATGCAAGCAAGTGCGCGAAGGATGAGGAGCGGTAGGATTGAGGGATTATAGTGTATGTATGAGAAATAAACCAGAAGTTCTGAATTTTGAACTCCTATTAACAATAATATTTTCCGTTTCCTCCCACAGCTCACAAGTGTAAGTCATTAAGAATATGTTACTGTGAGAATATGTTCCCTAAAGTCACCTCCAGAATTCAAAGCAAATAGTGATCGTTAGTGATGGTAGAACTCTACTAATTACGAATGCAATAAGCAGGCGTCAAAAAGGCCAGCTCAAAATTAGACATACCGACCCCGGTCTTTAAGACCAGAGTTTGGCTGGATTTGTTGGCACAATGAAAATGCGCTAAAGAATCCACTTGATGCGGCGAAGCGATTTTTTGCATTTTTGATTTGCTTTTCCTACAATCCAGATGCCCTTACAGTTTTTTTTAAAAAAACAGCGGCAACCTCCCCGATGTGTCATAGACTCGAGCGTAACTTTTGTGGCTTCAGTCGAGATTTTCTGTACTATGAGAAGTGCTCCAAACTCATACAAAAGCACGAGCTCAACAGTTGTTAAAAACAATTGTAAATAAAGTAATAGAGTAATAAATGAATAGACAAGACCGTCTTATTTTCCATTAGATTAGATAAGTTAGTTTGAGCGTCCCTAACCACGGCAGAGGTGTTCCAATGAGAGGAAGAATGAAGGCATCATTAATCATGGAGTGTAGGGAACGAGGAATTTGTGCACAAGGTGTGTTCCTATACACATGAATTCCTTCGCATTTATGAAATAAGTTAGAATAAAAGTTAATGAAACTTGATAGAAGTTGAAGAAAGTAGACGGTACTGACAAACAGGACAACAGAGAACTGAACAAAGATGGTCTGTAACAAAATAAAAACTTATTCTATTTCAACAAACCGAACGCCTGCCTAACCTTCAGCTCGGAAAAAACTCATATTTCCCCTTAGGGAGTGTTAATTTCCCTAGATGCATAAGTTGTATCCCCCAGAGGGACATCACTTTTCAAGCTTTCATTCTAACGAGCATATGTACTCATTTCATAGCTACACTTCCTAAATGGATATTTTATGTACAAAGATGTTAGTGGAATTTTCATGGAACCTATTTCAAAATCCGGTTAAGTAATAATTTTAAAAATAATTTAGTTGAACTTCTGACACACAATCTGCTCTTGCCTCCCTCAACACAACATTACTAACAAAACAAAGTCCAGGAAGGTTTTTGTATATTCTTTCATGAAGATCTTAAAAAACACCTTGGTGATGTAATAGAAGTAAACCTGTTAAAAGCATCATTTCCACAAAATACAGATTTTAATTCTTTAATGCCAGTGTACACTCGTCATTGTAAAGTAATAAATATTTAAGAAGAAGAAAAACTGTACAGGGTTAACGATCTTGTCAGAGCTTATAAGCCTGAGAACATATTGCCCCACAAGCGCCTAAAGTTACCATTCGCAACAAAGTTTCTCATTACCACGATACAATAATTAAATTGGAAACAGGGGCCCATCTTCGGTGAAAAAATTAATCAAAATTTGTTTCTTCTTTTTCGGTTTTGTTTTTTATTTTTCGGTCGTCCACTTCGGTTCTACTGTTGCACAAGTTTCATCACCTGGGAAATTTATCCCGTATGAAGAGGGCAACTGCAGTACAAGAGAAGTACATCAATTTTAGCATGACAACTTTTTCGCCTTCCGTTACAGATAAGTTTCAGCTAAATTCAGTCATTGTCCAATCTAACTCCAGTGAAATTTAACAAAGTTATGAAATCAGTCGCATAAATTCGAAGTTCAATAAACACTCAGTACAAGAAAGTGAGCAATCTTCACCTTGAGTATGGTATCAATGAAACTATTCTCGACAGTAATCTAATAAGAGGTCTCTTTAGTTCTATCACTAGATGCATATCTTGTAATGAAAAGCATGTGAACAAATGTATCAAATGACACGGTTGTCATTTAAATAGCGATTTTAGTCATAAAATAATCATATAAAAAAACTGACTGTATTTTGTTTACTCACAATTATGAAAGATACATAAGAAATAACAGCGTCTGGGACATACTTTTCTTCGGATTAACTATGAGCAAAAATTACACAATGAATCGTTGATTTGGAGACTTGACCTGGTTCCACGTTTCTGGTACAGGAAATGTGGCAACACATTCAATTGTAACAATGAATGTGTCAGAGTTAGAGAAGTGTCCGCGCTACTCTTAATATGACGACAAAACTCATTCAAACATTCAGAACAATAATGTAAACGTTAGCTACCAGTCGTGCAGCATATACGGGCTTAAGGCGCTGGAATAAAGAAAAACACAGTAATGCAAACACTCCACGCAACCGGCGGATTTTTACTCGCTAAAGGTGCTACACGTACATTATGGGCATCGCCAACACAGCGTGCGATTCACGAAGTTGTGAAGGAAAAAATCCTTACTGAGTGAAAATTGCATAGGAGAATAAAAATTGCCAATGGCTTCCTTTATATTGCAATATATCAATATCAATCGTAAAATTTCGTGTAAATAGCAATTTAAAAGGTTAAAATGTTACGCAGAAAGTTCAAGATAGCATCATTGCTCTCGTACTATAAAATAAGGACTGAGGTGTCGTCAGAATATTTCAATAAACAAGGATGAAGTACCATTACACCAAGACCGTGACAGCGATGAAGCCAATGCAAATGGACATTACGCACGTTATGGATTTGAAATGGATCCGAAGGTAAAATGAACATTCGAATAAAATCAATGTCCTGTGCACGCTTTGAATGCTATGGCACGGAGTAAAATCATTATACCTTTACGTAGTTTCTCAAAATTTCTAGTAAATTTAGTACTAGAAGTATAAGCTAGGGGGAAAATTAATCGGAATTCTCAAAAGATCGGAACTTTTTCATAAAATCGGAATCAGCATCGGACCTCCAAATTCAAGGCCGATTATGATAGCTAAAACTATTATTCCTGCATTATACGTGTATGTAGCTCCATGTCTTCCGGAAGAACACAAAACAGTACTGTGCTAATCCTGAGTGAGTGTTGCGCTATCAGTTGCTTAGTCCTGCAGAGAAGGGTATGCAATGATGCTTTCTCTCTCTCTTCTAATGAACTGATAGTTGTGTGCAAACTTAGCAAACTCCTTTCGAATAGGACATCTTAATAAGGAACGATCATTGATTTTGAGCGCTCTTTTTCCTACAAACATTTTAAAATACAGTTATCGTCATATCTTTTTGAACTTAATCCCTAAACAGCACTTCGTATCTACCCCGAGAGACTTGTCAGTGATTTGGTTGTTGAAATTTTTAAATTTTTCATTATTGAATAAAGCACATTGTTTCAGTCAGAGCCCGACAATTTAACTGCTTTATATAAAATCCTACGTTACTTAATTTTGTCACACGTTCACGATTTCTTTGGGAAAGTCTATGAAAATAAAGGCGCAGTAGCCTAAAACAGTATTGCTGAAATTGTTGTCCCCAGACCAATGCCTGTCCAGGGACAACTTTTTGAGTAGATCAACTGCTGATCCAAGATGATTTTTTGAAAAAGAGAAACAATCAAATCATTTTGAAAACTCCAGATTACGCACTGTAATGAATAAAATGCACTTATTCTTTACATTCGGTTTAACGAGTCACGGGAATATAGGCTAGGCTGCACCACATAGATTTTGGGAAGATTGTGTTCAGCATGCAGTACGTTTATGAGCGCTTATAATGAACTAGTGCAGGGTGGTTTGGTTTTATGACACGAGCTACACAGGCAAACCACACACCTCCTTAGAGCTCGAGCGTCTCGAACATGGGCAGTAGATTCTTCTTCAAAAACTACATTAAAAGTTATCGCATTAAACCAAAAGTGGGCCACGCCGTTTTATCTCAGACAATCTTAAATTAACACAGCGGTGATCACAAGGGGCCACGGTGAAACCCGTCCCGCTATCATGATCCTTAAAGGTGTGTGGAAGACGTACAACGTACTGCTCGCCGGAAATCGTCATACGGGAAACGTCAGACGTTTCTCGAAAAAAGTTCCATCCAAAACTAACGTTTTCGTTCGGAAGTACGTTCAAAAAATAGGGTTCAGGCAGTCCGTTCTTGAGAAGCATGTAAGCTATAATACGATTAAAGAGATTATCAATTACGTTTGTTGATGTGAGTTCTTTTGACAGCTAACTCGAAATTTTATTGTTCGCAAATTGTCATTTTTAAGAGAATAAAATCATCGCCTTTAATTGTCAATTTATTTGTGGCTTGATGTATGTTTTTTTCCTTGGATTGTTCCTCCTGGTTGGGAGTTCTTTACTTGGTAGTTTTTGGGTACGAGCAGTGGTCGTTTTAGCTCATTACCACCACCGTAATCCTGATAGAATTAAGAGTATAATTCGCTAGGAGATTATTATTAGACATCGAATTGGACTTCGTCCTCTTGGTTCAATTTGGTCGAGTACACGGAAGACGAGTTTGAGTCCCGACCTGTCCTACATATGACTCAAATTTTGGTCGTCCTGCGTACGTTTTTCCTTCCTTTCGGTCCTCTGCCTCACCGTCCGCCTTAGAATAATCAAGTTTGTTTTTTCTGTGTTGTATTTTATTCCACTCAATCTTGCATAAAGCGTAAAAGAAATCCGTAAACTTATAAACCTGCTGCAGTTTAATTTTATTGAGAGAAATTATATGAGTGTGAGAGCGATCACTAAAGGCTAGTCATAGCACTCACAAGTTGCTTGTATGAGATTCATAGATTGGGACTCGATCTTCAAATTTACACTACAATGTCCAGAAATTCGGCTTCCAAACTGGATATTCATAACTCTCATTAAATTCTAATGATATGTATATATCTGGTGGCAGCGCTATGAGATTGTTTTAGAATATTCAGAGCACTCGTACATTAACGTGCAGTAACAGCCACCTATAAGCCATCAATCAAGGTACACACTGTAAATGGATACCTCTCTGACCGGGTCGACAGAGGGCAGATGTCACTAAATCTATACATTAAGGTCAATATATTACACTTGAAAAGCAATGTGTTATGTGTCATGTATAACATAACTGGAATAAATAACGTTCATTTTTTATGCCTTAGTCTTTTTGGATGTAAATAATGGCGGAGCCAAGCATCGAAGGGTCGAGATTATTCATGATTATTGTCGTTCTGACAATAATCATGAATGTAGAGACATGTATACCTCCGATGCCATGTAAGCATTTCTCTTTCGCTAGTTATAAAAACTAGCGAATAAGGATTTTCAAGTACACATTTGAGACAGTTTGATCATAGTAAAATGAAGTGAAAAGATTCGCGTCTACAGAAAATCTATATACACAAATCTACTATGAGTATAAAGTATTCAAAATCCCTGCATATCATTGCTTATATTCGTAATTCGATTAAACCAAAATTTAATCTGATCTTTCAATGAACAAGTCTAATCTAAATTGAGTGATGAAAAATTGAAACGTACTTATTCGCTTACTGCCTTCTTTCTGTTTTTTTCTCTAAATTCTCTACCTTTCATTTATACGTTAGGATGAAGAAACTGATACTTTAGCCCCACTAATTGGCAAATAGATATTGATTGAGAGCCAATGTATAATGTTGTGCAAAGCTTCAAAAGTACCATTTTCAAAAGTATTTTCAATTCCGAGAAATTATTTATATATGAACAGCTTTGGTGGTACTGCGAATGCCTTCACAAGGAACAGGTACATCAATAATTAGGTGCCATTTATGCATTGGATACATATTGGTTTCATGAAGTGCAGTTTCGTAAAATTGTTTGGTTCGCGCTTAACTTATGGTATCTCACACATGGGCGGCCGTTATTCAGTCTCAACTATGATCGAGTACACAAGCAAGACGTATATCGACACCAAGCTTGAAGTTCAACTGCACTCAATTATCCATACGAAACATTTAAAAAATTAACTTAAGGGGCACGATGAGGTAAAGCAATGGTGCCTACAAGTACTATAAGACAAAAATACCGATAACTTAAAGAAATAGATACGTTATATTGTTTTCACCTGAAATCAAGAGGGAGTAAATCAAATTAGAATAACAACATATATACTGAGACGAACTCTCGGGAGAACCGCACCATGAGAATTATTTTAGAAACAAATAATGTATATGGAATCGATATTGAACTGTAATTTCGAAAACGATCCATCAAATTTAAGCAAAGACTAAAACTCAACACGATAGATTAAGAAAAGTCAAGAAAAACTAGGTGAATGTAATTTATTATTCAGCAATAAGTTAATTAATTTCATTCTTATCTGGCTTTTTACTCGTTTGCGAATTATGTTTTGAGACGAAAATGGAGCAATCATGAAGAGGCAAATTATGCGCAAGCTAATTATGTAAACTAGTATACTATGACAGCTATAAATTCATCAATTTTATTCTTATCAGGCTTTTTACTCGCTTGCATATTATGTTTCGTGACGAAAATGGAGCAGTCACAAAGAGCTAGGTAAAAAATTAATTTTTAAAAACACATGTTATGACAATAATACCAATCGAAGGCGCAGTCAATCTTTTTTCTTGCCCACGTTGAAATAAATTGTAATTTTTTATTTCTCGTCTATATGCTCACCCATAAAAGTACATAAGTCAAAAGAGAACACACAGTTGAGAGAATAATCAAACTAGCTAGGTCTAAAATTCTTCATAAAACAATTAACAAACAGTATCAGAACACTTCATTCGCACAGTCAGTTCTTTCGTAGACCACTGAGATGCTTGTTGGTAAGTTCTTCATTATCATATCTTTCCCTTCGAAGCAGCCATGTAAACCGAAATGCAAGAATAATAAAATCAAAATTACCTTTCATCATGGATGAAGACCACATGTTTGTCGTATTGTATGCGTTGGTGTCTTTGGGGCGCACAGCACAAAATACAAAATCTCAGCAGCTACTGGGAATTTGAAACCTTGTGGAAACTGAACAGATGTACGATTTAAACTATTTATTTTATTTGCTTCAAACTTGAATAAGACAGTTGAAACTGAAATCTATAATCAAGGAGGCATTTATATACAAAGAAGCAGCAACGTTAATTAAAATACTCGAAGACGTAATAATCAATTTAACAATTTATTTCGCTGGCCAATATTGTAAACTAGTATACTATGACGTGGTGACTAAGGTAAGGAAAAAGAAGACCGACAGTTCATCCAAGCGATTTGAACGGAGACTTGTAATGAATGCAACAATTAAATATAATGTGTTGGCGTTCAGCTCAGGGAAATGGCGAAGCACAACGACAGAAATAATCTCTGGAAATTCATGTCGACGCAGTTAGAAAACTCGAATGTAAGCAAATGCCTGGTTTTGGTTTTATTGATGCTGATCGAGCAATTGACAGTCAACCGTATTGTTAAATACCAAGAGATAAATTAAAAATATCTTTGCATATTCACATGCACCTATACAATAAACATGAATGTTGTCAACTTGCATCATTCTAACCCCTTTTCTTTCTGAAAATTATTTCCCTCCCCAACTTTGAATATTTCCAACAAATATCTCAATAACATTTTCTAGCTAACTTTACTTGAATAGTAGCAATACAAACATCAATGCGTACACGTTAATAAATAAAACTCGCTTCGTGATCATATCATAGAAAGTATCGGAAAATGACGTCATAGACTGCAAATTTTCACTGCCTGTTTTGTTGACAGAGGAAGTCCAATTAAATTTTTAAATCTTGAGTTTTCCATTAACTTTTTAACGTTGCACAATTATTTATGTCAAGTTTTCATGCATAATTTATGGCGTAAACATCGTTCTTATTTCTGGAACAGCTGGAAGTTCGTGCTAAGCAAATTTGTAGTACCTTTAGTTCGTCTCTCCCCACAGCACTGTCCAAAATGATATTTTAGTCGCAGGTATTATTAGGATGGATACTTTTGTTTGGCACCCAGATGTAAAGGATTAATAAAAAGAAAATTCAAAAGGTAATGAACCTTATGCGATTAATACGCTGATCACACACTTTAAGTATCTCAAGTAATCAGAAAGTTAAGTTATTTTATATTAGCAACCTAACTAAGGGATTCATGTGTTCTATCAAACATTATTCAAAACCATTATTTTTAACGGAACGGGGAAGCAAGAGAGATAAGAATATTAGCCAAGCTTATTGTTAACGTGGCAGGAACTATGCTGTGTGTTTACTTGTGACAGTTAGGCCACGAACTTTGGTGACTGATGAATGATACACAGAGAATATTAAAGCATTACAAGACGGACGAGAATATATTCAGTGAACTAACAAGCAATAACTATGAAGTCAATCAATTATCGTATAATTCATAAAGAGAAAAAAGCAAGTGTTAAAACTTTAGCAGCAGTCGATGCAATTCAAGAATTCAGCAATTAGCGCACAATGCCCTTTTGAAGCACACTTATACTATATGACGAAACAAAAGAGAGAAGTAGGTTCCATAGACGACGAATGACATACAATAGGATGAAGGAAGGTACAAAAATACACGTAAGCAAAAAAAATTAGAAAGCTTCAAAAGTGAAATAGATTCAAAGCATTAATAACGGAATAAAATTTTAGGAGGAGTTCAAGGAATAAGAAACAAAATAAGAGTAGACGTAAGTACGTTTAATGTATGCACTACAAGCTTATAGAAACAAGACTAAAAACTACATGTAAGAACTGTAATAAATATCTACAAATATATACCCGAAACAATGTCTATGAAGTAAGCCTCAAAGAGTTTACAGGGGATTGTGCATAGTCCCTTTATAGTATAGTCTGCAAGCAAGAAAACACGAGGTCACGTCACAGAAGCGGATTGCGATACATTTTCTCTCTATAGCACCACAAAAAGACGCCAGAACAAACACAGGATCCTCTGCATCTAGCTCAACTTGTGAATTGCAGCACTCTAGTGAAGCTCTTCGTATTGGCCATACCTTTAATTGTGTGATCAAATGCTAAAATATCTAGAGGCTTGTGCATAATGTCTATACAAAGATAGATATAATAATATGAATAAAATGCTTGAACTACAACTAAAATAACAATTGCTCTCTCTCGAGATCCTATGTAGCAAATGATCTTCAATAAAAATGGAATTAACTCTTCACTGCATATGTATCAGCCTGAACTCCGATCGTGAAAAGCTGTTAGGACTTCATGGATAATATATTCTAAGTTTTATACGCAAGATATTAGCACTCGCATTGTGCGAATCAAACCTCAAGTCGCCCATTCTAATTCTGACTTTCTTAACGATTTTTTTCTTGCTACGAGGTGTTAAGAAACTTCTTTAATTACATGACAGTTCCGAATGATCTGCAATTCTCTCACTGCGTCATTTACTTGAATACGCGGTGAAGAGTCAAGTCCAGCGCAGATTTTATGAAGATACGGAAGCTGTTATGAGACAAAAGTGAAAAAATCGAAGATAATGAATGTATAGCGGTTAATATTAGTGAAAACTGACATGAATATTTTTCTGTTCTGCCAACAGACCGAGGCAAACTCAATTAAAGGTGTAATTTAAGTGGTTAGGTCATTGCGAATTAATTTTACGAGGTCAGTTACCCTCCAACTATTAAAGCATTTCCGTGCAATTGTGCGTGAAGCCGTCCCAATGCTAAATTTTAAGTGTTCAGGGGATACTGAGATAATTTTTATTTGCTAAAATTGTTCGCACTGGAGATAAAAAATTCAAGAATTTCACTTGTGTGTGGAACGAGAACTATTTCGTTAATTGAGCTCTCAATTTGATGTTCATTAAACCAATTACAAGAAAGCAAAACTTTTGTCTTGGTGTCAGAAAATAAAGCTGGTAATTCTTAGACTGTTCATTAGTACGATTTTTAAATTTTGTTCCCCAATTTTATAAGTTTCCTAGTTAACTCAAAATAAAAATGAGTTGAATACCCAACGAAGAGCAAAAACATATTCGTCCATACCAGTTCTGCAAAGCAATTTGATACTGGTGTGATAGTTGAAAGTTTCCTGTATTCAGAATGGAAATATTTTACAGGGCGACTTGCTTTCAGGCATGGCAACATTAAACTCATGACAGCGTCGTGTTTGTATTCTGAGTCACACACCACCATACTACATGTGCGTGTCATCTCGAGCAAAGCCTCTCAGGCATCAAAAACGATACAAAGACATTCTCGACACCTACGATGGATGGTGAATACCTGAAAACGTTTAGGTACATATGTAAATTCAAATTTGACCTTTACAGCAAAATTTTAAAAAGTTATTAAAAATATTTATATTTTAAGAAAAGAACACACTCTTTAAGTTATATATTGTCTTAGGAAATTACATGACAATGAAAATTAGTGAGAGAGATAGAGTGACGCAGAATGGTAGTAATCCACAAAGTTGCAGCTGTGGATGCAAAAGAGTGAGGGTGAGACGCACGAATAGAGCAAAACACGAATGACTGCACACAATATATTCAGTGAAAGTACACGTGCCTATTAAGTGTCTGCTAGAAAGAACATAACGTATTTTGCAAGATGTACATGCTTGTTAGTTGTTTAGGGATTTTAGTTTAGAGGTGAATCCAGTTTAGAAAAGGTAAACGAAAAAAGAGCAACATGGAAGCGCAAAGAAAAGCAGATAGTTATGGCGAAGCACAAAGGGTGAAAATGGTAAACTGACAGAGAAGTTGTCGCAGCGAAAGAAATACACAAGACACAGACCGTAGTAGAGAGGCAGTAATGCCCAGCTGGTGGAAAGAGTTGATTCAAAGGGGTACGTCTGATCTGTAGAGACCACGTTGAGAGGAGGCGGTCACTACACTACAGAGCGGACCTCAGTTCAACTCAATGTACTAGCAGAACATCGCGGCCCATCAATCCACGATGCATCATAACGAAAGAAAATAGAACATAAGACACAGAGAGTATAGGAAGGAAGAACAAGGTGGACAGTGCACTCTGAACCGTATTCACATCAGAGGCATGTGGCTAGATCTTACTGAACGCTCGTATTTAAAGCACTCAGAATGTACAAAGACGAAACTCAAGCCGGTGTTACGAGTCCAAACGGTCAACACTATTCTAGGACCCGAGGGGTGCAGTCGTGTAGCCTGCAACGAGTTAGCTGAAGTAGTCTATTGCCAACAGCACTAAGGTAGCAACGGCCATAATACTCAATGCAGAAATGCTGCTAATCTTCATTAAAATTTCTATACAATGTGCCGAGAATACTAACAACTGACCCAAAACAATCTTTGAGCTTCGGTGCTTTAGCAAAGGAACGGAGTACTGGCGACAGTAAGATTTTTCACGATCTTTTGACGCCGTTGCTGGTGCGATCACTGTCTTTGCAACAGCAGCTAGGCACATGATATCAGATAATTACAATCTCAGTTCTTCTCCTCGCCTTAGTAAATTAAACTCAATTACGGTTAAGTATATCATGAAATTTTGTACAAAATTTTCCTACGAAGCCATTCAATCCTTTTTTCACAAGAACTTAATTAAAAAAAACAGTTTAAAATTTTGGTAGCTAAAATTGCAGTGCAATATCTTTCGCGCCTTCGTGATAGCAGTGAGAACTTTTTTGCTAAAATTCACTTTGAAGCTTAGAAGCACAAAAGGGCGGCCCTAAAAGCACCGCACGACTGGGCCACTACAATGAAGTCCGTCTAGTCGCCAAAAAAATAAATCTACTAGAATATCAGTTTTGTGAGGGATACGCAATAAACAGCAGATTTTAAAAGAAACATAAGCGAGGCAATGGTATATGAATAAGAAAGATTTCAGAAAATGAATAACCGAAAAACTAGACAAGGAAATGAAGTTAGACGAAGAAAAAAGAATGAAACAAAAGCATTAGACCAGAAATGCACAATTTTAAGAATAGAAGCAAGATTTTATTCGTACGTTGAGTTAAAGGTTTTTTCCCCAGAAAAATAAATACAGAAAATAGGCACACTGAAATGAACCAAGTTGGAAAATAATATTAATTATAGATCGATGAATTAATTCTTTTGGAAATTTAGAGAAATACCGAGGCGAGAAATTAGGGTAGAAATAGAGACAATAAATTTATATTTTCTTTGCACGTGGGGTTAAAAGAATGAAGCAAATCGAGAAAACTCTTTCACCATCATGAAAAATATCTGCAACCCTGAAAAGCGTTCTGACCAAGATGCTAGAGTAATACTTTAAAAATGGTATCATTTGACCTTTTGATTCAGTTGAAAAAATTCACACACTTTATTTTGTGCTTTGAATTTTTCAATAACGTCAACAAACTCTGGAAAACAGTAGCACCAAACATTGAAAGACAGAAAGAAATTGGAAATATGTTAGAGTGAACAAAAATCCAACCCATTCGGATTCCGCTGTCGACCTGTTGGATTGCACTCAATATTTTATGAACACCTGAGAACAATACATAGAAGCTTAGGAAAAGATGAGATTGTTAGTTCGATTAAAAATGATTATGATCGAATCAAATGATTGAGAAGGAACAAGTAAGTTCAGTCAAGTGAGCTGAAAAGCGTCTGAGTAGGAGTTATTAGAAACATTTATCCAAGTCATTTAATATTTCTACGAAAATAAAGGCACTGTGTTCAATGAAGTTTAAAAATGAGGAGATCGATGGTGGCATGTATACCAATTGATACATCAACGACTAACCATTATTAGAGATTAACAGGTTTTGTAAAATTCAGAATCGAGCTGATGCCAGAAAACCTTTTGTAGCTCAAAGATTTAAATTTGAAAATAAAGCAGAAGCTAGTTTTAATATTAATTTAAGGAAAAATGTCATATAAACAGATTTTAGCGCACATCAAGCAGCCGAGAAATACAAAACTTCGATGTTCTTCATTTTGGCAGTAAATTAAGTAAATTGTTAATCCCACTTTCATAGTAGAATAAACAAGTAAAAATTATTTCGTGAAAATAAAGACGAATTACATATATCCAAAGGTGCACAAAAGCACCATATTTTGCGTTCATCAATGCCATTTCTATTTTCATTTGACTTCAAAAATAGTAAAACTAAGGCGGGTAAAAACATCTTTCATAAAAATCTCACGATGTATTTTAAAAATAGAGCTTTCGAGCATATCCACACTCATCTTCAATATCTGGAAAATGCAATTGAAACATGGTAAACACAGTACATGAATGCAAATTGATATTGAAAATTAAATGAAAAATTTAGGACGAAATATTTAGAGGCGCAGAAGATGACATATCATTGTGACTTGGCTAAAATTGATGAATTATGACACTTTCTAGTAACTTTAGGCTATGTTTATCACAAGCTGAGACTATTTTGAAATTATCAGTGAAAATTGGATGGTCAGATACTAATGCGTGATCTCTTATACTGCTGTGCAATGGGTTTGACACTCTATTTCCCGTACGGACCGACACCCCCTTGTGCTCAGCTATGCGTGTTGCAAAATGCCGAGCAATCTCACCATAATAAGTGGCCCCACACTGGCCACACGTATATCGATAAACCACGCAGCTACGCAACAAAGTGGGCATCTTATCGCCGTACCGAAAAAAACTGCCAATGTTGAAAAAATTGCGGAAAGTAATGCGTATGTCAATTTGCGGATACAACTTATTACATAAATCACGAATTTCACAAGAAATTTTCTGATTTTGCGACCTTGAAATGAAGGGCAGAGTGAAATAAACTACCTTTTTCTTAGCACTTGCGACTGGAATTTTTCTATTTCTAAGGGATTTGATTTTACTACGAAATGTTTTCTCAATGAAAGACAAGAAGAACCAATATAAAAGAGAACACTCTTTTAATTGCAATTGTTTCGGAATCTCTGATTCCATCATTAGTGCTGTAAAACAAGGAATGAAAAACGACGATGAACAAATTGTGAAAAAGCTATAAGAAATTAATATCACTATACCTACATCAAAAAATAGCTTTGCCTAATAATTAAAAATAAAAACACAATTTCTTTAAAACATTCGGAGCCATACGTACACATACAACTAAATTCTAGCAATCAAACCAACTCGCATTAATATCTACACAAAGTAACAGAACTGCATACACAGACACACACACACACACACACATTCAAACACATTCGTATTTACACAGCTGGGGTAATAGTTAATTTCATCGCACTTTGACAATTATTTAGCTGAGGTCTATGGGTAAGAATGAACAATGATTCCAAAATTCTAAGGTCAAATTCCTCTGTATTTCTACTAAGTGTGGAGAAATTGGAGCTTTTGAAAGGGTGGTTTGAACTATGGCAATGATCTCTGATGGCTGACTGGGAGGGAGATGAGTATGGACGGCCGGTTCTATGGGAGATACCAGAGTGTTGGCTGTGACGAATAAATTGCTGGAGTGTAGTACTTCCAACATAGGACTGCAGGCAGCAATCACATTTATACAAATATACACAACCACTTCTCAGGCACTCTTCCAAACGCTATTTCCTATTGAAAAATGAACCTATTTTAAAACTATTTCTATAAAATATTAGCACATCAATAAAAGTAAAATGAGAATGTATCAGGGACATAAGCTCTTTTCTCATCTCCTTGTTAAGATAGCCCAAGAAAGGGAGCTCGACGAAAACTTTCTGCTTTGGCGCGGTCAGAACTGTAATAGGAGGGAAAAATTTTTTGTCTAAAAACTTTTTAACCAGATTGTTGACTAGAGATACAGGGTATTTATTTTGTACAAGTAACTTTGTGATATATTCCACTTCGTCATGAAATATTGTATATGAACTTGAAATACGGTATGCTCTATGCAGTAATTTAGTGACACTTGTTCTAATATAGCCCTTGTAAATGCAACTGAAGAATTAAAAAAAATTTTTAAAAAAATCAAATTAAAGAAGAATTAAAAATTTTTCCCTCCTATTACAATTCTGACCGCGCCAAAGCAGAAAGTTTTCGTCGAGCTCCCTTTCTTGGGCTATCTTAACAAGGAGATGAGAAAGGAGCTATGTCCTTGATACATTCTCATTTTACTTTTATTGATGTGCTAACATTTTATAGATATAGTTTTAAAATAGGTTCATTTTTCAATAGGAAATAGCGTTTGGAAGAGTGCCTGAGAAGTGGTTGTGTATATTTGTATAAATGTGATTGCTGCCTGCTGTCCTATGTTGGAAGTACTACACTCCAGCAATTTATTCGTCACAGCCAACACTCTGGTATCTCCCATAGAACCGGCCGTCCATACTCATCTCCCTCCCAGTCAGCCATCAGAGATCATTGCCGTAGTTCAAACCACCCTTGCAAAAGCTCCAATTTCTCCACACTTAGTAGAACAACAGAGGAATTTGACCTTAGAATTTAGGAATCATCGTTCATTTTTACCCATAGACCTCAGCGAAATAACGATCAAAGTGCGATGAAATTAAATATTGCCTCAACTGTATAAATATCAATGTTTGAATGTGTGTGTCTGTGTGTGTGTGTGTGTGTGTGTGTGTGTGTGTCTGTGTATGCAGTACTGTTACTTTGAGTAGATGTTAATGTGCGTTGGTTTGATTGCTAGAATTTAGGTGTATGTGTACGTATGACTGCGAATGTTTTAGAGAAATTGTGTTTTTATTTTTAATTGTTAGGCAAAGCTATTTTTTGATGTAGGCATAGTGATAGTAATTTCTTATAGCTTTTTCGCAATTTTTTCATTATCGTTTTTCATTCCTTGTTTTACAGCACTGATGATGGAATCAGAGATTCCGAAACGTTTGCGATTAAAAGAATTTTCCCTTTTATATTGGTTCTTCTTTTCATTTTACGTATTAGATTTCCCAAAAATTGCCTATTTAATTCTACAATGAAAGACATGGGGTAAAAGTTCTTAGCAAAATAGGGACGCAGATATTCTAACTCTCTTGTGAAGTAAAAGTAACATGAACATAATTTGAAGGCCCTTTCAACTAGATATGAAATAAAATTAAATTTGTATCCAAAATTTACAGCGCTGTCAAATCTCAAACCAAAATCCAAATCAAAATTTAATGTCAAATCTCAAAAATATTGCCTTTACCTCATTTTATTCTTTTCGTTCAAACTTGACTAGATATCAGAGGTCAATAATTCATGTTTTAAAGGCTTTATCTAGAGATAGGAATATTGTCATTACTAAACCAGATAAAGGTAACGGAATAGTCATTCTAGATCGTTAAAATTTTGTTCAAAAAATGAAGGATATTTTATCTGATGTCACTAAGTTTGCTCCATGCACGTTAGATTTTAAAAAGACATTGTTTAAGGTAAGCGTACCCCTTATGAATCCTTGTTTATGAGATTTCTTGAGAAACTGGGATTTTTTCTGCTATAAGAAGTGTAAGAGGTCAGGTACACCCTGTGAAAAAATGAGACTCGTACGTTCACTCGTTCGCCCGCTACGGGGGTTTAAAGAATGGTGGGGAGGGGAGGGGGAAGTGGTATTTTATCATGTTACACCTCCCCCATGGCACTTTCTTCACGGCGCGAAGTTGCTATGTCACCTCCTATGTCTCTGGATTACTCTATAATGACTTCAGGGGTCTAACTTGAACCAAAAATTAAAAAAAAAATTTTATTTGAATTGTTTATGTTTCTTTGTTTTGCTTATTATGTAAACAATGGTTTTTGGGGTTTCAAAATGTTTCTCCTCCTACAGTTTTTGAGCTACAGTGATGATTTTGGTATCATTGAATGCAAGAAGACACGGACTTTCATTGTGACTATCATTTTTGTTCTCGAATTTCCATTTTCAATATAAAAAAGTGTAAAAATTGTAAAAAATGTCCTGTTTCGAAAATATGCAGTTTTATGACGTCATAACTTATGAACAATAAATAATTTGGGAATTATTGATAGTCACCATAAAAGCCCGTAACTTCCTGCATCCAATGATAACAAAACCATCACTCTACCTCAAAAACTGTAGGAGGAGATACTTTTTGAACCCCCCCCCCCCCCTCAAATTTTGTTTTCTTCGATTTCCCATTTTCTTTTCAAGAAAATCTAACTTTTGCTCTAATCAAAAACGATTCCAAATTTGATTTCCTATCAGTATACCAAATTTTATTGTTCTTAGTTCAATAATAAAGAAAAAAGTCCGTATGGGGTAGGCTTCCCTTAAAGTAGAAGACAGAATAAATAGGCTTATAGACAGCATGCATTAGAAAGGTTTAATATCAGAGGAAGTGGAAAAGGACTTGAAAGTGTCAGGCAGCAAGTTTGGCGTCATGTACGGTTTGCCCAAGGTGCATAAAAAAGACATTCCACTTCGTCCTATTTAGTCAACTATAGGAACTGCCAATTATCGTTTATCTGAATTTCTAATTTCTTTGTTAGCGCCGTTTGTAAGCAATGTGTTTTGCATTAGAGATTCTTTCACGTTTGCTCAAAAAATTTGTGAAGTACCTAACTACAATTATGTAATGACTAGCTTTGACGTTGTTTCTTTATTTACTAATATTCCTATTGATGAAACCATAAATGTAATCCTTACAACAATATTCAGTTATCAAGTAACACATTTTCGTGGATTTGACCAAAAAATGTTTCGTAATTTACTTCAACATTGAACAACGGACAACTTATTCTTATTCAATTGAGACTTGTATGTACAGAAGGATGGGGCCCCTATGGGAGGTTGTGTGTCGCCAACCCTTGCTAATATTTTCTTTCTCATCTCGAGCAAAGGTGGTTGAATGAATGTCCAGATTTGTCCAGGCCTGTATTGTATCGGAGAAATGTCGATGATACTTTATTGCTTTGTAGAGACGTTTCCCATATAGATTTATTTTTAGCCTACATCAATAGTAAACACGGTTCTATAAAATTTACGAAAGAAGTTGAGTTAGATTGCAAGCCTAATTTTCTTGATCTTACAATTGAAAAAAAAAACAGATCGGTTTTTTAAAACTAAAGTGTATCATAAAAAACAAACTCTGGGTTAGGTTTGAGATTTGACAGCGCTGTGAATTTTAGATACAAATTTAATCTTATTTCATGTCTAGTTGAAAGGGCCTTCAAATTATGTTCATGTTACCTTTAATTCACAAGAGAGTTAGAATATCTGCGTCCCTATTTTGCTAAGAACTTTTACCCCATGTCTTTCATTAAAAACACATTTCGTAGTAAAATCGAATCCCTTAGAAATAGAAAAATTCCAGTCGCAAGTGCTAAGGAAAAGGTAGTTTATTTCACTCTGCCCTTCATTTCAGGGTCGCAAAATCAGAAAATTTATTGAGAAATTCGTGATTTATGTAATAAGTTGTATCCGCAAATTGACATACGCATTACTTTCCGCCATTATTTCAACATTGGCAGTTTTTTCCGGTACGGCGATAAGATGCCCACTTTGTTGCGTAGCTGCGTGGTTTATCGATATACGTGTGGCCAGTGTGGGGCCACTTATTATGGTGAGATTGCTCGCCACTTTGCAACACGCATAGCTGAGCACAAGGGGGTGTCGGTCCGTACGGGAAATAGAGTGTCAAACCCATTGCACAGCTGTATAAGAGATCACGCATTAGAATCTGACCATCCAATTTACACTGATAATTTCAAAATAGTCTCAACTTGTGATAAACATAGTCTTAAGTTACTAGAAAGTGTCATAATTCATCAATTTAAGCCAAGTCTCAATGATATGTCATCTTCTGCACCTCTAAATATCTTGTCCTAATTTTTTCATTTAATTTCCAATAACAATTTGTATTCATGTACTTTACCAAGTTTCAATTTACAGTTTCCAGATATTGAAGATGAGTGTGGATATGCTCGAAAGCTCTATTTTTAAAATACATCGTGAGATTTTTATGAAAGATGTTTTTACCCGCCTTAGTTTTACTTTTATGTGTAAATTACGCTTTCCCAAGAATAAGCCTATTTTCATTTGACTTTTCATTATGAAAGTCCTCGCTATAAAATCTTCAAAACCTTAATTGAGACAAAATTAACTGCCATCCAATCGAAAGAAACACTCACTTCTTTCGCATTATAAAATAATACTATATTTCTTTCAGTAATCCTCGATACAAGACGTCAGTCATCGGAAGAAAAACCAATGCATTTCTGGTGAGTAATAATACTCGACGCAGCGTTCGGACGCTGGGAGAACGAGGCAGTGAGTGAGGTGCAAGTGCCTACCTGGCTTGTCGAGCTTGTTGAGCATGTTGGCGGGGGCGGACATGGTTCGCTTGTACGGGCACTTGGGGCCTAGAGACGAGCACAGCGTCTTGGCGCTGGAGCTCTGCACCAGGTTGAGCGCCTCCTGGGCCCTGCTGTACTTGCGGTGCAAGTTCTCGCTGTTGATGATCACGTTACGCAGGTCTGCACACACACACATCAAGAGGTGTGATAATAATGATCGCTATGATAGGGACGTATGGGCTTCTTAGAGTAGTTACTGTACAAAATAAGAAAATGTTGTAGGATATATTGGGTGATCATCAATTACCGGTATGTACTATTGGTTTCCTCCCAATACGATGAATTCAAAGCAAGATCACTGGGAAGAAAGAGTCTTGAATGTGCTAGTAAAGCTCTAGGTGTGTGCTATTGATGTAACAAGTCATCCGAAACTAAAGAAACTTAGCTAAACATTCATATTTCTCTACTCATATTTAACTGTGGTGACATCGTTGGCACTGGGTTCCTGTATATTTTACGAATTAACGGGAACAAGTAATTAATAAAAAAGATAACGTAATGGAAATGAAAGTTGTACTTCATTACCGTAATGGTGATGAAGCCTATTGTTTATATTTTTAAATTCAACACAATTACATCAGCAAATCCGTCGCAGTGCATAGACAAATTTTGAAATGTACTGTCTCTTGCCTGTCCTCTGAAGTGTATAAAGCATTTTCGTTTGAAACATGAAAAATACTGGATATGGGAAACGTGAGCTATCAGAAACAAATGACATTGGTGTGACACGTATTTGGAAATGCACGAATCGACTCGTGCACAGAAATGAACTCAACTCAGGAGAATATAATTAGTATCTTCAATATATAGAGCAAAACAAAATTTTATTTAACCATTAATGCATACAGTAATGATCACTACTTCATATGAATAACATTAATTATGAAAACGGTAAAATATACATAATTTTTTCCCTACTCTCTCCTTCATTCCATGTTTCTTGACATATTCATGGTTTCCGCCTAGAATTTTAGTAAATAAGACTCAGGATCCGCTTCCACTCCCCGCCAGGTCACTGTTGAAGCTCATTTAACTTTACTCCTTGATGTCGCCTCCCAAAAAACAAGACAAGTGAGAATTTTTAATTTTTGTATGCTCTACTGTAATTTTTTGTAAAATAAATACAAATATTTCTAACATTGTAGAGGAGTTAGAGAGAGAATGATATCTCTTGTACTTTTAGAACATTTATTGCGTGAGCATTTTTAAAGACATGTGCACTTTAGGGCTCGCTTAACATTTAACACTGAAACAGAGGCCCATTTCAAGCTACAATTGCCTGTAGCTCCGTTAATGAAGCATTACCTCACGCAAGTAATGTGAAGTTTATTCAATTTCTGAAGCACGCAAATGAAACACTACGTATGTTACCTGCACTATAATCTTTCCCCCGTACAACATATTATTCTTACCAGATTATTCTTCCGATAATTGTACAAAATAAGGTTACATCTTATTCAAAACTAAATTTTTTTTTAATTTACAAATAAATAATGAAATCTGTTTGAAAAAAAATATTTAAAGCACGAAATTTCTTTGAGAATTTGCTGATTAGCATTGCATTCACAGCTAAAAATAGTGACATGTCGTATTATGAAATAAAGACCCTAATTAATCGGAGCCGTTAAATTATAGAATTAGCTGCTGAGTCAACCCTCTCGACAGTATGGACTCAGGAATGGTACCTCGAGGCTTCTGGTACAGATCTCCGCGGTTCTCAAGCGTCACTTGAGACTCCAAATAGAGCCCTTCAAAGCGGTTGTAAAAGAACTCCCACGTCAGAATTCGCCGCTCAGGCAAGCAGGATGAGAGCTGGTGGAACGTCTGGATGATCATTGGACGGTCCAGTATCACCCAGTCAAACTGGAAGAGTAAATTTAGCATTAGATTGAAAAAACTTAAATTTATGACACAATAAATATGGATATAAAAACGAACCAAAATATTAAAATAACTTTCGCTGACTCTAGAGTATTATTACGAGATTGAAATCATACTCAATTTTGGTTTTAAATTCTCACAAGCGGATTATCAATCTTAAAGCGAATTGCATTTAATGTTACTCCGCATAAAAATGATGGATTTTTTAACATATAAATAATATGTGTACGCGAAAGCGTGAAGAGAGTTGATAATTGGCAAATTACATTTAAGAAGAATAAATCAGTAAGTATACACGTACGCTTTGGTCAATTAGAGGATCATCAATTTTTCCAAGATGAAGCAAATCATAAATGAAATTACACTAAATTAAGAAAAACAATTCACCGAAGAAAAGAAAATTGCATGAAGAAAAAATGAAGTATAGAACACGCACACAACAGTGGTTGCATGGGAAAGGCTGATTACGGATCATTTAAAACGGGCATGTCTTTCAAAATCGACATTGATTCTACGATGTGCAGATTAATGGAACCGGATGTTGAAGACATTACTTTAAAATCATCGTTGCCTAGTAGGAGATCACACTGTTTTGCAGGAGAGCGAACAGCGGAGGAAGGAGGGGTGGAAAGTAGCTGGTTTGTTCTGAAACTCCTGCCGGCATGCTACGCAACATGAGTACTAAAAGCTAGCGTAGTCGAGCCCACGTGCTCACACGCACTCTGTGCGCAACTATATTTGTAAATAATGAGAAAGAAAATGCCTTCAGAAAGTTAGTCTTTATTATTGCAATAGAAGTTTATTATTCAAGTGTTGAGAAAAATGTAATTGTACGAAATTTTTGAGAATTAGAAAAAATTTTTAATTGTGTAAATTTTGAGAACTCAACGAAATATTTCACTGTAGAATTTTTTTTAGGTTCTCTTCTTGTCTTTATAACTAAATTGTGTGTTGATAAATTGCGTTTGCCTTGCATCTTTATAGGAAAATTGTATCAATCTAGGAGGATTCATTTGTATCCTAGTACACTTAAAAGCGCACTCCAGCCGTACAGAGGGTAGCTTCAACGTGCTGTATGTGTTATGCCTGAATGTTTAGTGTTCAACATGTGTCATGCGTGTTAGTCGAAACGGTCGTATGGTCTCAGCGAAATTTTTATGGTTAAACAATCTCAAGAGGCCTGTTCAGTGTTTAGAGTAGATGTAGACTTGACTTGACAGCGAAGGAATTTATGAGGGAACCTTGAAGCGAACTGCCTGGCCAACGAAGATCCCTTACATAGGCAGAAAAGCCGTTTCCACAGGCCGGACAACATAGGGTGAAATTTAATCACAAACCCTTGAACTGAAAATGCGTTAGTCCCAACGGCCGAGGACTCCAGCCACAAGTGGTTGACAGGTATATAGGGCTCGACACTTAAGCTTGGGGAGCCTGAAAACGAGCGGTCGTAGCGAGAAGTAAACAACCTCAGCAGAGGGCGGAGATTACAGCGCGCTCGTCAAAGCATTTCAACCGCCAATAGGGAAAAGACCAGCTCCTACTGGCAAATTAGAAAGGGTGTAGGCGTGCACTCACGAAGCCTGTAGAGCACAATAGGGGGGAGCTAGATGAGAGGGCAGTCCTTAAAATCAAGACAAGCAGCTCGAGGGACTAAAGACAGTAAGTTTTTGGCGAGCCGTCTGACAAGGTAGAGCGGAACTAAGTGTTAAGTGGAAAATAATATCACACTCTGAAAAATAAGTGTTTAAAGAAATGATGCGAAAAATGGCCATATTGAGCATACAAGTTCACGATACAATGTAATCTGTAAATTGATGTATGTTCTCGTTCTCATTTCAGAGAATAATTTCATATAGGGAAACCAGGAAAGATACGGCCGGAGCAACATTTAAAATTAACACGCACGAATTACTCTTTTGGGTACGGGTAAGTAATAAGACACATTATTAAGAAATTGCTCAGAAGCTTAGTTGCCAAAAATTGATGTTGCATGTAATATAATAATATATTCATCAACATAAAAGAAAATGCTAATTAGATTTAGCTGTGAAGCGAATTGAGTAGGGTAAAATTTCTTATATTGCAGATGGTGGGAATAATTAAATAATGATGAAAAAAAGAAGTTAAGAGTTCACCAATTCAAGTCAACGTATCACGTCATCGCTCACAAAGGCCTATCCACAATATGAACTGAAGTCATGCTGAAATGAACTGCAGCTCGTCAATACAGAAAGCGCTCTTGAGATTCGGTGCCTTGAGAATGCCGCGGAGTGTGCTTGGTGACGTGTGATTGTGAGATGAAAGCGGTCAAGACGACAGAGAATGTCGTGATATTCCATATGCATTATTGGTGTTTAGCATTGTCTACATGTATTATTGGTATCTAATTTGATGATACGAGGCTGGCCGGCCAATAGGTAGATTGGAGTTGTCATGAGAAATGTCATATTCTAATTACCTCAATCTTGCATTATAGTTCGTTGTGTTTAGAGGTAAAATTGTAGGTGTGTGGATTTTTAAGCATTGCGTTAATTCCCTTCAAGATAAGCATTGTGCAGTAGCCTCATAAAAGGTGTAATAGGATGATTTTATGGAATTCATAAATCTGTTCACCGAAACCTGGAGTATTATAAGCAACAAAACTAGCAGAATCCCTCGTCGAGGTAGAAGCGCACAGAAGACGCGCTATGTCAGTGGTTTCCCTTCAAAATTGGTGAGTCCCACCCTTATTTCAGTATATGTACCTCGAGGTTTAATTATTTATGTACTTGGGCTTGCCCATATCTATTTTGTATTTTTTTAATTGACTGTATGCTCTTGTGGCTTTCCCTGTATTTCATATGGAGGTGTGCCATTCCTCATTACGAGTGTCCGGTCTTCTCATTAATACAAATTAATGTGAGGCAGGGCTAAGTCTCGTGACATAAGTATTAACTAAAACTGTTCTTATACCTATTAATGTAATACGGTTAGACAAGAGTGAGTGAAATTCTCATTAATTTTTTCGATTAGTTGCCGGAAAAATAAAGGGCAAGAAGACTGTCTTTACCTACAGTAGATGAATGCAAGTTAGTAAATAATTTACTGTTTAAAAATTCTTGAAAACAAAATTTATGAGTCTAAATGGGAAAACGTTACATGTGAATAAAAACTGTCTAGAAATCTTAATGTCTTACAGATGGCATAAAGCGGCACTTTGAGGCCTTGATAACAAGGTTTCAGCGCAGTAGATCTTGAAACTTAAAGTATCCAGGAGGGGATCTGACCAGGGGTACTCGCACTCCGTGTGGGTGTGAGACGATATTCCAAGGGGGTGCGAGAAAAGTTCTGGTAAATAATGGGATATTGGCTATTTGTCGGCATTTTTATTTCAGGGGGTGCGATCGAGGCTCCAATGAAATTTCTTTAAGGTTGCGGGGCGAAGAAAATGTAGGTACATATGGTATAATGTCTAAGAATAATAACCGAACTGGTGCATACATAACAGAGCTCTGAAACCTGACATTTCTATGAGTACTTTCAGAATAAAAAAACAAGGACTGGTTTGTTTAGTTTCCATAGTCATTTCAATATTAGGGTGTTGTAAGTTCAGGTACGAGATGCTATCACAACGTTCCCGGAATAAGTGTAGGCATGTAATTAAATTTTGGATTGCCAAAATGTTTCTTCTTACCGTGGCCACTGATGGTCTTTCGGAATAGTTTTTCTGTGGAAAGATACAAATTCAACTTTTATTCTCTCTAGAAAAGGATCAAAAAATCCATCTTTTTCTCAGAGGCTGTAAAATATTTTTACCATTTTAACAGCTTTTACAGTGAGAAAACGGTAACTTTTCATATAAATTGTCATTTTCAAAAACAGATCAAAATCACGCATGGCTTAATTCGGTGAATATAATGTACTCTGTGTGGGATGGCGGCCGAATAATTTTTGGTATAGAAGTAATTGTTTCCAAAAAAGATTAAATTATAAGTTAGTTTCAGACTACCTAATTCCGATAAAGAGGTTCAATGAGAGGAAGGATGAAGGCACCATTTAATATGTAGTTAAGGGAATACGGAATCTATCCACAAGATGTGTTCCCACACAAAATCTCCTGCGCGTATGAACAGTACGTTGAAGAGGAAGATCATGAAACAAAATAAAAGTGGATCCCGTGTAGAAACCAAAAATTAAGAAGAAAGGTTAGAAAATTAGATAAAAATTGGAGAAGAAAGACAGACGTACTGAAAACCAGGGCAGCAGTCAACCGACAATAGATGGTCAGTAACAGAAGAAAAACCTATTATATTTCAAAAAATGTAAGCCTGCCTAACCTTCAGCTCGGGACCTCTTTTTTTCCCCTCTAAAGAGCTAATTCCCATACATACAATATTTGTATTCTCCTGAGGGGTGCTTCCATAGAAGCTTAAGCAGGCGCAATGTCGTGATGCAACGGCCAGTTTTAGTTTTACTTCATTTAAAACTTTTTTGTCACGCGTTTTCTCTAAGCTTCTTGAACTTTTGAAATGTGCCTCGGAGTATAGCAAAAGTTTGAGTGGGCGATATTCCAAGTTTAAAATAAAACTTGATGCATACTCATAGCTCAAGTTTTGTGAGCCATCAGAAGTTCATCAGAAAGTTCATTAAGCTATCAGAAAGTTCATTAACTTGTTGCAAGCCCTTAGCGTTCGTAAATGAATGCTAAACAAAAGATTACAAACTCAATTCGTAGACTGAACACAACTTCAGAATATAAGCGAACTCAGCACTCAGAATCATTAGATGCGTATTACGAATTTAGAGGCTGCCACGTCGGCTCGTGCAGTCGCGTTGAATAGCCATGACGTGTTCAGTCCGGGAACTGCCTGACAGAACTTTGTAGTCTAGAAGTAAATTATAATCACAACGGCTCTAGAACGATGAAAAATCTTTGATATTTCTTTTGTATAACACAGGCTTCAAATCTCGAGAAAAAAAGCGCTGTTCTTGGAAATATCTAAAAGTATTTTCGAGAGTAGGCGATAAAAAAGACCCACCCCTAGACCATCTGGCTGTTGATACTATTCATTGTTGATTAACATAAACAATATGAATATAATGTTACAGATGAATATTGAACAAAGATTTTAACAAAAAAGAACCAACTCTAAATTGGAAAATAAACAATTTAAACAAGTTTTTATAGTTTTATGTCAAGGGATACTTCGATAAGGGCTTTCAACATAAAAAGCGATTTTAAAAAGTCATCACTATTGTGCAGCGACGAGACCCGATAAAAGAAAGATGAAAATTAGGAACCGCTTAGAAATTCCAAGTGAATGAATGCAGAATTGGTTTATAAATTTAGAGAGTTAAAGCTAGGGTTTATAAGCTCCAAAAAATAGGCGAAATGAAAATTTAACCTTCAAATTCAGTTAACGAATTTTTGGGAACACGAAAAAACTACCCTAACTAGAGGCAGA
Source organism: Morinoia aosen (assembly GCA_030386875.1). Lineage (NCBI taxonomy): Eukaryota > Metazoa > Arthropoda > Malacostraca > Amphipoda > Talitridae > Morinoia > Morinoia aosen. The sequence continues at coordinate 70,730,095 of CM059569.1, forward strand.
AACAAATGAGGTTGTGTACAATTCATCAATGATTAGAATAGAATTTCTTAATTTACGAAAACAGATGTAAGTTTGATCTTCAATACAAATTGTAAGTTTAAAATTAAGCCCAGTAATGATTTTGAACTCAGTATTATCTGAAATTAGTGAGTGCATCCTGTGTAAATTATGCTCACAGTTCCCATACATTCCGTGATTCCCATACGGGGAAAAGAAATATTGATGATTGTATCAGATGAAAGTGTGTTTAAAAGTTGAAATCTGATGTGTTGAAAATACTTGAAAATATTTTGTGCAGGTCAAAAAAGGTTTTGCCAAAACGGCAGATTTCAGAGAGTTATTTTTTTTCCTAAATTGGTATATACAGTTTAGTTTTCAAGCCTTTGTACTTTTTGTTCCAATATCAGCAGTATTAAAATATTTTTATCAAGGACTTATTGCAATGCCTCCTATATCTTCACAGAGCGTTCGTTACAAGTTTCATGCAATTCAAGAATTTGAATTGTAAGGACTTTTTTCCGTTGTAGTGTTTCTCATTTAGGCTTACATGTTCTACAATAAAAAAAATTGCTAAGTACTCAATTTTATTTGCACGTGCCTTCATATACTGTTAGTATAAGCTATTATTTCTTACTTTCTATTTTTCTAGCAAATGGTTTGAAAAACAAAAGAAAGCTTTATTCACTTTTGCCTAAGTATTTCGCACAGATTTATTTCAGAATCGTCTAGTATCCCATTTGAGATACTGCGGTAAAATTCCTACAGCTCTGCTCTCTTTCATTATTTACAAACACAGTTGCGCGCCGCGCGCTTCTGAGTTGAGTAGCCGGCCTCGACTTCGTCAGCCCTCGGCATTTGTGTATTACCCAACTGGTTTAAACAGTGAGTAAACACTGCCTCTCTTCACCGTTCGTTTCCATGCATAGAGGTTAGTTCTCTTAAGACGCATGAATATTTTCAAATTAATTTCCTCTACATTCGGGTCAAATGACCGGCACATTTTAGAACAGATACTCATTCTAAAGGACATGTCTGTTTTAAAGATAGGCAATCAGATTTCCCCAAACAATTATCGTAGCGTCCGTGTTCTCTAGTTCACTTTCCCATTTTAAGCACTTTAGTTTTTTACTAAGACAATATTCTCTTAATTCGACGTATTTTCACTTATCATTTTATGATCTTTGCAGAATTCTTAAATGACCAAATTGGATGAAACGTTTTATTTTACGCATGGATTCACTTCAATTTTGTATGATGAACCTAAAAGCATCTCTTAGTACTTTATTTACAATATTGGAATGGCATCTTGTGCATGAGCCTTGAGCTTAATTTCATTATCCATATTTCATCGGACGCCGAAATTATTTTCAATGACCTCTGCACATTCCTAAGGATTTCGGAACCAATAAATAATACTTCCCTCAAGTCGGAGATAAAGTTCACAATTTTATACAATTGTGTCAATTATTTAAGACGTTCAAAATTTATGGCAAATTTGCTTGTATATTCAGAACAGGACCATAACGACTGAAGTGATTCATATTGTTTCTTCCACTTCTTGAAAGGTTTCGCTCAGTTTCGATGTATAATTTATTATTAGAAGTTCAAATTGATATATTTATATTTCATGAAACAAGTTACTCAAATTTCAGTTGATTACCCTAATGCTGGAAAATATCATATGTCACGTATATAATCAATGTATAAACAGCTTATTTTTGATAATATTCTAACTATAAATTCTCTTTTCTCTCTTATATGGAGAGAAACAACTGCGGTTCGAAAAGTATTCTGAAGAGAAACTGAAATGGACTAGCTATTGTAGTGGAGTGGTTAAAAGAGAATTTAATACTACTGACAATTTTTAATGCTCGAAAGCTTGTTACCTTACGCTTCCTGTATTGAAACGTATTTTGATGCCCAACGTCGATATTAATTATGAGCCGACGTGTCTGTTTCCAAATTTTGTGATATCTGCTGGCTATGCATAGCTGTAATTCTTCTAACCTATTTATAAGAGACTACTAACAATGCATTTGATTATAAGGGTTTAGACGCGAAAACGCACTTGATTTTGTCTCAAGTACGTTACTTTACGCTCGTTGAACATCCGAAGAAGTAAAATATGTACGTTTCATTCGCTAACTGGTCAGTACTAAAATAAGAAATTCATTCATTCTAACCACATTCATTTTCACATCTACCGGTAGTTCCGTAAAATACGATGTGATATCCGTCCAATTATACGGAACAATCCTAAAACTTGAGAAAACCAAAAAATTCCATCAGTTTGATAACTGATCAACTGGTAGTATTCCGGACGAGCCAAAACAAACAATATTCTACAATTTACATTTTTTTAAATTTCTTGTCATTAAATATTCATATAACTTTATCAATTTTAATCCAAAATAATTCTATCTATTCTAGTAGCCTCATCGCTAGATGGCATACATGAAAAAACGTTGGAAGGACAGGCAGCGATAAAAACCGATTTCTAAGGTCACAACTATCGCGGAAACCGTTCAAACAGTTCAAGAAATCGGAAAGTCGAGTAAAAACCCCGAATAATTTATTTGAGGTAAAGGAAACGCTTAAAAGATTACGTGGGCGGTGCCGTTTGAAGGTTCGCTGCGAACAAACTGACCTGCTGCTCGAGGCAAGAGCAAAGCGCCTTGAGGCCAGAGTCGGGGAGGCTGGTGAGGCCGAGCGTGGCGCTCTGCGCGACGGCAACGTTGAGGTCGTCGAGGCTGGCGACGAGGTAGCAGAAGGCGTGCGCCAGCGCCCCCGCCAGCTTGCGGCACCCTCGCATGGCGCTCGTGTGCAGGAACCTCCCCAGCACCACCACCTTCTCCACTGCACAGTCACAAGTAAAGTGCAACTAACCTTTTTTAATTAAACAGAAAAACAAACGAATTTTACTCCAATTTTCTTTATCAAAAAAACTTTACCAACAGGCAAGCAGGAAAACCAGGACAGAAATGATATAATTTGTTATAAACTTATCATTATTTGGTCTAATGGAATGGTAATCACCCAAAGCCTGCTAAAGTGACGCTGGTAAATTACCGTACAGCATGAATAACTGATTCCACGTATAAATTTTTGATGGAGTAAGCTAAAATATAGCAACTATTGCAGTCAAGAAAGAGCAAGTTTCACCAGTGAGGTCGACATTTTTGTTTTTTTTTGCTCCACTAGTAACCTCCAAGAGGCTTGCTAATGCCGCAAAGTGAAAGCTGCATTCCTATCATCGCAAAGCGTAATGTTTAGTATCGAGTTGATTGAAACCCCTTCACAGTCTTCATCGATAACATTTTTTGATGTAAAAATCGGGCATCTTTAGCTGTAGAGCACATCAGGAGTATGCACTCACCAGCCTGGAAGCGAACTTTCCAGTCTGTGTGGTTGAATTGATTCTCGCAAAGCTTCCAAAAGACATCAGGTCCGTCAGGCAGCGCCACGAAGTGCATCAGGAGCGCCACGCACACCTCTGATACGTGCGACCACTCGCCAGATATCAGGGACCACATCCTGCCGTGGGTGACGAGGCACATACATTTGAAAAATTCGTGAAAAATATTTACAATCAACATGGACATTGTTACAAATAAGGCATGAGAACAAATTTCAATTTCTAACCGTCAACAATATTAGTATGTGAGCGAAATAACCTGCGAGGCTCCGACGGCAATTTAAGGGTTGATGAAGAAATTCTGCAGTAACATTTGGCAAGTAAATTAGCACACTCACGTTTTTAACCTAGCATAGCCTATGAGTATAAAAACAACAATACTAATATCAAGCATATAATTCTGGTCAAGACTATAAATCGAGTCAAAGATTTTTCTCGTCAGACGTCTTTTTCTTCATAACAACTTAATGGTTAAAAGTTTGTCTTGCCCTTCATTGATGGTGCAGAATGAAGTTTGAAAATGACGTACTGTTTATTTTTTCATTTGCTTCCGTTTTCATTTTGTCTATATAAATTTTAAGCTTCTCTAGTAATTTGACAGCATACAAGTTTTGAGCCTACTTTTGAAGGCTGAGCATGTGGGGGCATCACTAACTTCAAACGGTCTGTAATTCCAGATTTTGGTACCAACAAAAATAAACTTATTTTGACACATGACATTCAAGGTAAAAAGGAGTACGACCGTAGTTTTACTTCTCGTCATGTGGTCATGGTAGTCACTTTAAGCGTGTATTTGATGTCAAAAGTGAAAAATTTTTTAGTTTCATGTATTTTGTGCATAAAACTTCCGAAACAAAATCCAAAGTAATCAGGCCGTTTCATAATTATCTAGCTTTTTTATTATTGAATTGTGTGGGCATTATTTTTTAAGTTAAAGATAGATCTAACAGCCTTCTCAGCAATGTGAATATGCTATCAGTTTTATTTTGTCTGTACCATATAAGGCTTCAGTACCGTATTGAATATACGAATGGACCATGCGCTGTGAAGAACATTTAGTGCTTGTCTTTGTAGGGTGTGGTTGACTAGGGTAAAATTGGGAAGGATTTGAGTAGCTTTATACGCATATGGTTGGCATGGCATTTGAATGTCAAATTTTCGTCTTGTGTTATCCCCCGAAATTTGCAGCCGCTATTCCTTTCAATTTTTCCTTCAATTCAAATGACTGGCAGCGGTATTTTCCTTCCTCATACAAAAATAGTAGATATTTAGTATTCTGGACGTTTTCACTGGTTTTTAATACATGCCAGAGCAAAGCGCTATTTAATTCTGTGTTAATTTAATTAGCATTGTTCATGGTATCTTTGAGGAAGAAACTTGATGATAATGTACTAGCATCCGCAAACAGTAGGAGTTTGAAGTATGTGTCTTCGCGATATTGTTTGAATGTTGTTTATAAATATAAAATTATATATTTACGTGTTTATAAATATACATATATATGTCCTGATATTTATTCATTTATTTATAAATGCATTCATATATTCATATATGCTAGCAGGACCTGTGGAAATTCCACGGGCAATATCATTGCAAAACAGTAAGATCTTCCTAACGTAAGATAACCTATCCTAACGCGACATAACCTATCATAACCCATCATAACCTATTCTAACCCAGCAGAACCTATCACGACCCAATATAACCTAACCTAACCTATGCTACCCTATAACTACCTATCTTAGCCTCACCTATCCTAGCCTAACCTATCTTAACTAAGCCGATTGAACCTAATGTTCTAATACCCTAGCGTAACCCATCCTAGACTATCGTTACATATACTACTTTTATTTATCACATCATTACCTAGTATAACGTATCCTAGCAGGACCGTGAAAATTGAACAGTCGATATCATCGTAACGCAAGGTGGTCCTGTGGAAAAATTCCAACGTAACCTATTCTAATCTAACCTAACCCAACATAACCCATCCTAACCCAATAATTTTGCTAGCAGGACCTGCGATTAATTTGTGGTAAGTTTTTTCACATTTCTAATTTAATTTTAATGGGATTCAACTGTTATTAACTTATGGGATTTATGTAGTGAATTAATTTACAATCATTGATTATCATTCAATAACTTTGATGTCATCTTAGTAAATTATATGAAAGTATGGTTACGTAACACAACACCTGTTTGTATGTATATCTAATTAAAGACCCATTTACTTTGCCGCTCTATATATTGCTGCTTTTCTTTGCTCTCTTCTTCTCTGCTCCATTGTTTTAGATGGACAAAACGGAAAAACTTCTTTTAATCCGATGTAAAATGGCAAATTAAATTTCTTATGTTAATATAGGATGAAATCTTCAAGAGTGGAAGTTTATCATCAAGCTGTAGCATAGATACGGCAATGATTTTTGTATCAAGGCGTGAAAGATGTTACACTCATAGATAGATATTTAGTTGCAACTATATTAATATATAGATATTTATATATACAGAACATATATATATATATATATAAATACATGTTTATAATAGATGTTATCAGTTTAAGCCCTCCTAACCACAACTAAGGTGTTCCAAAGAGAGGAAGGATGAGGGCCCCATTTAGCATGGAGTTATGAGAACGGGGAATCTATGCACAAGGTGTGTTTCTACATAAGACTCCTTGCGCATAGAAACAGCAAATCAAGCAAGCAGTTTACGGCCCACGATAAATTTTTAATAAAAAATTAATTGTAGCTGAAAAACAGAACAACAGTTAATTCAAAAAGGCTGTTCATAACAAAACAAAAACCTGTACTGTTTCAACAGGAAGAAAACTTACTTAACCCTCAGCTCGGAAAATCACTTTTTTTATTTGAAGCGCTAATTCCCATCCATACAATAGTTGTTTCTTATTAGGACAACACCCAAAGAAAAACGATAAATAACTCATCCTTAACAATACTTCGTACGTTCACAATTGAAATTTAAGATGAAGAAAGAAATTTGAGGGATGAAGCTCGTCACTAGCAGAGCTCTAATTTTGAGAACACATTTTTGATTTCCTTTGTGTTATATTTCATAATCGTAGCGTTATGAATTCCTAAAAACTGTAAAAGGAAACCCCATGCAAGATACTTCATAATTGGTGTAGCTCGGGCATTTTTAATTTTCCTCGCACTGCGATGCAACTACAATGCGATAAAAGTTACGCTCTTCGATGCAACTACAATGCGATAAAAGTTACGCTCTGCGATGCAATTACAATGCGATAAAAGTTACGCTCTGCGATGCAACTACAATGCGATAAAAGTTACGCTCTGCGATGCAATTACAATGCGATAAAAGTTACGCTCTGCGATGCAACTACAATGCGATGAAAGTTACGCTCTGCGATGCAATCAATTCGATCAGCGAATGGTCTCGTATACTTCCTTAATTAATAACATACTGTTTCCTTCGATTACATTCCGAAAGCTTCTGCCTTGAAGCAGGAGCATAGCACCACCAAGGAAGCGATTGAGAGGAGAACATTCACGTACGTGTGAATGGTGACGTTCTCCTGGCACCAGAGCAGCATGCCGCGGTGCTGGTGTGCGGTCTGTGTGAAGGCCTCTCCGTGCAGCACGAGGTACTTCAGGCACAAGCAAATGTGGTACACCTCGTCCCCGTCCGAGATGCGAGACAGGCGCTGCAACAATCCCATCACACCAAACCATAACATGAAATAGTGGGAATGAGAAATATTGAGACTCACCGTGCTAGAATAAAGAATGAAATCATTCTCGTTATTTTAGCTAAATGTTTATTATAAGCTGAGAAATTTTGAAGTCCCCCCTTATTTGAGGGTATCCTCAATTTATATAAATTAAAGTTCAACCAAGCCGCACGCATTCTATGCTATTTAGTTAGATTGAAAGAAAATACATCGACATAATTGCAGCAAATATGGAAGCTAAGTTTGTATTCCACAAAGTAATAATTTAACGCAAAGGTGTAACAAGTTGGCCTTTTTTGTACCCAAAGCTCTCGGAAGCAGAGAAAAATATCTTACAATGCGAATTAACTGAATATTTCATTCATTACGGCATTGATTGATTATAAGCTGATTTCAGCCTCCCTTACCACAACACAGATGATCAAAGAGAGAAAGGAGGAAGGCACCATTTATTATGGAGTAAAGGGAACTCGCAATCTATATACAAGGTGTGTTCCCGCACAGGATCCCTAGCGCATATATAGAAACACTAAGTTAAGAAGGAAGGTCAAGAAACTAGATAAAAGTTGAAGAAGAAAGTTAGCGGTGCTGAAAAACTGAACAACAGTGAACCGAGCGAGAAAAAGTGGGCCTTAATAAAACGAAAAACCATTTATTCAAACAAAAAGAAGACCTACTTCACTTTCAGCTCGGAACCTCATATTTCCCCCAGGGAGTGCTGATGCTTTATAGAGACAAACGTTGTGTCCCTCTGAATGACATTCATGAATTGAATGACCACGTACTAAGTCCATTAATAAAATGAAGGCAAAGTGAATTGGAACATTAATTTCCACTAGTGCCTAGTTTTGCACCGCAATGAACAACTGCGCTGACGAGCCCTAACTTATTAGCGGCGAACGGATTTTGGGTGCAAGCTACATTTACAACCAAGTAACGCAAATTCATATTTTGCTTAGGAGCTGCATCTAGCTAACGAAATAATCGGCTTTCTTTCCAAACCGAGAGGCGTAGTCTTTACTCAATGTTCGTACATCTGTTCAATTTCGAGACAAAAAATGTTATGGCCCACGAAAAAGTGCAGCGAAAAAATTGTTACATATTTCTAGCTACGTAATGCCCAATCTGAATGCTTCACGATGTTTTCCTACGCAAATATTTTGTTTTTGTTGATTTGTCACATTAATTTACCTAAATTTTCACAATTTCTTGTTACTCCAAGTACATATTCCAGAAAATATATCACTTTAGATTTTCATCTCTAACAGGTGTGATTCGCATAAATACGGAACGATGCGCAAGTGCTCAATGACAAGCGTATAAGTAACGTTGAAGCCCCCCAAACCCAGAAGGGGTCAACAAAAATCACCTCCAGAAGAGCGTAGACAACCTGCAGCTGAGCTGGAAGGTCTTCGAGCTTGAATTTGAAGTTACCCTGTGAGGTGATCCACACGTCCTCCTCCTCCTCGAGCGGCTGCGTCGTGTCGATGGGCTGGTCGTCTGCGCCGACCACACTCGCCTTCGCCACCTCCGCTTTAGCGCTCGCTGCAATGCGCACGAATCAGATTCTTTCCTAGATTACTCTATTTCCAACTCTCCTATAAAATAGCTATTGACAAAATATAGCTAAATGCGTTCATCAGTCACAGACTTTCATGATCATTGGTATACATTATAATGAACAATCATCACCTAAATTACTATAATGAAATTGGCACGGAAAATAAATTCATCAATCTAATTCCACTTCTAGCAAAATTTTCGGGTCAGTCGCCTTTTAAGACCCAATTAAACTTAGTTAACATCTCATCATAAAGCTGGTAAAATTTCAACGCACTGAGAAGTGCAGGTGTTAAACTAACTGGACACTTAACACAACCTATCTAGTTCGCTATGCAAGTATCGTTCTTGTTTGTTCATGCTCGTATCTCGTCCAATTAAACATCAATTCAACAGTTCTATACGAAAAACCGCACGTCATCTGTGCATAGCTCATCACGCTGATATATAAGAAAAGCATGCTTTTCTTATCCAAATGTATTCTAGATCCTTGAGTTTTCTGACAAGCTTTCACTCAGTCTTATTACCAACTTACAAGATAGAATTTTCAAAAGAATTTTTCAGAATGACCGAGCGCACTACTGTTGATTTGAACTTTTCATACTTACAGGTTTCCATGATTTGAGATAGTGGTAAGAGTGAGCATCAAGTTATACACCGCGTCAGACGATATTACACAAATCAGTTTTGCAAACATTTCTTGAATTTAGCACTGTGCGTAAAAATCACCACTCACCAGTTATTTCTTTTCATTGCAAGCTATTTAATGCAATAGGAAAAATTTATAGCATCCATTTTTTTATAACTCTGAAATTGTTTTTCAGTTTTTGGGTTACTATTAACCAGAGAAAACTGCTCTTTGCTCTTATCTGCTCTACTCTTAAACTGTTCTTATCATAGTCCGAGACAAGTTAGCTGAACTATATCTGGTGTCAGAAAGGTAAAATCGAACTCCCAATCAGATACGGATTCTCAGAATCAGCATTTTTACACTTTCTACCGTCAGAAAACCAGGACTCTCAATTGAAAGAGTATTTTTAATGCATAGTAATGCTCCTAGTCATGTTACATGACTTACGATGGAGAGTTTAGCCAACAAAATTATTGTGGGAGAACGATTAATAGAGTGACTTTAAGTCCTCATCGGGTCTCTATTGCATCGAGGGTCTTAGGAGTACCGTTCAATCTGAGCTATCTCCTGGCGGTAAGCAGTACTCAAGCAAAGATGAAGTTGGATTTGAATATTATTACTGCCTTATTAGGTAGTTTAGGACTCCCTAGCCAAAACAAAGATCATCCCATGAGATCGAAGGGAAGGAAACACTAGGTATGGACAGTAGGAAATAAGGAATATATGCACAAGGTGTGTTCTCACGCAGGATGCCCTGTGCACAGACACTGCAAATTAGACAGGAAAAGGAAAATAGACAAAAAAGAAAAATCAAAGAAAACCAGGAAACTGAAAGAAGCAAAGTGGTCACAAAAGATATGAAGCTACATTTCGCTTTTAATCAGCCTAAGAATTAACACCGTTCGAGAACAGTATTAAGTGTAGTCCAAAATAGGTTAGGTAGACCATTGTAGAAGTCCCGAAGGTACCTTACAGTTTCTCTCCTGGGAATATGGGTATACGTAATAGCATTTGATGCCATAACTGATTATTTTTGTTATACAGAGCAATAAATAACTACCAAATTAAACCATTGGTATGTATTCATGAGTGATGAATAATATAATTATACCTCTCCCATGAATCATGAGTTCGAGATTCGAATATTTTTAGCACTACCACCAAATAGCCGATTGTAACACAATCGTCTGACGCAGTGAAGTCACTTTCTATCTTTCGATGCTATTATTTTTAATTTCAACACAAATAGCACTTAGATTTACTACTTCAACTGTTCGAAAGGAATGAATGTACTGCATACAAATTTCATTCAGATTTAGTGACCAAAAATATAAAGCATTAAATCAGACAAGGACCTACGAGTGAAAAATATGCCACAGGAGCTTCACTATAAGGTCTGGAATGAGGCCAAGGGTTACACGCGTGTCTTGTATAAATAAAGGTGAATCCATCAATGCTAGTCTAAAAATCCACTCCAATAGACATAAGCTGCGACTCCAGCCGCAATGAGTGTCAGTAACATATGATAAACCCATTAGGAATTTAGGCGAATGTTGAAGAAATAAATGCAACGCATTTTTGTACCCTATATTGCATTCAGATAAATAAGAATTGAAAAGTTGATAACACTCATGAAATTTTTTAAAGTTTTATAAAATTAGGAAACTAAAGTTAAAATAAGTCGAGATTAGGCATTTTAGAAAATGTGTTACCTTATGGCAGGAAGTCACGTAAAGCCCAGAGTGTTTATTTTAACTTCGAATAATTACTTTGGTAAACACTCTTAGCTGCGTAAAATCAGTTGTCAAATAAATAAGCTCTCCGGACAAAAAATTCGTCCTCAGTTGTTTTCCAAGCTCCAGTTCTTTACAACACTCATAAATCTGTGTTCAAAGCTGTGACCGAAGTTCAGGTTAAATGCAAGTAAGTACTGAACACACATTATTCTTCATTCGGAACAGGCCAGGAAGAAATTTGTTTCTTAGTTACTCCACAACCTTTTGAAGGAAGCAAAACGTCTTGGATGGTCAAACAGGGGCTATCGCATGTCATTGCGCTAAGGGACCCCCGGTGAAGGAAAGAGCGGAATTCAATAGTGTTTCATGTCGCACTGTGATACAGGTCTACCGACAATCACAAAATACGGTATATACACGGCAAAATTGTGGTCGAAGAAAACTTCTAAACGATTCCTGTAGGGACCGCTGACAGTGTCCCGAATTATTGGCCGGGTTTGTTTTTGCGTTAGGAATGGAACTACAGCAAAACGTAATTGATAATTCTTCTCATGGTGCTACTGACCTAGCTCTTCGCAGGGAACTTCATGCAATGGATATCTGGAGCAGTGTGGCTCGTAAACGGCTTATGCTTACTCCTGCCAACAAGGCCAAGCGTTTAAACTGGGTCAAAGCACACGCACATGGACTGTAGAGGAGTGGAAAAAGAGTGTTGTGGTCACATGAATAACAATTTTCTCTCTATAGTAATAATGCCCGCTGTCGTGTTCAGCGAAGACGTCATGCAGCCTATAGCGAAGCCCGTGTGCGAGGGACAATACAGAGGAGAGGAGGGTGTGTCAAGTTCATAGGCTGTTGCAACTACTCAGAATCGGGCCCCTTAGCTGAAGTATTCAGCACCCTCAAGCAGCATGGCTGAATTGAGTTGCTAAATAATCAAATTTTAATATAATAGGTATCAGATTTTCTGACATTCAATGTCAAATGAGCTGCTAGATAATATGGGAAAAAAGAAAGGTATGTTGTTATGCCTATCTTCCACGATGACAGCTGCCGGGTGTATAGGGCTAAAACTGCATGCCATCAATTGGCAAGACAGTCATTCAGAATGCGTCAGACATTTAATTTGGCGAGGTAAGTCTCCAGACATGAACCCAATAAAAAATTCACGGGAACACCTAGAACGACAAGTTAAGCGGCCCATAGACGATAAATTTAATTCTCAATATGCATTATTGTCAATTATATTGACAATAAAATTGATCGTCTATGGGCCGCTTTATGTGTCGATAAGATCGTCCACGTAGTGATCGCACTTCGAGATCAGTTGGTACAATAGTAGTAAAAAACTTGACCAGGTGCACATTAAGACACTAGTACACTTGATGCTGAGCAGAATTGCCGCTTTTATTCGTGCTCGTGTAGGTCGTACACCACATTAGCAACAGGTGACGAATTTTTTTGTCAGGGGAGCTTATTAATTTTAATGTGAAAAGAGCATAATTAGAATCTTCACAACTCTAACTTTATGGAAAATTCTCACTTTATGTATTAAACCAATTAAATTTAGAGTATAAATTAAAATGCCAGTAATGAATAATGCTTAAATAAAAGTATTCTCTTTAGAATTATAATTCCCAAAATATAGGCATAAAATAAGAAATCGACTTTAAAAATTAAAGTTTCTACAAAGAGTATTGAGCGTAAAGCATTCTTTGCTTGAAAACGTTATAAACCTACATACATATACCGGGCTTATCCTCCCTATGGAAGGGTAGCCGACAGCAGGCCACAATCACCACACTTAGTCACTAGGAGGCGAGAGAGGCAGCACTGGCCGCACCTGAACTGCCAGGATCAGCAGCAGCCCAGCACAACCACCTTCCACAGTCAGGCCCGACAGCCACAGCTGGTTTACCCCGACCGCTTCATTGAGTGCAGCCCCTCCCCCCGCACATGACAGGTCAACCCCATCACACGCGGGCAGCTTCCAGTAACGCGTCAAAAAAATAAAATTACCTCCTTATACAGTGCCCCCACTCACTTCTGTCCGCAGCCATCCCTCTCGCCACGTCCACAGTCAGACCCCTCTCATACAAAGCACGTCGCACCCCATCCACCCAACTCATTCGTGGTCTACCTCGCGCTCGAAGACCACTCACTTCCGACATATATATCTTTTTCACCAGCCGCTCAACATTCATTCTTTCAACATGCCCAAATCATCCAAGCACTCTTTCATCTACTCGCCTGCTCAACTTTTTGATAACACCCGTCTGCCCCCTAACCAACTCATTCCTGATCCTATCTCTTCTAGTTACTCCATACATGCTCCTCAAACACTTCATCTCAAACACATCCAACTTCTTCCTCTCAGCTGCTCTCAACCCCCAGGACTCTGCTCCATACAACAAAACTGGCACAATCAAACTTTCATACAGTCCCCTCTTAGCATTCATACTCAAACTCCTGCATTCAAAAACTTTCCTCATTCCACCCAGTGTCTTACAACCTTCACTCACTCGATGCTTCACTTCTACCTCCATACTATCCTTAACAGTCACATCCGACCCGAGGTACCTAAAATGCTCTACCTCCTCTAAAACTTCCCCATTCAACCTCACATCCAAAGTTCCAAACACTCCACCTCTTGAACATCTCATCACCTTACTTTTATTCACATTTACCCTCAATTTCCGCCTTTCGCACACTCTGCCAAACACTGCAACCAGTCTCCTCAGTTTTTCCTCTGAATCAGCCACAAGCGCTGTATCATCTGCAAAAAATAGCTGACACACTTCCCAATACATACCATTTCGTCCCACCAACTGCGCACCTTTTCCCAACACTCTGGCATTCAATTTTCTCACCACACCATCCATAAACAAATTAAACAACCACGGTGACATCACACATCCCTGTCTCACACCTGTCACAACTGGGAACCATTCACTCACCTCATTTCCTACTCTCACACATGCTCTGCTATCAATGTAGAAACTCTTGATCGCATTCAACAGTCTCCCACCCACTCCATACAAACTTACCACTTGCCATAGAGCCTCGCGATCCACTCTGTCATACGCCTTCTCTAGATCCATAAACCTACTTGAACAATACAAATTGAGCGCTTTAAAACACACAAATTTCCAATCAATCAAATTAAAAACATCAATAAATGGAGTGTGTATACGGAGTCAATCTTAAAATTTACTGAACTTAAGAATACGACGTCGATTAAATTACTCTCCCTATTGCTCTTCAGATCACCCGGCCAGGGCAAGCCGGCTCCAGACCAGCGAGACAGAAAAAATTTTCCTTTTAAAGCTCATTTAAGATTTGTTAAATTAGGTCTAGGTGGCGGCGGGATCAGAGATAAATCGGCAAAAATCACAGCACATTATCACTAATGATTTAAATAATTTTTCGCATATAAAGTGATGAAAATGGGACATTCAGCATGACAGCTACTAACGGGTGTTTTGGGCATTAAATGCAAACAGGGAGCTATATCTACAATGAACTAATGCGCAATAAAAAATGAGTCATCTGGTTAGCGGATGCTGTAAGCGTCAAAAATGATTCTCACTGAAAAAAACCTCATTGAAAATTCGTCAGACAGCCAATAAAAGAAATATTACGAATCGCCCACACCCAGACCACGATATAACTATAAACTACCTTTGATGAATCATACATAATTTCATTGCTCTCATAATACGAATGGCGTTAAACAAACCGAAGGAACGGTGACCCAAGTTACATAGCGGGGTGCCTTAATCAGCAAGCAGTCTATAAGAAGCCTGCATGTAAGCTTCTGCGAGTAGAGCGACTCTGAGCGACTTCCCCATTTTTAAAAATAAATTCCACATATTGTATTTATTAACACTATTCTAAATCAACGTGAACCATGAATTGATATTTCTACGAATGCTGGGTTGCGATGAGAAACTCCAAACGTAAATGCCGAAATAAAAAAGTGCTAATTAAGTAAATGAGCACCACATTGATAATGACTACTGACGCAGCAGATGCCTGCCAGAAGTGATAAACTCATATATTAGGAAAGGAAGCTGACATTCACACAAGCGAGGGATTGGAAATAGAAGCAAAAATGGAAAAAGAAAACGAAGGAGAATGTACTTTATCACAGTCTTATATAGGGAGGAAGTAGGAAACTGACGAATAAAAAAGAGCGTTTTGTGATTACTTAGAAAAATCATGCGCGAGGACTCGGGAGGGGATTTACGTACCGTCTCGTTTTGTACGAGGTTTGGCTACGAGTTATCAATCTGCACTCGAAATAATATAAAGATAACTGTGAGGAAAAGGAGCTTACCCCTCGTTTGTTCTTGAAGATGCAAGAAGAGACACAGCGTCCAAGAAACGAAGACAGATCATTAAAGAGAAGAAAAATAATCACAGCTAAACATCACTTCGACATAAAGCAATTCGCGTTCGCTTCAATTGCAGAGTATGAGTCGAATTCATTCACTGTAGAAACATCTACATATCACATAATCTATTTACATTTCAATGCCTCACGCGACAACCAGTCACACAGTAATGTTCAGTAATAAAGCGTATGACAGTCTCCCGTTACACAAATTACTCGGAAACAAGTGACGTTCAGAAACAATAAAACCTTCCACTTCGAAGCACAAAATTCGTGTGAGATTGTGTCGTCTTTACTTTATTAAATTTTTACATTCAAACCAATCGAATTTATTTTAATTTCACTAAGGTTCGACTTCACATCCCATTCACTGTGTCAAATAAAATTATATCATAAGAATAATTTTATTATTGAAGAATATTTTGACATTTAACGCTTCAATTCTGTGTCTTTCACTCACTCAAATTCTTTTAAACTTACAATAAACCGATGGCTACATAACTTACTACAAAAAATCAAAGTCGATCAGTAAATGAAGTAGAATTTTTAGTAATTTGAAATGTCGATTATTGCTTTTTTGAAACATCCACCTCTCTTCTAAACCTAGCTCTCACTAGCTGGATTTTAAACAAGATAAATTTGCGAGGTATACACAATGAAGATTTAGCAGAGAATTAATCGCCATCTCTCATCAAAAACTGGCGTTCTTACCTAGGAAACAATTGTTTTTACAGCCTCTGCAGTTTATGTCATTCTTTGTTGATCCGCACGAGGATATCGTACCAAAGTTTCGATCTTCGAATTATTCTCACCTAAACCAATGAATGATCCAGAATCCCAACAAATTCACGCATACTGCTCATTGTTGCTGAAATCCCACTTGCTGTGTATGCTGTGAACATCATTCGAATTTATTCAATTAGGATCAGACGTACTAGAAAGATTTAACAGGTTTGAGATCTTGTGGAAGATACAATTAGTTTTAATATTTGCGCAAACTTTCAAAAAACTGTATTCTTCTACTCTTTTAAACTTTTCATGTAAAAATTGAATAGTTAGACTCAAAAAGAATTAGAAACCAAGTTAACTATCTTGAGTTAGAATACGTCTACTATTATTAAATGAAAATTTCCCAAAGAGTAAAGTAAGAAGTACCCAATACCTGTGTGCAGAATCTCGAACTCATAAATAGCTACGTAATGAGAGACAGGTAGGTAAATGGATAAAATGATGTGTCTTCAATTTACTTTTGCAACGCATCACTTTAGTTCCTGAAGTTATTGTTTCTTTCATTGCTTAAGTCGCTTCGTTTTCATCATTAAGGATCAATCAGGAGACCAAAACCACACACATGCGAGATTAATTAAATATTCCTGCAGCGTAAAATTTTATACATCAATAACCTGCTACTCAATCCCAAACATCAATCAACGACCTATCAACAATCGAAAGAAAATAGAAAGATTGCCAAAAAAATGATAAGATGGCAGCGCAAGTACTGTATGCGCTGTCAAATATTAGCGTATATCTGTGGCTTAATCGTTGCCGAAAGGAAGCCATTTCACACCAGATCGTCACGGACTTTTAGAATGCTCGCTGCTCGATAACAAAAGCCAAAGACTCAACAAAACACAACTACAAAAGCCGCGAATGTTAAGTGCTTAGTTGTGCACAAAAGATGGAAGTCACTACACTCACAGAAATTCATATTTTCGAGACATAAATGACAGCGACATCAGAAGCTATAAGCAGTGATACAGACCATCAGTAAACTAACTGTCGTTCAACAGTGAACCTTCTGACAAGGCATCAGAAATCCGTGGCTGGCGTCACCACCGCACCATGCATTCTGCCGCCTATTTCTTAGTGACACAACTTTAATGCTATAAAAGCTGGTTAGCTCATATAGTGAACGAAATCACATGTTACTTTTCAACCATTTAGTGCATCTTTAACCTCACATTTCGGCTCACATACATATATAAATCCTGTTCTGAACCCTTCATGACTTCTCTGTCAGTAAATAGCAATTTTGCGTACTCCAATTGAGGTGCTTTTACTACATGCTTGTAGAATTAAAAATATATATTTTCGTACATTAGTACATGGATAGTTAGGCTAGTTGGTGTCCGCTGATAAACCACTGATAAAGTACAGCTAAAATCATAAATGCAATGAAGGACCATAAGACGGCGTTGAATCAAAACAGAATAAGTGAACGGTTTTAGTTACTCAGTTTTATTTGATAAGTAGCGGTAATTTAATTCATATAAATTTGCAGAAAATATAAATTGCATAACAATTTCAAAAGCTTTCCGATATTGTAAAAAAATATCCCAGCGTTCAAGGAAAAAGAAGAATGAACAAACAAAGCGTCTTGACTGACCGGATTCATCTTCCGTGCATGTGGTGGCCGTGGCAATGGCCTCCACGACCTGCTCCTGCGGCATGTTGGCCACCAGGTCCAAGTCCCCCACAGTAGCCACGGTCGCTGTCATCACCTGCACACCAAACGACGATCCCAGCTGTAATTCCAATTGTTTAAAAATGAGCGCAGGACTCGTTTCGGCCCTCCACATCCTTGGCACGCCATCAGTAAGTATCAGAGCAGGGTCACAAGTACGTCAGTGCAAACTTGGTGAGACCTCAACAGTGGAAATAATGGTGAGTTACATTGTAAGAATTATTAGTCCTATCAAAATAGCAGTGACCAACAGTAAACGGTCAAGGGAAAAATTAGGAAGACATTCAAATTCGAGAGTTGCAAGTCGCCAGCGAATGTTATCGAGGAAAATTGCAGCAGGCAGCATGAATTGTGTGGGTGGACCTATTATTTTTTTGATGAATTTATTCAACAAACAATTGAATACACTAGATTCACTATGAGAAATTCCGAAAGCAATCAGCACCTCTGAGGCAAAAAATTGTTGCTAAACTTTTTGCCAAATTGTCTGTGAAATAGTCTCTAAGTAACGCAAATAAGCACAAATGGCCCCAAGTGTTTCAGCGTAGAGAAATACAAGCTAAAAAATAGTGCTGTTGATAGTAAAGTTTACGCTACACGTCCCTAAAATCTAATTCTTCGTCAATTTCTGTGATAGGTGTGACCTCGTCATCCAGGGTAGGGTGTTGAAATAAAGACTTCATTTATTCAAAATGAGCAATAAACAGTAAATGGATTAAGATGCTCACGGTTGCTAATAAGCATAGACGAAAACTACAAGCATTTCCTGAAAAGGTCAAATTCCTAAAATTCCAAATTGAAGAGTTGTCTCATTGAAATTAACGACTTGGCACTAGTAGCTGAATGAAAATGTGAAAGACTTCTCATAAAACTAATCTCTGATTTAAGATTTGGTAACTCCTAAACTAGGCAAAATGTCACTGTCTGTTTATTGGTCTGGTCAGCATTTCTGCTCACAGCTGAAAGTCTAGAACATAAAAATAAAATTTTTGCACAGTAGTTGCGCAACAACACTACGAAATAAAATGTCAAGATCTTCAGCCACATTTATCTCCAGTGCTATAATTAACACCAAAACTCCAGACGCAAAGTGACTGAAAAGCCTCTTTTCAGTTAGATTTTATATTCTTCCCATTCAACGAATAGATTTCTGATTTTCTGATATTGTGAAATATACTTTTCATGAAGAGTGTTAATAAGTTCATATAAAGTAGCAATAGGGTCATACTTACGGTATCACGAAGCTAGGACGCTGTGACGATGTTTACAGTGAAATTGAGTGAATAAGAAACAAACCAGCGGGAGGGCGGAGCCAGACGAGTCCACTTTAGTGGTGGCAGGGGAGGACGCTGTGGCAGCAGTCGTGGGCGTCGGTGATGCAGTTTTGGCAGACGTGGCCGACGTCTTGGATGTCTCAGCTGCAGTCGACTGTGTGTCAGACTTGCTCTTGTCTGCCCCTGCATCCATGCTCTTAAAAATATCAGCTACCTGAAAAAAACAACTAACTCTAAATCAATTTTTAAAACAACACATTTCTCGCTCGCAGAAAAAAATATTTTCTATCAAGGTATGAGCATACTAGACAATGGAACGCCAGCTAAGTTTCTCAAGCACGTTAAAGAAGTAGTGAAAAAATCCTTTCCATAGTTATGCTGTGAATTTATGAAGGAACAAACTTAAGAACAAGAAGTAAACATCACGTGACGTGATGAATATGTGTCAGTGATAGCATAAAATTAACACTGACAATTGTTTAAGCCAACGCACCAGAGTAAAAATGTGATAAATTTATTCGTACGATTAATGAACCTCACCAAGAGAACACAGGAATTATTCGTGTGATAAATCCTTAGATAATTGAGAATCCCGTTCGGCGGAAGTAAGTGGAAGGAGATGAAGAGAGCGTAAAGTACTTAGCATGAATCCATGATCAGCGAGTGAAAAAGAGCCTAAAGTGCAGGGTACAGATCCACCTCCTGAGACGCACGACTCACCCTGGAGTTGACGACTGGTAGTTTAGGACAGAGGTAGGTGACGATCTCCGTGCAGAGCTGGAAGAATGTGTTGATGAGGAAGCACATGGTGCACTCAGCCTTGCACTCGTGGCTGATGATGTAAGGTGTGCGCAGCATTTTGTTGAGCAGCTGCCACATGGTTGTGCTGATGCCACTCGTGATCGGCTGGTGCTTCGTCACGTTCTGCACTTCCATCTGCACGCACACACCAGTAATTACCATACGCTACGTCAATGTTGGGTAGCCTCAAGCAACGTGGATTTCTGCTAATATGAACTTTGTAAAATAAAATTTGCTGTCATGCGCCAATGGTGATTTAATTTATTTTCTCCTCACTAATTGAACATGGTATTAGATGTCTTAAGTGATTAGGAAAAGAATTTAATGTTGTGTGGTACGAGTATGCAGATGACAGCTGTCATTAAATGAGCATCTGTGGCAATATGAAAAGAGTCATACACAAAGAACTGATTGAACAATAACAGTTAATGTCAATTTTATTTTTAAAATTCAATCAAAAATTCCAATCAGCAGTTTATTTAACTTAGATGTGTATCAAGTGAAGGTAATACCATGTACTAATGTACAGAGCCTTAAATATTGACGGGATTTGAAAATATACTTGTACTTATGCACTGGTATACTCGTGGCACAGCTATATACGGTAAGCACACCCAGCTTGATTTCGGTATGTGATGAATTAAAAGTCTCTTCCTATCATACATTAATTTGAATATTCCCTATATGTAAACCCTTAGAGCGTGACAGAGAGATGGACAAACCAACCAAGCAACAGTGTATTATTATATAGGAGAAGCGGACCACGTGTAAAGTTAGTTAAATATTCATTTTGTTTTCCGTAGAGTAAACGGTAAAATGTCAGCATTAACGAACGCAAATAACGCGAGACAACACAGTGTATCGAAAGAAATCTGAAACTTAATCCAATTGAAGGAACTCATTCCGCAATTTCTTCTTAGATTAATCCAGATGATAAAATCTATAAGAATATGTTGATAAAGAAAACGTTGTTTACTACTATCGTACACGAATCGTAAATGATGAAATTACATGATCTTCAATGGAACACGAAAAACTTTAAATTGTGTCCTTATTGTACATATATAACGGCATTCACTACCTCCAAAACTTTCTCCGTATAAATTTTTAAATGCAAAAACCAAGCAAATTGTACATATAAAACGGCATTCACTACCTCCAAAACTTTCTTCGTATAAATTTTTAAATGCAAATCCAATCAAATATCTAACCCGATAATACCAGTGATTAAAATATTTTTTTATACTAGCGAACATGTCCTGTTAAAAAAGACGGGATTTTGGAAGTATAAGATATAGCATGAAAATCATTTACCTACGTAGTTTTTGCATTGAAAACTGTAACAGTCTAATGATTTCTTCAACAGTGAAAGGTTGGTAGTATCTATGACTCAGGAACACAAGCTCTCAAATTGTTTCTACATCAGGTATGTACACCAGTCAAACTTATCTACTTCGAAATACTGTGACATCAAAAGTGATACTTATACCCTTGAGGTATACAAAGACATTCATCAAGTAGTTCCTGCAATGCTGGTCAAAAGTTTCGAGTTAGAGAAGAGAAAATTAAAGATTGTATAGACATACGAGTGTACGCTCTCCATCAAACATGACGCCATTCGATGGTGATCGATAAAGCCCGTGAATCCTTGAATTTGATCGATAGCATGAAATAGCTTTATTCTCTATTTACTTTAAGAACTCCAAGTGTGAGATTTGAGCATTTATGATACAATGCTTATTACATCTTATAATCCCAATCTCTCATAAATGAACACGAATCGTATTCATCTATTCTATTAGAACCCGTGATTTAAATATAATTTTTATACATACGAGGCAGTGAATTTCCGTATCACAGATACTCTCAAGTTCTTCCATCTTCGTGAGATTACAGACAATGTTTCGGAGGTTACCGACAAGAAAATAAAATATGTCATTTTATATGCAATGAAGAATGCTTTATTTATAATCGATTTAAAATGCATGCATATAAAATAAAATACATTTATATAGTTACTATAAAAATACAACATACATGTGAATATAATATATTTTATACCACATCCATTTAACAATTTGAAACATTACATTTTATGGTAATCAGCACATCACGATTACCTTCAAAGATGAGGACCCTGATTCTGCACTTAGAGGCCTAAAATTAAATTGCTCACAATTTTTTTTACATTGACTTGACGTGAGCTAAACTGAACATTGACGCGTTCCTAATCTAACATAAATTGATGCACTGAAACTCCTGACAACGGATTTCTGGAGTGGCGTATTGTACCGTTATGCCTGACGTCACATGACAGAAATGCAATGGGAATTTCCCTAGGAATAAAATTTTGTTCCTGTCTTGAAATTTATTCAAACCGATTTGTGGTTTTTAATTTATTTTTATAAAAAACACATTCTGAAAGTTGAGGCAGATCAGTCGGACACTTTTCCTACAATATAAGTTGACACAGAAAAAGGCACTAAAACAAAGCTGCAAAAGATACTCGGTCCTCTATACGCAGCATGCAGTTCGCGGATGAAAAAGATCTCAACTATGAAATACCGGAAAACATATTTATGGGATATTACTCGATAGCTATTATTCCTAATGTATGTACAAATACATAACGTCTAAAATATATTAATGCAATGTACATCATGTATGCAGAATTAATAGAAAATGGTATACCTACATTAGAAAATTTTAACTTCAACAATGTTTCGATTTCAGTGAGCAGAGAGCTTAAAAAGAAGCAACTCAGGAGGCGCCTCTCCCCCCCCCCCCCCCCTGCACGAGAACATGATGCAAAGAGTGCTCACTTGCTTGTAGGCGATGTCAAGCATGAGGACATAACACGTGAGCACGAGCTCAGGGTCAGACTGCCCGCCGGTGTCAGCTCCGTCCTTTGCTAGGCCGTCTTTCTCTTCATCTGAGAAGCCCGGGCTGCTTTCGTTGCCACTCCCAGACACGGGTTCTGATGTTTCATGGATTCAATTAAGGAAAATCAAGAAAAAATTAAAGCGGAAGCAGCACGTTGAAAATTACAGTTTTCAGAGGGCAACAATCACGTAGTCGTGAAAACATTAAGAAATATTTTACCAAGTTACGCTCATAGCTCAACCACATCACCGGAGAAATTAATTTAGATGAACTTCCAACCACCATTGACGGAGTTACTCATTCCTTGTAGTCGAGTTAATAGCCTAGTCGAGTAGATCTTACGATGAGTTTCAGCAATATCAGTCGCAACATATTGCGACTGATAAATCGCGGCCCAAATTCTTCCCAGACATTACTCTACCATTTTCTTACACTACTAGAGTACATGACCCGTCAACAATGACTGGATTCGATACTTTACTTGAATAAATTTTACAGATGCGGATGACAAACGAATATATCACTTCTAATCGTACCCGCCATTAAAATATTCTTGTACTGGTGCACTGGTGAAACTCGTATTACAGACACGGTCATTTAAGCATCCTAATGAGTGTGAAAGAGAGACGGTCTGACCTACCAATCAAGACGGACCAACCATTTAATGCGTTCGGTGAGATTCCCATTCTAATAACATAGGAGACATTACGCACAAAAAATATACAATTTTATTTATTTTAATGAATTTAAGGAGACACCTAGCTTTTTATTATATTGCAAGTAATATGGTATTGATCTTCCACAGTACTTGAACTGCATACCCACTATAATTGTTTGCTCACTTTTTATTTAAATATATATACAGGGTGTTTTTATATATCTCACGTCTGCAACATTCAAAATTGTATAAAAAAACATAACATCCGCTCATTGTTGTTAACAAACCAAAATATATTGCCTGCAATAAAAATTGAGTCTATTGTTCAAGAAAATGCAACTCATCGCGATGAAAAAGATATAGCTAATTTCTTCAAAAACTTTTGGACTAATAATCTTTCTTACCTAATAATTCCCTTGGTGTGTTTATTTATATATTTGTTTGGTATCCGCTTCTCCCGTCTCTCTGTCACGCTTCAACCCTCTACCGCCGTATGCCACTCACGCGGGACATAATAAGTAATATTGACAAATTTGGAATTTTCGGTCAGAGAGACGCCGTGCTGGTTGTTCCTGTCAGAGGACATGTTGCTGCCTCAATGTAAACAACATCCAAAGTTCGAACTATGTAGACCGCCTCTGGCGCGTAGTCGCAGCCAAACTGTTGCAGAGGGTTCATCTGGGAGTTACGCTCTTGTTGAACATCTTTACCTCATAATGGATTAACTTTTTGACTGCGGCTACCAAATATTAAGTTCAACACCCAACTCAAATTTAAAAACAATTGTAGTACGCTATATTTAAAATACCAACATGAACTGGATCTTATCTTCATTTAGCTTTGATCAAGTATTTATGAAAATTGAGTTTGCGACTACTGGTCGGTCAACGGCATTATGAAAATTACCTCCGTGCATCACCAGTGTCGCACGTCGCAGTCTAAGTGTTAACGGACGAAAATCGTGCCAAGTTACAGTTCTGACAATTTTTACTAGTTATTGACAGATACACAAAACATGTTGGTGGTTTTTATTTCTTTATATATCTTTTAGTTTATTTGACCTAGGGCTTGTTGTGTTTGTCACTCATGGGGAAAAATCGGTAAGCAAATGCTTACTATCAAATTTTCTTATACATTTTATTGGGTTGATTAAAATTCGCAGTGGAATTATACGTGTTTAAATATAATATGTATTTATGCTTTATTGATTTAGATCAGAATTTCAATTTTATTTATAAATTCCTAAATTAGAGCAGTTTGTGATTTTTTCAGATATGATTCAATTTTGTTTTTTATGAAAAGATAACAAAACTTTCTCGCATTGCAATGAAAATACAAGAATCGGTTATGAATAGCAATATTTAAAGCAGTTTAGAAGTGAATTTGATGAAATAAACGATCCAGATTTTGTCCTTGAAGTAGATAAAACAGGTATTACATGTTTTTGTGTTGTGTGTTTATTGATATTCCAATAGTTACAGTTTGCTGAATATGCAAAAGAACAAGTTGTATTGGATTATTTAGACTAAAACAATGCCACGATTTATCACTTATTTTATTTTTAGGCTTAAAATCCATGATCCGTGAAAAAGATCAGATGCAGATTGCTTCTGGTATGAACAGTTAAGAAAACCTAGAGTCTTGAGCCTTGAGTTTTGAGTCTTGTGTCCCGTGTCCTGTGTGCTGTAGCATCCGATAAACACAAACTTGAACGTCACCATATTACTTTTACTCGGGGCAAATTTAAAGCCACTAAGAAAAAAAGGAATTTGTCCATCAAAAGTGCATAAATTAACACCTCACCCAGCTCAGGCTGCTCCTCTGCCTGGCTGCCGTCGTCTTTGTCGGAAGCTGCTGACGTCTTTCTCTGTGCTTTTGCCTTTTCAGGATCGAGGAAGCTCCAGACCCCATTCTCAAACATAGACATGAGCATGTAAATCGGCACGCTAATGTTCGTCAGCGACAGCATCTGTGGGGCCAACAACGAAAAAATTTCAAATCGGAGGCCTTTAGAACCTCATAAAATCGAGAAGTAAAAAGTCTTGTTCTCAAACGCAATTGTTCAAAAGGGAAAACATTTTACTTTCAGTAACCTTGAATACTATATAGTTTCATACTGGCATGGGTGAGCCACAACATCACTTATCATACATATAGTATCAATTGCATTTCATGAGTTACGATAGAATTAAAATAATATCATGGATGCCAAGCGTCTGTGGAAAAAGTAGAAAAGCTCCTTTGAATTTCACGATTATTTCAACTCATTCACTGTTGTATAAGTGTTAGCCAAGGATACATGCATGACATCGATGTTCGATTAAAAACTTATGAACTCTGACTTGCGACTATACAAAACGGTAACAGGATACCACACTTAATTTGTGCAACAACCCCGTTAACGACTTAATCATTTCGCTGAAACTGAGGAGTACTTTTTTACACATCCGACAATCAACAAAAAATAGAAATTATGATATAAGACAAACTGCTGGTGTCAAAGGGCAGTAATCGCGAGGACAAACTGAAAAAATAGAGAAAAAAGCAAAGGTAAAATTAAGGTCAAATTTAACCTAACCTGTAACCACTCCAAGTTTTGCTCCTGAACCTTCGCAGACGTGTTCTCGAAACGCACGGCCAAAAACCTGAACATTTGCTCGCTGTCGAAGCCGAGCGGAGACATGTCGTTGTCCAGTAGCTTGCTGAGAGGGAACAAGGACCATAACTAAATAAAGTATAAATAATATATTTAGATCAAGATCAAGGACTTGGAAATAGGTCCTGTTTGTAAATTATGCTCTCAGATTTGTTCATCCCAGTAGCGACATGCTGTCATAAATGACCGCTTAACAAAACTACAATTTCTTTCTTGTCGTCAAACACAGTTTCGCCCTTTTGTAGTAGTGGAGCACTCTTCATGTGGTGCACATGAGGTGCAGTAGAAGTGCATCAAACTGCAATTCAATATTGCGCAGCTCACTCTCCTTTTCTCCTGCAATCAGGCTCTGGACGAAAATGAGGGGCCAAAGTATCAATGCTACGGGTCAAAATGTTCCATAATTGCAAATACTACAGTAGTCGAATTTTATTAAATTCATTGAGGCGATGTATTTCTTGATATTTCAATTCTTCGAATCAATTTCGAACTGAGTAACTGACTTTAATTAAAATTTGTTCCAAAATTATCTTTCTCAAAACTCTTGAAAACTCACATTTATTCATCAAAATTTCCACACAAAACCGTCAATACAATTGCTTTTCTGTAAAGAATAATTATGATAATACACAAGATAAAATGAACAGCAGTAACTATTTCGGCCAATAATTTAGGCAAGATCAATTAATGGAAACGTACGAGTATTTTGCTTAAATGCATCTAAAAAAAAATAATTTTTATTTTAGTGTTCAAGGCAGCTTTTCAGAGCCTCTTAACCATTTTGAATACAAACGAATACCGATACAAGTTGTAACAATATTTTGAAGCTATATGAATAAGCCTTCATTCGTTGGACTAAATATTCTACATTAAAATTATCTAGAATCCGTAACGATTTGCAGGACGTGAATTGATTCATAGTTCATAACAAGATTCTTATAGCAGGCGTTTCAGACGAAGCCTGCCAATTTGATAAGAGAATCAAATGATACTTGAAGGAGCATGTGGACGAAGGCTAGGCCTCTCTAGGCAGTCAGATGTCAGAAATAATCCCATCATTTGGAAGCTCAATATGGTGTGACTCTCCTTACCCGGCTGCTAGTTAGACCATAACTTATTTAATTTTCAAGGCCAGATACAACATCCGTATTTAGGTAAATGTTTGTTCATTTCTGAGAACTTTACAAACAGCACAGTGAATAAGGAGGCAGGAAATTCTTCCCACAAAATGCATTGAGAACCGAATTCTTCCAAAAGAAGGTGAAGGAAAAGTGTACGTAAGAGCGGAGAGAGTTGCTGTACTGACTCGAGCTACCATGTACAGCAGCGTGACCTGATCTACACCTTTTTAGCTTCAAATTAAAATATGTGAAGTTCAATTTAAAATTTGTAAAGTTCAATTTAAAATATGGAAAATTCAATTTAAAATTTCTACAGTTCAATTTAAAATATGTAAAGTTCCAATTAAAATATGTAAAGTTCAAATTAAAATTTGTGAAGTTCAATTTAAAAATTATAAAATTCAAATTTAAAATAGATAAATTTCAAATTAAAATTTGTAAAATTCAAATCAAAACACCTCCAATAATTAGAAATTGTTAAGCTCTCTAACCTCTAAAGTTCTCTAATTTGAAGTATTAATCGCTGTATTTAGCCTTATTATGGTCCCCATAACTTTCACTGTTATAAATTACCTATACTATTGTAGCATGGATACTATACATTTCCTTATAAAACACTGATATTTCACCTTTCATTCACTTTGTTATTGACCCCTTCAAGATGAACAACTTTGCGGACAACTCGGATTTCTCAGAAGACAGCGAAATGGAAACCCAAGAGACTCCAAAGAAACGAGGAGTTAAACCAGGCACTAAAAGGAAGAAATATGTCAAATGGATTTCTAACGAAAAAGACAGAGTAATTAAAGCAGCACAGAACTTGGACGACTGGAGATCAGTAGCAGTTGCAAATGAAGTGCCTATCGCTACAGCCTACGGGTGGATTAAAAGATCGGAGATAAATATTTTGCCCAAAAAGAGGGGTGGTGCCAGATATTCAAAATTAAATATCGTGTAAGATCACCAAGTCAAATCCTGCCTCCTACATGTCTGGTCCTAATAATGCAATTTGCCATGAGTAATATCGCCGATTTTCAGTCTGCTCCCAAATCGTTATCGAATATACTGTTAAATATTGTCCATATGACCTATATTGTAAAATTAAACATCAATATCGAGTTCATTATCCTGTTGATCAGTCTAATGCGAAACTAGGCTAAGTGAATTAGGTTAAACATTATTGTACGCCCTAGAATAATGTAATGGTAGGACGCCCTAGAAGTCGCTGAACTTATTCGAGCCCACAGGTAGCTATACTCAACTCTGACCATTGTATTAGACTTAAGAAACATTCTACCTCTGTATCTCCTGTGGTAAATAAATTGTTTAAATTGTAAATTGTTTAAATTGTTTAAATTGTTTAAATCAAAATTTAAGAGAAGAAATGATTCTTTATGTTGAAAATGATCCACTCATATCTTTGAAGGAAATACAGCAGAAGATACAAGTAAATGAAGGAACTACTTTATCCATACCAACGATCCACAAGTGTTTAGATTGCCAAATATATACTATCAAGAAAGTTCTCCCTCAACCAGTTGCGATGAATTCTGATGAGAATAAACGGAAGCGTGCGGCTTATGTATCTTCGATAATGACAAAAATCGGCATGGGCAAAACTGTTGTCTATCTCGATGAAACTATGTAATTGCAATTTATTTTTGCGTAGAAACTTTGGAAGGTCCAAAAAAGGCGTACGCTGCTCAGTCAAGTTGCCCACGTCCAAAGGAAAAAACATCCACGTAATTGGTGGCATCACACAAACAGGACTACAATACTGGGAGAGGAAGAGAGGGTCTTTTCGAAAAGAAGACTGCTGTGATTTTCTAAGACGCTTACTTCGTAGTGTACAGGAGCCAATGACGGAGGTAGTGGTAGTTATTGATAATGCTCCGGTGCATGTTAGCCTTGAAACCGTAACACAGGAGGAAGAGTTTGAAGGCGTTGAGATATTACGATTGGCTCCATATAGCGCGCCGTTGAATCCTATAGAAGAGTGTTGGAGCGCATTCAAGTCCCAAGCTAAGATGCTTCACAAAAATGGCCTGCAAGCTCTGTTAAGAGATCCTGTACCAGAAGGGACTTCCCAAACTGAGCATCGGTTACAATATTTGGAAAGAATAATTGATGCTTCCATGGTTAAGATAACACCTGTCTTGTGTTTAAAGGTGTGCAACCATGTTCAAAAACATTTTAATAACTGCATAGCTTTGAAAGATCTCAAAATGGGAGATCAAGTTAGCCAATAAAAGATAG
Source organism: Morinoia aosen (assembly GCA_030386875.1). NCBI lineage: Eukaryota > Metazoa > Arthropoda > Malacostraca > Amphipoda > Talitridae > Morinoia > Morinoia aosen. Next base: position 70,759,658 of record CM059569.1, read on the forward strand.
GAATCAAACTCTCCTTTTTTATTTATTTTCTGGTGAATATTTTCCGCATTGCCATGTGTACTATATTTCATTTTTTATTGTTAATTTTCCATTATGCTCTGTTTAATATTAATTTTTAGCTTAAGAAGTTAAACATGTGTATTGTTTTGTACATAAAAAAAACAGACTATTTCATGTTTAATGCGGTTTATTTTTATTAAAGAAGAATTTATTTTACAGGTAGCCCAACACTCTTATTCAATAAATATTTCATTGCCAGTGTTTGTATATTTTCGCCTAAAAATGCACACAGATGCATAGTTCACTTAGGAATTAAATATTATGAAGTCAACCCAAGTTTAGAGCTCGCTTAGGTGCGGGGTTTGAGCGTAATTCACGTTGCCGGATAATAATTTGAACAAATTTTGCTTTAATGTTATGATAAAATAACTTCAATTGGCACTTAATAATATTAGTAACAAATGTTCTTCTTATTTGGCAGCGTGAATGACACTTCATGTCTCATCACTAAATTGACCCAAAGTTTGGCCATACTATGTATAAAATGAATAAAAATTTGACAGCGTATAATCAGGCCAAATTTTCGTAGAATATATTTTATGTATATATCAAATACTAACTCTAAAATTCTGGGCAGCAATAACAAAGCCATTGCCTATAATATTTTGCATATTTTAAATATAATTTAGTAATTTTAATCATTTGCTGCATACCTATGTAGTGTGCAGAATATGGCACACACCGGTGAAATTTGAAATTTTTTCTAAAAAAGGTATCATAGAAAAAAATTCCTATCGGCGTCGAGACTATGAGTCGGTTGACGGAGCGAGCTATGTATATATCTTCCATAATCCAAGAAGAATCCCAATTCATGAGGAAGTGGGTTAAATTGCAATTTACAAATTTCAATTGGAAGCTAAGTTAAAAGGTGAAGTTAAAAAATGTAAATTTTAAAAATTTTTGAAGTATTTTTATTTGAATTTTACAAATTTTAATTTGAAATTTATCTATTTTAATTTTGAATTTTATAATTTTTAAATTGAACTTCACAAATTTTAATTTGAACTTTACATATTTTAATTGGAACTTTACATATTTTAAATTGAACTTTAGAAATTTTAAATTGAATTTTACATATTTTAAATTGAACTTTACAAATTTTAAATTGAACTTCACATATTTTAATTTGAAGCTAAAAAGGTGTAGTTACTCTCGGGCGGAAAAGCATCAGCCAGAATCTGATATTTTATGAACCAGGAAATGAGGTTGACAAGTTACGAGCCTCAATTACATACAATTTAGGCCTCATTAATTAGCAACTGGAGTGAGTGTCAACAAGTGGCATGGACAAATATTTTCCTCATCCCACAGTACCAGCGGACCTTACAGTCATCGTGGAAGAATAGACACGAATGAGCCCAAGAAACGATCGTAAAGCTTTGGCTAGAAAAGAGTCCAACAAAATTTTAATTTAGCACGCAAATTTGTCAGAGCATATTTTCAATATCTTAAACTACATCCTGAGAAGTATTTTTTATTCTATACTCATATAAGCAGTAACCTTCAATCACAGCTTTGAGAGCCGATTGAAGATAGTAGCAAAAGCTTGAAAAGCAATTAGTGACTAGTTTTTATCCAGGGTGTTAATTGAACGACAGTCAGCGCAAGTACACAATAATAACCCAACAATTAAAAACAAACAGTTATAACCTGAGAGGTATTTTCATGGCCTGCAGATGATCCTCGGTCACTTCTCTGTGTATGGCCTCGAGCCAGTGAGGCATTACGGTCTCCCACACCGAGATGGTCACCACCTCGTAAGGCACCAGGCAGAACAGTCGCCGGAAGCCTTCCACCACGTGCTCCGATCGTGGAGACAGTGTTTCCCTGCAAAGAATAACGTCTTCTTCGCATGAATGGATATCGCTACGAATTACGGTGTATAGTCCAATAAAAGATCCAAGCAGCCACGGTTAGAAATTTATCTGCACACGTGCGATTTCGTATGCCGATTCACTTTCAAGATTACTAGTAACGGTTTTAACGCATCGTATTCAAATATTTTTTGGTAAAATACAAATACATGTACATTGTATATGTAATAGTTTTTGCCGAATGAACAGATTGTCCTCATTTTCAGAGGATTACTACCCTTCGCTGGCAATAATCACATATTCATTCATTTATATCTGAGGTTCCCGACGTTAAACAGCGAATCATTCATCATTTCAATTCTCTAATTAATAATTCAAAAAAATAATTTTGTTTTACAAGCTACTTTACTTTTACGTTAACAAAATACAATAAAAAATAATAATATATATTTAAAACTTTATTTAATATATGTTCTTCATTGTTACTTGCAATATTTGTAAATCCATTTGCAAGATACTCATCTCTGTACTTTCTTTTCTGGTCGTCATTTCTGTAGTAAGGGTGCAAAACAAGGGAAAATGTAAACTGCTTTAGTTAATTAATGTGTGTCTCACTGGTATCACGTATGCAAGTCGTCAGTTGTAAATATCTTTATAATATTCTGCTTCTTCTTTCCTTAGTTTGTTAATTAGTTACTTAGTCCGTCTGTTACGCTTTCGTCCGAGTTTGCGGTATCATGGATACCGAATTTCTAAGTGCTACCTACATTAAAAGATCGCCTTTACATGCATTCATATGCTTGACATTTTATCAGGCTAAGAAAGGTCAGGATAGGATCGGTTAGGATAGGTCAAGTTAAGTTAGGTTAGGATAAGAAAGGTTAGGATAGGTTTGGTTAACAAAGGTTAGGTGATGTAATGGTAATGGTACTGTTGATGAAATTTTTCACGGGCTTACGTTTTTTTAAGTTTGACATATCAGCATTGCTTTGGTTAAGATAGGATAGGTTAATACGTATATGTTACGTTAGGATGGGCTGGGTAGAATATGTTATGCTAGAATTTGTTAGGTGATGTTGACCAAATGTTTTCACGAGTCCACCTAGCTTAACGATGACATTGGTTAAGGGGACGGTCTGGGTAAACTTCCGGATTATGGTAGGAATTCGGTCTATAAATTCATCTTATGGGGTATTTTCTTGCGCATCCAACGGTATGATACGCTCTCAAGTACGCACATTGGATCGTCTTCTAGACGGGGTAAAAGACGCGCACTAGCGGGACTTCGGAACGCGCCAATGGATGGGTGACCTCCCGCTTCCCTCCTCATTACGAGTCACTATTGAGTGTTTCTCTACGGGAATAGCAAGAGAGTTCATTCATGGCCTTGCTTGCAATGCTTTAGTACTCAAACGAAACATTCCAACTCTCAGAGTTGATTCTGATGATGTAACTGAGTGTTTGTTTTGAGTCCGGCTGCTCTGCGTCATCAGCTAATTAGCTGTTGTGTAAACATACAATCACCTCCCGCAGTTTTAAAGGTATGAGAATGGCAATATATCATTCGAAAGGGATTAAGAAGAGCTACCAGGAGAAAGAGTTGAAAAAATTAAAATTTCTATGTAATCAAAAAAAATCGTTTTTTAAAAATGACTGGTTTTCTGAAATTTGGATTCATTGTTGTTTGATATGAATCCTTTCCCACAGTTTTGAAGTTACAGGAATGGCTAACATAGCAATCGATGGAGATTGGAAAGATCTACAATAGCTGTAAAATTTATTGAAAACAAATGATTAGTTTAGAAATAAAACGGAATTTTTTTTTAGAAAAATGGCTTGCCTGAAAAGTTAACTTTTTGATCTTTGAAGAGACACCTACCCCACAGTTTTGAAGGTACAGGAATGGCAAATATATCAATCGATAGCGATTGAATTATCTTAGAGAGGCGGTGGTATAGTTTTTTTCAATTTTAAATCAAGTTGAAAATTAGAACCAGAAGAATTTGAAGAAACGGAAAAAGTGGTCGGTTTTTGGGAAAAAATTTCTCATAATTCAAAAAATCAAATTATCGAAAAACCATACCACCGGATCGAAAGACAAGACAATTAGCTACCTAGAAAACCTTTATTCAGTTTTGTAACTTTAAAATTGTGGGCAAGGTCCATTTTTCTGCAACACCCTTTTTTTCAGGTTTTTTATAAAAATCATATTTTTTTATGAATTTACGAGAAAAACACGAGTTCAAAAAGAAATGCCGCATCAATTGACACCTATTGTGTAAATCTTGAAAAATCCGTCGAGAAACGACGGACTTTTTTCCCCCCAGACGTCCCCTTAAGTTAGGCTAGGATAGGTTAGGTTAAGTTAGATTAGGTTAAGTTAGGTTAGGTTAAGTTAAGTTAGGTCCAGGTAGGTTAGGTTATGTTAGGATAGGTTTAGGTTAGGATAACACCTTCACTGCGTTTCCGTGAAATATAATTACTAGATAACATTTTACCTCGTAGGTTAAAGTTAATCTTAGAAAAGATCACAAACAGATTAAAATGTCATTCATTTATGCCGGTAGGTAAATGGGCAATTTACCTGTTGGTACACATGTGGCCCAATACGCGAGGAACGTGTTAAGTTAAGTTAGGTTAGGATAGGTTAGGATATGTTAGGATAGGTTGGGATATGTTAGTTTCACCCAGCGCTTAGATGTTCCGTGTTCTAGATGACTAATTTTAAGTAGTTTAAGAATTATAAAAGATGAGTGATGTGTGTGACATTGATTTCTGCGGAGCGAGCAAAACATCCTACTTATGCAATAGTTGTACTCTATTTATATTTTGCCAAAGAATTTAAATTATTTAAATCGGTGTTATAAAGACTAGGTATCCACAATACCAGCCGCCTCATCTTTCCGGTGATTCGCACTGGAAAGATTGGAGAGAATTCTCCAATTGAATCTCTGGTAATTTGCGCTTCTAAATGTGAAATCTTCGTGAAGATAATTAAAATAACGCTCCGATTCGAGTATCTTATTGAGAACCTTACCTTCGGCCGACTAGCGGTAATCTGAAAATTATTACCGCCGAAGCAAGGCTGGAGAGGTGGTACAATTAACAGTCAGAGGTTCTCAAAAATTAGCCGCAAGTGCTGATCCAACTACGGCCAGGACTGCTAAACGGTCCGCACTTCCCCTTATTCAGTGAGTTTGGGGACATATCAAAAACCCCATCCCTGACAGTTAAGATAGGTTAGGATAGGTTAGGATAGGTTAGGATAGGTTAGGATAGGTTAGGATAGGTTAGGATAGGTTAGGATAGGTTAGAATAGGTTATGATACGTTAGGATAGGTTAGGATAGGTTAGGATAGGTTAGGATTGGTTAGGATAGGTTAACATAGGTTAGGCAATGTTGTTGGAATTTTTTCACAGGTTCACGGTTCTTTTATGTTTGTCATATTATCAGGATAGGTTTGGTTAGCATAAGTTAGGACAAGATAGGTTAGAATATGTTAGGTTAGGCCGAATTTTTTCACGGGTTCACCTAGCTTATTGATGCCATTGTCCGTGGAATTTCCACGGGTCCAGCTAGTTTCCCTATAATTCCACTACCCTAAACTACCCCAGTGGGGTAAAATACCCACTGATTGGAAGCTTTGATTTAGATTTTGCATTGGTCACTACCCTAATAAAACCTAGAGCAACGTAAATGACGGCGTGAAATGCACCTGGAGAACGAGGCACCTACACTACCGAGAGTCACACACGCGTCTCACCAGTGGCCGCCGACCCGACAATACTCGGGAGGGTGAGGCAAGAGACAGTCAACAAAGACATCGAAGTGCGTCTTGCACACCTCTTGTAGCCATCCCTGCAGGTGTTCAGACTTCAGACGTTCGATTGTTACTCCATGTTGGTCTGCACAAAAATAGAAGAAAAGTGAGACGTCAACAAAGAAAATTGTTAAGATGAACTAATGTATAATAACATTACGATCCAGATAAGCAGTTCTTAAGTGTATTTCATTGTGATGTTTCAGATGTAATTACGAAAATGAAGGTAAATGTATCTTGTTTTGCATGGTTTTTGCTAGTTTTTCAACATTAAAGTCAGTTGATAGATGTAATCCATTAAATCTTATCTCCTATATTATTACTACCTTTGCTAGCAATCTTTATGTATTTGGTTGGGAAAAAAGTTCGGGATTTTTTGCCACCTTTCCAACCTCCTAAAGAGCATCTTTATATTCTTATTCTCCAAAACTGTATTACAGCGAGCAAGCTTACGTCAGTGTGTAGATAATACGAGTGAGCCCCCAAGTAGAGAAGTTCTAACATTTTTGCTTGCATTCGAGCCCTTGAAATGGTAGACAAAGCAGAGCACTACTGACATCTAATGCTTTTTATTTTAAAAAAGGAAGAAAAGCCACAGAAACAACCCGTACACATCGCATTTATTTGTGTAGGTAACTGTTGTTTTCTTTTCATTATGAAGTAAAAAAGCATAAGATATCGGTAGTGCACTACTTGGTCCACCATTTCATGGGCTCGAATGCAAGCAAAAATGTCAGAACTTCCCTACTTGGAGGCTTATTGCACGCTGACGTAAACATGCTCGTTGTACCGAATACAGGATTTAGAGAATAAGAACATAACACAATCTTTAGAAGGTCGGAAAGATGACATTCAAAAAACGAACGAACTTTTTGGCCAACCCAATACTTATACATTATTTATCACATGCCAATTTTGGACAATCTTCTCCTGTTCAATTCAAAAAAGATTTTCAGCCAATTGTTTACCAAGTTTTAAAATTGAGGGACTTTCCCTGGAAATAATTGTCAAAACAGCGGTAAAGGTAAAGTTAGATGGTGCGATATCAGGAGCTTAAGGTGAGCCACAAGCGTAAATGTAAACGCGTATAAGTACACTTTTACACGCAACATTCACAATCAAAGAGTTATTAAAAATATTTTATGGTTACACAAAGGTCGGTCTTTCAATCAAAAATTATCAGTAATTCAGTTATGTTTCGTGAATGCCAAAAAACTGAGGAAATTAATTCATCGAATGTAAGGACAGCAACTAAAAATATTTATTTTCTCAAAAGTGACCAAAGTTTTTTATCAAGTTGCTCGTACGGCATTTACTTCACGCCATGAAAACCGCTGCGATGAATTAATTTAATCTGAATGCTTCTTAGTGATAGAGCTTTGAAATATTATGAGTGCGAAAATTAAAGTTCAGGTGCAATAGCCAGCCATTGCAATCGAATAGCAAGAAGGGGATGAATTCGTTTACATCCCACCATACACTGTTCCTTTGATGGCTTCATCAGTCAAGAATAAAAGGGAAAACAAAGAAAAGAATTAATAAACCTTACCAGGCTACAGAGAACCGAATATCATTAGCGATGGAGAATAAAGCAATACTTATTTGTCAATGGTCATGTTGAAATACATTGCACTGCGGAAATCAGCAGAGCTTAGATGACCACTAGATTCTAAAACGGCATTATAACTTTAATTTCCAGATTAAATCCCCGTTGATCTCTTTTGCTCAACTGGCAGCTGTGCATCAATTACTGTCACAAAAATAACACGTTACATGCAGTTTTTAAAGAAGTAGGGTCAGTAATTTTTCGTTATATGGATGTATCATAGATATTTTTCATTACATTTCAACGTAAATGTGAACTTATGAATTGATGAGCTGAATGACCACGGTCTCCTTTAAGAGCAAAGGCAAGTTTTGATGAGGAGCAAGTGTCGCTAATGCTGCAGTTGGGGTAGATCGCCACTAAGATGGCCTCACCGTCAGGCATGTACTGGGTGACGGTAAACCAGTGACACAGCGCCCCCAAGATCCTGCCGAGCAGTGGCACGGGAGTGTCCAAGTTGGGGGTGCACAAGCCCACGACGAGCCAGACACCGTAGCGAGACAACACCCGCCCGTCCTCCACGCTGCTCGTGCTGCCCTGGTCCATCTCCTCAAGCAGAGGGTTGCGGTTCAGGCGCTCGCTCTCCTTCGTCTTCACTTTGTCCGCTATGGGCTGAGCCTCGCTCAGCAAGCTAAACACAAAGAAGTCAATCCCTTTAAACTTATCAAATAATTCCATCATAATAGCTGAGCCAACACTGTTTCAAGACGAGGAAAATGACTGCAGGGCTGGTCACTGCTGGGATAAGTCGATTTGTTAGCACTGCGAAGCCTAGTAGAGTTCCTCGCACACGAAATATTTCTGAGTCAGACGACATGAAATTATGCATCCACCCTCCTCTCCACGAAACAATTATTCATAAGCAACTACACGAATTAGTTGGAATTGGTAAACACGTTTTTTGGGCGAAAATCTCTGAGTTTTAATATGTTGTACAGTTCGGTTTGGTTCGATTCTACAATTGTTTTGTCACCGGGCCCTTGACTTCGCTCCGTCAGGTGGCCAAGCCTTCCAAGCCAATGGCCACGGCAACAAACCAGTAAAATTGTTTCTGTTTTTCGAGTGTCTTTTCCACAGCGTTGATTAAAAGTTCATAAGTTTATAAATTTATTTATGAATGTAACATTTATTAAGAGCACAGTATCATTGAAACACTTTAAAAGCTGGTTAAAATCATAATTGATTTTATTGCTCTGTAAAGTTTTATCAAAAGAGGTTAGCGGTCTAAACGGTGGCAGACAAGACACCTGCTATAATCGGACATACATACTCGTCAGCGTGACTGCAGGAACGCAGCTTACATAGGTACACAGTGCGATTGGTAAAGCCCATATGAGACGGTGGCAAAAAGTGTGAACATATGCGCGTAGCATCGCTAGCTCCTCCCATTTCCTCTCTTTCTGTCGCAACTCTGCTCTCTATGGCCGTGTTCGAACTTACACGAGTGTGAAAATCCGTGATCGCGCTCTGCACGATACGGCGAACATGCACGCCGACGCAGTGTTGCCAAATTAGCATATTTTATGCTAAATTTAGCGTATTTTTGAGCTGTTCAGCATCGATATTTGCTCATTTAGCATCTAGCATATTTTTTAGCTCGCGAAAACTAATTTTCAGCATAATTTTAGCATATTTTGAGCTCAACTTATATTCAAAACTGCAACGGAACGCGTTTGATCGGGTATGAAACGAGGTAACTACGAGCCGGCCGGGCGCGCCACATATTCTTCGTTCGTCTGATCCTGCCAATCAGTCTCGCGGTTGATTACGAATGATTCGTGTCTCCAGCTGGAGTGCGTTGCCGGTTGCGGAAAATTTATTTAACCATAAATTGGTGGTTGAGTTGATACCTAGCTTAACATAGTGATGAATACGAACACTAAAATGAGTAAAGATCTTAAAAAATATTCACAAAAGTTTAGGAAAGAGTGGCTAAAAATGAAGGAGTTCAGTGCTTGGTTGTGCGAAGTACCGGGCGACAGTTCGAAGGCACATTGCAAGTTTTGCAGGTGTGATATTGAAGCAAAGTTGAGTGTAATATCAAGGCACGCCGAAGCAAAAAAACACAAATCTGCTGTCCCACGTGAAGTGACCTCTTTTCAAAGCTTCTTCGCACCGAAATCCAACGAAACAGCAAAAGTTGAAGGTAGCCTTGCTCTGTTCGTCTGCTGCCATTCATCGCTCAATTCATGTGATCATTTAGTGGATCTATGTAAAACTGCAATCAAAGACAGTTCCGTGCTTTCAAAGGCTAAAATGCATCGCACTAAATGTACGGCAATCGTTAAAAACGTTCTTGGCGTTCACTTTGAAGAGGATTTGGTCACTGACAATGGAAGCAATAAATTTAGCCTGCTACTGGATGAAAGCAATGACGTGTCGGTGTGCAAACTACTTGGAATTTCCATAATTTACTTCAGAAGAATACACAGAAAAGTTATTCATACATTTCTAAGTTTAACTGTTTTAGAAAAATGTGATGCCACGAGTATCGTTTCTGCTGTAAAACAAGAACTGACAAGGCTGAAGCTAAGCATTAACAAGCTAGTTGGCGTTGGTACAGACAACGCTAGTGTAATGACTGGAGTCAACAATGGAGTATACCAACAGTTCAAAGCCGATGTTCCCGACTTAATCCTTATCAAATGCACTTGCCATTCTTTACAGTTGGCAGTTTCTCATGCTTCTGCTGAGGCTCTTCCAAGAAATCTTGAGTTTCTAATAGGGGAAACGTACAAATGGTTCGCCCATTCAGCGACAAGACAAATCGCCTACAAGCAGCTATATGAAACAATAAATGATAGCAGATCTCCTTTGAAAATTCTGAACAATTGCGCTACCAGATGGCTATCAATTGAGCCTGCAATAGCTAGAATTATCAATCAATGGCTTGAGTTGAGAACTCATTTTGGAATTGCACGCTTATCAGAAAAATGTTACACGGCTGAAGTCTTGCATGACATGTACCAAGATGAAACGAACTTGCTATACATGTTGGCTCTACATCCAGTTCTAGTCCAAGTTCAGCAAGTGAATAAAGCATTTGAATCAAATGATGCTGACAAGACGAAACTCTTCGAAGATCTTACTCGATTAATCAAATCAATTGCTAGACTATTGATGGTACAATCCAGCAAAGTGGATCCAATACATTCGGACATAGAGAGTCACTTGGATCCGGAACCAAGTCTTGGTTTTAGATTTGAAAGGAAAGTGACAGAATTGATTAGTGACAACAAAACCACTATAGATAAAGTGAAATGCATTAGAACTAGATCGCTAAAATTTCTTCTGAGCCTCTTTCGACAACTGAAGCAGAGACTGCCCGAAAAAATCAATGTTATGAAGCAAATCTCTTCCTTTTCAGTTCAAAACACTTTGAAACATATTAGAGATTCAGTCGCCCCAATATTGCAAGTTATGCTCAACACTGATGAAGAAGTAGCTGCAGCTAAATTGCAGTATAATAATATTCATTTAAGCGTTGGAACAATGTCTCTCAAACGGAAGAATTTTGGACTGAAGTTGATGCTTACAGAGACTCATCTGATAATAATCCATTCAAAGAGCTAGCCGACTGTGCTTTGACTTGGTTAGTGTTACCTAACTCGAATGCAGAAATTGAAAGGATATTCAGTTCCATGAACATTGTAAAAAGTAAATTAAGAAACAGAATGAAACTGCCTTTACTAAACGCAATCTTAAGAGTCAAGTATGGCCTGAAACGTCATGGCAAATGCTGTCAAAACTACGAGTTGCCAGCTTCGACGATCAGATCAATTGGTACAATGGCAACGTACAGCAAAGAAGAACCGAGTACTAGCTCGCTCGAAAGTGACGTTGTTGCCGTTTTCAATGACGAAACAGATTTAAGCTGCTAAAAAAATACTTTTAGAAGTATCATCATTCAAATATGGACTCAGAAATTGGTAAGTTGATATTGATAATAGATTTTTATTTAGCTTATTTTTTAGCATATTTCCAGGAATTTATTAGCATATTTAGCATAACTTTTTCTCTGTTTTGGCATATTCTACAAAATTTCATTTGGCAACACTGCGCCGACGCTGTCTCAGTAGCTAGCCAGGCTTCGTATGAGAAGGATGTCTGCGATAAGTTGTTCTCTCCCTTCACCTCCGCCGCTGGATGACTGGTGCAGGCGGTCGACCATATTATTTATAGAAATTCTCAGAACACACCCATGTTTATGTAGAGAGATAAGTAGCGAGTATAGAGATAGATCTCTACGAAAAATAGCACTAAACAACATCTTTAAAGAAATGAAGCCAGAGATTGAATTAACTCCAGAGTAAATAAATAAATACACTTCAGTCGCAGTTCAGGCAGGAAAACAAAACTAAAAAGATTCCCAGAAATCAGGTACAGGAACTGATGAAATGGTATTCCCAAATTGCGATTCCCATTTCCAATAGTATTCCCATTCTTAGACGAAGGTGACATTCATTGCGCCTCTTCTTCGTCATTGTATGAAATACTTCATTCTCAGCCCAATGTAGGTAACAAGTTAGTTCTTCCACATGTATTATTACTTCTCTTGTTTCCTGCATAAAAATTACTATTATGATTTTTTTTCGGAAGTTCGAAATCGCAGTTACATTATGCAGAAGTAAAAAATGACGGAAACAAGCATGTATACGCTATTTGTACTTTTTCAGGAGAGTAAGTGTTCTAGTGTAAATTTATACTGTACCGCTATGTACAAATTTTCAATTCGTTTCTCTAATACTCATATTTATTATTGTTCAAAATACAGTCAGTACAGTGTTAAAGTTTGTATGTCAGCCTGATGACTAAACCAAGCATTAAATAATCGAACTAAGTATATAAAATGTGGTGATAGTCATTTCTTCACTTACATCAGAGCTATTTTAATGTACGATGCAGTATTATTAAAGATGGTACCTGCTCTTAAAATTAGAGTTACCTGTACCAATGCACATGCTGCAATTGTGTGTACAAGTGCCTCAGTATTACCAGTATTGGATGTTTTTCATATTTACGACAATCAATCTGCATTCCACCGTGCAAAAAAAACCTTCAATTGCAATCAAGCGTAGTTGCTTGCATTCACGGGCGCCACGCATTCCACACTAGTTGTTAATCATATATATATGACGCAGATATTGAGCCATATTAATTTCATAATTCTTTTCTAAATGGTATACATATTTTGCTGGTATCAGAACCCCTAAAATAATAATAATGCATTTAATTAACCATGTTTTAATTTTGAATTTCTGTGAATTAACCGTCGAAAATGAACATGACTTGAAAGACATGTATTGGTGAATAAAATAATGAAAACAAATCCAGCTTCTGATTTCCGTGCGCTACTGCGCGCCGTGTCTGTGGCACGCCAACACCGTCTCGTGTAATAACATTGCAGTGTGTTGGTGACGGCGGCCGCCATGACTTCGGAGAAGAGAGCGCATCTCTCGCACCCATGAGTGCCACTTCTTGCCACCGTCTCATACGGGCTTTAGCGCGACTGCCATGGCGGAACTGCCTGAGGGGTCAACCGGCATGCTGAGGTTCCAGCCCGCGGTTCCAGCACCAATGGTGCCGCTCAGTACGGACATCAATGTCACGCACAGGAACGCGCAACAGAAACAGTTTGGCGAACGGGGCAGCGAAGGACTTTTGTCATTCACAGTTTCAATTCCTTGACAAGGGTCTTGCAATTCCTTGAAACAATGACTAACCCTTGCTACATGGAAGAGTAGAATCTGAATTCTAATAAAAATACAATTTATTACAGCATCAAAGAGTTATTTAAAATATCTTGTGGTAACAGAACAGACAGTCTTTCTAAAAAAAATATTTAGTAATTCAGCTACGTTCTATCGCATGCCAAAAAATTTGAGGACATCAATTCATCAAATATAAGGATAGCAACTAAAAGCACTTGGTATCCCAAAAGTTACGAAATTTTTTTATTTAATGCATTAGTGATATTAGTGGAATGTTTCGCGTATACTCAGATATTTCACACATGATTAGTAATTCATTTTTATTCTCTATAACAGCAAAAAAACTGTGGAAGCTAATTCAACAAAAAACAAGGAAAGCAGCGACAGAAACAGTAACCAAAAAGTTTCTGCACATTCGTAGAGTAGCTTAACACGTGCTCAAAATTATTAAAACTATTGAACACATATTTTACACATTTGGGTATATAAAGGCTTATAACAATTTAGAAAAAACTTTATGTTTGAAAACAACTCATAACTTTCTTACATATTTCCATCAAAGAAGAGAACAGTACTGGTTACTCAGTAAGTAGTTTAGTTACACGATTGAGATTCAATTTTGGTAAAACTGTTAAATAAATAACGTGGGTCATGAATTTCTTATTTGATATATGGGTATAATATCGCTTAAATACTCAAAACAGCTGTTAAAAATATAAAAACCCACCCAAAAAGTATTCAGCTAGGTTTTTTCGAGGTCTTTTAGGGTGAGTTTCCTTAACATGAAAAAATTCAAGAGAACCGGCCCCACGTTGACCTGATGGTGATGAGGTACTAGAAGAAGCGAAACATTCAGTTACCTGTGAAGAAAGCAACGCAACTGATGACTCACCTGACAATACACTCGATAAGAAAGCTGGTAATTTGAGGAGGCTGGTCCCAGACGGACGTGATGGCCATGTGCACCTTATGGTCAGCTGTGCCGCGCCGCGAGCTGTGGCGGATGGTGTTGCACTGTGAGCAGTAGCGCACGGGCTTGTTGTTGTTGTACACGCAGCACTCCAAGCTGAAGCACGTAGCGATCGCGTTCTTCTCCGTTGACCGGCAGTTCTGAGGGACGACAGGATATGCAATGCAGTATTACTGGCGCATGAAGCATGAACCACACAGATTCCATAACGGGTCCGCTGTAGACCCAATGATTCATTCGTCTATAAAATCGGAGAGAAATGATTTCGTAGACTGATCTCGTGTACACGCCCAGCTGAACCTTATGTTCAAGTAATTTAAATTGTTGAGCATAATTTTGAATAATTGTATCAATGAATTTTATTCTTCCAGAAGTTCTGCGCGGGGAATACTTGTTAATAGGGAATACTTTATTAGCCGTTCATTAGATTCCGCTTCGAAACTTATAAGAAATTTATTTCCCATACGTAAAAAATTCGCATCAAGCAAAAACATTAGTGGGAAGAACAGCGAAACTGTTGCATGATTTTTACCTGATAATCAGTATTAAGCGAAAACCTTCCTTAGCTTCTCTGGAGTATATGTTCATATGTAGGTGCGGGAGAAACAAGCTTCACAATAATTCAAACGTTACCGGGATTTTCTCCTGTAGTACTAACACTATCGTTTTCTTAGAATTTGATTCAGCCTGTGCAGTCTGAGTAACACAGTGTAAAAAGGAGTGAAAAACGCGTTGAAAACATCATTTTAAAACTAGTTTACTATTATTCATTGATTGGAGCAAACAAAGACAAAGACAATTTCTTAACAACCCACCTATGCTGCCTATCGTAACGCCATGATTGTTACCTAACAAAAGGTACGATACCATTCATTTCTATGAGCCACTAGCACCTTAAACAAGTTATTAATTCTGAGGACACAAGAACAAAAGTGTTTTTATGCATATAATAGTACTTTCTTGTTATGAAGTGTGATTTGATTTACCTCTAGTAGATCGTTCATGCGAAATATTGTTAAGCAAAGAAAGTTTAAAAGAAAACTCGGTACTACCTTCTCAACGAGTTGATGAGGCTATCAATAGAAAATTCTAACACCAACCTTGTTCTCACAGGAAGTAGCAATATTGGTCATGGGCTTGAGGACGTCTTGGAGCTCGACGTTGCTCTGGTTTTTCTCGAGCACCTCCTTGCATTTGAGGCACATGTAGAGTGGGGGGGCGGTCTCTGGACACGCTCCCAGAGAAGTGACGTGGTCCATGCACACCACCATCATCGGGTTCTTGTGTTCCATCTCGCAGCTGCTCTTCTGGCACGGCAGCGCCTTCCACCCTATGCCGTGCACATGCGCTCAAGCTCACCCTCGCCACTCATTTACGCGGGCTCATATCCGTTCTCAATTACTTCCTACATCACCATGCACCATAGTAAACGTTCTCTTCACGTTACAGGAATTGAAGGATTTTCTTCAGACTAAGTCATTGAAAGCCCATTCGAAAACTCACAGCTATCAGCATGCTGGCGCTCTATGGTATGTAATTCGCGAAAGATAAAAAGTACATGTATTGATTCATTGCTCTGATCAAACATGAATTTAAAAAAAATTGTTGAACATCAGTTAAATGAAATTGCTTAAGTGAATTTTATAGCCTCAAATGACGAAAAACAATTCGGTTGAGTCAATGTATTTTTTTTTTCAGACCTGACCCAAGACTTGGCCGATAGCAATGACGTCACACAACTGTTCAGAACAATAGCGCTAACTTTAAAGGTATCGGAAGAGGGTAAATGAGTAGCTCTGTATAATTTTTATCGGGACGTTTTTTGTATTGTGTAAGAGATATAAAGAATTACGTATGCAGTCTATAAGAATTTGTAGAGCCTTAATATGTACATATTAGGTCGATTTATTGTGAAATTTTTACATAGAGTAAATGCATTATACTTGGAGGAGGAAATGGTAGTATTACCGATGTATCGCTTGAAAGATTGAAGCCTTCACTTAAAGTGATTTAAGTGAAAGCGTTCAAATTTCAGCGTTTTTCTGTTGGTTTGTCAAACAGCGCTGAATTTTTGTTATAACATACGATTTTTTTGACGACCACAAATATTATAGGGTCTACATGAAAGGATATGGCGTGGGGAAACCCAGCTTTATGTGATTCAGCTGCTCTAGTGATGAAATGAAGACCCTAACCTATTTAAATAAGGTTTAATTCGAATATTGTAATCACATAGTGCGTGCTAACGCCGGGCTCAAGCAAGCTCGCTCGATTACTTTACTATTTTTTATCGTCTCAGAGAAAACAGAAGGAAAGGGAATTTTTACGCACTTGTTTGACAGAAAATGTACCGCTGCAATTCTCCTACGATTTTTCAGGGCCTGGTCAGCCCTGTGATGTGGGAAATCAACGATAGAATGGCGCTAGCTTAATTTCGCCTGGTCTATTCGTCACAAAGGGTGTTAAATCTTCGACAACGACTATAATGCCACGATTTCTATGAGCAAGCCGAAAGATATGGTAGGCATTGGTTGAGTGCGTATACAAGCAATGCCTCCACATTTCCAGCCTGCTAATATAAATCGACATGTCACAGCCATTGACGGCAAATTTAACGCAATTTGTGAAAAATCGTCGGAGCAAAATTAAGTTAGCTCCAATCTATTGTTGATTTCCCGTACAACGGAGTCGACTCTAATATTAATATTTAAAAAATAATACTAGACACAAATCACAGAAATTTACATGAGTGACAGCTTTAACCTTTCAAGCAGGTTGTCGCTGCAATTGCGATTCCTTCATTTTAATGCACATAAAAATTCGAAAGATCTCCATAATTAAACATAATAATTATATATACTAGGTTTCTACCAACATTTACACACATGTAGAATTTCTGATCAAACACACTTAATAGCACAAAAGTTTAGACGAAATTGTACAGAGCTGTTCATTTACAGTTCCTTTAAGATTGGCGTCATTGTTATGACCGGTATTGTGACGTCATTGCTTTGTTACCAAGTCTAGGATCAGGTCTGGAGGTGTAGTAAACTTTGAGATAAGTGAAACAGTCAATTTCTCGAAACGGGCAAGGCACACTGTCATTGACGTGTGTAAGAACAAGCAGTAATGAGCTGTATAGCTTATACTTCGTCAAGGAACGTCTCTTCGAGAATGGTGGAATGAACCCACACCGGTAAATTTATTGATCAGGAAACAAAAAGATATTACAGTATTCTTGGATTTCATTAATGGAGTATTTACTTTACTTGAGGTTCGCGTCCATGAACGAGCTAGTGACAGATATGTTTTAAGTAACTCGGATAGATAGTAATTATCATCTATATTTGATGCTATCACGGATACCTTAAATGCGAGTTTGTAACAGGTATAACTTTCGTCGAAGTTAAAAATAATTCACACTTTATATCCGCAGCAATTAGCAAATAGATTTTGGTAGTGCCCGGAAGTAGCGAGCGCGGAAGCTCTTCGATTGCTTAGTCTGTAGAAAATATCTTCACGTAAAAGAACGAAAACTATGAGTGTGGCTACACGATGTAAATAACATTTTAATAAAAATACTGCGTATATAGTAGGAGTCAATTAATTCGATTCATAGTTAAGAAAACGTACGGATGGCATACTTACTTAGTTTACTGTCTAATTTTTCTTTTCAGTGCTAATTAAACTCAAATATTTACTGCCGATGAAAAATGGGTTAAATTTGAAATTTGATTGGAACATCAAGTATTCTGCCAACTTGAAAATAGAATAAAAGATCATTAGCAAAATTTGAAAGCAAGAATCACAAATAATTGTTATCAGCGCCTAATACTGGAGTAAAATTTTAGTCGTAGAAATCCCTAGACAAACACGTCCCTGAGTGAAGCGATATTCTTCGAATGTTATAAGCGTTTGTGAGAGAACTCTTCATTAGGTAAAAGCTCTCATCAAAAAATTACTCGAATGATCTTTTACAGCAATGACGTTCGAAAAGTGAGAAAAACGAATTTGGAAAAGTAACTAGTCCTAACAAGCTGGACGCGTGGGTCACTGGACTTCAGGACACGGTCACACCCACCTAGTTGTGCGGACACATTTTTGAAGAATTTTGGAAAATACGCACACAAGAGTGAAAAGCAGCGAGGAAAAAGGTGTGAGAAAAACGTGAGGAAATTTGCGTTTCGCGGATAAGTTCGGTAATCCGTGGGCTGAGGAAACACTCAACACCATCAACGTCTGTTGCTTCAAGTGACTGCATGTGTAATAAGAATTATTTCAATATCAATTTCGCGAAAGCAAAGTAAGGTCTTTGAACATTCTAAAAACTCCGATGAAAACATCAAATATTTAAAAGTTGAATCATAAAATATTCAAACGATGATGCATACAAAATATTAAACAGATGAAAACTATAAATTAGTCAAAATATGGAGAACATAATATATTCTATATCCAAATTTCTCATCTCTGACGAATTTATGAGCTTCATCCACACCTTTTTCATCGTTGAATAATACAATTATCCTAGAAATTCACTATTCATGGGTAATAATAACCTGAAGCTTAATAGTAGCTTAATCTGCTGGATGCTAAGGTGTTTTAAGTCGTGCAAAAACCCATGCTTTTAAGCTTGTTCAGTTTGGGTTAATTCTACGCAAAGCATGAATGGCTATCCAATTTTTTCTACATAATCTCAATTAGATAAGCTACAAAAATTATTGGTTAGTCTACAGTGTACGATACTTTAGAAATTTGGAAATTTGAAGCCCCATGCTAAACATGCTAAAAATATTGGCTGAAGACTTCCTAAAACATATTTTTATAGTAGAGACATAAAAAATACAGATTTTTCTGTGGTTGCACCTAGTAAAACATGGTATTAAACAGAGAATAATCCATAATTGTATCTTCTAATACCCTATAATTAAAAATATCGTTTAGGAAGACATGTTTGTAATAAGATTGCGAAGCCTGGAAGGCAAATTTTGTGGTAATGATGCACTTGAAGAGTCATGCTCATTTCTTTCCAAAAATTAAGTCAATTTATTTTGCATGATCAAGACGTAGCATTGCTGATAGCGTTCCATGCCAAGTTTGTAGTAAGTTCACGGGGTGAACAACGTATTTTTACCTAATTATAACGATACACGCTCATTCCCGAAGGCAAA
Organism: Morinoia aosen; assembly: GCA_030386875.1. Classification (NCBI taxonomy): domain Eukaryota; kingdom Metazoa; phylum Arthropoda; class Malacostraca; order Amphipoda; family Talitridae; genus Morinoia; species Morinoia aosen. The sequence continues at coordinate 70,778,811 of CM059569.1, forward strand.
ACGATCATTTCGAGTGGCAACAATGTTCGAAAATATTTATCGATATACCGCCTGTCAGCGCTGAATCATTGAAAAAGAATGTGGAAAAGCCTACTCCACGATACGTTAAAGCAGAATTGTTCTCAAATTACGCAACAAAATGTAGACATAAATCACCGTTTTTAACACCAAAATTTACGTGCCTATTAAGCTGAAAAGAGTTTTAGAGAATGTTTCAATCATACTTTTTGTCTATTTTCATGTAAGTATGTGCCAAACTTCGAACCCCAATTAGTTTTTCTAATTATTGATAAATAGAATGAATACGCGCACAAAAAATGAGTCAATTGACGTGTGAAAAGTGTTAAAATTTCAAATATTATTTAAACTGTTATTTTCAGAAGGGGCGAAGGTGAAGCGAAATATTTTGTGCTCAGATAATTCTTTTAGAATATTGTCAACTGATAATCAGAAGCTTGTTCAATATACGATGCACAGTATCCCTATGCGGAAATTAGCCCGATTACATATTATCTTCCAGAAGGCTTACCCGTTTAAAGTTTTATTAATATATAATATTTTGCAAAGAGCATAAGGAAGGGTGTGAGCAGTAGAAAACAGCGTTACTGAAGATGAAACGAAGTGCCTGCAAAGAAACGTTAACAAAAACTGAGGGATGCAGAAGAGAAAACACAGCACACAACGTAAACTTCATTAGAGCAAGAAAGCTCCTATCAAACAGATGCACGCCGTGCATGATGCACACAACTAATGAAGCAAGGCCATGCAGTAAAAACGAATGCGTCAGCTTTAGTTTAGAATAATGTTATGTATTAATGCAGGGCACTTTAGGGTGCACTAAAAGCTTAACTAAAGGAAAAAGATCGGTAACTAAGTTCTGTCTTGCGTTGAGGCATGGCTTGTACAATTGCTCCAGAAACATTTTGAACGAGATTTAGCAAATGAGCAATCTTGCTAGTATATGAAATAAAAACAACATTTAACATTTATAGTTTTGAAGTAAACGGGAGCGTATAAATGATTTCACTCTATTTTTATTGAAATTAAATAGAAAGCTGCCGTCAAGCACAAGACTAATATATTAGAACGGTGACTGTGTAACGTCATTAGACATGTCCGGCAAAGAACGGCATGACATTATTAGCAATAATTATCATCGACTCTGCCGCGCGCTTTATTTCTGAGCGTTGAATTTATCGTACAACTCCTTCGACTCACGACTCGCCCAGCCCATCACAGACGCATTAGCTTCAAAGTTCGCAACCGAAACACAAGATGGCAGAAACAAAGGCTATAGGTAAGGAAATATGATGTAGATAGCATGTCTTTGGATAAACTCCGAAAGGTTCATTTCAAAACAACGAATGACACAGAGTTTTGCTTTCAGATTGGAGAATTCTTCAAATGCTCTAGATCTTCATTTTTAATTTATGGGGTAATAATTACTCAAAAAAGAGGTGATCAATATTACATAGGTAAATATTAAGGGTTCTCAAGTAAATCAGAATCCTTGAATATTAGTCTATGTTGCATATTTTCTGTCCCTAGAAGAGAGCTATCAGGAGGCTAAGAGAATGAATTGGCTGTTTTAAGAACACCGGGAGCTAGAGAACTAATATCTACAAGATATAGAGCATCTTTACCCAAGCAACATGATAGTTCTTGCGAGCGCCGGTCACGAAGTGGTAATCGAAAAACTTACTAGAAAACAAAGACTTGTGAGTAACGAATCACAGAGTGCAAGACCAGAGTACATGTCAGTTCGCACCTGACATCGTCTGCGCCCATAGTTAGATTTGAGTTATGAATTTTTTCTATTAGGGCACTGATCTTGTCAGCTAGTGCGAGAAAATATAGTTAATCTCACTAATGAGCTTTCTCAGTCATTGCAACAACCAAAACTAGACAGTCGATATCTTTATTAGCCAGAAACATTCACCAAAACAACTTAGTTTAAAACAAAGTCTATTAACTTCCTTGAATTGAAATACTTGCATCAGTTTATGTATTGAAAAATAACCTAACAAATTTTCCTCGGAAAATTCGAAAGGAGGTTTGGATAAATTCAATGAGAGAAATTGGAGAAAGTGAATTTGACCAGCAATTACCAACTTCTTATTTGCGAGCGTTTGTTACAGCTATTGATATAGTGTGCTGGTAGAAAAAAAATCTGATAAACATTATTTAACTGCAAAACTAGTGAAGACCAGAAATGAGCTTCAGTGTACTTGTAATTTTTATCTTCGATGTTGAAAAATAAGAAATAGAATTGTGACTTTATGCACAAGAATTTCACTCATTTAAGCCAATGAAAGTGCATAATTTAATTTGTTTCAATTGTGCTCGTTTTCTCTGCGCAATGAATTGGTAACAGAGTTTGATTTGATTTATTTGAACAGGTGCCTGGGATTTACTACTATTTCCTTAGCTATTATGGATTTAATATTTTTCTTAATATTATTTGAGTTGCATCAGGAAAGATACGCATACCTTAAGAGTGAGATACGACATCCTGATTTTGGTCATCTTATTCATCTTCACAGTGAACAGTGCAGCTGAGGTAATTAGAATTAAGATTTAACTCTAGACTGCAGTACAAAACTTTTAAGCGCTCCAACAACCTTCACATAAAGCTGTTTGCTACCTACAAGAACAACAGGGGCTTCTGAATTGAAATCGAGGTTGAAATGACTTTGAAATGAGAAACATCATGTTCTTAATGTCACGTACGCTTGCAAGTCTAGAAGAAAACGAGCAGAGCTAATAGTTTGACAAAAGCAACAGTCTTTATAGTCATTCGGTTATGGCCAATTTAAAGTAGCAGCCAAAACCCTCGTGGAAGCATTCTTGTAGCACCACCGTAGGCCGTTCATTTTCATCGGTTTCACGAGATAGATTGAATCTGTTTTCATAAAAAAAAAATTTTTAACTTATTTTTTTTAAACGCAGCTTTTATAGCCGGTGTACGCTTCGAGTACCCTAGAGATTAGAAGTTAACGAATTCATCAGACAGACCATTATTTTTCGCAAATTCGAAATAACCAACGATAAATTTTATTTTACTACCATAAACGAATGTAATCTAGTCAGTATTTCGAAGAACAAGTCACGCTTTCAATTCGAATATCTTTGTTAGCCTATTCTTTCGCAACACATATAAAAAGGGGAAAAATGCCTGCAAGACGCAGTAAAATCAATTTGTGCGCCGCCTATCATCTTGTACCTCACAACATTGCCAGAATTATTTTCACTAATTTTTGTAAAGCTAGTTTTCGTCGCCGGGTTACGCCAAATTAACTCGCAGTAGCCATTGAATTCTTTGGTCCTAGGAGGCAAGGGGAGAACTACGCTAGCAAAGCCAATGTAGGAAGAGCGACAGACTTGATCTGAGGGCGTGGGGCGGAGAAGTGGACGGGAGGCAGGCAGGCAACAGCTCATCCTACCGTCCCGCACACGGATCAAGCGACGGTCATAGCGAGCTCCAGCTAACGAGACTCAGGCGTTCGTTGCTAAGGCAAGACTTCAAGTTTCTGCTTATTCATTCCCTCGTTGTTAGTGGCCTCAGCGGCAGACGCAGTTCGGATACACTATAGTATTATCTTATAAGTCAAAAAAACACTGATAACAATATTATCTACGAGCAAATTATAATTATTTCAAAGTTATGTACGACATGTAACGTGAAGAAAATTTTCCTCATTCAGGCACAGATGTGGTAATTCAATGAAAGATAACCTTCGAATTTTTCATCGGAATAATTACGTTAATAATAGTTGCAGGAAAAAATAAAATTCAGCAAATAGAAGAGAAATTACTACCATTCATTATCACAGCCCTGACACCACTTCACTGAGAAAAGAACGCTTGAACTGGAAGGAAGCTGCAGCCCGACAGCGAACACCTGCAGTCTGTATAGCCGCTCGCAGCAGCGACAAGCCTCCGCTGAACACAAATTCAGATGTGCATCAGCTGCTTCTGTCCTAGCCTTCGTAAAGCGCAAGCCAAACCACTTAGTTGATTCCAAAAAGACGATTGCAATTTTACGCGAAGATTAAATTTCTTGTGATAGATTGAAATTGCAATGCCTAATATTAAAACAACTTATTCAACGCACGTGAAATTAGCTCTACGAATTTCATCTATTTGATTCGAAGTCATTTTTCCCACATTAAGATTTAGAGTATTTTTGAAAAATTGGTGTGTTTAGTTATTCTGAGCAACAGCTGATAAGAAGGGCAAAACTGTGGTGAGGCGAATGTTACAGAAGCATGGACGTTCGCACACTAAAGGGAGAAAGTTGTGTTCGGCAGTAGCAGCAGCTGTTTTTATAAGACCTGGAGCTGAGACACACAGCTTCCATAACTACTGGAGTATTTCTTGGTGGCTGGCCGAGAAGTTGAAGATACAACGGAGCTAGCACAAGCTACTCAGCAGCGCTACTCATACATCCTTAGAAATTACTGGTAACCAAATGCACTAAATACGTGAATGAGAGACAGAAGTCACAAGAGCATTAATTTCTAAGATATATAAATAGTAATATGAGAAATTAAAATGATCTAAGGAAATTTCGAGGCTTGAAAATATAAGGGAAAAATTAGAATACCTTTGGGGGTTTTCGATTCCCCTGTGTCAGAATTAGCGGCTGTATGGGACACGGTATCTGCTTTTGCTTGCGCCGGCTTATTGAACATAGCCATCAAGACGCACGATATGTCTAGAAAAAAGAACAACACAAGCACGTATACCAGAGGGAGGTACGGATGGCGTTTCAATGGCAAGTCATTTAATAACGGCACAAACGAAAATTCTTAGGGGCCAATGAGTATTCCTTGATCACCATCGACTAGAAGCAAATATAAACAGCTGGACTTGACTTGTAACCTGTTCCTTGGGTTGGTTAAGTAAAAATCAAAGGAACGTAAATTCCATCCATTAAATATTTTATGGACATGAAATTGTCTTTATAATTGCTAACTCTTCACTGCAAATCAATCCTCGTAGATATTTAATTTTCTCAGAATTCGACTTTAAAAAGAGACACGTTTGTTAAGGAAAGAATATGGGACTTTATTCTTTGACTTGATAAGGTTATGATTCAATTTGGAGATGCCTGCAGAGCTAAAAAATTATAAAGAGGCAAAGTTTGAAAAAAATGCTTACGATGACCACACTATACACAGAAAAACACATTATCAGTAGCCAAAGTTATAAGTTGTTCGTGATCAAAACTAAATTTAACGATCTGCCGTCAACCACATGGAGATAGAACATCGTAATGATTTTTGAAAAATCACAGTCCACTCCTTGAAAGAGATGAAAAAACGCCGAAATTCAATTTAAATGCGCTCAATAGTCAAAATTAACTGAAACTGCAATTAACCAGGTTTGAAATGGAGTGAAGAGAAACAATTGTAAATTATAATTCCCTTGAACTAAGGGCTGTAACGTACATCGACCAGCCTATTACCTATATATCTAGTACTAAAAACAGAGTCAAACATTGAAAGAAATGAGAAGCATATGTACATTTCCTAAATACCTGCTAAATGACGGCTCGCAGGAATTATTGTTCCATATTACAAACTTTATCACACAAACTAACTTTGCTTCAATCAAATATTTGTAAACAACTACATAAAACTGACATTATAGAACATAAGCTTGAATATAGATTTCCACAAGATCACAACAAGTGAGCTCTCAAGTCACAACTTAAGTTGAACAAGTATTCTTAATCAAGCATTCCCATAATTATTCGCTTTGAGCAGTTCATTCACAAGCACTCACTGAGGAGACAAAGTAGAGGACCCACTAGTTAATTTTTAGAATGGGAAAATTAGCGTCCCATTCAAACGATCATTTAAGGTAAATATTTACCACTATCGCTACGTGGAATTTGACTTGATCTGGAGGCTTCCTTTGAGGGGAAGCCAGAACAGGACACTACGATCATATTCAATTAGTTCTTGAGCTATTGCGTACCCGTTATCATGTGAGTGTTGACAGCGAAGATTAATCAATGAAGTATCGGGTGTTTCTTCGCAAAACATAAAAACACACTAAGCCACACAGGAACATTTATGACAAACGTGAGGACAAAGTAGGACCAAGACAAATCAGAATTCTGCAATTTCAAAGTTACAAGTGAGTGCCGAATGGAAAGGTACGATATGAGCTAGTGTTTTCTGAAACGAGGGATGGCTTCATCTAATAGTTGACCGAAACAGTAAAACTGAAGCTTGATTCCTTCAGTTTAAACACACGTGAATCAACTTTATTTCAGAATCTTGCGATAAAGACAAACGGAAATTTGCTTAAAGTTTTCTACAACACTGTGCAAAAACTCAAACGCAATATTTTCGCGTGTAAAATCGTAAAAAACGTAATACCACCTAAAATTTATAAAAATTAAAATATTAAAATTTGAGTGCAAACACGCCCATCAGTTTAGAGTTACGGAGTAATTCCTTTAATAAGAGATGATAAAGCTATCACTAAATATATAAAGTTTGAAATTCGCTTTCATTTCCATCAGTTTTTAATGAGTCTTTTTTACCCTATGTAATGAATTCAAGTGTTAATTGCAGTCGGTGAGATTTTATAGCGTAATGCAGAGAGCATTTCTTCATCCCTTACTTTGGCTGCCCAATCTATGAATAAAAACGGGTATTTTAAACAGATCTTGCGGTTTTGTGTAATGACACAATAGCTTAGGAGCAAGAAAACTGGAAATTTCATTCATATTTAATTACGAACCCCAAATTTTTGTTTAAACGACTTCCCTACTGTATGTTGGAAGAGTAGCAAGTGTTGGTATCCATATTATTACTACACAGCAGGAGCAGGTAATTCTTGGATAGTTCCAGCCCAGTGCTTCATCGCACATCCCACAATCAAATGGCCTCTATTCACAGTCACTCGCCTCAAGTCTCAGCCCTTCTATGGGAGAGCACGCTTTTTAAATAAAGCTTGTGGTATATGCGCTGTACCAGAAAATTCCTAAGCATGTGCACCTTTTTCAAAGCGCAAGCTTCAGTTATCAATTCTCATTGGCAGGCGACCAACACTGCCATGAATAGATGTTAGCACAGCTGTACCACTGCTTTCATAATTTGCAGCAACATCAAAAGTGCGACACTTGTCGCACATGCTCTAAAATCTCCAAAATTCACGTAAAGGTTTATTTGCATGTTTGTTGTTATTAATTCATTCGTTCATTGACTTTTCATTTAAATTTCCGCGTTTCTGTTAACATTTACGTGAAAAACAAGATTAAGATAAATGATTGTGGTAGTATAGTAGAGCATTATTTTCTATTTTTTACATAATTAATTTCAAATGAACATAAGTTAAAAAGTAGATGGAGCAAAAGTTCAATTCTGTCTCTTTACAATCTCACACATACTCTAGAGTATTTGGCTTAGTAAGTGCACATGTCTTCTTGTCAGGTTCACTCAAGTATAACAGTATTCTTATAACTGAGATTACCCTATGAGTTGAAAGTTAACGTGCATAAATCAATAGAGCTAGAAATATTAATTACAATCTCAATTCGTTGGAATTTTGGTCACACCCATTCCTTAAAAACTGGGAGGTTTATCAGGTCGCATGCTAGCAAATTAAAATGAACGTATTTATTCCTAAACAGGATAAATAAGTCTTAAGCACGATGATATCTATTCAGAAATAATTATTGTTGTGAGGTAAATGCGCCACAGCACAATCATTTAGTTAAAATATTTAGACGTTGTGCTTATTTATACCTCTTTAATTTTGTTTTTCTCCATTATTTTTCGGAATCTCGTCTCAAGAGAGAAAATTAGAAGGAAGAAAAGTGATAAAGATGATACTAACTCATATCGTAAACATTTCAAAGGCAATAGATCTGTTCAAATGGTTAGCCCTACTTTGCTCCTCAATGGGCAAGTTGTAAAGGCTAAAGGATTCAAAACGAAAGTGAAACAAAGTACAGAAATCTAGAAGAATTACTCCACCGAAACATTCACATATCACAGTTCATCAGGGATCATTGAAAAGATTGAAATTTTTTATCATGATATTAACGAGGTAGTGAAAGATGCTACAGTTGAAGTTAACATAGAGAGGTTCTTCCAGCTCTGCGAAAAGAAAATATAGAGCAATGCGTTTCCAAATGATTCAAGGCCTTCGATCATGGGTAAAAGCACGTTTCTCGTTTCAACCAAGGTAAAGAAATCGAATTAAGATTTTATAAGTATTTGATGAATAATTTTACAATTCAGGCATTTTCGTTCAGCTCATCACCAGATTTTAAATTAGATTATTTTAAAGGCCTCACAGCTACGAGCGACACCTCAAACTAATTACAGGACAGCATAATAACCTCAAAACCCGTTACGTTATAATATCAGAAACTTACATCGAACAGTCAGTAATGAAAAATCTTTAGAAACATAAGTATTTACCTACAAATCGAGGGAATCTATACCCTGAACTAAATTGTCGAAAAATATTTGAAAAAGTCACTCAAGAGGGTGTGGTGTCACTAGATTCGTGCTTTCACCAATTTTCGATAGTTCTCAAGTTTGGCCACAGCTGCAGAATGTAGCCCACAGTCATGTAGCCACCGTCGTCAGTAAACAGTAGTTTTTGCCACGTCAGTTTCTGTACAATCTCACACAGTGGGTGAATAGTACCCTATCGTATTCATCAACCTTAAAGGAAATTTGATTTTGAGACTTTAAATGATCGTTTGCATGAATAGTCAGCAGTCAGAGTTAAGGGTGTCTATTATCGAATATCTAACTTATGAGAAATTACTTGATTCTGCGTCTCTATATTGTGTGCCATTTGGCCAAATGTAAGTTCGTATGAGCAAAAATGAAAACGAAAATTGAGAGCTAATTAGAATAAACTAAAATATTTTAGCGCTGTCCAAAATAATCAGAATGCTTACGTTTTTGTTTAAAATTATATTTATCCAATTATTTCTCTCACTAACAACCAATTATGCGCAATTATTTAGATGTACTAATGAGGACCTCAGAAAACATTCACGGTTATTCACCTCGCGTAACTTAACCTATCCTAATTTATTACATACTAAGCCCATCATATATTATACAATAAACCAAATCTACTCTAAGCACATTTGTTCTATCTGAACCCAACTTGTTTGAACTAAATATATTGTTTCATAAGTTAACCTATCCCAACCTAAACTATGACAACCTAACCTATCTAAAATCAACCAATCTTAACAAAACGTATTCTATTTTAACACAACCTATCTCACTACCTATCCTAGCAAAATTTAACCAATCCTGCCTAATCCTACACTATCCTAAGTTTACGTACGCACGTTAGTACATACCTGACTTGTCTTAACCTAAGCCCCCAAACCCGCAAAAATAGGGTAATATTTTTCAATTTGAATTACCTAACCAATCCTATCTTAACTTATCCTTTCATAGCCTAATCTGTGGCAACACAATTTATCCTAAGCCATTCGAGCTTATGTTAAGCTTTTTCGAGCTAATCAACCTGACCCATCCGAACATAGTATTCTATTCCCCTAACTCCAGTTAACTCGCTAATGACGGTTACCCACAATAACTAATGCAGATTAACTGTTGCTACCATCAGTAGAGCTACAACCGCGTAAGATCTTTAAGAACTGGTTTCCACTTAGCTACTAAGAAGTGAAATTGGTGATGGCTCGGAGGTCTTTAAAAACAGTTTAAGGAAATACGCAGCGAAGAGCTTATGTTTAACTTTCAAATCTATGATACGGATTTCCTCACCAGCGTTGTCAAATGAAATAATAGAACCGTCTAGAATTCACTCATTACTTGTTTAAAATTTCAAAAAATTAGTTTACTTTGTCCCCATACGCTTATATATATATATTCGGGCTACATTAGAAATTTTGAATGTAATTAATAATCCAAATGGTACTGCCATATCTCCAAAATTCATCCGTTCTTAACATTTTGGCTAGCACTGTTTATACCACCATATATTGCATAAGAAAATATGTAAGCAACTGAAGCATTATAAACCTATTACCGCAGGACAATCGATTTTAATATTATGACACAGATCAATGAATACTTCATCCATTGTGAAAAAAGAATTGAATGGAAGTCTAAACATAAGTTTGTATATATTCAAAGTGCACTATTTACACGAGGGATGTATTTTTTGTTCAAGATAGTGGACTATTTATGTAAGTCAGTGCACTACTTGTCATACTTTTTGTTCAAGTCAATGTACTTATATTCAAGTTAGTGCACTATTTTATCAAGTGACGTACTTTTTGTTCCAGTCAGTGTACTGCTTGCTGAAGTGACGTCCTTTTTCGTTAAGTGAGCGTATTATTTATTAAAAGTCAGTGCACAATCGATATAAGTCGAAGTTTTATTCTAACAAAACGTGTCACTCTAATTAGATTCACGAAGTTGTGCTGCGAGTCCATGGTCATGCAGTAATGGCTAAAGTTCAACATCCAAGTCCCGACGGTGCGAAAGGCCGACGAGGAGCAACACTCTGCAGCCGTAACTCTCCCAAGAGAATCCTGATAGAAGAATTTGATTTTCTCTTGCAGCGAAATCTGCGCCATTTAAAGCTTTCACGACACAGCAAGAAATCGAAACACTTAAACATCAAAAACACTCAAAAACAACTTTTTAGAGCCCCTAGAAAAGTTTATTTCACTAGAGGAATACCAGTAAAAACCAATCAAAGTGTTAAATTTTGTTTATTGTTAAATATCTTATTCCCAGATTTGGTGGCCACTGTTTCACTTGAAGGAACTCATGGTCTTTTCCCTATTTATGAAACTTTTTTTTAAATATTGGGCACAATACTGCTATCTTAGTACGGATCCCATTTTAGGAATACGCTGTGACGGTGAATACATTTACTAGAAAAACTTACCGCTGAGCTTTATGGGCATGCCCTTGCGATCAAAGAGCTTGGGATTGAGGTTGGGCCAGTAGTAGAAGAGGAGGTTGGCGGCAGGGATGCGCGAGCCAGGCGTGCCGTGAGCGATCACACAAAACAGATCGTGGATCACGTTGCACTTGACGGACATGAGACACTCCATCAGCTGGCAGTGGTACGCTAAGAAATAGAAAAAAAATCTATCAGCACAAAAATATCTTCTTCTTTTTGATATTAAGCTCAATTATCAGCGATAGGAATGAGTGGAGAAGAACTTTGGTAGATAAATAAATAAAAAGTATTATCATCAGACAACAGCAAAATTAATAATATACACAAAATAGCAAGGATAGTCACTTCCATAAGTTTTGATATTTATTACATGTTTCAGTTAAACAGAGTCATTTTCAAAAGAATAAATTATAATTAATTATAATTTAAATTGAAAGTTTTTAAATTGAACGTCTCTAGCTCATGAGTTATCTTCAACTGAAATAAACAAAAACACACATGTAGGTTTCATAAAGGGATAACAAGTACATTAGGATTCTGACGAAAATATTTGCAACAAAGAAATAAAGAAATAAGTAACTAGGCAGCCTCAAAATGTTGCTTGCATCCATTTTGTAACTACCTCAACAGTAATATTCTTCATACACAAGTTGAGTTTGCCAGGAAGGTAAGATTTAAAACGGTTTTAGTTTTTTTTTTGGTAAAAAATGATGACTCTAAATTCCAAAATCTGCGATTATAACCATTTATAAACTACTCCACATGCCTGCTCATCAAGCGCTTAACCTCAAACACCTAAATCTCGATCACCAACTAAATGTCAGCTCCACTTCCTGATTAGTGCCTGACCTGTTGACGCATCGCAGACCACTCATTCTTGTACCTCGACATCGTGAACGAGATAAAATTGTGCTCCAACTTGGAATTCGCTTTCAGCATATTTTCAAAGCCTTAATTACATTCTGTGAGAGTATTCGTTGTCAAAGACATGCGCATAGTTCCAAATGAAAGTTTCTTCTCGCGTTGTTCTATTTAAAATCTTTCGTAGTAATTGCCATTGATGTAAAATTTAGTGTTGCAATGAGAGTCTGAGAGCTAGTTCCCTTCAATAAATTTTATTATACCGACACCGACAGCCTTCTTGATCAGTGAATAATATGCTACAACACCATGAAAGATTCTGTAAAATATTGCACTCATTGCCACACTTCATCTTTAATTAAAGAAATAGGAGTAAATCATAGTTTGATAGAAGCGTAATCAGTATGCCACAAAAGTAAGGTATCTTATATTATGTATAATATTTATAATATACATAATGTACAAGAAACATTATTATTATTATTGATAGTATACAATAAGTCGAAAATCGTAATCTGTTCATAATATTTATGCGCATACACTTCCAAGCCGAAAAAAACGAAGCAGAAGTCTCTTATCCCATATTTCTTAGCGTCTCTTTCATTATTACATAGTTCGTGAACATATTTTTCTTTAAATTATGTAAATTTACCCGATATCGTTCAATTATTTATTCTAAAAAAGCCAATGAGTATATTTTCAAACCTAGTAGCCATGGATTCGACAGCACATAAAACGTGAGCTTCTCAGTCACTGTTCGCATCCTAGTCATAAATTTCAGCTGCAATAAACTATGCAACACAAGTTCTGTCACCTTTATAGAGTTCGGTGCAGCTTATGCTAGCATATGGTATCCGTGACGAGCCCAGTAGCCTATCCTCAAGTTGTTTCCCCAGTCCGAACTGAGCCTGCACTACCCCATAGTCATCGCTGCCTCACGTTTGCAAGTGGAGTTCTTTTTAGATATGAAGTAAAAGACGTTGTATTGGGATCAGGAGGAGTAGAACTTAACAACTCACATGAATTTTCAGTGTACTGCAAGATAAGCATAATGACGGCAGGAACGGAGGCCGCTGAGTAGTTCTCTTCCTCGTTCACTTTGGGAGTGGCGCCTGTCAAGAGAGGGGTGGAACTGTGAGTTGACAGCGAAGTTGGCAAGTAACATGGAAAGTCTGTTGTTGAAATTCCCCGACATCAATTTAAAATAAAATGAGTTGTATTATGGAAGAGAGGAAATGCAATTAAACGCAAATATATTTCAAAATAAATCGGTCTTTCATTCTCATATGCAGTAACTTTTCTTTCACCTAGAAAAAGATTGTAAAGCAGCTCTAAGGCCGCCTTCATACGGTACAGTTTTTCACTGCACGTCTTTTTCCGACGCCCAGTAAAAAAACAGCGCCGTTTGGAGGGTTCCGTTGCAAATAACTATAATCTGGTAAAGTGCAGTAAAAAAATGTACGAGTTTAGAAAGTCGCTGCCGTGATTTCGTGCAGTGTTTCGCTGCACTGTGTGAAGGGTTCCATTGCAAAGAATTGTAATCTGGTCAAGTGCGGTATTTTACTGTGCGTCGGAAAAGGGCGTGAAGTAAAAAACCGCACCTTGTGAAGGCGGCCTTAACATGCATAGTGAGACACACTGGGACTGCCAATGTGACATGAGAATGAATTCGAGCTGAAGAGGTGGCGGTGGACAAACAATAACGCAACGAAAATTTCCCAGTAATTTGAAAACTCAAAGTTAAATATATTCTTTAAACACTAAATATTGCTACACTCGTACTAATCAATTTACAACGTTTTGGCTGCATAGTCATTGTTTTCAAGAATTTTTTGACAGGGTGATCAGGAAGGCATTGAATACTAATAATGTACGCAAGACTCAACAACATAAAGAAATATTGTTACAGGAAAAACATTTGCCTGTGAAAAAGGAGGCTCTTCCAAGTGTTGCTAACTTTTGCTGCACTCATAAAATAGAGTCAAGGAAATGAAGTCAAATTTCAGTATTTAATTACCAAACTTATTTTTCCCCGCCGGTCAAACATACGTAGCCATAAACAGAATTGGAGACCCGAACATGATACACTGTGTCGGACGATATTATGCAAGTCTGTTTTTGAAATATTTCTTGAATTCAATGCCGTACATAACAATTTATATTTTCAATATATTTCATTTCTCCAATTGTGGAGAACTTTTTTCAATAATTTAGCATTGTGCCTTACTTTTCGAAAAGTTATTGAGTTGAAATGGCTTTGTTAAAACTCGATATAGAGACTTTTTCAACAATAACATTCCTTCTCTATCGAAACTCTAGCATCTGATTTCTCCTTCCTTTTTATCTGAACCATTTGCGCTCACACAACCTCCAGGGCTTATTCGCTCCTTGCGAAGAGCGTGACAACTGCGCTGATCATAAACGACCAGGCGGGGTGACAGTACGCAGAGATTCAAACCACGCTACTCCTAGTCGGACGTTCTGCAGAAGTAGAGTACAGCTATAGCATCACCTGCCCTGGAGGTTGGTGGGCGTGGAACATTGGTGGGCCCTACGACTACCAGGTTTGTTGAAATCGTCAAACTTCCAGCTTTTTGAAGCCGAAACCTACGACTAAATTATTGAATCGTCTCAGTATTCTTTCGCTAGGTGAGATTAAAACCTAATAGAGCACGCGGGCTTCGTTTTTCCACCTGCCTATTTTTTCCCCTACATTATAGATTTTTGCAAACTATTTAATGTAGTAAGAAAAAACTTTCAGCCACCATTTTTATAACTTTTAGTTTATCCAATTTTGTGTATCCCACGGTATTAAGAGTGTTAATTTTGATTTTAAAAAACAATTTCGACTGGATTTTTAGCTATAAACTTACCGATGTAGGGAAAAATCATCTCCTAGAGACCATAAAAAGCAAAAATGTAACTTCAATTTTTTTACTGTTGGTAAAAGAATTACTGACAGAAAGAGACAAAATGGGACGTGAGAACGTTCAAAAATGTAATGGAAAACAAACATTTCTGCAGAAAACAAGCTGCTAGAAAAGCAAATCAGTATTCAATCGACGTGTTTCAAAATTGCACAAGCTGCGAAAAAATGCCTCTCAATATTATTAAGGCCATTTTCAAGTGGCGAACGTCACCAAAGTGTAGCGTAACACTCGCAGCTTCACTAAAAACGGTTGGAAATGTGAAGAAATCAAAGGATAAACCTCCTAGAAGGGAAAAAAGAAAGGGAAAGTTTTGCGCTCCAAGAACCCCCTGACAGATGACAATGCGATAGTTATAATATTTACAGAGTGTCGAGCACCCTGGTGTCGAGCTACGTTGAACGGTTCCGACGATTGATCGAGAGGATTAATTCTATGGAAATTGGCACAATATTCTACAATGTCTCAGACGCCAGCAGGAAGGTGAAGGAGTGATGATCTGGGCCGCTATTGTGGGAGGTTGGTTAGATGTACAGTTTTGGGTTCCAGAGGGAATGATGCTAAACTATCAGTCGTATTCTATAAGCCCACATTTTTTCCACTGGTGACAATCCCAAGCCAGGAGATTCAAACAGAATTGCATTTTTATGTATTTTTAAAGTACTATTATAGTAATGCTTCAAAAATCCCTAAAGAATATTTATTAGGCATAAATTTTGTTGGCGAATGATTATTAGAGTAGAGTGCGTCCACAACGGACGATAAAAGCATTGAGAATCTCTGGAGCATCAACTAATCTAAGATAAACCGTTGCGGCAAGCAATGCGCACGTAATGACGAACTCTGGAACGAAATTTCAAAAGGTTGTAGAAACATTGATCATTCGATCATCTCGTAATTGACGGCATGAATTTATAACAGTTTATTCAGGGTCTTGATGAAGGTAAATAAAATTAAGTTAAATTAATTAGTTTACGCCTCCCTAACGACAACAAAAGTGTTCCACAGAAAGGAAAGAGAAGGGCATTATTTCGTATGGAGTAATGGGAACAGAGAATTTCTATGCACAAGGTGTGTTCCACATAATATCCCCTGCGCATAGAAACAACAAATTAGGAAGAAAGTAAATAAAACAAAATAAAAGTTGAAGAACGTAGTAAGTAATGAAAAATAGAACAGCTGTGAGCCAAAAAAAAGAGTCTGTAACAAAACTACTAAATTTGACAAAAGGAAGGCTTATCTAACTTCCAGCTCGGGGCCATTTATCTTTCTCCTGGGAGCACTTGCAGCCATTGATGCCACAGTTGAATCCCTCAGTAAGGCCAGGCGGGAGGAAAAGCACAGGTTCATGCGTAGAGACGATTTTGCGTTGTGTACTATTGTTTTCCTTTGTCTTGTTTGTACATTGCATAGGTTAGCAAATCGATTTGTATTCTATGCACAATTTTATGCATTCTTCCACTGTAGCATCTGATAGCGCTAACTATGATTTTAGGTTATGTAATGAATTATTGTTAAGTTCAACCATTGTTGCATTAAAGCGTTATTAATGTTATCCGTATACACTTTGAATTATAAGTACAAGATTCAAATTGACTCACGTAATATCGTCCAATTCATTGTAAAAACGTACACTGATCAAAATGAGTTCCGGAATTTTTATCTAAACCAAAACGTCGGAATTACCCTAACACACATATTAAAAAGAAATGTTGTAAATACCATTCCCTTCCATCTTATTGGAGAAATCTACATATTTCCAGTTAGTACTACACTGGCAGTAACGAAACCCACTCTTTATAAAACATTTTAAAAAGACACTTTTCATGCGCTATCATCCGAGGAGCCCGAAAATAAAAATGCGTTTGTTGACAAATTAACGAGTAGGTATCGCATAAGTGAAAAAAATAATAAAGTGAATTCCCGAACATTCTGCTCCTACAGTCAAAAGGAGAATAGAATCGCAAAAATATTCCTAATTAAAACCAATACTAGACGAACGTGAGTGACAATCGGAAGATGAACTGACCCACAGAGGCCGGCAGGACATGGAAGCACAGCGTCTTGAGAAGGAAAGGATGGACAGTCTCTGGAGTGGTGGAGATCATGGAGGCCACCAGGAATGGCAGGGAGTCGACCGTGTCCCGGTCCAGAAAAATCATCAGGGTAGACCATAGCTGAAGGATAGCCGTGCCCAGCGCTGCGATAAAGTCAAACATCGGTGAGGTAGCTAGAACACAGCTCTTCTTTAACGCGCTTACTGAGAGTTTTCCAGGATTTCTAAGGCTTTATTGGACACACTTTGAGTACATGTAAATTTGAGCCAATAACAACGCAAATATTACGCAAAGTAGGCATAAATTTACAAGATACTCAGTGGAATTTCATGCTGAATATCTACTGAGCTTTTTTTAATATACAAGGCCTATCTTAAAAGTATCCTACCTTTGGCCAGAAAAAATATTTCGAATACCTGACGGAGTTGGGACCCCAATCCCCTTCAAAGTAGGCCCCATGGGCTCGCACACACTTAGCCCACCGATCCTTCCACTGCTGGAAACACCTCTGGAAGTCTTCTTTTAGAACGGTGTTCAGCTCCGTCGTCGCGTTGACTGTTTGACTGTTTGACTTCGTCAATGCTGTCTGGTTTCTTTGATGTCCGTGGAATTGCACATCAAAAATACGCACTGGAAGGACAAACAGCGATAAAAGAATACTATCAAGATGTTCTCCGGCGACTCCGTGACGCAGTTCGGCGCAAAAGACCAGACATATGGATGGCGAACAACTGGCACTTGCATCATGACAACGTCCCTGCACATTCATCACAATTGATCCACACTTTCTTAGCCAAACATGGAATTACAACCGTTCACCAACCTCCCTACTCTCCAGGCCTGGCTCCTTGCAACTTCCAAAATTGAAGACGCCACTAGCAAGGATCCCGTTTTGAGAGTAGAGAAGAGATAATACGGAACGCGAGGACGGAGCTGAACACCATTCCAAAAGAAGACTTCCAGCGGTGTTTCCAACACTGGAAGAATCGGTGTGCGTGCAAAAATAAATAATAAAAGGATTAAGGTCCAAACTCATTCAGGTGTTCGAAATATTTTTTCTGGCCAAAGGTTGGATACTTTTTAGACCGGCCTCGCATTCCCTCAAGAAAGGCATGAATCACCAGAGATTTGTCAAATTTCTTCAGTAGGTCAACTTGACCGCATCAGTCAACACCATCGAAATAAAACGCCTTGTGTCTCCATAAATTTATAAATAACTATATTTTTTGTGCGGAATTTTTCCTATGTTATTACAATGGGGATCTGTTTGCTTAGTTAATATCATATATATCATTGAAATGATATAAAAAACATGGCATCTGATCACTTTCGTTTATAAGTTGAACTTGAAAATTGAATCTATTGCTAAGAAAATGCACCTTATCGCGATGAGAAAGATATAGCAAATTTGCTCAAAAACTTCCTGGCTAATAATAATTAAATAATAATACCCAGTTGTTGCTTGGTTGGTGCGTGTGTCTGTGACGTTCTAAACTTCTAAACGATGCTGAATGACGGTGTCTGAGATACGAATTTCACCAGTGGAGAAGTTCAAGAATATTTAAATCGCGGGTACTATTAGGGTGGATCGATTTGTTTGCCATCCATATCTTTAGCTTTTTTGAAAGGAAACTATCGAATCCTGTCATTTTTGACGGGTCATGCACAAATAGTATGAAAATAAAACTAAAAGGGAGCTCAAAAATAAATAAGGATCGATGAAGCTGAAAAAAATTTCAGATAGAGCTGACTCTATTATAGGTAATTCAATATAACTTATACCTATTTGGAAAAAGGATGTAATCTCAAAAACACCATTCGGAAAAAGATTAGAGCAATATTCTATACAAATTTTAAGGGCGTATCATGCATATAAGCTAATAAGCTAAATGAACTTGTACCACGGATGAAACTTCAGCAAGCAATGAGCTTCACCTACAGATAAGAAATTCTGAATTTAAAAATTCTCTGTACACTTGCAGAACCTTGACTTTCTTTATTCTTCCCGAGACTGAACACTCTTGCTTTACTCAAGAGTGGGGCTCGGGCAGAGCGTCACCTCTATCTCTGCAGCGATCACATTGTTAAATAGGTTCTGAGGGCGGCTAACTCGCCTAGTATGGGAATAATGACATAATCGAATGAAGCACCGTATTAAGACGGGGATGTACCCAAAATCCGTAAAATAAGAATTAAAATCAGCCCACAAAGCAACAAATGTGCTTACTGGAGTAATGTGATTCAGTTTACATAAAATCTCAAATTATCCCCCAGTTTAGTCCTACACATATTATAGCTTGCTGGCTTGTTCACTTGTTTGTTCAGTCCATCCCTCCCTCTACCCTGAAAATAATAGCTTGACCACGTCTCTCATGGAGCATGACCACGTTTGAATAAAATTCAACTACCTCGTTTTTATTCGAAGGTTTCGGTTGCTGGATCGCAAAGACATAAGACATGAATACATAAAATAAAATTACTTACGTTGACTCGGGAGATTTACCTGAGAGGCTGCAAGTTACATTAATAATGCAAACACGAGTTATCCGACATCACATCGCCAGTTGCCTAGGCAATTTAACAACGATCAAACAAGGTAAATGCGCCCACGTTAATAATTGATACAGGTAATAATTATTTGCAATGCCAAATATCGTATTACACGGCATCAAGTATGACCAGATACAAAAAAAAAAATAAAAGTTAGCAGGAAACAGTATTAGTGAAACTATTTGCATCTTCTTCAATGTTATATGTATGTATAACTGAAGGTATAATAGCGTGAAGTTATCGGGTGATTAATAAACGAATGAATATAGTTTGTCGTACATTTTACGAGAAATAAAGTTTTTGCTGTCGAACAAATCGGCATCCGCATAGAATTATGGAACAAAGTTTGTTCGAAAGCAGAGGTTTTGTTGTATTTTCCGAATATTACCTATGTGCACATGCAACCTGACCAAAGGGCTGCGAGGGGCTTATTGTAGTGTCAATACTATACTTGATTCGCTTCCTTGCTCGTTTGATGGGCTGCTACATTCTGCTCTACATTCTGCAGTAATAATGTATGGTAAAATTCATTACCGTGTTTTTAGCAGTATGAGAGATATTTCAAATTTCAATGCAATGCGTTCTAGCTTGGATCTTTTATAAATACTCATTTTGAAAAGGACGTTTCCAAAAAATTAGCTTTGTCAGCAACCCAACCATTTAGTTATACGAGCAGCAACAAATTCACTCCGATGGTATGCAATCAACATGACCCAACAAGTCACACGCACACCAAATATTTCTGTTGACTTTAATTTATGCAGATGTTTTCATATGAAAAAAATAGGGAAATTTACATAATAAATTGCGGATGTTTATACTGTTCATTTGAAAACAGTTTTTCTGAATGAATAACAGCTCTGGTTTAAAGAAAAACGTCGTGTACGACGAATGAAGTACACTTGTGTCAATGACAAGATTGAGCTCTCTACGTCACTTACAATTCAAAATAATGTATTTGAGACTCTTTCGCAAAAAGCTCATGTTTTCTGTGTTTCTATGTTTATGGCATTAGCATAAAATGAATTGATTTATACATCCATTCTCAGTAACTTTCAGCACATCAAAATTTGTAAGCTATTTTCAACAGATACACAACAGCTAGTCATAGAAATCAAAACCTGCTTACCATGCTTGCCGAAGGTGACGAACTGCAGCAGGTCAAGCAGGTTTGTGACGGCGGTGTGCAGGCCGAAGTAGTCCAGCGAAGGAAAGAGCGTAAGACGAGCCTCGTCCTGATCGCAATGGCGGATCATCTCCACCGGGGCCGATTTGATGTCACGCAGGACTCCTGTGTCACACGGACATCATCCCGTTAAAAATATTTGATAAGTAGGAAACGCTTGTACTATTCTAAGATCTTAGACTTGACATTGACTTGATCAGACTAAGATATTAGACTTGATTTTATTCTGGATACAATTGCTCGCTGCCAAAAGGAGAAACCGTGAGAGGGAATGCAGCACGCAAAGTATTGAAGGCGAGATTGTTTATCTCCCCGCAGACCTTATTTCAGTGCCAACTTAGCTTATATTCATATTTTAATGCTAGAAACAGCATTTTAACGTAATTTGACCATTCGGATATGATACTGGGATAAATGGGAAAATTTTGGGTAAGTAGCGTTTGCTAAACCGTTTCAATGATGGATGCGATAATCATTTGTCATTGCTTCTAACTACATCTTCAATTCGAAAGACGTTTCATATTTGGTTGTTTCCCTAATCCTACTTAGATTTTCCTGTTGCTATTTCATGCGTTTACTGATCAGGCAATGTTATGACTGAACATATAGAACAGAATTTGAGAATATTTTATCATGGTGTTAAGAAGGATGTTTTGGTTCAGCAAATCTCTTCAAACATCATCAAATTTTTCAGCAGAAAATGAACAAGCATCTACCTGAGCAAAAACGATCGATGTCAGGGCACGTTCAAATTCATTCAGCTTAACGATAACGACGATCTTAGACCTCTGCTCCGTATGTGATAAAAGCTCCTCAATAGCAAAAGAGTTAACATGTGAGGAGTGACCGAGTGACAATGAACATTGAAAGTGTGTTGTATGCCAGGACCACCGCCACCGCCACTCACCACACCTTCCAAACACTGCCCACTCCCCCAGCATCCAAACCACTTCTGAGATCACCACTCCGTTGCAGTTACTAAATCAGGGAAATCGGTCGTTAAGTCCAGTTCTTTTTCGTCTAAAAGTGCTGCTACGCAATCGAGCTCTGAGTTCCTCGCGGTATTGTCTAAAATTAGTTATCGAACAGAATCGCACAGCTTTCAGGCTCTCAAAAATTACCAAATAAATTGCTAGAAACAATTGGAGGGTAAATATGCAGAGTGTCCTAACCCACAAAACACAGAATTTTACGACACTCAAGTTAGAGGCGTGGTCTTCATCGCAGGGTTGCCAAAATGCCTTTTCAAGTTACTAATTAGGAAATGAAATAGGAACTAGGCCACTCTGCCTGAAAGACGTCTACGCCGCTATGAGGTGAAATTATCACTTAATCCACTCTGCTAGTTCTAACCTCTGATTTTTGGGTTAGCACATTTTGCATATTTGCCCTCCAATTTTAAATTGAACATAACACGATGCAGATCCATTTGCATTTCACGAAAATAATCTTGATGTATTTTTATGATTCAAAATGCAATGTGTGTTTCTCCTATGGGTACTTATGTGTACTTCACAAAGAATTGCATTTGATATCATATTTCTTCTAACTCTTGTTTGATAGCTTCTCAGAGTTTCTTCAGTTTGAAACAGGACAAATAATTTCAGGGTAAGTTGAATGAAACGAGCAGTGGTGGGTGTTCGGATCCTAAGTCCGAACTTCCGATCTTCCGATCACGATCGATCTTCCACATCGGAATCGGACTTGAAGATCAGAACCTCCCAGTGGAAAAGATCGGAAGTGCGAAGATCGCTCTTGCCAAATTTAAGTCCAATCCCGATCCCGGCCGTAACGGAAAAAAATAAAAACAAAGCGAAGACGACCAATCCGTCTCGCGTAGATGTCGTTTCTTCTTGTAAGCAGCTTCACAAACCGCACACCACATCGCTCCCGAGCTCCGCTTCGATCGAGCGCTTGTTCAGCTATGGGTCGGGCATCCTCAAGCCTAGGGAAGTTCTCGGGCTGCCGAGAACTTTGAGGCCCTCGTCTTCTTGAAGGGAAACCTTCCCTTCCTCAGGAAAGCCCGAGAGGTGGAGGTGAACGAGCATGACGAGGTCTGAACGGGGCGATTCAAACTACAGGACAGATATCGTCGTCTCTGTTTCACTTACTGTAATTAAATTGGATAGAGTTTCGTAGAGTCAGTAGAGTAGACATGTTGCTATATGGTATTTGAAATATGAATAATAAAAAACTAAAAATTAAAAAAATAATAAACATTCTAAATAAATAAAAATTACAAAATCCATTTATTCATTCTATATCAAAATTATAGTATATATGTGACGTCGTATTCTTAAACTGAATTTGAATTGCTTTAAAAACGTTTCAAAAACCGGGGATCGCTGTTCAAATCTTAGGATCGGAAGTTCGAGATCGCTATAATTTTTTGGCGGCTGAATCAAAAGGTCGTATTCGGAATTAGCCATTGAACCGAGATCGGAAGTTCGGGATTGGACTAATATTTTGAGGAACGATGCCCACCACTAGAAACGAGCCTCTCACAAGACACCCAGCAACAGGTACAAACTACAACACTTTATCACTAGCTCGTAAGTGAAGCTTCAGCCAGTATACAAACTCACACATATCTCAAGAACAGAAACTAGAAAACTTACCATATTTGGAAATATAAGTCATTACTTCCAGTTTTATTATGAACATTTCGCACCAGATTCGAATAAAAAGCTGTAACAAAATTCTACGTACGCCAAAAACTGAATAAAAGATTAGTAATACAGAGCCTCGGAAACACGATGATACAATATTCTAAACCACATAACCGATTAATTCTTAATTGGATGTCTACAGTTAGCTTAATGAAGAAAAAATCATCACATCAATGTACCTTATACTAACCCTTCTTGCCAATTTTATTGTAGTATATTATTCCTCTCACATATGCGTAAACTTTCGTAAGAAGAGGAAGCAGAGATGCAAACCTTAATCTTTAATAGAGTTCATGCTTCTGACTATTTTACTAAGGAAGATCAGGAGTAGAATAAATATTTGAAAATATACTAAAAAGTTAAATGAAGCATATAGTCCTGCAGTAATCTCACCTAGCAGGAGCTGGTTGAAGTACTTGAGAATGTTGGCGATCTCCACGCCAGATGGCGGAGGCACCGCGCCCTGCACCAGCCGCAGCTGGAACTCCGACAAATTGCGGATCTTCGCCGTGACTGCAAACATAAATGTGTTGTTCACATTTGCGCGCATGTCTTTCAGACATTGTGAGCGGTGATGCAGAAGTTTATTGCAGCACGGCAATTGAGACTGCACAAGTCAGCTCGATGACCCACGAGGCAAGAGTAACCGAGCACTTGAGGCCAGGATGTTAGTACCTAAATGGCACACACAACTTTAGGAGAAGTAACATCAGGCAAGAAGACGCGTTCGGCACAAGCGTACAATTTTAGTGCACAGTAACACTACATACATTAGCATAGGTGGTTTCCTTGATGTATCATAATGAATCTAAGTTATTTCTATGTCTACGATTAATTTTTTGTCAGAAATAGATTCTATTAATTGCCATCGAAGTGTGTAAAAAATTTCAAATTAATTCCACAGAGTCCAGTTATATAAATCTGTTGTTGCGTCTGTTGTGTCCGCGAATAACATTTTCAACTAAGTAGAATCAACTAAGTATCTAACATAATAATACCCGTTGTGTGTTTATTTATATATCTGTTTGGTGTCCGCTTCTTAAGAAACATAGGATGTCTGAGTTTGCGGTATCATGGATACCGAATTCCTCAGTGTATTGAAAAATGGCCTTACATGGATTGATATGTTTGACATTTTATCAGGATAGTTTCGGTTAGGACATGATAGGTTAGGATAGGTAAGTAATGTTGACGAAATTTTTTCGCGGGTCCACTTAGCTTAACGATGACATTGTCAGTGGAATTTCCATGCGTCCAGCTACTACCTAATAATGCCCATGGTTTATTTGTTTGGAGTCCGCTCCTTCCATTTCTCTGTTACACTCATAAGGATAGTTATAATGACCGTATCTGTGATACGATTTCACCAGTGCACAAGTACAAGAATATTTTTCACCACGGGTACTGTTAGGATGGATATATTTGTTTGTCATCCACATCTGAAAAATTTATTCAAGAAAGGTATGAAATCCCGTCATTTTTGGCGGGCCGTGCACAGTAGTGTGCTAATATTTCTAAATTCATTTAAATGTAACATATTTTCAATTGAGTTTCCACCCATGACATTTTTTTATATACAGAAAATTTTAGCAATATTTTGAGTTGACACCAGTGACGTTATTATTTCCAGTTTTTTCAAGGCGATTTCATTTGATAAATCATCACACCCTGATTGCAGCGATGAGGAGACGCATTAAACTGCACTGGAACTTGTGCGTTGCCAAGGACTGGAGATAACACTAGAGGATGTGTTAAACTCTCGTGCTGTGTGCGAATTTTGCAACGAACATCCCACCAATGTGATATTTTGAAACAAGAATGCTACGGACGGTTACTTAAAGCTTTTCTTTTGCTTAAGTTCACTACAATTTAGCACGGTAATGGTAGAATAAGAAAAGCAACAACAAATCAAGTAATTTATAACATAATTTAGGCTCAGAAACAGTTAAATTTCGATTACGCGAATTATTTTCACCAGCAGTCTACAGGTACAATAATTATAATTCTTACTCAATGACTTCCATTTTCTTCAAATACCTGTGAGTAGTGAAACATGCGTGTGCAGTCCACGTTCATTTTTAATCTTTTAACAAAATATTCCTCACGCAATTGAACACTATTGTATTCGCACAAATTTACGAAGCAAACTGGGTATGGCGTAACAGAAGGAGCAGGTCGCTTCACGCAGTGGTTGCGTGAAGCAACCATGACACCAGCCTGATTTGAAACACTAACATCACTAATCACGCAGTCAAACATGCAAGTCAATATTTATATACTACCACACTTATACGAATATTATTATCAAAAAAGCAATGCCCTGTTTTTCTAACCTCAGGCACAAATATCAGCGGATGAAAAATCCATTCTTGATTAGAAACTTGTTCCGGCACTCGATACCAGACACGGCCAAATGGTTTTTTATTCGAATTTGTTTAGAGGAGTGTCGTGTTAAGAGGCTTGAAGTCTCGGGTTTCTGCTGTTCAAGTGCCTGCATCGCATGAATATTTAAAAATATTTTACAATGCATATGTATTGAGAGACATAGTTTTATGTAACCGTACCGCTATTTAAAAAATTCACTGGTTACTGTGATATGAATTTTTTGCAGGTACACCAGTAGATGGCGTCGTCTGCAGTGCTGCAGTAAATAGCTGCCATTGCTTCCTGAGGTCCACGTAGCAGACCTTGCCACCAAAGTTATCACAGCGTTCTATTCGATCGAGTATGTCTAATGAAAACACCTAAACCACTGTTCACATTGAGTTCTACTGCACGCAGTTTCCTTTTTAAAAAATTTAAGCGTGCAGACCACTCAAACTTTACTGAGAAAAAACAAAACTTGATAAAAAAAACAGCGGAACCAAGTCGACTTCCCAAAACTTACACCGACAAAAATTGTTGTCGGCTAATTGTTTGGATCTCAGGCCGCTAAGAGTCGCTAATTAACCGTGATGAATCTTTAACGAAACGCAGGGTAAGAATTCAGAGTGAGGCGACACTGAGTCTAGAAGTGGCAAGTTTAAGTCCATCATTACACACAGTCTACCACCATAAAGCTCATTAAAAGTGATCAGAGCTTATGTAGCACGAAAAATAATATTTCAAAGGGGCCTACATAACGACTGGAAAAATTTTCATCAAAAATAATACAAAAATTTGGCGGCAGGTTGTTGTTGATAAAGTCCTGTTGAATTCCCAGACCATCTTTTGCCTGGGCCATCTTTTTCGCCTGGCGCCTTTTTTCCTCGGCACCCTCTTCCCCTGGCCGCCTCTACCCCAGGCCTCTCTTGTTCTAGTTCTGTCCCTCCTTGGCTCGCTCTTGCCCTATCCCTCTCATCCCACTACCTCCTCTTCCTCTGGTCCCCCCTCTAACCGGCCCCTCTTCATCAAGTCTTCTCTCGGCCCCCTCTTCTTTTAGCTCTCTCTTCCACTGGCCTCCTCTTCTTCTGGTTCGCTCTTTCACTGGCCCCCTCAACCCCTGGCCCCCTCTACGCTTGTCTTACTCATCCCCTGGCCCCACCTTTCCGTCGCTTTGCCTTGTCCTGGTCTCATCTTCCCTTAGTACCCCTTTTTCCCCCACCCCCTCTTCCCCAGCCCCCTCTCCCCCAGGTGCACTCACAGGCGGCAGCACGCGTGCCCATGGCGGCGGCAGGCGGCGGCCTCCAGAAGTCGGCAGCACCTCAGGCCAGGACGAGCCCCTCGCTCTGCACGTGTGTCATGGACCGTCAAGACGACAAAATTATAGCAAATGCAGGTATTTCCAATCTGAAATCTCTTCTTCATCATTGTTAATTATTTTGAGGCCTGGCTCAATGCCGTGAACACTTCAGGAAAAAATGCTGGAAGCTGTCACGCAAGCTTAGAGTAAACTAATTCGCCTTTAAAGTTGAAATAAATTGAACCTTTACTGAACATAACGTTATAAAATTAAAAATTTCCTGCTGGGTCAGATGATCGAATGCTCGATTCACAATCGAATGCAGCTTCTCATAACAACTTCGAAAAAAAACTCAGCTACTTGAACTCTTCTGCATGGATTGGGGTTAGCGTCATGCTCAGTTCAGTTATAGTTAGGTTTTATTTATAAATATTTACGCTATGGATTACAAGAGAGTTACATTACATGCATGAATTTATTTCCCATCAATACCTCGTCGTCCTTACATAAGGATCTAATCGTCACAAGCACTAAACGTCAACATCTCCAATGAGACCTAGAATCCTCTAGATGCTCCCTCGCAGAGAATTAGAGGAAAACACGTTGTGGGTAACAGTTTACGAACCAGTACGGCGTTGATACGTTGCCTGCATCATCTCTGTCTGCACCTTCTTTCATTTTCGTCTCTAAGCGCTTCTCTCTAGCGTCGTCATGATCTCGGTACTCAGACAACTTACAGCAAGGTTAACTTCATACCATTTTCTTCATCAATATTCGAACTTCATGCGTTTGGGAAAATTCATTTATGGGATTTCAATTGCAGGCTAACAATTTATTCAAGCATGATTCTCGTGTGTTGGAAAAATGGGGTCTTTGTCTCAAACGTTCAAGAAACGAAAACGTCACTACAAAGCGGTTGTCTTGCACTACTTGCACCGTTACTCCTACCAGTACTACAGAAGCCTTCAGGCAGTTGAACGCCTGCCTCGTCACAAGAGGACACGCAATATAGTACCTCACCCTCACAGGTGAGGGATGACACTAAAATTGCTGTTCAATTGGCATCCTTAACCATGAAGCCTTAAGTTCTCATTACATCTCAAAGGAGCTTAAAATTTTTGTGAACAGCTACTTGCATGGATCAGCAATTGAAGTGCTTATCATTTAATTATCCATGACCTCTTTTCTACAGTACTGACGAGTACTCAAGAACTTACGAGTTTTGTGCCACTCTCAGCCCCAGCATCTGGCATGGCGTCGTCTTAATTCCTGCGACTAGACCAGTAGCCAAATTTTGTTAAATTTCACTAATTTGTTCTCAATTGCCTCTATTCTATGTCACGGTGCGAGTTTATGTTAGTTCAATCGCGTGTTTAGACTATAATGGCCGTATGCGTGTGATTACTTGCTTCCTAGTAATAAATGTCAATTTTTAACCATAATCATATTGTTTAGTGAGCAAAGATGGAGATATCAGTTCAATAATGAATGACGTAAGCTATTACAAAATATAAGCAATTGGCAGGCACGAATTCTTAAATAACGTTATCAAATCATCCCGTTTACTTCCTAGGTTGAAATATTAGTTTCACACTAAATGTACCTCCGAAACATTGTGATGGAGACCGCATAAATCCTCTCCATATGATCATGACAATAAAAGTGTAAAAAAGATGAAATAAAGAAAGCGTCTTAAAACTAAACAGTAAAAAAGAAAATCATAATGCCATAAAGAAAATCAGCCATGGTATTTATTACAGTTTTCGTTCTATGCAGTGCTATATATCAAAAGTGAATAACTTCCTTAAACTACCGTTGAGTTATATCATAACAGAGAAACTTGCATACCGAGGAACATCATTTACCCACTCCGGAAGTATTGCAGGCCTTTGCCAACAAAATTTTGTATGGATTCATTTCTGAAAAATAACGTCGCACTTTATCCTCAGCGACACATGTTTATGGAAATACAAGTTCGACAGGGTGCCTTTCAAGTCAGGGTGATCGAATAAATTATGAAATCGTAATTTTCCACACGCTTTCGTAAATATCCTGCCGGCATAGGCGCAGCATGACAAAGGATGACACTATAGATCATAATGACTTACCGCTTTTAACCTATCCTGTTTCAGCGTTTACTTCCTTCCCACGCTAAGGAAACTGTGATTAGAAGAATGCGCATGGTGATCAGGTACAATTTAAAATCAAGAAGGTTGAATGTTTTGAATTATGTTATCGAATATCACTTGTCTGAATCTCTATATATATTGCACAAAGCTATTGAGTTCAGTAGGATCACATCGCGGCATATCTAAAGAAGAACCAACAAGCGATGCCTCGCTCATTCATTTCATGCCAGCCGCTGCAGCGGCGCAGGTGCCCTGCTCAGCGGCATAGCAACTTTAATGAGATAGCTTGAAAAATCTCCGCTCAGCTCTTTGACTTCTGTTTAAAATGCATTTAATGTAAATTATTAAGCGTGTATCTCGTTGCATCTTTATCGCGAGGTTGATCATTTAAGCGTCATCGTGACTGCTCTCTCGTTTTAGAAGCTTCCTACCGGACTAAATTAGCATTAGGCGGGTAACAGACATGAAGCGGATGCGTACAGTTTCAGTGTAAACTCGTACAAACTTCTACAGATACTCTACTATTTCAGCTAATATTCGAGGTTAAACTGCGTTACTTGAAATCCGTTTGCAAGTTACTCACCGAGCTGAACGCGACGCTGCTATCGATTTTTAAACGTGATAAGCCGCATCTTCTCTTACCCTCACTACACGGCGGCTCGTTCGGCACTGGCCTCTCGTCTCGCGGAGTCTCGGTCCTCTTTTTCCTGTGCTTCTGCTCGTCTCTCAGATCGTTCTTCCACGCCGAGATGATATTTACGTGAGAGAAAAATGAACGGAGAAAAAAGATATCCATCTATCAACAAAAGGCACTAAAGAGTGGGGAAGCCACAGAGATTTCGTCAATTAGAACATAAAAGTAGGAATCCGATGAAAGAAAATGTGTTGCGTCTGAAACTTAATTACCTGTGACGGAAACTCCTCTCCTGAAAATAATTTTGCTATTATGACATGATACTAAAAAAATATTGCTGCAGATAGAATGAAAAAAAAATTACTACGCCATTTACCCTTGATTAAAGCACGAACAGTCAACAAAAAATGAATATGAGCCGTTTACGATAAGAGAAGAAAACAATAAACATCATCAGCGTTTCTCTCTGATGGAGAAATTTATTAAAATTCTTATATCTACTCTACAAATGATTAAGAAAGCTATGATTAATGCTCAAATGGCTTATTAAAATGCGGTGAAATGCTCACTGCCGCTTTCACATAGCATAAAAAAAGTGAGATTTGAATTTCGAAAACCAATTTCACATTTCTTTTGTACCTTCAGTTAAATAGCTCAAAGTAGACATGCTATACACATAAAATTATCTTTTTGGGTTAAAATCAACGAACTAAATGCGCTCTTGTATTTTCTCGATTATATTTCTTAAGCCAAGAAAGAGATCTTGTCATCACTTTCGCCGAAGATTTGAAGTATGAGTAACAAGGAAAAAACGCGTCAAGAATGCAAACTGAATTCTCGGGTTCCGAGCAAGAAACTCTGGTTACAAATCAAAGGACATTATATGCTACTCTTCTACTTACAAGGTCCGACCGCATCTAGAATACGCTGAGCCACTCTGGTCCCTTACCCTTTTGGCCCGACTACACAGTACAACTTTTCGTCAATCACAAACACGCCAAAACACGATCAAAAACACAAACTTTTCTGAATCGTGATTAGACTACGTTTACTTATATTCAGCCTCAGTACACTTGGAGTTAGTTATTATTTTAATTAAATTAACATCAATTAAGTCTAAACCTATTGACGTAATATGTTATTACTGAATAAATATTGTATAAGTTCCGTAGTTAATTTCGGTAATTACAAAATCTATGCAATCCCACAATTTACTGTTTTCGAGAGAAAAACACAATTAAATCGGTAAAATTGGAAAAAAACGTAGAAACTAAACAATTCACGTGCAAAAACACCATCCACAATACATAAACAAGCGAGTGTGTTCGGAGTTTTCCAACAGCTTAGAAAACAAGAACACACCGAAATCTGGTAGTATTCAATGTATGTTCGTGTGCGCGGACTGCCGAAAAACACAAGATTTTGGCGAATGATTGATAGTGTGGACGGACCTTACGAGATATCAACAAAATGGAGAGAATTCAGTGTAACACAATGAAAATGATTTCAGAACTTTGTAACCTCAGTCGCAAGCGACGTCTCTAGCTAACTGAATTCATTTCCCTTAAATAGAGAAGATTGCGAGATAAATTACAGAGACCTAAAAATATCTGAATGGCTTTAGCAAAATTGCCCCAAAAAGTCTCCTCGATGCTAAGTACAACGTCCGAGCCTGTAATAACTGCCGGAAATTAGTAACAAATTCAGGACCGCCCAGAGGCTAAATTTTTTTTCCGTTCAAATTTTTAGAATCTGGAACCAGCTCCCAGAAAATTTTGTCTCTTCTGGCATGGTGAATTCGTTTACAAATCATTTTGACCATTGGCAACCCCTCAGTATTGTAAAGGGCGGGAGTTGATCCAAATTTCAGGTCGATTTAAAAAGAAAAAATTGTATACGCATTTCAGTATGGGGATCAGCAGAAACCGCATTTCATTGCGTGACATAATTTCAATTCTATTGGTAGAGACTAATCAGATAATACTATAAGCATAGCATGAAAAAAGTGATCTTGGCTCTGATAACTCTAAATACGGCAAGAAAATGATCAAGTAATGCGACCACACTATGCGTAATGGCTGCCCTAAAAGGTAGTGAGCTAGCATGAATATATTGTTGTTTGGACGTGAAAATTGATGATTTTAAATGTGTTTTGCATGTGCTAGTGAGTGATTGGTGCCTGACAGTACGGGACTTCAGGACAACTCGATAATTGGCTACTCGGCCCTCTTCCGCCGTCACTTACCGTTCTATTCTATTTGAAATTCTATATCAAGGTTAGGCCAAATAAACTGTTCACAAGCATTATTCTGAATCGAAGTGAATAAGCGTGCTGTGTTATTCACTCGAATGAAAACGACATAATATTTCATGATATGTGCTCATTTTGAAATTATTCTTGCTTTCAAATGCTCATGTGCGTAGAAATAATTTAAATGCTCAGTTATGGTCGTTTCCCCTGGTGATGCGTTTTACACGCGCAGACGTACGCTCCTGAAATGTCTGGACACGTTCGCTAGGACAGCCAAGGCTGTTGCTGTGTAGGTACCGCTCCAGCTGGCAACAGGTGTTGTGATGTGGATGGTGGTGTACTGCGGACCAGGTGTTGTGTTGAAGGTGGTGTACTGAGGACCAGGTGTGTGGTAACGTTTAATGTTTAATGTTTTTTCTTTATGAAAATGTGTTTACCAGCGTGGCAACCAATGGGATTATTCGGTAGTGCTTTTCATAGGTTAGTAGATGGTAATAGCTCCATATTAAATACAAACTATTTAAGTCTCAAAATAGTTTTATTTTTCTAATATCAAAGTGTAGAATTTCATACTTGGTGACGTTTGGGATGCCTCCTCTTATTTATCGTTCAGAATGAAACTTTTTAATCTCAAATTACTATGAGACGGGGTTGGTGAAGTATCCCCCGCTGTTAAAGGTTGTCCATTAATGTTTTAATTATCTAATGTTCTAAAATCAGAGTGCTGCTATTATAGCAACGTGATACAAGAATTTTACACCAAATGTTTCCGAATAACAAAACTGAAGGAGTACGGAAGATTGAGATCATTTCGACGCCTAAACAAGCGGCCTAGTATACAGCGACGACGATCACCCACTGGAACCGTTTGAGCAGAGTAACCTGGCGGCAGTGTGATGGCTGTATGGGACTGGGAGAGCACCTGGCGCGATGTCCAGCATTAGCTATTTTTTCAATGGCCACAATCCAACGCAAAATGCCGACAATCACAATTGCGCATTCGCGACGCAACAAAAAATCAAATCAACGCTGAGTAAAAATTCCACAAAGACGGCAGGAATTAAGATGAAACAAATTAAATATAGTTTCCAAAGTGTATTCTATACTATTGATAGTACGCAAGAGAAAATAACGTGAAACACCGACTGTCTCAAACTCTGTTCAGTGCACTTTTTCGTCCATATCATTTTTTCTCCAAGAGTACACAATGATTAACTGTGAAAACAGTGTTCAGCTTTTGTTATGCAGAACATTATTGAACGGTAAATTGATTGTGTTTAATGCTAATTACAGTTGTTATCGAAAATATAGTGCTAAGCGTAAAAACCGTGTTAAACCGTAAACACAGCATGAACAATAAATACAGTATTTATCCATAAATACAGTCATCAAGCACAAATACGTAGTGTTCATGCATAACTTCTCAGTTTTTACGAGTATATCATTTAAAATGAAAAGGAAAAACACACCTGAAGACACAAGACTTATGTGGGCCTCTAAAGATACACGACTCATGAAGGCCCCTGACGACACACGACTCACGAGGGCCCCTGAAGACACAAGACTCACGAGGGCCCCTAGAGACACAAGACTCACGTGGGCCCCTGACGCCACAAGACTCACGAGGGCCTCTGAAGACACAAGACTCACTAGGGCCCCTGAAGACACAAGACTCACGAGAGCCTCTGAAGACACAAGACTCACGTGGGCCCCTGAAGACACAAGACTCACGAGGGCTCCTGAAGACACAAGACTCACGAGGGCCCCTGAAGACACAAGACTCACGAAGGCCCATGAAGACACAAGACTAACCAGCGCCTCCTCTGTGTCTGCGATGCCCACCTGGGTGTAATCTCCGGTATTCTTGATCGCCTCGGACACCCTGGCGTGTTGACGAGCCCCCGTCTCCTGCAAGCTGGTGATGCGTTTTACACGCGCAGACGTACGCTCCTGAAATGTCTGGACACGTTCGCTAGGACAGCCAAGGCTGTTGCTGTGTAGGTACCGCTCCAGAATGCAACAGGTGTTGTAATGTGGATGGTGGTGTACTGCGGACCAGGTGTTGTGTTGATGGTGGTGTACTGAGGACCAGGTGTGTGGTAACGTTTAATTTAGGTATGCAGATCTAAACACCTCAGAAACAATGCTTCACTGCTGTAGCCATGCAGCCATCCACGAATGATTTCCCATTTGCATTTAGGGTGGGTGAGAGATAAGATTAAATGTTAGTTTACGCCTCCTTAACCACAACAATGATGTTCCAAAAAAGAAAGGATGATGGCATCAATTGGTATGGAGCTTAGAGAATAGGCAATCAATGCGGGAATGGGAATCTGTGTTAATGGTTGGTTAATTTTGTTGGCCAATATTCACCACACAATCATTTGAGCTCACAAAAATGTAATAACTTCACTTTATATGTATCACAACTCAGAATATACCGAGCCAATCAACAGTCTGCACTGAGGGAAGATCAGCTTAAAATTGGAGCAGGATTACCGAAATATTACGTTACTTGTGGGGTCATATGTTTTCTACAAATGGCTGTAAAAAATTTTAATAGTGTTTACTTTAACCTTTTCAACTCTCTTACAGTTCTGGACACATTTTCATCGATATTCGTCGAGGGGTTGTACTTCTTCGTTTCCTCTCTGTAGGAGATGATACGTATGTTACTCTCCAATAAAATGTACTCGAAGGAATTTTAGCTACGGAACACGATGGCTAACAAAGAAATCTATCTAATGGGCCTATCATCTTAACTGATTGAGTATTGGTTTATTGGATAGCCAATATTTCATTCGAACTAACACTGAAACATTCACGTTACTCCAAACATGCATAATAAATATTCCTAAAACACTTGAGCTCACTCATCAGTACCTGTTTCCATGCACAAGCATACTCTTTACTGAAATGTGAGACTGAACACTAGAATTTTACAAAACAATAACACTTTAAGTATCGATTCCAGCATTATTTATCTCAGTGCAGGGTGTTACACAGTTACACTTCACAGTCCTACGTATGTTCTTGTAGTTCGTACGCATTTCATGGGTATACTTTCAATTCCGTTCTGTTATAAATCCCAATTCCTTAAGCATTTAAACTTATTAATTGACCTTTGCGTGCAGACTATCGCAGCAAACACCCAATGGTTCAATTTTCATGACGGCTTCTCAATCCAGTTAATTTCGTCTTTGAATTTCCATTTTCACCAATTAATTAATTTCATCACAAGGAAGTAAAAATAATTCTGTGTGAATCAATTCTTCGCTTTCAGAGTCCTGATCCTTGCATGTTTCATTATGTTAGGAAATGTTATTTCAATTGCAATTTTTACCACAACGGTAACTTATTTCGCTAAACATTTACTTTCTATGATTAACTTTCTTCCCACATTGATATCGCACTACCTTCGTATTAGTACATCCTCCATTTAAATTGAAATCTCAGATTTGCATCTCTTTCATACAAAAATGAGCCCCATTCGCGAGTACAATAATTACTCAAAACAAAATGTATTTAGTGTCA
The DNA here is from genome assembly GCA_030386875.1 of Morinoia aosen. Lineage (NCBI taxonomy): Eukaryota > Metazoa > Arthropoda > Malacostraca > Amphipoda > Talitridae > Morinoia > Morinoia aosen. The sequence continues at coordinate 70,814,208 of CM059569.1, forward strand.
AAAGTAATCATTGTTGCTCTCAAATTATCACATACTTGTCTTACATTTATCGTCAGGCCGGCCCTAATATGTTTCAAAATTTTTCCAAACTTGAATTCAGTTTGTTACAAATTTAGTTTTTCATCACTACAGTTTTATTACTTACGATATTTTTAGCTAAACAATTCCTTTAGGGCCCGAGCTAAAGGTTTGGTTGGCCTTCCATTTGTTGAAATAGGTAGCCTTTTTATTTTGTTACTGACCATCATTTTCGTTTTTCAGCACCTACTACTTTCTTCTACAACTTTTATCTTGTTTCATGAACTTCTTTCCCATATTAGTGTTTCTTTACCCTTTCTACGTAAATTCCGCGTTTTCTTAAGTCTACACTAAATGGTACCTAAATTCTTCCTCTCTTTGAAACGTATTTGTTGCGGTTAGTTAGGTTTAAAAATAACTTATCTAATTTAATCTAATCTAATTTAAAATATTACTTTTCCTCGAAACTCAGACGTCTTCATTTCTGACGCACTGAAAAACAAAAGAAAAACATCTTCATGAACATCATTGCATCAAAGCTAATTTTTCTCATTTACCATCCGCGTTTTTTAATTCTGCGGCTACCTCTTCCCGATATCGCCATCCAATTGCTCCCCATATTCAAGCCTTAAATGAGAAACTCTACGTAAGAACTTCCTATTCTTTGCAGCCAACTCTTTCCCTTTGATTTCCTTCACCAACCACGAAGCCCTGTTCTAACATTTGGCCCTTAAATAATCGTGATTAAGATTAAGGATTTCAAGACCTGTCGTTTAAGATTTTCTATAATATCACTCATTTTATCACGGTCAGGAAAATAGAGCTAACTTATTAGTTTCCCTTCCAAAATATGTTGAAATTTGCTTCTCAGGAGTGACCTGTTCCTAGGGAGCGAAGGGTTTTGACCTATGGGCGTCTGCCATAAGGCTTTTCCAGCACAGTTTTGAGGCTGCGGCGATGACCTTTCTTGCCAGAGTTAGGGTGCGATCTCCCCTCTGTGTCCATAAACCGCTTTTGTTTCAACGCTCCTACGTTCTCACATAAACGCTGTAAAGTTCCCAGGCCTTAAACCTAGAAAATTCTTTAAACAATCCAGATGTCAATTTTTACTGTAGTTCTCCACAGTTCCAGTGACATACTATACGTACTAATTACATTAATTTGTTCCGGATTAATTTGTTTGCTGCCCCGAGGGTTGCATTAATTTAACGCGACGCATATTAATACTTGAATAAGAAATAACATCCACGACTTTCTTTCAATAATCTGTAACAGTTTTCCTCACAGGTGTTAGAAGGCATTGAGTTGTTAGAAGGCCTTAATTTAAATGCAGTGGAAACTTTATTGAGATCGAGGTTTGTTATAAGTGAACAAGAATTTACATCAGTTTCTAGCCAAAAGACTGTGGTGGTTGTCTTGAGAATACGCTAATTGCTTAAGGTCTTTTTCGCCCTCATCGCTCAGAGCTTTACGCATGAAATTAATTACGAGTGTGAAAACTGATAAAGAGAGATCTGTGAGCATGAAGACTACTAGCCATATGAATAAACCGTTTGTAGGGGCTTTGCATTCCAACTTTCTTACTGCTCTAATGGCTCTCTTTTGTAGGATAAAAGTAACTCAGTTTCATTTCTGTCAATTGCATGCCATGTTTTTGTGATGCCGTAGAAATGGTTAGGTAGAAATGGTACTGTTAAGAACAAGATGTTCTTAATAGTATTTTTATAGCTTCTTCTGGTACATTTTTTACACTGTTAAGAACATCAAGTAATTTAAAAATTTTACAACCAGTGTACAAGATAAAGTCCAAAATGAAACTCATAGAATAGATAATCCTGAATAGTACATAAACATATCATTCCAACTGTTAGAACTTAAAATTTCATTTACTAAACAAATAAATGATAATGGAGTGCACTCCACAATGCATATTTGAAAAATACCGTGCCTTTTCAAATTCATTTCAAGCCGTTGAAAACAGCGCGTGTTATGTTTCTCAAATGTTATTTCTCATGATTTCGTCATTATCAGACTAGTTCAAATGCTAATCGTGACGACTTCTGTAAGAACTTCGCGACTGCATATTTTCCCGGAAGCTTGTCCCAGCAGCATAAATAATTCAGGCCTTTTGTGCTCAGTAATACGAATACTTGACCTTGCACAGGGACTCGAGCAAATTGAGAAGTATCTCCGTTTGTCCTTAGCATGCTTTTCTTACTTGAGTATCAGCGCCTACCTCTGAAACGAAACAGTTAATGAGAAGTGAACAACTATTGCTTCAAATTATAGCGTCACAGAAGGTAAGTGCCAGTTCCTAGACTGAGTTCTTACACGAGCTCCTACTCTTCTATTAATGCCGGAATATATTACAGTCTGAAAAGAGCAAAATTGATACATTGTAATTGTTCATTATTGCTACGTTTCCGATGAGAGGAGGTTTCCCTCAAAACTATAAACGTAAGTCTAGTGCAAAACTGCAAAATTCTTCAGTTATGGTCTGTGTAACTTTCATTTCTTATAAGTTAGAGTGAATTGTACTATGAGCAACGATACAAGAGAAATTTAAAGACCAATGCGTACATGCATATTTATTTTTGAATGTTCAAGATGCAAAAGTACCACTTTAATACAAGTATATTTCTTTCGTATTTTGTTATTAATGTTGAGGTACGTGCGAATAAAATATATATATTGATAATGGTTCCCGTACTTCCACAATGGTCCTTGTCCTAACTGCTCTAACGTTTAAATTTTACTTTGACGTACAAATTTATCTAACGTATAATTATTTACTCGAAAAATTTAATATTACACTGAGATGCTCAAGTTAAACTGAATAAACGTAAAAATGACCAATGTAAGTACCATTGTGTCGTTCGACTGGACTGATTGCTATGCGAACGTTACGTTTCTCCGCAACATCAAAATATTGGGCCTGCGAGGATTGTTTTGTAATCAGATGGATAACACAGAGCCTGACTTGCCAGTCTGTAAATTTGTAACTTTGAAGTTTGTAAGATTTTAATTCTGGTACAATAGTGGGTTGAAAGACTTCTTCGGTTGGAAAAGAAATTTTTAAGTCATGTCTTTAAATTTTTCGCATGAAATGGTGTTCTCAAAATTTACTATAGTCTAACTGTCCGTAAAAATAAGGATTAAGGTGTGCTTTCATACTACCTACCCTGTTGAGTAAACTCTTCATCATTGCACCATACTTTAGTAATGTAATGGTTATTTTATGTTATGCTAAAAACACCTCAACGTGCCAGACGCATAAGAAAAATTGAATTCATCGTCTAAAAACCTATTTTTCATTCCTACCTCAATTCTTCACCAAGAAGAAGAGATATTATTCATTATTGTCCGACCAGAATGAAATGACCGTTTAGGAGCGGGGCATGAAACTTCATCCACGTTGCCAAATTGCCACTGGAGGTATATTTTCTTCAATACATATAGTATTAAGGTACTAATATATAATTTGCTTTGTTTTAGGCAGGAAGAAAGAAAGATACCATGCTCATGTATTTCGTATCAAGTAATTAACTATTCAATAATTGCCAAAAATAATAGTTCAACTGAACAGGTGTACAGCGTACCTCGACCGGAAGGCATTTGGCACCAGATGGCGCCAACGTGACACAAATAAGATGTGGCTACAATGTATGAATTTCTAGAAAAGCTATGCCAAACGTACCAAGAGTTCTTATATACATAAATACCTTGAAAATATTTTAATAAATATATTTTGATAATAGATTACCTATTTTCTGCTTAAATCATCATTGTTGTCTAATATTTTCCATGGGTAGGGTGTTGTGATTTGGCAACCGTGCATTTCTGGGAACCGCCCCTAAAAAGTCATTTCATTCTGATCGGACTATAGTAAGAAACTATTAGAATATTCTTACAAGTAATTATGAACAAATGAAGGTTAGCAACCTATCTGACTTCAAGAAACTAATAACGAAAAAAATTCTTCATATCAATTGCTAATATTTAAAACATATATCTTATAAATTATTACATAAAATTGGAACGATTCCGTAAGGGAACAATTCAGTGATTAATGAAAAACTGTCTTACTATAACACTTTCAAACGTCAACGTCAACTCTACGGATTTAGCATCGATAATTTAACTATCTATTGATATATATCGGAACGAGAAGTACACAAGATAAAAAATTCGCCTGTTCAAAAGAATGCGCGTAGGGGAAAAGAGTCTTCAGTTATTAAAATATATCCATTCCTAACATATATATATATACATATATATAAATATATATATACGAGCGTCACATGTATATACATACAGTTAGCGACGAATTTATTCCTATGCCCTTCGTCTTCCAAAACTTTCTAGAATTACTCAAAAACTGTTGTTGCCACCGGCAAAAGATTTTCACAGGGTATGAAGCACACATTAGTGACAAGAATACGAAGTTTTTAGAACAAAATATTATTTTTTAAAAATCTAACAAGCCGAACTTCAGAAACACGAAAAGACAAAATTATTCATTCAATTGAGAACATAACATTTCATTAAGAAGTATTTACCTTTATATTTGTTTTATAGAAAAAATTTTGCCTAAAATGTTCTTGAACATTCCAGAAAATTGTGTCAGAGCTAACGGGAAGGCAGAAGAATTGAGCTTTGTCATTCGTACACTAGCGCCACGATGGGAAAAACTAAGGAACTCGGTGTGGACCTAAGACAGAAGTTTATTGACTACCACAAAGCTGGAAATAGTTATGGCGAGATATCTAAACGTTTGAGCATCCCAAGATCTACAGTACAATCAGTTATAAAAAATGTTACGAAGTTTGGTACTGTAGAAACGTTGCCTGAACGTGGTTACAAACAAAAACTCTTGGTGAGAACTTCTCGAAAATTGTGTTGTGAGGTCAACGCGAATCCACGTGTGAAGGAGGACGACATTGCCGAGAGATTGAACGCTCAGGGAACTAGCGTGAGCAATCGCACAATTCAGCGCTGTCTGAACAAGGAAGGCCTACAAGGACGCCGACCTCGAAGGACTCCACCTCACAAACCATGTCATGTTGCTGCTCGCTTGAACTTTGTATAGTCACACTTGGATAAGGACAGAAGCTTTTTAGGAAAAAGTATCATAGAGTGACGAAACCAAAATCGAGCTTTTTGGACACAATGACGTGGAGAAGGTTTGGCGTAAGAATAGCGAAGCTTTCCTGCCGAAGAACACTGTGCCAACAGTTAAACACGGAAGTGGATCACTGATCCTTTGGGGTTGTTTTGCTGCATCGGCTACTGGAAAATTGGTTGCAATTGAAGGGAAGATGAACTCTGATGACTATATTTCTATTTTGGACGAAAACATGAAGGTATCAGCAAATAGTTTAGGACTTGGATGGCGGTGAGTATTTCAACAATACAATGACCTAAAGCTCAGGGCCAAGTTTACGGCCCCACAGCTGGCTCCAAAGAAATAAGATACATGTGTTACCATGGCCTTCGATGAATCCTGATCTCAATCCCATTGAAAATATGTGGCAGGAATTTAAAGTCAGTATCAACAAGAGAACTCCGGAAAATCTTCAGGAATTTAAATACATCGCTATTGAAGAATGGAATAATATTTCATCTGAAACTACGGAAAAGTTTGTCAAAAACTATAAAAAAAAGGCTTTTAAATGTTATGAAGATGAAAGGTTTCGCTATTGATTATTAAAAATGTACTCAAATGGTAGATTCATCTCAATGAATTGTAATACTACTCACTGTATGAATAATTTTGTCTGATCGTGTTTCTAAAGTTCAGCTTGTTAAATCTTTCAAAAATAATATTATGTTCGAGAAACTTCATATTATTGTCACTAATATGTGCGTCACACCTTGTGGAAATCTTATGCCTGTGGCAACAATAGTTTTTGAATAATTCTAGAAAGTTTTGAAAAACGAGGGGTGTACGAATAATTTCATCGCTAAATGTACTTGTACTCAATATTAGCTTAGAATCAATCCCATTTCGTTCGCAATTTAAGATGTTTAAAAAAATGAAACTTGGATTTTTATGAGCAACCTTTAATTTTGTTTCTTTTCATACGAAAACTATTTTAGCAAAATTTTATACTGTAAAGTCCACATCACGTTATACATACGACAGGTAGGTCCACTTCAATGGGGACAGCCGCTCGCAGCCGTTAGACAAGCCAGCCAATAGGAGACGTTTGAGCTGATGTCGTCACCAACCCCATACCACACTCGCAGTAGCGATGCACTGGCTGCCTTGAACTTGAACTTGAACTTGAAATTGAGGGCCGACAGTGTCGGGGCCGACAATGCCGTACGTGTGATTGCACCATGGCAGGAACTCCCGGGTTTCCGCACATACGTATTGAAAAAATTTAAATAGTCTGGAAACTATGATACTGAAAAACTTTGATAATCTCGTATGCAATGCTTATTAGCCACGTAATAATTAAAACTTGTGTGCATACTGAGCAAAACCTTCATATTCACCAATACAAAGCTCCGTTTGCGGCTTGCATACTCATTGAAATCCTCAAATTCAAATGTTTCCTTTCGAGTGTTAAAAGGATTAATCAAATGAAAGTCCTCATGTTACATTGTATTTCAGAAAGAAACACCGAGTTCATCGTTTTTCAACGTAAATACACCACAGGATGAAATTACTCTGGCAAAAAATGCTTTGCGCTTCAAGAAAATCTTCAACTCTTTTAGAAAACTTGTTGAACGTTATACAAAGGAAGCAAGGAATAACAGTCATATTCCAAAGTAACAGTATTTTAGCAGGCCCCTGAATGTGTAAATTTTAGAAACTTGTTCATTGAATTTGACTCTGAATTTTAAGCTGAATGTTAAACTTCAGTTTAACCAATCACAAGTGACGTGTTCAAGCATAAAAACATAGGATGTGAAATAGCAAATAGCAGATACTAGCAACTTCACAACTTAACCGTGCATAGCTCAAACTTACTCAGAACAAAAACATTTTTTTCTTAAAACTTATTGGCTCCTCACCCACGAGCTGTGCTGGACAAGTTGCGCCAGCCAGTAAGGTAGAAGCCTTGAGTTAAAGCATTTCAAAAAGTAGACTGGGAATATACCCAGAAATTTACCCGACCACTCGCCCATGTGATTTTGTGTTTTCAGGGCGACGTTGGTCAATGTGTACTTGTTACCCAAGGGACAGTTCACCTGTATTTAAATTAAGTGATTCAAGTTTGGCGACTCATTTCAAACCCTTTCAGTATTAGGCTGATCAATGAGATAGCCATTTTTTTGACAATAGCTGATCTGCTGTAATTTAAGTTTGATTTTTCTGCGGCTGGATAGGCTGTAGTACTAGACCGCTGTTACTATTTTAACTTGCCCCTGCATCAGAGACCTAACCCTTTTACTTTCTCTCCCTCCGCAGGTAGAGTAAAGAAAAACAAAATAGTCATTTTTTGTATGTTGAAATAGGCTTTTCCAACGTGTGAGGGACCTTCCCCATTGTTTGTAAGTACTCCAGGGTGTTGTCAGGTTGTTCCACCAAGGTTGCAACCAGTGCCATTGTAGCATTTGATTATGTAAACAGCCAGAAACAATTTAGAGGACGAGTCCCTGAAATTAAAATTAGTGTGCTAGTGTGCTGTCCTCCTCTGACCACATTGCACATATTTAATAGCTAAAAATTATAATGGGAGGACAAAAGAAACCTTCCATGTGTATGTTTACAAAATTGGATTTGCATTGTTGTGTGCTCAACACAAAGTATAAAAATGTATTTCTTATTTGGAAAGTCAAAAATTCTTTAATATTCTGACTCAGATAGTACAATAGTTGTCAGTGATGTGTGCGTGAGTAGACTGTCCTCCTTCGGTCCTATGTGTGCATTACAAATGTGTATCCGCCAATGTGTTCTTTAGCTGGAGAGACTTATTTTTCTTCTCAGTTATTGCAATAGCCGGCTTATTGTGTTATGTCTTTGGCATGACAATTGATCCCCTTCCATGTAATTCTATTCTCCTATTGCAATTTCTCATTGCTAGTCTCTTATCGACATTCTCTTAGTGCTATTCTCTTAGTGCTATTCTCTTAGTGCTATTCTCTTAGTGCTATTCTCTTAGTGCTATTCTCTTAGTGCTATTCTCTTAGTGCTATTCTCTTAGTGCTATTCTCTTAGTGCTACTCTCTTAGTGCTATTCTCTTAGTGCTATTCTCTTAGTGCTATTCACTTAGTGATTTTCTCTTATCGCTATTCTCTGGAACCGGAATTCTTGCGAACATGAATCGACTCGTGAACTTCCCAGACTCTTGAGATTGGCGAGATGTTTCTTTGTCATTAGAATATCATACCTAGTTCTAGCCTTATTTAGTTGCTCTTCGTGTCTTAGTCAGCTACTTCTCATCTACATTCGAGGTATGAGTTTTCTTATTATGCGGTACTATATACCTTGATTGGTCAGTCGTCTATGATCTTAAACTAGGAATTTTCTTAGTATGCGGTTATTACTCGTATTGTTGTACCGAACCTGAAATCTACTTGTTTGTGCAGTTCACGGAGTAAACGGGGCTTGAAATAAACTAAAGAAACCTCGTGTTCTTTTGGCGTCCCCTTGAAGTCCGTTCATTCACGTTACTGTAGCGAAGATCAGAATCCGCAAAGTGTCGTGACAACAATAATTTGCTGATATTGGGTTAGTGAAAATATGATTATCGGGGCAATATGTTTTACCAATATCAACCTGATATCAGGAATTGAGTATTGAGCCAATGTTATTGTAGGGAACACTTCATTATCAAGTCAATATTGACACAATAATCAGTTGATATTGGGTTGACGATAATATTGTTATTGGGCCAATATGTTATTCCGATACCAACCGAATTTTCCAAAATAAGGTATCGCACCAATGTTCATTTTGAATATCCAGTCAATATTGAGACTGTATATTGGCTCAATATTAGGTCAATCAATTTTGCTACCTGGGCTGTACAGAACTCATGGAGGCATAGCGTGTTCCTTCCTGTCAGTGAGAAGAGCACACAACATTTTAAGGGTACTACCCACTGGGATGGGAAGTTGATTCCCTCACTAACTAATGGAGAACTAGTGGATCGTGTTCCAATTTTCGTTTTTGGAAGAGTTCTCATGTGGTAAAGCTGAGTTTACAGCCACCTCAATAATTAACGCCATCAAGGAATGGAAGCTTCAAGAGAGGATTGCAGCGCTTTGCTTCGACACGACTGCCACTAACATCGGTCCCAAAGGCGATTTCTGTCTGTGTCTGCAGCAGATCCTTGGACGTGACCTCTTGAATCTAGCTTGTCGACATTATGTTTTGGAGCTTCTACAAGAAACAGTCTTCTCTGCATGGGTTCCAGAGGTGTCATGGAGCCCTGATATCGCAATTTTTCAGCAATTACAAAAGTTTGGGCTTTCTGTTGATAAAACGGATTGTCCGACAGCCGAAGATGCAATTCAAAGTACATCGTGGGCCAGTAAATTTTGTTGCAAGTTTTTTCGACAAGGTATTTGAAGGATATGTTTCTATTGAAACAAATACCTATTTTTTACTTTTCTGATGGATGAATTTTACCATTCCCAACCGTAAGAGCAAGATTTTGAATTATTTTATTGCACCTTTGGACATAAAAATAATGAATTGCATTTTCCTCTCGTTTAGCTTTTTACTATAACTTTAGGCTGATCAATAGGGCTTCAGATTCAATTTGCATCTGTGGTATTTCTGATACAGAGCTTGTCATTGCAATTTGAACATCATCTGCATACATAGAGATTCGAATGCTAGAAGGCATTGGAGGGAAATCGTTAATGAAAATAAAAAATAATAGCAGACTAAGAATGGATCCTCGAGGAACGCAAAAATTATTTTCAAGAAATGGGGACAACTTGTTATCTAAGAGGACTGCATAAGACCGATTTGATAAGTAGCTTTTTAATCAATGCGTTTCAACTCATAAGTTCATGTTTTCCGTAGGAGTTCATCATGTTTGACGCTGTCGAATGCTTTGGAGAGATCGAGTAGCAGCAAGAGTGTTACATCTTGTTGTCACATGGAACAGATCGATATCGCTGTAAATTTTTTCAGTGATATTGAGCAAAGCGTCTTGAGTGCTGGTGTTCCTCCTATAGGCATATTGATTTCGATGAAGTAAATTTGACTCGTCCAAGTGAGATGACAATTGATTCTTTTCCATTTTTTCAATAGTTTGGACAAAACAGGTAAAAAATTTATAGGCTTGTAATTTGAAGCTGTATTTATGTCACCAGTTTTAGGGAACGGTCTAATTATGGAGTATTTCCACTGGTTTGGAAATTTTTTAGTTGCTATCGATGTGTTGATAGTCAAAGAATCAATGGTGCTGTGACTGGAAACTGTCTTTGATGTACTGAAGCCTGATTCTATCATGTACGACTGCCTCTGTGTTTTTCAATGAATACAAGATATTCCGTAACTCTGGTAAATCGACAGGACGTGATCTCCACAGGGCACCAGCCCTTGAAAGTGCTGTAGAGGGCGAATTTTCTACTGACAGTTGATTTGAATTGGTTTTACATACTTCATTGAAAACTTGTGCACCTTATTTTGAAAAGAATGTGTTGAAAATTACTTATGTGGTCAAAATTTTTATATTGAGCCACCTCACTAATAATTTCCCATGTACGTTTTGAGTTATTTTTTGCCTTTAATAGTTCTTGGTGAGAGTGAGTTTGTTTTGCTTGTGTGATTTTCTTCAGAAGAATCATTTCATGATCTTTATATCTCTTGTATAAAGTACTGTTCGATCTACTATCTTTATACTCTCATAAGTACGTTTTCTTTACTCTGCTCAGTTCTTTAATTTAGTCAGTAATCCAAACATCGCGCTTTGCCTTAGTTTTTAAAAACGCTTGTATTAGTGCCCATTTACATACATTGATATATAAGCGTTGGCTTGTGCGATATCAGGGAATAATTTTAGAAGAAAAATCGGTTTACGTAAACTATTCTGAGTCTGAGACTAAAATTCGACCCGCTAGAAATTTGGAACTATTATGGGAAAAATCCCCACAGGGTGCACTGGAGGTTAACTTTTCTTAGCTTAGACCATTATTGCTTATGTGCTTATTTCCTCGGAAAGGTGTAAGCCTATTTCGAGACTGGTTCGCTTGCCATCGATCGCCTTGCTTTGTCAGACCTTCTCCCTGGACAGACGATCGTATGTAGTGGTTGGTCGGCGCAACTCCTCATCTTACCGTATGGTCCTTCGCAGGGAGCTTTGATTGTGGAGTCGCTGGAGTTCTTTTCCTTGTTTATATTGTATCATTGGCCATTGTTCATTAAAGTTTTTATAGTTTCGGTAATTAGGGTATTATGTTGTTAATTAGGTTTGCACGTTACTTGAGCTCGTCTCACTATTCGTTCTCCCAGCTGGCTTATTTTAAGTGTTGTTAGCACTTGTTTTTGCTGGGGGACGACTTGACTGTCCTCAATCTTGGGACACTTGATCTTGATTATTGAATTTCTTGGCTCTACTTGACATTTTGACTAATTTGTATCGTCATCCACCACTTTGTCCTGCAATTTTACACACTGAGGGCACCATTTCCTTTAAGTGGGTATAGTGTAATTTACGTCAATTGGTGAGAACTGAACATAATTGCACTTCCTTAATTCACCTTTGACTGCTGGCTTGTCAACTTTCAATAGCCTTATCTTTCCTTTCTCCTTCCACATAGTATATGTTCTGACTCAACCGCGGAGTGACTATCTTCGCTTCGCGAGTTGGATTTACGGGTAGCAACGGGCACAAAAAAGGTGTTCGTACTCTTCCGTTTATTTGGGATCCGCTGGCACCGTAAACTGCACAACAAGGACATTTTTAGGTTCAAGAACAAAGAATGAGATTTAACCGTACAATAGGACATCCCTTAGGTTCGAGGATAAAAATGAGATACATCCGTACAATAGGACATCTTTAGGTTCGAGGACAAAATGAGATATATCCGCACAATAGGACATCTTTAGGTTCGAGGATAAAAATGAGATATATCCGCACAATAGGACATTCTTAGGTTCAAGAATCCAAACGAGGAATAACGGACTAAAGTACGAGGAGCAATTAAATAATGCTAGAACTAAGTAAGATATTCTAATGATAATGATCCATCACGCCAGTCTCAGGAGTCTGGGTAGCTCACGTGTCGATTCATGTTAGCAAGAATTCTAGTTCCAGAGAACAACTATACGGATAGTACTCCACGCTCAGAACAACTTATGACAACTCATGAACAAATCAACGCATGGAAGTAGATCAATAATGTATGTTCCATGCATCAATAATGGATCAATCTCAATACATGGAACAGATCAATATTCAATACAAAAGAACAACTCATGGTGCACAACAACTCAAGGCAACTCATGAACAAATCAATACATGGAAGGGGATCAATAATTGTCAAAGGCCAAGCGCAAAACACAATGAAGCAAGTGTTGGAATATCTGAGGCAGAAATATTAAAAGAAGGTTTGACTTTCTAAATAGGAAATACATTTTATACCTTATTTTGAGCACATAGCAATTTAAAAATCCCATTTTATTAACATACGCATGAAAGTTATTTCTTTAGCTTCCCATTATAATTTCTAAACTATTGAATATATGCACTGTGGTCAAAAGAGGACAGTATATTCGCGCATACTAGGTTCATGGCAGGGACTCGGCTAGAGACCCGGCGGTTCACATAAATTAAGTGCTGCTGTGGGCACGGGTCTACAACTTTCAGGGAGAGGATCTGACAACACCCTTCTGCAGATACTTACAAGTGATGGGGGACGGTATTCTTACGTTTCCACATAAGTCTCCTATTTCAACCTGCAATATGGAAATTGACTATTGGTTTTACTCTACCTGTGAAAGACATAAAATTGATTAGGTCTCCGATTTAAAGACAACGCTACAACAGGAACGACAAACTATCCTCCTAAACAATTTCTCAAGCAGGCACAGCTTAGGAAAAATAATATGCATGAATAGAAAATTGAACATAAGCATCCGATGTCGAAATAACTATCTCAAAGGTCGGCCTAATGCTGAACTAAGTTAAATGAGTCAGCCTAAGTTCCTACACATTTTAAGAATAACGTTGAGGGAATGTCTTAGGAGTTGCTGAACTCATTTGGGCTTGCAGGTATTTATATTCCTAAACCATTGTCCTAAACTTGAGAAACATTCTGACTGTCACTCGTGTCTAACAAACTTTAAATTACTCAGTTTAAAAAGCAGGTGAACCGTCCTTAGGGGGAACAAGTACATGGTTACTGATATCAGCCTGGGCGTTCAATGGTCTCACGAAATTTCGGTTGACATATTCCCAGTAGTTGCCGCGTGCGATAAAATGAGCGATAAACGATGAATGATAATCATCACTAAGGTCAAACCTTTTATCGTTTATCGCAAAGTTTTGTAAAATAATCGCTCATTCACTTACCGCTAGTCCCAAAAACTGAGGAACGATAAGTTCAAAAACGACTTTTGTAAAAATTAAAAAAATTTGCACGGCAGCAATAGTCACAACAGCCCGCCTGACGTTTTCAGACCTGAAAAACCTCATATGAGAGCTGCCAAGTGTGTGTTTGTGTGTAGCTGGCCAATCACAGCTGCGCATGTTCAGCACCGGAGCGCATGTTCAGCACTGGAGCGCATGTTCACCGTGGAGCGCATGTTCAGCACTGCTGGTGACGTCCTCAGGCCCAAGCGTGCAAGCATGACCAGCGACAGGTTTGAGAAGCTGTTCTTTACCAAGGGAAACAAGCAGCTCCTGGATGCTGTCTTGAGGAGGTAGAGTCTGACTCAGAGAGAGATACTTATGTGGAATAGAACTTGTAGGCCATAGACTGGTTCCAGTGACAGTTCTTGTTTAGTTTAATTAATTTTTACTAAAAAAAAAACAGTTTGTATGCTTTTTTTAATATTTCAACTAAATAAAGGTACTTATCATTTATCGCTTTTGTTATTGCAAGTAAAAAACAATTTATCGCTATCGTTTTACCGTTTATCGCTTACCGCAGGTTGGGTTTTGAAATTTTTTGTCGTTTATTGTTTATCACAGGTTGGGGGAAAAATTATCGTTCTATCGTTATCGCAAGTTGAAAAAAGCTATCGCGGTAACCACTGCATATTCCTAGTCTGCTTTAAATTCACTTTAGATCTCTAGCATTGCAATGCAGCTTACTAGCTGGAAGGAGCACCAGGGATTCGCTAACGCTAGCCTGACTCGATATAGATAGTTCGACGGTTGCCAAAAGCATCCTTCAATGCTCTAGGAACCGGGTGTTCACCACTATCAAACACACAAAAACACAGACGAAAAGAAACGAGTACAGCTAATCGAGAACACAAAGAATTAAAGATTAGTGGTCTTCTAACACGTAATCACACTGATATGCACAAAGAAACTTAAGTTTATCCGGGGAGAACGTCTCTCCTCGAGCACTTGAGCCAAATAAGACGCTACGTCAGTCTTGCAGACCAGTGCGGAAGGTCCGCAGTGATGTTGCCACAAGCAATTCAGATATTCGCGTCTTGTAAGACGCGACACTCCCCCCCTTTAGTTGGAGGCAACTAATTACTGGCCAACTAATTACTGCCGCCGGGGGGAGGGCGCTGGAGAAGGACTAGTTCGGTGTCAGGACACACCACTGTTGGACCTTATCATTGTCGTTTCGTCATGCGAGCCGTAGAGTGGCTGTCCTCAGCGACCCATCGTCGCTGGGGAGGGTCTCTTCGGTGACGCCTGTCAGCCAGGCTGTTTCCCTCACTAGGACGATGTCTCCTTTCTTTAGCGGTGGGTTGGCAGCCCTCCATTTGCTGCGCTGTTGTAGTTCGTAGATGTAGCCTCTCCTCCACTTCAACCTAAACTGATCTGCTAGGTGCTGCACCTTTTTCCATCGCAGCTTCCCGTAAGCGGGGTCGTGTCGGACGAGTGCTGGCTTTTCGTGCTGTGGCGTGCTGGTCTTCTGCGTCAGGAGCATGTTTGGGGTCACTGGTAGTGGTTCGTTGGGGTCGAAGGACGTCTCTCACAGGAGAGTAGAGTTCACGATAGCTGCCGCTTCCTGTAGTAGGGTGTGCAGCTCGTCGAAGGACAATGGATGTTGACCAGCGTGCAGGAGGGCTGCTTCTAGACACCTTTGGATTTGGCCTATCTTGCGCTCCCAGACTCCGCCGAAATGAGAGGCGTGCGGCGGGTTCATCTCCCAACGCACGCCCAGGTCCAACAGGGCCCGACTGGCCTGCTGAACGTTGACTTCTTCGGCTAGATTCTTGGCTCTGACGAAGTTGGTGCCTCTGTCGGATCGCAGAACCGAGCAGGGGCCTCGTACCGCTATGAACCTCCTGAAGCTGTTAATGAAGGTAGGGATGTCGAGGGATGGCAGCATTTCAATGTGAACTGCGCGAGAGGCGAGACACGTGAAAAGTAGAGCCCAGCATTTTCTAAGGGGGGCATTTCTTCTTGTGGAAGGCCCGTTGTTTGTCGTCCAGTGACCGAACACGTCGAAACCCACGAAGGTGAATGGCGGCGCGGTTTCGGAGCGTTCTTTCGGTAGGTCGGCCATTTGTGGGGTTCAGGCAAGAACCTCTCAATCGCTGACAGATAACACAGTTCCGAAGTAACTTCTGTATCGCCCTCCGGCCGTTCTCGATGTGGTATCCGGCTTCTCGAAAGGAGGCGTGGGTGACGTGCCGGCCTTGATGCTTTGTCTTCTGGTGGTAGTGCATCATGACGGCGGTACTGATGGGGTGGTTAAAAGGAAGCAGCAAGGGGTGCTTAACGTCTTCAGGGAAGTCCGAGATGGCAAGTCGACCTCCCACTCTGATCAGCCTGCTTTGGTCGACGAAGGGCGCGAGGCTGGAAAGTTTGTGTCGAGGGATTACTACTTCCCCCTTGACGCAACCGGTTGAGAAGATTTAAGAAGGCGGACTTCTGGGCCTCCAGGACCAGGGCGTTGTGAGCCAAGGCTTAGGGGTCGGCAACCGTGATAAGGCTGTTCTGGTTGGCTCTTCTAAGAAGGACTCGGTTGAGTAACTTCTGCGACAGAACTACTACCCTGACGGCGATCCTCAGAATGGCTGGTCATGAACTGAATTTTGAGAAGAGCTTGGAAAATAGGAGTTCGGAGACGTCTCCTGTCGATCGAAAGACTTGTGCGTCTGCCCTTTTTCCAAGCTCGGGGAGTTCCTCGGTGTCCACTGTTTAGCCCGAGGTGGAGGAGGGGGAGACAACTTCATCGATTAGAAATGCCGGACCCTGTAGCCATTCTGTCTGCATTAGTCTTGAAGGGTCTGTCGGTCTCGAGGCTAGGTCGGCGGGGTTCGATGTGGTGTCAACGAAGCTCCATTTAAGACGGATCGCTGCTTTGACGGATGATGTCCACTCTTCTCTGAACGTACCGACTGAATCTCGCCGAGTCGTTTCTGATGTAACCCAGCACAACATTGCTGTCCGAACAGAAGTACACCCGAGCGGATTTCCTTTTCAGCTCCTGTATGGTTTGCAGACTTGACAACACTTCTCCCACTGCAGCGCACAGCTCTAGCCTAGGGATCGAGATGGCGGCTTTTGGACCCACTCGGCTTTCTCCGTGCACCAACGCGACGTGACCTTGGCTGTTGTTGGTGATCGTACGCAGGTACGTCACGTTTCCGATTGCCTCCTGTGAGGCATCCGAGAAGATGTGCAAGATTTGGGTGTCGTCTCCATTCGATTCCCGCGGGAGGAAGCTCTTTGGAATTGAGAGTTCGTGCAGGCATTGGAGGCTCTGGAGCCAGCGCAGCCACGACCGAACTGTGCAGCTTGGATTGGATTCGTCCCAATCCAACGTCTTCCCACCAGATACTCGGTCGGTTTCGGAGAGCAGGTTTCGTAGGATGAGTCGTCCGCCGAGTGTGACTGGGCTGGCGAAGTCGATAGGATCGTAGATCGAATTGATTGCAGATAGCAGTCCTCGTTTCATGTGGGGGCGGTCTGGTATGTTCAATTTCAACACAAAACAATCGCTGGCGATATTCCACGACACGCCGAGGGTGCTATGGTTGGGGCTGTAATGAGGTCGACGTCGTCTTCAGTTGCTCTCTCGCTCGTGGGGAAGGCCTTGAGGACCTCCATGGAGTTGGACATGATCATGTGCAGTCTGATGTGTTATCGCGAGAGAAGGTATTCAGCTGTTCGCAAGATCCCGATGGCCTTGATTGGGTTTGGGGCGGTTCCAGGTCCGTCGTCGCAGATGAAGTGTGACGTTACATAGTCTTGCCTTGCCTCGAGGTTTTCTATATCCTCGGACTGTAGTTCGCGGGCGGTTCCCTTGGCAGCGCGGTGAGGGCACATCGTGGCTACGGCGGGACTGCTGGTGTTGCCAAATACGTGCACACGCACTCGATGTGGTACGAGGGGCTTCTGAGGGTCGTTGTCAGCGCCCACCAGTAGAATTTAATTAGGTTCCTGTGATCCGGTGGTGTGTGGAAGGCGTGGAACATGCTCTCAACGTCGGCTACGAAGGCGATCTTGTGCTCCCGAAATCTCGTTAGCACGTCTCGCAAGCGGTCGTTGTAGTCTGGTCCTGACAGTAGGCAGGCATTGAGGCTTGTTCCCTGATACTTGGCGGCGCTGTCGAAGACGAGCCTCACTTTGGATTTCTTCTCTTGAACCGCAGGGAAGATGGGGATGTACCAGGTGAGGCTGCCCTGTTGGTTTCTTTCACCTACAGGTATCTGCTCGACGTGTCGCATGTCAAGATTTTTTTTCATGGCATCAAGACACTGCTGTAACTCTTCAGAGTGCTGTAACTCTTGACGTCGGAACACGACCACCCTGTTGTCGGGCAGTGCCGCGTCGAGCGATCTCAGCGGAAGTGGCGATTCAAATTGTCCCTTACTATTTACCTTTATTTCCTCCATCGCTTTCAAGAACTTGCGATCGTCGTGAGACAGACCAGGCATCTCGTCGTCGGGCTGTTGGATGAACATGTCCTTTTCAGGGGACGGCCCGAAGCACATCCTGGCGCTGAGATGTTCGTGAGTGGTTTCAGCTGCAATTTTTAGGATTGTGCATCGTTGTATGACTGAGGGGCTGGCTATTTCATTCACTTTGCCGACTAGAGCCCAACCCTAGGCAGTGTGATGGACAAATGGAGCGCTTTGACGATGTTGATCGGCGTGGCTGTACAGTATGTCCTCGCTGTCTGTCCCGAAAAGCACCGCAACTTCTGCTCTGTCGTCATGAGAGAGAAAATGAGGGTCAAAGTGAGCTATTTCCGGAGTCCTTTCCATACGCTCTTTAGTCGCCACTTCCTTCTTGGTGTCGGGAATGATATCGCACTCGAACATTGGCGGAAGTTCGAAAACCTTGTTTTCGGAAACCCCTTTGATCTTCAATCCAGACACACATCTACCCTGTCGAACGACAGATTGATCGGACAAGGTCTCTAGTGTGTAGTACGATTTGGGACCTGTCACTCGAAGTGCGTCCAACAACTTGGGGGAACAGAAGGAGGTAGTGCTCTGCTCGTCGAATATGACTACCAAGTTGAGTGTGAAAATGTTGAGTATGCTCGTTGAGTATGAAAATTCAGTGCCCTGGCTTTCGGATTCTCCCCGACTTCACTCTGGGTTTGTTTGTTGCTCGGGTCCTGCTTCGAGCGTGCCCTGCTGATGGCCATTCTGGAATTTCCGGCCTTTTGCCAGTCGAGGTGGACCGTCGTGCTGTGATTATCGGCTCCGCGATCATCGCACTTCACGACTTCTTTGCAATGTTTGGCCCAGTGAGAGCCAAGGCAGCGGTAGCATAACTTGTGCTCGCGTATGAAGTCCTTCTTCTTCTGAGGTTCCATCTTTTTCACCGCTTGGCACGAGCTTGTCTCGTGCTGTGCGCTCTGGTGGAGAACGTAACTGCTGTGCTGGCCCTTGGTTTAGGGCGAGCGGGGGCTGCAGTGTCGTGTCGAGCGCTCATCCAGTTGAGGTTCGAGGCCCCGAAGCTATCGCATTGAGTGTCTAACAGTGTCCTGATGAACTCGCAGAAACTCGCAAAATCTGTTAGTGATCCGGATAGTTTTATATGCCTAATTCTCTCGCTGCTCACCCTTATCATCCAGTACGAAGAAGGGCAGTCTCTCTGCGATGGGGGATAGCCCCATGTCGGTGTTCAGGAAGGACAGGGCGGGGGTGTACATCATAGTATGCTGTATCGTTAGACAGACGTCGCTGAACTTCCGCAGCTTGGGACCGACCGTGCGGTCGCCTTTGACCCCTTGATGTCTGACGCGTGCGCGAGACGTTCGATCAGGCTGTCAGCTACCCTGTCGCTAGCGCCAAAGCGAGTCTTCAATTGGTTGATGATGTGGGTGAGCAGGGCTGCCGTGTCCAGGTAGGTCGCTGACATTATATCATCTATGAGGCTTCTTGGTTCGCCACAAGTGTGACTCATGAAAATCTCAATGGCGTCGATAGGCTCCACGGCGAGCCTTTCCATCCTTCTCCTGAGGGCATCGAATCATCCATGGAACAGATGGGCCTCTCCTGCGTAAGGCTGGCTGGACGCCCTTTTTAAATCTTCGATCATCGAGAGCCTCATAGCTCCGTCGATGACCGGTGGCCTTGATTCGAAGACCACGGCGGGTGAGCTGGTGGAAACCTTGGGCTGGAATGATGGTGCGGAGGGGTTTATCGAGGGCACGCGAGTAGTTTCGCTGGGTGGAACGTTCGTAACCGCCGCCGCACCCCCTGCGGGCTCCATGAAGCGGTGTCGGAACGCTGATCCTGCAGCGCTGGACCTGCGGCTTCTCGCCTTCCTCCGTGCTTCCTCGCCCACTTCCTCTTCATTGTTAACTGCTTAATCCTTCTTGCCCATTTACTTGGTCGTTACTGGCCGATTTGCTTCTGCCACTTAAGCTTCTATGCCTATGTTACTTGCTCGATTAATTTATTTCTTGCCTTGCTGTAATTGTGTGAATAAGAGTGTCTATTTAAATTTATTGCCTTCTTTAATTGATTGAAGAGCCGACTTGGCTCAACTTACGTTAAATTTCTCCTTAAAATCCTTTCCTGGGGCCTGCCGGCTGACAGCTAGTAGGCAGTCCAGGGCTCTGGGTAAATCTTAACTTGACAATCTAACTCTTGATTCCTATCTGTTTCGGCTCTACATGTGCAATTTCCTTCCTTTGCTCTTTTTACGTCCTTCCTTCTGAAACTCCGGAAGTGGCCATCACACTGAGGCACAACTTTAAGTCAGGTTAGCATCGCTGTGTTTAGATTAGGCTTTGGTTGCATCTCGCTGCTAAAGTTGAACCATATAGACTCCAGCTGCTTTCCCTTGGTTGATCTGTCTATCCTTCCTTGCAGTATCGTCAACTTTCACCTCTTTAATAACCGGGGGTGGGGACGCGGATCAGCGGGTCGCAGGTCGCACTAGACGCCTGGTTTTTAATTCGACCCGTCTAACTGCTGCGAAGCCGTCACTTGGAAGTTCTACTTCATTGATCTGAGACTGCTTGTCTGCCTACTGCTTGAGCTGTCTTAAGATTCCTACGGCAAACATTCGCCTGCCTCGACGCCGAGACCGGCAAGGACCAGGACCACTTTCTTTGTACTTGGAGGAAGATTCCCGCTTAACTCCACAGCTCCTCGCATTTCACTCGTCGCTACAGCGGTGACATAGCCAAAGCCGTGCTAGGAGACGCCAAATCGCCACCGTTTTAGATTTTAACCCTTAAATAAATAAATTATGTAATTCCTATTCGCATGTACCTTAATATTGTAATTTTTGCGTTAATTTAACATAGAATATTTCCTAAAATATACCTTCTTTGTTCCGTTGAAGGTTTATTTAATGTTTCAACTTGCAAGACAATAAAACCCTGCAACTGACCTTGTCGTATTGAACCTATTTGTGTGGGTTTCCTACACGCTCTTATGCGGGCTCTGGCGAGTGTCACTGAGTCCCGAATGACTGTCGCTTCTGCCGTGGCCCCTGAGTTCTCAAGAACGGTGACCAACTGGTCACCGAGTTGCTTCACCTCTTCCGCTCTAGCTCGAATTCCAACGTATACTTGGTCGACTTCGCTGGAAGTTCTGAGCTCTCGAGTTTCTATAGGGGAATTTTCACTTTTCCCTTTACCACGTTTTACTGGTGCCGAACTGAATATTCATTATTTGTGCGTTGTGAAGGGAACATTAAACAGACAAGGATTTGATAAGGATTACTTGCACTTGTCAAGTATTCCAGCCCACCCACACCTTCCCGTGGTGGTACCGTTAGTATACCCATTTGGAGTCTTGTAACTCATTACATAGTTTATATGTAAATTAATAACAAGGTGTTTATAAGATTATTTATTGAATTGTTTTCTGTGGGTAGAACCAACGTGAGGAGCGCCCACCAACATCTGGGTCTTTTCTCTTTTGTTTTGTGTAATTAAATTTATTCGAAATATTGAGTGTAGAATAGGATTGTCCAAGCGAGGCCCCCTTGATTTATCAAGGGGACCCACTTCTGTAATAATGAATCATTCGAATGCGTGTGACCAAGTTTTGAGTATGGAAGAAATGGAGGATCCGCTGCGGCAGCGAGTTGACGCTGGAGAAGACCCCCTCGCCTCGAAGGTGGACCAACGTGACAACATCCGCAGCGATTTGTTGGAGAACTCCAAACGGGTTAGTTTTCCTCTTTCCTCCATGTTCAAAGGTGACGGAGAAGTACCTGGGAAAGAACTCTTCGTCAAGTAACACCAGAGGGATGTATTTTCTTTTCTCCTTTTTTGGCAGTTTTCCACCCTTACGTGCTGACATTTCGAGTGAGAGTGTCTGGTGAATTGTCTTCCTCTACAGAACTGGCCACTGGAACGCCGCAGGGAAGCACGCACGTGTCACTCTGTTTCCATTAAAATTAACTCATTAGCAAAGGAAATCCCCCCTGAAGTTTTCGGCTCATTATTCGTAGACGGCCTTCTTATTGCTTTTGCCGGTCACAATTTTTACGAAACTCAAACAACAATACAGTCGACAATAGATCGAGTCAACCAGTTTGCAAAACACAACGGATTCCGATTTTCACCCACGAAAACTGTAGCAATGCAATTCCACGGAGGCAATGAACCAATGGTAACTCCAACATTACGGATGGACGAACAAAGTGTAGTGGGATGTGAAAATCCCGAGACCCAAGGTCTCAAAGCCGAGCTCCCAGAGCTCGGGTCGGCCTCCAAACCTCCCCTACAGCCGACACCAGACACACACCTGAGCTCGTGTGTCAGAGGACACACCCAGTGTGAACACACGCTGCCGTGAAAACGAAAACACTTCACGGCAGAAAGGAAGCACACACTAGCTCCAAGCTAGTGAAAGCACACTAGCTCCAGTTAGTGTGGTGTGTCTGAACAACACTCAGATACACAGGCACACAACACGCCTGCAGGTCCTACCTGCTTGTGTCTCAGCAAAGAAAAAGAAAAAACACAACACAAGTATCTCGCAAGGATACTTCAAGAGCGAAACCGGAAGCTCAAGTACGCACAACCGCACTCGCTAGCAACAGACGCAATAATGCCAAGGCCGGCGCACAGACCGACGCTCCATACGTCAGGAAGTAGATCCCACAAAATACCTCCTGCCGCTCAAAAGGAGCAGCTTACAACGTAAAACACGTCGCATGTGTAATTCTAAACAGAATAAACACATTGGAACACCAAAGCGTCCGTGAACACAAAATACGATGTGTACATAACCCCTCAGTTCCTCGAGGAACTCAGGTGACGTAATCACTCAACCATTCGGGGGGACGCCGGTCCCGAAAGGGTCGTCCTGGCATCTCATTACCATTCTCCGTGACAATCTCGTCACCTGCGTCAACGACGGGCTCTCCCGTGTCGTTGGCAGTTTCAAGTTGTGTTTCCGGAACTTCCTCAACACAAACCTGAAGAGGCTCAACAGGAGTCTCATGGGGCCCATCGTCGTCTGAGTCACATGCATCGTACATGTCCTCAGAGTCAGAGCCGCGACGTTTCCTTATGTCGCTGACATGCCTAGGCATGCCATCAATGCACACAACGTGCCTTGATCGAACAGCAGTGACTCGCCCAGGAGTCCACTGCTTGGTGCAAGAGGGCACTGCGGGTTTCACCCACACCCTGTCACCGACGGCAAAATGCACGTTTTTGCCGTCATCTCCGGCCTTACTTAAGCCGTTGTCGTAAGGCATCCTCCAAGGATAGGCAAATAACTTACGACAAGGCACTGAGTTGCTATCGACTCCGTTCCGTGGCGTTACATTGTACCAAAATGTCGTCACCTCGGGGGTGATCCCCCCCCCCCCCCCGCCCCGCGCAGCAACCCTCTTGATTGTGCGATGATTTCTCTCTACGATTCCATTACCGCTCGGGGCATAAGCGGCTCTGAAACGCAGAGAGATACCCCATTCGTTGGCAAACTGAGTAACAGTTGCCGACCTAAATGTGGCAGAATTGTCCAACAATAGCTCCACAAAAGGTCCTCGCTCAATCACTACCTGCTGGAGATGAGCGACTACACTGGCTGCCGACTCGTTCGACAGCCTTCGCAAAATAGCAAACCTAGATGGTCTGCAATCGACGAGAGAGAGAAACTGTACACCGTTATAGTGCGTCACATCCGCAGCTACACGATGCCAGTCACTCTTGACGGCTAAATTGCCGTGCTCGACAAGGTTCTCCACCCGTCTTGCAGGATCAATGCGAAGACACTCCTCACACCCTGCAATCGTACGTTTCACTTGGTCTCGAGTAAGGCCCGGCCTGCACTGCTTGACCAAATAAAAGGTACGATCAACGCCCAAATGGTGAGGCAAATGAGCCTTCCAAATGGCGCTCTCTGGCGTCCCTCCTTCTGCAGAAGCCGCCACTGACGCAGCCAAGACAGAGTTCGGCTCTTCAGCCGTGTGATAACTAAGCCAGATCTTTGTCACACGAGTGAGCTGATCAGCTTTGTTCTCGACCGTGGGAGCGAATCGAAACTCAACCGACAGCTGATACTCATTGATGATCTCCTTGATCACCATCAAGCGACGCTTGATGAGCATCTGCGCTGCTCCTTTGGTGCACACACGACTGTGATCACCGACAGTGTTATCCAACCAGGATAATACTGTCTTGGAATCAGTGGCTATAGTGAAGGTCTTGAAGCCCCACATAATAGCCAGGTTGCTTCCACGTCCCACAGCCTCAAGCTCTGAGACATTAATGTGGAGATGATCTGTCTGCTTCCGCAGCCAGGTAGCATCCTCCACGATGCGATCATCAACCTGGACGACCACACCCATTGCCAGTGAACTGGCGTCAGTCCAGACGGTAACATTACCATCAGGATTGACATGCCAACGACCCTTTACAGGGTCATCAGCCAGTGCTCGCGAAGCCAGCTCCTTAGCTAGCTTCAGGACACTGTGACTGACAGGCTTATCCCATGGCCCGTCTGACCTCAGTCGCTTCAAAAAGCTACAGTGAGGTCGTAACCACCCAGCTACAGGATAATGAGCAACAAGGCGGCCACACAGAGAGAACAGCTCTCTCTTAGTCATCTCAGACGTCTCTGAAATGAAGGAAGACAACTCACTTCCTCTTGACATCAATAGATGTCCAGTGGGAGACCTCTTTAAGGCTATCCCGAGTACTCGACCCCCGTCGAGACTCAATGGTTCTTCAGATTCGAGCCCATACAACTGCAGGTGCTTTCTCACATGAGAAGCACTCACAATGGACTCTTGGACCATTATATCGTCAATATAATGATCCGTGGCACGATTAATCTTATCGTCCATCGAAAGAACCTTGCCCAAGATCATCGTCATAATCCTGGGCGCACATGACAAGCCAAACCCGAGGCGAGTCAAGGCATAATGCACACCATTATACCTCACGACTTGATACTGCCACAAGTCACGGGAGACGGGAATTTGAAGATAGGCAGACTTAAGGTCAACGACCTTAAGCTCCCCTTCAAACTGCCTCCATTTGCGCACCTTATCGGCACACACAGCGGTTTGCTTATCACCAGTGTGAGACTCAATGAACAAGTTAAGTTCACGGTAATCCATTACCGGTCTCACCTTGTCTTTGGTTGGCTGGACAACCGCCAAAAGTGGTATGACCCCTTTTACCGGGCCGTTCCACTTCACCAGCCAACCTTTAGAGATCCAACTCTGGATCTCCTCAGCATACCTCTCATGTACGCCTGGCGCGCGCGTACACCTGTACTCGCCAACACCAGTTTGAAGCTGCGTCGGCTCGCCGGCCGACCAACGCGAACTAACGGTCCAATGACCGTTAGAAAACGTGGCTTCAAAGTCGTGATCACTAATCGTAAGTGAGTTAACCCCACGAACAACCTCACGACCTCCCTTCATGAGAGCACTACCACAGCACCTGGCAGAGGTGGGTTGACCCCACTCAACCTGGTACAGAGAGTTGGGTCCTCTTTTGACAGTGAATCCTCCCATGTGATCGATTACATCGTCACCCAAGAGGCAGTCAACGCCAAGATTCTCCAACCCTTCAACTGCAATTGCTGGCACTCTAAAAGAGTGCCCAAGCAACTGCACGACTGCCTGACATTCCTTCCCCTCAGAGGAAGTTCAGCCATCAGCCGTCACGAAATGTCGGGCCTTGCGGCCCGACAGTCCCTCCACCACCCGGGTGGACACCATCGTGCACCCGCTGCCGGTATCAACCAGACACAAGGCAGAATGGCCATTCACAATGGCCTTGACAACTGGCATGCTACTCGAAGTAAGCCTACCAGCTGCCATGGGTAAGCCCTGTTTACCCGTGACAGGCGCATGAGCGCCAGTCACGACAACGTCCCCAGGACGCTGTTGGCTGTCCCTGACAGCCAAGCCTCTCGTAGAGAGACTAGTGGAAGTACCTAGACTTCCATGGTTTCCACGCCGGAGGAAGCGGTGCCCCTTTCCACTTCCTCCCCACGGAAACCCGAACCGCGATCAGCGCCGCCAGCGGCAGCCGTGGGCTCTGGGCAGTCCCAAGCAAAGTGCCCGGGCTTCGAGCAGCGAAAGCATAAGCTTTCTTTCATGTTGTTCGAAGTAGGCACTGCCTTCGCCTTGCGGCGAATCTGGGTACAGTCCCTCACCCGGTGAAGTCCTGCACACCTTGGGCATACAAGCCCAGGCTTCTTCCCGGAAGAAGCTGCGGCTGCCTTGGCCTTACTCGCATAAGTAAGGCCATCAGCAGCACGCTGCGCGGACACCCTGTCACGCACCTTCGACAGCAACTCGTCGAAGCTGGAGGTGTAAACCTCCGGGAGCATCACTGCCCACTTACGGATGGCCTGAGGCAGGCCCTCAAGGAACTTGACCCGGAAGATCAAGTCCTCCGGCCCTGCCCTCAGCCGAGCGCATAGGCGCTGCAGGTCGTTCACATAGACGTCCACGGCCTCGCCAGCCTGAAGCTGACGGTCCGTGAAGCGCCTGTAGGCTTCCTGCCACGGCATGCCGTACTGCGCCAGCAGTGTCGCCTTTACTACCTCCCACTGGGAGGCCTCCGACACCCTAAGGGCGCGGAACACCCGAGCAGCATTGCCCTCGAGCAGGAAGTCTACGACCTCCTCAGGTCCAACCTGTTCGACCTTGCACCTGCGCTCAAGGTCATCCAGCCACTCCGACACATCCACTGTGCCGTCGCCGCTGAAATTGGGGAGAGCTCTCCCCAATCGGTCAATAATAGGCCCCTTAGCCTGCATCAGGATGCTGGCCAGTTGCCTAAGATCAACCGTGGTGGCTGTCCCAGACGCACCACTAGCCGCCCCGGGCGACCCTGCATCATCTCTCGATGACGCAGTCCCTGCCTTACGCATCTCCGGCATAAGGCAAGGCAAAAAAGCCTAGATAGCTTGTAGTGGGATGTGCAAATCCCGAGACCCAAGGTCTCAAGGCCGAGCTCCCAGAGCTCGGGTCGGCCTCCAAACCTCCCCTACAGCCGAAACCAGACACACACCTGAGCTCGTGTGTCAGAGGACACACCCAATGTGAACACACGCTGCCGTGAAAACGAAAACACTTCACGGCAGAAAGGAAGCACACACTAGCTCCAAGCTAGTGAAAGCACACTAGCTCCAGTTAGTGTCGTGTGTCTGAACAACACTCAGATACACAGGCACACAACACGCCTGCAGGTCCTTGCTGCTTGTGTCTCAGCAAAGAAAAAGAGAAAACACAACACAAGTATCTCGCAAGGATACTTCAAGTGCGAAACCGGAAGCTCAAGAACGCACAACCGCACTCGCCAGCAACAGACGCAATGATGCCAAGGCCGGCGCACAGACCGACACTCCATACGTCAGGAAGTAGATCCCACAAAATACCTCCTGCCGCTCAAACGGAGCAGCTTACAACGTAAAAAACGTCGCATGTGTAATTCTAAACAGAATAAACACACTGGAACACCAAAGCGTCCGTGAACACAAAATACGATGTGTACACAAGCAACCCGCCGACGGGTGCCGCCCTGTGATTGGCCGCGCGTAGGAATACGTGCCTGGCGTAGTCACGGCATACACCACACAAAGTATTCCCATTGTAGACAGTACAAAATTCCTCGGCCTTTACTGGGATAAAAAGCTCAACTGGAGTACCCACATCAGAAGTGTATAAGCTAAATTCAACAAGGACCTTAATTTACTGAAATCCGTGTCTTCTTTTGCTTGGGGTGTGGATCAAGAAATTTTAATGAGATTGTACCGTTCCCCGATCCGCTCCAAAATTAACTATGGCTGTGTGGTCTATGGCTCGGCGAGCGCAACTGCGCTAAAGGAACTGGAGGTAGTTGCGAACGAAGCAATGCATATTATCACTGGAGCTTTCAAGACAACGCCAGTAATAGATTTACACGTAGCATGTAACGAACCGAGATTGGAACTCAGAAGAAGAGACCTGCTGCTGAGATATTATTTCAAACGCAAATGTCACTACCTCAATCCAGTATACAGCTCAATCTGCAACTCAAACCTAGAACTGTTTTTTACTAGCCGGAAATGCTCAGCAACAGTAATTCAAAGACTGCACCGGACCATCACGGAATACAACATTCCGACCCAGCCAGTCCAGCCGTACTTCACCCCTGCATCATTTGCATGGACTCAGCAGACCCAAGTTTGAACAGCAAATGACAGATTTAAGAAAGGCGGAAATTATCCCATCTATCCTAAGACATGCATAACGATATTATGAGTAAATACCACAACTGCGAAGTAATTTACACCGATGGATCCAAGTCGCCAACCGGAGTTGGAGCGGCGGCCGTGATGGGGAACATCGTCAGGATGGCCTCTCTACCACTCGTAGCAGGCATATTTACTGCTGAACTCCACGCAATCAAGCTTGCTCTAAACATTAAAGAAACTCCGTCTCCCAACTTTGTCATCTGCAGTGACTCAATGAGCTCGGTACAAACAATTGACAACTACACCGGAAATAATGAACTACTAAAAAAGATAATGTTAGAAATGCATAAACTCATAGAAGACGGCAAAAACATTACCATCAGTTGGGTCCCGGCGCACGTAAGTGTCGCGGAGAATGAGCGTGCAGACGAGGCTGCAAGGGCAGCAGCGCAGAGACCCGCCGAATTTATATTGATCCCTTACAAAGATTGGTTCCCGCTAATAAGAAAGAGAACTTATTGAAAGAGAGATTGGTTTCCGCCAGGAGGAAGTCATCATCAATAGGCTTCGACTAAACCACACAGCATTGACCCACAGCTATCTCTTCGAACCAGAAACTCTTGGGCAGAGACCAATATGCGGATGGTGTAACGATATAGTCCTGACGGTGAAACATATGTTGGAAGAGTGTACTTCGCTATAACAAGCCAGATACAGATTACTCCGACCAGTGACTGGAGGAAGCTTGAGTACGGCGATTATGCTATCGGATGGGTACCTATCCACAAAGTGCTTGAATATGTGAAGGAAATAAATGTATTCGGTAATTTGTAAATCTAAATAGATATGAGTAAGTATAATCGGTGAAAGACTGGTTTATTTTCGAACTTTGATCTCGAAGTTGTCCTGAACCATAACGAGAACTTGAATGATGGAAGTGCTCTGATGGAAAGTATTAAAGAACAATGGCGAGCGTCCTCTGCTATTACCCTCTCTGATCTGATGAAAGGGGGGTTCCAGCTTGGGTGAGACGCTCGGCCAAAGTGAGGGTGGGTCGCTGGAACCCCTGCCAGGGGAGTCCCTAACTACTGCCCTTAAGATAACTTAAAAGTTATTGCCCCGCCCACAATTCCAAATACAATTAATTTTTTCGACTCTTGGTAAGTCTGGTCTCCATTGGTGAGTCTATTTCGGGGCGTCTAAAGATGATATACGTTGGTGATTACAAGACTAAATTCATTGTAAGGGGATCATGGTTCCGGTACTCGTCTATGTAATGACACTAAACTCGCGGCCCCGAATGTACCACTGGTGGAAATATTTCAATTATTTGGACGTCATTTAACTGAGCTGTGCGCCAACCCTGGTTGTATGTATTGAGTGGAGAAGCAAAGTGAAAGTATTGGGAGCACCGTACATGGATGAAAGAAATCTGGTCATGGGCGGAAACATTGAGATTTGAACTTAGATAGAGATTGCAAGTCGTGATGGTGAGAAAATACTTGAGTAGTTTACCAAAGCGACAACTAAATAGTCACTGACCGAAATTGTCTTTAACTGAGGTCATTATTATTATTATTAGTTATTATTATTATTATTATTACTATTATTATTATAAGTTTGGTAATTAGGGTATTGGGTTGTTAATTAGGTTTGCACGTTACTTGAGCTCGTCTCACTATTCGTTCTCTCAGCTGGCTTATTTATGAGTGTTGTTAGCACTTGTTTTTGCTGGGGGACGACTTGACTGTCCTCAATCTTGGGACACTTGATCTTGATTATTGAATTTCTTGGCTCTACTTGACATTTTGACTAATTCGTATCGTCATCCACCACTTTGTCCTGCAATTTTACACACTGAGGGCACCATTTCCTCAAGTGGGTATAGTGTAATTTACGTCAATTGGGGAGAACTGAACATAATTGCACTTCTTTAATTGACCTTTTGACTGCTGGCTTGTGAACTTTCAAGAGCCTTATCTTTCCTTTCTCCTTCCACATAGTATTTGTTCTGACTCAACCGCGGATTGACTGTCTTCGCTTCGCGAGTTGGATTTACAGGTAGCAACGGGCACGAAAAAGGTGTTCGTACTCTACCGTTTATTTGGGATCCGCTGGCACCGTAAACTGCACAACAAGGACATTTTTAGGTTCAAGAACAAAAAATGAGATTTAACCGTACAATAGGACATCCCTTAGGTTCGAGGATAAAAATGAGCTACATCCGTACAATAGGACATCTTTAGGTTCGAGCATAAAAATGAGATACATCCGTACAATAGGACATCTTTAGGTTCGAGGACAAAATGAGATATATCTGCACAATAGGACATTCTTAGATTCAAGAATCCAAACGAGGAATAACGGACTAAAGTACGAGGAGCAATTAAATAATGCTAGAACTAAGTAAAATATTCTAATGACAATGATCCATCACGCCAGTCTCAAGGGTCTGTGTAGCTCACGCGTCGATTCATGTTAGCAAGAATTCTAGTTCCAGAGAATAACAATACGGATAGTACTCCACGCTCAGAACAACTCATGGCAACTCATGAACAAATCAACACATGGAAGCAGATCAATAATGTATGTTCCATGCATCAATAATGGATCAATCTCAATACATGGAACAGATCAATACTCAATAGAAAAGAACAGCTCATGGTGCACAACAACTAAAGGCAACTCACGGACAAATCAATACATGGAAGGGGATCAATAATTGTCAAAGGCCAAGCACATAACAGAATGAAGCAAGTGTTGGAATATCTTCGGGGGACAGCGCTTCGCCAACAACGACGAGCTTCAAGACTCGGTGACGACCTACCTGGGATCACTGGCGGCTGACTTCTTTGAAGAGGGTATAGGAAAACTTGTCTCACGTTATGACAAATGCCTCAAACTTCATGGTGACTACATAGAAAAATAACTAAGACATTGTGAATCTTTTAGTAATAAAATCTTCTTGTTATCACAATTTGTCTTTTTTTATAGCCTATAGAAACTTCGAAAAAAACAGCCCTCGTATTTTCTTGCTTCTCCCTAAAATGTACTCGTAATTAACCCCTGACACGGCTACCATACCCCTCCTACGGATTTTTCATCAATAGAGAACATTTATATTAAGATATCTTTAGAATACAATTCGTTACAATACATGTCAGAAATCAAATTTTTGGAAATAAATAGCTTTCCTTCCTTCCACCAAATAATGTAAGGATTTTTTCGCATGTACAGCTTTCCCGGTTTTCTTTCCGCTCCACAAAATTTCTTCGCAAAGTCGTTCCGAACGACGCGCGAGATCGAGCAATTACCTTGGCCCTTGACGTGCAATTCATTTATTTTGATTTGCATTTATTCCGATGGCATTCTGACGCAAAAGTAATTTACGGAAAAAAGGATACTTATTTACACTAATATGCACAAATAGTTCAACTAAACTAACTTTCAATAAATAACCGTCATTTGTGACGGCGGGGGTACACCTGCAAAGTAGATTCAAATGTATTATTGATGATTATGGAGAAAGTTCCTATTCTGCTCTTTGCGGCACTCCTTGCCTATTATCATACAGTTTTTTGTGTATGTTGTGGATCATGTGGTTTCAATTCAACTGTACCAATTGCAATAAATTGTTTCCTGTCCGTCAGGTATGATTCAAACTTTCTATTAGCAAATTCTTCAGTGCACCGGAGCTTTGAAGGCAAGGCTACACTATGCGTTTTTTACTGCGCAACTCAGAAGCCTTTTTTAACCTCTGAGCGTGACTCGATGCATGAGCGGCTACACTACGCGGGGCAGCGGGGGTCAGTTGTGTGGAGGGAGTATAGATGGAGGGATCATAGTGGTCTGTGAAGAGAACCAGATTTTGAGATTTCTCTTATGTCTGTGGTAACCAATAGCCGTCTCGCAAGTATGACGTAGCACGGAAGTCAGTAACCTACTGACTACGATGGAGTGCGCACACGCTCGCTGAATGCTCTTCTAGCTGTTGAGTTAATTGCACAATCGTTAATCATTAATTTGGGATTCTTAGATTCCGAAAGAATGTTTCCTCACTTGAGGACTCTTAATAATATCAACATTACTAGCAAAGATACATTAAGAGTTGAAAACTCTAAAGATTACAGGCCCGTGAATATAAAAAATTACAGAGCGACTTGCACGCACACCTCACTCATTGAGTTGTTGCGGGGGTACTAAACTTGCTTTGGAAAATAGGAGACAGAGTTGTAGAGGAGGTGGGAGGAGCAAACTTCAGCCAAGCGTCTGTGGTTGGCTAACGTGTGGGGCCTTGGGTATGCCCCAGGCTCTCAACTTTTGCAACCAATTTGAATCCGATCGAATGCGGCTATGGTACCTCCAGTAATTCTAGCTCCATGGTCAGTTGCATGCCGCGGCCCAGAGAAAATGAATGCAGATGAACGTGCGCTCCGGTCAGTAGCTGTCGCATGTGCGATAGGGAAGAAAAAACAGGAACGACAAGAATGACTCACGCTACCTGTCTATTTCCTTCATGTGTAAGTAATTTACAGTCAATTAAAGACATAACTACCCAACTATGTTTCATAGTGACGAATACTAATTTCGGTTTAGGCCATCTAATTAACAGGAATCAGTGTTGATTTACTCGAGATTAATGTTATATAATTTTAAAAAATTATACACGGTATTCATTCTTTATTTTATTTTTTTACTCAAGTAGAAATGCTATGGGAGGAATTATTTAATTTGTATATTTTCTATATATGAATAAATAATAAACATATCTTGAACGACTTCTTGACTATGCAAATTTGATGTTGACTGCCGGCTCTCTGCTTCATCATTAAGAAATTGGCCTCAATTTCGATAAGACAAAATACATTATATTCTCAAACAAGAGAAATATGTCTTCTCCACACATTGAAATTGGTGATGGTGAAATTGAAGAAACCAACTCCTGTGAATTTCTGGGCATTATACTGGATAAAGATCTGACATTTAAAGAGCATGTTGCGCATATCAGTACTAAATTAACAAAATCCGTTGGAATTTTGGAAACCTGAAGCAAAGGAAATCATAAAGTAAAAAATATACTGCCTGAAGAAACTTTAATAGTTCCAAGTCCAAAATATTGGAAGTAATAACAAACCAGCTCTCGTCTTACTTAAACGAGCCACATCTACTTCACCGCAATCAATATGCTTACAGAAAAAACACCAGTGCTCAAGAAAAAATTTCCAATGGGATGGACCAAAAAAACTCAACTCTCCTGCTATTGCTTGATCTCTCCAAAGCTTTCGATGGTGTTGAGCATAAAAAACTTCTACAAAAAATTTCAAACCTCAGAATAGACACTCAGTTGTTTGAAAACTACCTACTAAACCGCTCTCATGCAGTGTGCTTGAATAACAAAATGTCACCATTCATCCCAAATAATTTTGGCGTTCCTCAAGGTTCAATCATCGGCCCGCTCCTATTTTCAATTTTCATCAATGATTTCCCCCCTATGCCGGCAAACACAAAAAATTCAACGTATGCTGATGACGCACAAATTGCCATGACAAGTTCGACAGCGGATTTAAAAGAAACACAAATAAACGCTGAAAACCTTCTAAGAAATCTGAAATTGTGGTATGACCACAATGGTCTGAAACTTAACGCGAGGAAAACGCAGTGCATTCTTTTTGGATCACAGAATACGACAAGAAATTTACAACCATTTACGCTAACATTTGGAGATGATAAAATTGAACCAGTAGATACGGTAAAAAATCTTGGTGTTTGGTTTGACAAAAATATGACTTTCAACTCGCACGTAGAAACAGTGTGCAACAAAATAAACGGAACCTTAATGTTCTTTCATCGCGTTAAGAACACACTTGACGAAAAATCCAGGTTATTATTGATTCAGTCTTCAGTTTTATCGCGTCTGGACTAATGCAGTCTAGTGTCGGGAGATTTACCTCAATATCTTCAAAAAGAATTGCAAAAATGCATTAACCTTCCAGCAAAAGTGGTATGCAAAGGAAATTCCAAGAGACACGATCAAGCCACCCCTCTTTTAAGAAAACTCGACTGAAGCCCAATACCGAATAGATTCATGATCCAAAAAGCTCGACGAGTGTTCTCATCTCTGTACCTCCCTCAGAGTAATGCAGATGTGGTAAAATTTTGTCCATCCAATATCCCAAACAAAAAACCAAATCGGAGGAATGATGTCTAGTCAGTTACCGTTCATCTAACGTGGGACAAAAAGCTCTCTCAGTTTCTGGAGCTCTTTTGTAGAACAAGTTTCCCCAGCACATCAAAAACTCTAAAACTCTAAAAGAATTTAAAGTAAAAATGTCACGTCATATTGCGTCTCTGTCATAAGGCCTGCAACACTTCGGTGGGAAATTCTCACTTACCTGAAATTTTAATTTTCCTGAAATTTCCGTTTGAAAATTGGAAATTATTTTTTCTTAATGTTCGCTAAGTCATTCTAATATTGATCTTTATTATTTCTGTAGACTATAATGAGCAACGTAACCGTCAACTCAATACAGCGGAATAAAGGTCATTTTTTCTCCTTAATTATTAGTAGCATTCTCTCATACTTTCTCATCTTTATTTTCTTGATTTTCTATTTTGTGTATTTTATATTTAGCATCCGTGTGATAAACAAACTTTTGAAATACATTTTTGTGTGTACATCAGTAGGCCTATACAGGTTTACAGATGTGAGGGTTGTGTTATGTTTTTAATAAATTGATTTTTGGCTAACGTTGTCTCACTATTTCGAAATCGTTCACAAAGGTGTTTCAATCGATTTCGGCTAAGCTAGGGGAAAGGAGGGAATCTAGCATTTTAGCATTTTTTTATTTTCTTAATTTTTCTGTGCACACTAGCACGGAACTTTCAAATTAGAAATAATTCTGAATTTCAGAAATTAAAATTATTACTCAGGACAACTGTTGAATCTACCTTTACGTGCCAAATTTTGGAAATATTTGCCACTCAGAAGTGATATCCAGCCAAAATAGTATTCCATCTTATCCCAAGTACCCATGTCCGTATAATGCTGAAGAGAGTACCGATAGGATGTGAAACCCGAGATCTAGATACATCTGTGCATACGTATGTAGAAGTACATCTAATACGTACATCTACATAAATATATAAACATGTTTCTATCTCTATTTTTAACTTGAAAATAATCCAGTTAATTAATTTTATTGCTCTTGCGAAATTATTTCAAATATGGATCTATCACTACCCTAGAGAGCGTTTCTGTGAATAGGAAAAATGAAAAATGCAATTATACAAATGAAATAAAGCGCAATTTGAGGATATGAATCGTGGAAAAATTAGCTTTCTGTCCGTATGTTGAAGAAACAATTTTCATTTGGGGTATATGTTTGTTTTCGCGTTTCTGCCAGAATTTTATAGATATTTGCTACTGATAAGTGAAATCTGGCTTAAGCTGTATCTCCATTTTATCCCATGTACCCATGTCCGTGTGATGCTGCAGAGAATACCAAGAGGATATGAAACCTGAGATTTTATTTTGTTGTTGTTGTTGTTCCTCGACTGTAACTTGAGTTTTCTTACATTTTTTGCCATAAAATTAAAAAAACATTTCATTTTTACGTTTTTCGAAATATTTCCCTATTATTTTTTTTCATGTTATTTCTTATGATTACACTGAGCTTGACTGTCATTTTAGATGTACCACGAGCAAGATTGTTTTTTGTGTTTGTTAGTATTTTTCTTATTTTCATTTCCAATACGTATATATATGAATATGAGTCTGTAGGTGAGTGTGTGTGTGTGTGCGCACGCATACATGTATGCGTGCGCACATATACATGTTTAAATATATACACACATATGTATATATATGTTTTCTATTTTTTTTTTGAGTAAAAACGAAACTTCAAGACACATTACATTTTACCTAAAGCTCTGCGACCAGTAAACACTGAACCATATTTCAGAATTAAATTTATTTATTGAACTTGCTTAATGATTTAAACATAGATCTATCACCACCCCAGAGGGTGCATCTGTGAATAGAAAAAATGAAGAATATGAGCTGGCAAATGAAATAATAGCGCTCGTAAAAAATTATCAGCTCGCTGTACGTACACTGAACAAGCCATGAATTTCTTTTTACGTGTAAGTTTGTTTACACGTTTCTTTTCTGGATATGCGTGTTGTGTTGCGTGATGTTTTTTCATAAATTACTTTGTGACTAACTTTTTCTCAATATCAATACTTGATAGTCATTTACAACGGTGTTTCGAGCGGCTTCGGTATAGCGTTTTTTGTCTTTTCTTACTTTCGATTCAACAAATAATTTAGGAATTCCGAAGAATTCTCTCGTAGCATTTTAAATTATTTATAAGTTGTTAGCCATCTCTTGGGATATAAAATATCCAAGAAATTAAATTTTTGAATTAACTAACCCATGACAGGGTTAATCTATTTTGCACGCCACGTATGGCGCGTCTATTAGTACGCCTCGTAAGGTTTACCTATTTGTACGCCTCGGATAGTTTGTCTATTAGTACGCCTCGTATGGTTTACTTATTTGTACACCTCGGCTAGTTTGTCTATTAGCACTCCTCGTATAGTACGTTTGTGTAATGATGTCTTATATTTAAAAATTTTCAAAAGCCAATATGTTTGTCATGTATCTCATGTGCCAAACTTTTTGGAAATAAACGGTTTTTCTTTTCTTTTCTTTCTTAAAAGTACTTTATCAAACGATCATTTTACCCTATCTACAATACAGGATAGAAGCTTGGCACGGAACTGATAAAAATAAAACCAATCTGCTCATCGGGTTGCAAAAAAGAGCCATTCGAGCGGTATTGAAATCAGAATTTAATGCTCACGCAAATGATGCATTCAAAAGCTTAAAAATACTCAAGCTTTTTGATCTCTACTGTTGCCGCATCGATCATCCTGACCTCTCGATTGGGTAACCCCAATCACGCAGGGAAGCTTTACAGAAAAGGCTTGAGAGAAAAACACACACGGCGACTTAACAGCGTGTATTCCGGTCCAACAAAGAGAACGTTTAAAGGGCTAACAGGAAGGACATCAACTGCGTCGAAACGAACGAATATCATTATCAATGAAAACGGAAAACACGAAATAAAAATATAATTGGGTAACTCAGGTATCTTAGTTTACTTTTTAATTCACGACAAATCACTACTAGAAAACATTCTACACAAAACGCAAACGAAACGCAACAAGGATGGAAATAAATAGTGTAAGCGGGAGAGTAGTGAACTCATCATCTACAACCTCTTTATTTGTAATTTCATGTACAAAACACTAACTGATGATGGTGACAGAGAAATCAAACAGTTATTCACTGTTCGAACTAGTCATGATCATTTAACACGAAACAGAAGTAACTTCAGAAGTATCCTCTTCATTGGAACTAAGAATTGGAATGGAATAACTGCTGAGATCCGTGAAAAAAGCTCTTACAAAGCTTTCAAAACAAATCTTGAATCCCTCTTCTAATCGAAATAATAATCATATAATTATTAAGGTAGTTCAAGTCAATTTCTTTTTTCTATTGATACGCCTTATTTCGATAAGGTGATCTATCATGATAATAACATAGATCTTATGCTACTAATCATTTTTATTGAATATACTGTTCTCATCTAGCTCATATTAACTATTTTTTTGTTATAAAATTGAGCATCAAAAAATGACCAGTCTTGTATGCCCCTAGGTAAAGTAAAATAGGTTAAACATAACTGTGCACTTTAAAAATAGCTAGATGATAGGATGCCCTACAAGTCGCTGAACTTATTCTGGCCCAGAAGTAGCTATACTCAAATATGTCCATTGTACTAGACTTGAGAAACAATCTATAGCTGTATCACTTGTGGTAAGTAAATTGTTGTTTAAATTGTTGAAATGACAACATATCATAGCAAAATTGGGTCACTCGCTGTACATCCTCTGTACCTGCTTCGATTTTTTTTTTTTGCTAAATATTTTATTCGGCTTAGAAATACTGTGTCCTTAATGTATGAATTTTATTTCTATTACATCAACTGTCAATACCTTCTCAGGGTCTAGAGATGTTAATATAGTTTTGTAAGCTAATTCTTATAAATATATATCTTTATACGTAGAATTTTTGACGTTTCAGAGGCATTCCTATGCTTTAAATTGGTCTCTGAGCTTTAGCATCAGCTCGCGTGTCCAATCACTCATTGTAGAAAGCGCAAGCAGTAAACAGAAGTACAATCGAACACTCCATGATAGAGTGCAACTGCAAACTATGAGAGCTGTCGGGCGGTGACCTTGAAATGATGTGCAGTTCACTTAATTAAGGGGGTACGGATAATTACGACTCCCTCTCGTAGTGTTGTTATTCCTAATAGGTGTAGGATTAAAAACCAGGAACTTTAGTAGCTTTATTTACTCAATAAATCTAAAGTAGTATAGTAGGATAATGTATAAATGAGGCAAGATAAGGTATGGTACCGGTGAGGTAAGACGACTCTACGGTAATAGAACGACCGTGTAGTTACGGGCAGGGTAAAGTTCCGGCAAATTTAAACAATTTAAACAATTTATTTACCACAAGAGATACAGAGGTAGAATGTTTCTCAAGTCTAGTACAATGGTCAAATTTGAGTATAGCTACCTGTGGGCCCGAATAAGTTCAGCGACTTCTGGGGCATCCTACTTTCACGTTATTCTAAGGTGTACAATACTGTTTAACCTAAATCACTTAACCTAGTTTCGCATTAGACTGATCATTGAGATAATTTACTCGATATCAGATATTTCATTTTACAATATAGGTCATATGGACTATATTTAACAGTACATTCGATGAATGATTTAACAGTAGACTGAATATCGGCGATGTTACCCATGGCACATTACATTATTGGAAACAGTCATGTAGGAGACAAGATTTGACTTGGTGATCTTACACGACTAATATTTCGATAGGAAGTGAGACTCAAGATATCTTTTGAATACCTTGTAAGAATTACTATCGCGGATCTCCGCAGGTATTGAGTTCCAAGTTTTAGTTCCAACGAAGAGGATACTGTGTTGCGACCGGGCCTTTGAATAATAGGGAAGCATGAATTTTCTTCTATTTCGCGTTAAATGGTCGTGATGACCAGTTTGCGCAGTTAATAATTGTTTTGGGCTCTTGTCGCCATCAATTGATAATGTTTTGTAAATGAAATTGCAAATGGAGATTTCGTAGAGATCCGAAAGTTCAAGTATTTGTAAATTTTTGAATGAATCATTTGTGTGAGCATTATATTCTAAATTCTTTACCGCTCTGATGGCTCTTTTTTGCAGAGTAAAAATTACATTGGTTTTATTTTTATCAGTTCCGTGCCGTACTTCTATTCCGTATTGCAAGTTTGGTGAAATGAGCGTTCGGTAGAGCATTCGTTAAGCTGTTTCAGGCAGGTAATTTTTAACTTTATTCAGGATTCCGATGGATTTTAATAATTTAGAACTAATATGAGCGATGTACTCGTTAAAGGTCAGATGTTTATCTATTATGATGGCCAGAAACTTGCATGAGTTGGTTTCATCGATTTCACCTTCGCCAATTTTTATGCGTGGGAGAAATATATTTTTCTTGTATGAGAATGTAATATATTTTGTTTCATCGATGTTGAGGCTTATTTTATTAGCTTTAAGCCATAATGAAACTTTATGGAGTTCATTATTTATACTCTCCGCAATCATAGCGGGATTTT
This sequence comes from Morinoia aosen, assembly GCA_030386875.1. Taxonomy (NCBI): domain Eukaryota; kingdom Metazoa; phylum Arthropoda; class Malacostraca; order Amphipoda; family Talitridae; genus Morinoia; species Morinoia aosen. Next base: position 70,854,151 of record CM059569.1, read on the forward strand.
GGTTCGGAAGGACCGCAGAAAGCGTGCTGTCATCGGCAAAAAGTATGAAATTGAAAAATATTGTAGATTTGATAATATCATTTATAAATATCAGAAATAGGAGAGGCCCAAGGACAGATCCTTGTGGAACTCCATGGCTAATTGTCTGTGGGACTGATTTTGCGTTGTCAATGACAACGTATTGTTTCCGATTTGTTAGGTATGATTTGAACCAATCATGGGCGATTCCTCGAATGCCATAACAGTGTAGTTTCGAGAGTATTATGTTATGGTCCACACAATTGAATGCTTTTCGAAAGTTAAAAAACACGGAGAAAACAAGCTTCCCTCTATCTATATTTGAGCAAAGGTACTATAAATGATTTAATATAGCTTGCGTCGTTGATTTTTTAGAACGAAAACCGTATTGTTTGTCGTAGAGAAAAGATTTTTGTTCAAAATACGAATAAACTTTTTATACACAATTTTTCCAAATATTTTGCTAATAATTGGCAGTACAGAGATAGGTCTATAATTATTAAGGCAATTTTTATCACCATTTTTAAAAATAGGGGTCACTCTGGCAGTTTTGAGAGAGTTGGGGAAGATACCTTGAGAAAGTGAATGGTTGATAATATTAGATATGCACGGTGCTATTATATTTGCTATAGCCTTAATAACTTTAGCTGAGAATGTATTTAATCCATTTGATTTGTTTTTCAAGTTGTTTATGCACGTAATTACATCGGAGGGTTTAGATGGGCGTGAAAAAAAAGAGCTGTGTTCACGGACATGGCCCATGTATTGCTTGTGGACTGTAGGTTCACTAACGACACTATCAGCGATATTTTTCCCAATATTTATAAAAAAAGTTGTTAAACACTGTTGCAATATCTTGTTTGTCGTGATATTTTACATTTTCGTGAATGATGGACTCAATTGTTTTTTTAGCATTATTATTCGGTCTATAGCATGAATTTAGCAGCCGCCAAGTTTTTTTAATTTCAGTTTTGTATTCAGTAAATTTGCGTGTAAAGTAGTTTTGTTTCGATGTTCGTATCGTATTTGATTTGTCACATGATTCCTGAATTTGTTATATGTTACTCTAGATATTCGTCCTCCGTATAGTAAGGCTAGGTAAGCTTGATGTTTCTTTATATTGATCACGATTTCTTCAGCAATCTAATGCTTTTGTTTTTTTTTTCGGCGTAATTTTGCGGGTGATTATTGGACAACACTGGTTGTATGCGGTCGTTATAATTTCAGTTAGATTTAGTATTGCTTGATCAATGTTAATTGCATTATTATCCACCAATGATGGCATTAATTCTTCTAGAACAGTTCGCATTGTTCCCAAGTTATATTCGTTTACACAACGATTTGAAAAAGTCTCAGCCTGAGGGCTGTTACAGGGACTATAGACATTTTTCGTGATGAGAAACACCGGAAAATGGTCAGATAAGTCAGAAATTATTATTCCTGTAAGAAAATCAGTCGGATCTAACATAAAAATATCATCGAGCAACGTAGCAGATTCAGATGTGACACGCGTAGGTTTCGTGATGATTGGAAGGAAGGAGTTTGACTGAAAAACATTTATGAAGTTTGAGATTTGCTCACAACTTTCATATTGTAGAAGATCGTAGTTGATATCCTCGCAAATTATGTCATTGTATAGAAATTTGTTAAACTGAGATATTATGCTTCGAAGCTCGTTCAGGAAAGAGACGTTACAAGCTATTGGGGGCCTATGTACAATCCCAAGTATAATCCGTTTACCATTTTTCGTTAGTTCTATAAATAGAGTCTCAATATGTTCACGATTCATAGTTGCACTTAGAATGATTTTCGATGATATGCGTTTAGATATGTACGTACTGATGCCACCGCCACGTTTGTCATTTCGGAGTGAATGATGGCTATTATAGTTCTGAATTTGAATTAGGTCTTTGGTTGAGTCATCTAGCCAACTTTCGGTGAAACTGAGAACATCAAAATTGCTGTTTAGCTCAGTGATGGTACAAGATATTTCATCTATTTTCGGATAAATGGACCTACAGTTCCAACATAATATTGAGAAATCGTTGCAGGTTTTTCTCATCAATTCATTGAATTCTTTAATATTTAGGTATTTACAATTCCCAGTTTCATTTAGGTTTGGATGCAGTTTATTCAAATGATTGAGATCTGGATCAATATTATCGAATATATCAACATGGTCAGTCATTACAATTAAGAAATAGTAAGCAAAATGTGACGTAGAAATAAGGAAGATGATACAGACTACAGAGTCAAGTTAAAAATAAAGACATTCCTACTTATAATAAAATTTATTGATGTCGTATAATATTGATGTCGTATAATAACAATGGTAAATTAAGATGCGTTCAGAAGAATAAAAAGTGGGTAAAGGTTAATGGTGGTTATGGGAAATAAAAAAGGGTAGCATAGGGTAGACCTATAAAGACAGCATTCGTTAATAACAGTAAAACATGATGCTTCTTACACGCCAATAACACCTTACTAGACAATGGTAAATAATTCATCGTAGTTAATCCATGTTTAGTAAAACTGTAACTATGGCCAAAATAACTATAAATTCTTAGTATAGCAACTAGGAGGAACGTAAACGAGTTGGCTCGTACCACCATGGCTTGAATATCAACACATGATTTATACTAAGATTAACAGTAAATCAAAACTCATTGACCGAATTAATATCAGGGTTGAACAATTATTATTATTTCAAAGAAACTAAACTAACCAACAAAAGCACAACACGGTTGGAGCACAACAAAAATTACGACCGTGGCAGTCTCAATATTCACCGGCTCCGCAGCGTCACCAGCACAATGCTGAACACCACGAGCTGGCTAGATCATTCACTCCGCCATCTTGGTATCTAATCACTCCACTCTAAACTATATAGAAAACACTTCCTTGCTCCGTACTCCGATCTTGACACTCATAATATTTTACACTGAAACACAAAAACATTTAAAGAATGTATCGCAGAACTTACCCGACTATCGTATTTAAGAGGAGAACACAGCACGTCTACATCTTAACAGTGTAGCTAGGCAAATGGGCTGGTGTCTACAGCCTGACGGTCGGCCTAGGCAAAATTTTGTCATAGAGCCTTTAGGATTTCGAATGCTGAGGCGCTGCGTATATTTCGATTTTAGGTATCCATAAAGATGGAGTTTGAAAACAACAATAATGCTCTAGCTTTAATGCTGGATTTTGGTAATTACGTTAAAATTTTACTAGGCACCACACACTCCTAACTACGCAGCTACAGATGCTTGCTTCACAAGAAGACGCGTCAAAAACCGCACACCGTAGAAGTTCATGCAGCACTCGTGCAACCGACATGCATGCTTCAAATTTGTGCGAGTTGCACGAAGAAACGCATAGTGTAGCCTCGCTTCGAGAGTAATACACTGTTAACAACGCCGACAAATGTATTGAAAAAATCGAGAAACACTGACAAAATAATCTTTCACTGGTCGATATTCGAGTGAGGCTATTGCAGTGTGGAAAATTTTCCATATCTTTTCTGGGAGCAGTTGTAGGTTGACCTTATATTAAGTTTTTTAGTTCCATTCAACTTCAGCACAGATGAAATAGGGAGTAATAGAGGTGAAAGAAGTGGCAGGAGTGGCGGTAGCAGTGGCGAGTAACTTGTGGCACAGAGGGCGGGGTGCAGAAACTGCTTTTGGTTGTCTAATTTAGTTATACTCTTGTTGAGGGCCGAGAAGTGCTGTCATTCGAGATCGGAAACTTCGGTGTTGCAGCGTAGCGTACCTGCGGTGTTGTCATCTCCTGACGGTGTCGCTGGAGAGCGCAGACGTAATCTGATTGGGCTTCCTCTTAATTTGTTTCTCTGCTTCATGTATTAGAAATACAGTACGCTTACCTCCGTAGCAAAGCCGTCTGGATCTCGTTTCACCACACGCTTGAGGTATGGAGCACGGACGGAGATGAGATCGTGAACTTGTCCCTAGCTTTAATCATTATTATTGCTACTATTATTACCATTATCATCTTAACCATCGCTTCTGAAAGTCACCCAGCGTTACCTGTACCTGCGGAAGTTACTCTTTGTGCAAACGGACTAGTGCTGTGAAGTTCCGTCGGGACTGCCATCAAGGTTCGCGGCTTAGCAAGAGGGCGAAAATTTCTATTCCTCTTGTGCTGTCTTCTCATTTCTCTTCTATTTTGAACTTCTATCTTCCGTAACACTTTCTTTCACTCGGGTGTTCATGATTATTAATGTGTAACCTAGCAATTACTTACTTACCTTTGCTGTCATCCTCGAGAGGCGATTACTTACATACCTTTGCTGTCCTCCTCGAGAGGCGATTACTTACTTACATTTGCTCTCCTCCTCGAGAGGCGATTACTTACTTACCTTTGCTGTCTTCCTCGAGAGGCGATTCCTTACTTACCTTTGCTCTCTTCCTCGAGAGGCGATTACTTACATACCTTTGCTGTCCTCCTCGAGAGGCGATTACTTACTTACCTTTGCTCTCCTCCTCGAGAGGCGATTACTTACTTACCTACGCTGTCCTCCTCGAGATGCGATTACTTACTTACGTTTGCTGTCCTCCTCGAGAGGCGATTACTTACTTACTTACGTTTGCTGTCCTCCTCGAGAGGCAATTATTGTCTTACCTTTGCTGTCCTCCTCGATAGGCGATTATTATGATACAGTCGTCAAATAGGCTGTCCGTAATTTAGGTAGTATTAATTACTTATTAAGGTATTATCAAGGCAAACTGTATTATCTCTTCCGTGTTCTGTTGCTTTACTTGAGTCTTTCACCTTATTTGTCATTAAAAGAGGAGAAACCTCTCTGAGGATAGATTCCATGATGAGTTTCGACCAACCTATCAATTAAATAAGTTTCTGAATCATATTGACTTCATTACTTCAACTCGCTCTAACTCGCTCTTTATTACCCTATTTTTACGACTGAACTTTCTTTTTTAGTTTAACTTCATTTCACTGCCGAGGCACCTTCCTTTTGTTCCTGCAACTTCGTTCTTTTGTCTCGTAGCGCAAGCATTTTGCACCGAATGCCGAACGTTAAGCGGGTAAGAGTGCTAATCTCAGATTTGTGTAATAAATTTGGTTAAACGTGTTATTTACCTTCATCCAGTAAATTTGTCAAATTAATTCTCTCCACTTTTCTTTCTCTTCTTGCAGTAAATCGTTGCAAATCTCTCATACTTTTGCTCGAGACCAGAGTCAGGACAACAGGAAAACCTCTTTCCCGCCTTGCTGGATGAAGGACACGAGATCGCTTATTTTCTAATTCGCGCAACCTTAAACAAGGTTCCCGACGCAACGAAACTACCAGCGTTTAGAGCTATGACTCAAAATTATTGTCGAAGACTCGTTTTGACGAGCAACCTTGAACCAACTCGCGCTGGAGAGTTGTATCGTGCCTGTTCACGATTTTCTTTCGACTTCGTTTCTGTTTATCTAACTTCCCTGCGCATTAAAATTAAAAACTTAAGCCAGCAGTGTAAATTTTTCACTCATGTTTCTATTTTTATTTGTGCATGCATGGTGTGTGTGTGTGTGTGTATTTTCTTTTCTTGTTTGTTTTAGTTTTGAATTTACCTTCAGTGAACTCCCAACTTGTAGGCTACCTTTGCGCGTCTGTGAACACAAGTGCTTAGTTAAAAACCATACTTACTCGACGAGTTTCGTCTATTACATTATGGCATGCTTGCTATCCTTTACAGTTGAAGTCCTCGATCTGTTTTAGCTGTAGGCCGCTTTAAATTCGATAATGATTGCTTAACATTATATACCTATTTACGGATCTATTTTGAGGAGCACTCTTCGTGACTATCTTTCTCTGTTTTCAATTTACCCTGGAAGATGTGCCTGGCTTGTCACTTGGGATGTAATTTCTTAAGGTGAGAGTTTCTTTTAAATTTGAGGTATGTGAGTTAGTAATTGATCAACAGTATTGACTAGAGCGTTATGCAAGTTCTTAAACCAACTCGTTAATTTTTATTTCGTCAGTATTCTTGAGCTACCGTTTGACCTGCGCTGCCATGCCTCTGCTGTGCGTTGTGCGCGTCTTGTTCTTGCGACGTGTGTGCGCTGTTTCTGTTTCGGATAGTCTTTAACCTTTGGATACCTTAATTTGTAATACATCGGTTGTAGTCTTGCTCACATACTTGCTGTTATAGTACATGTGTTATTCGCTGATCTTTCTCAATCTTCGAGTATTTTGAGCTTTCTGATCATAGGATAACACTATTGGTTTAGAATCTAATAGTCTTTTGTTTCGAGTTGTAATTGAATAATAACAGTATATAACGTCTGCTGCAGTTTTCCTGGGCCCGGCTAGCGTGACCTTACTAGAGTGGGCTGTGCTGACTTTGGACTACCTGCGAGACCGAAGAGCGCCCCGCGACAGTTGACCTAACTCTGTGTGCCACCTAGGGCTACTCCTACTCTTTTGTTTAAGAGACCCGCTGTTCAAAATATGAGATTTTAGTACCTTTGGAGAGCAAAGGGCTCTGCTCTCTGCTCAACTCCTTTTCTTCGCTTAATAAATATTACTTGAGATTTCTTAAAAACTTTAATGGTAAGGCTGGGAGCAGCTTTTGATGGAAGTGCATTTAGGTTTAATATCAATAATATTTCGTCTCATTAGAGGCTAGATCCTCGGATGTTTCTTCCTCGGAAGTAGCTCATACTTACGTACCACTGGTGTTTTGTTAGTTTCGGCCTTTTGGATGCCTTTTTAGTTGCGTGGCCACAGGCGTTATTATATTTATAACTGTAGGGATCGAAAGAAATGAATTTCTATAATTTTAACGTTTTACGCTCGTCTTCTTAGAACGAACTTTTGCCTAAGTAGAGGTTAAACTATACACTCAGAACGGCGAACAAGTCGTTAAACGTATCCTTCTCCTTTTCGTTAATAACATTCGTCGCGTGGCTATGCGCGTCTTTTTTCGCCACAGCAGATGAATTAGAAATATAGACCGACCGGGGTTGAAAATTTGGCCGGGGCCGGGGTCAACAAATTTGATATGGCCGGGGCCGGGCCGGGGCCGGGGTTATCAAATTTACCACGGCCGGGGCCGGGGCCGAGGCCGGGGTTCAGCCCGTGTCAGGGCGTGTCACGACGACGTAATGCATAACGCCGGTTAGTGGCTCAATGCATGTTGAATTACGGTCGCGGTTGGGTTTGTATTTATGTCAAGTTAATAAAGTTTGTAGACTTGCAGTTGCAGTGCTTGTTGAATTAATAAATACAGAAACAATTATAGTAATTTAATGTACCGGGTGTTCCACAAAAATGTCCCGACTTTTTAATTGATTATATCTCCGCTTTAAATTAACACATTTGAATTGTCTTTTTTCACAATGTGGTATACCTTGTTTCCTTTTCGAATAATTTAATAGAATTAAAAGGGCAATTTTTTGGGAAATCTAATACGTAAAATGAAAAGAAGAACCATTATAAAAGGGAACATTCTTTTAATGGCAAACGTTTCGGAATCTCTGATTCCATCATCAGTGCTGTAAAACAAGGAATGAAAAACGATACTGAACAAATTGCGAAAAAGCTTTAAGAAATTAATATCACTATACCTATATCGAAAAATAGCTATTCCTAACCATTAAAAATAAAAACACAATTTCTCTTAAACATTCGAAGCCACACGTACACATTCACCTAAATTCTAGCAATCAAACCAACACACAATAACATATACACAAAGTAACAGAACTGCATACACACACACAAAACACACACACACACGGGCAAAAACACATTCCAACACACTCCTATTTACACAGTTGGGGCAATATTTAATTTCATCGCACTTTGATCATTATTCAGCTGAGGTCTATGGATAAAAATGAACAATGATTCCAAAATTCTAAGGTCAAATTCCTCTGTAATTCTACAAAGTATGAAGAAATTGGAACTTTTGAAAGGATGGTTTGAACTATGGCAATGATCTCTGATGGCTGACTGGGAGGGAGATGAGTATGGACGGCCGATTCTATGGGAGATACCAGAGTGTTGGCTGTGACGAATAAATTGCTGGAGTGTTGTACTTCCAACATAGGACTGCAGGCAGCAATCACATTTATACAAGTAGACCCAACCATTTCTCAGGCACTCTTCCAAGCGCTCTTTCCTATTGAAAAATGAACTTATTTAAAACTATTTCTATAAAATCGTAACACGTCAATGAAAGTAAAATGAGAGTGTATCAGAGATAAAAGATCCTTTCCCATATCCTTGAAAAGATACCCCAAGAAAGAGAGCTCGACGAAAACTTTGTGCTTTAGTGCGGTCAGAATTGTACACGGAGGTGAAAGTTTTTTGTCTTAAACCTTTTTAACCAGATTGTTAATTAAAGATACAGGGTATTTATTTTGTACAAGTAACTTTGTGATATATTTCACTTCGTCATGAAATATTTTATATGAATTTGAAATACAGTATGCTCAATGCAATAATGTAGTGGCACTTGTTTTACTATAATCCTTGTAAATACAACTGAAGTAATTGGTACATAATCCCGTAAATGTAGGTTTTCTATAAACAGAGGTGGTGAACGTTGAATTAGTTTTCTTTACGAGAACGTCTAAAAATGGCAATTTATCATTCTGCTCAGTTTCCATTGTGAAATTTATCTTGGCGTGATACCCATTTATGTAGTCAAAGAATTTTAGGGCCTCTTCCTGTGAACGATACTTTCACAGCAGGTATTTCACAGTAGGTATTTCACAAGGTATATCACAGTAATTGTTTTATTCCTTGTTTTACAGCACTGATGATAAAATCAGAGATTCCGAAACGTTTGCCATTAAAAAACTTTCCATTTTATATTGGTTCTTTTTTTCATTTTACGAATAATTTAAGTTTTTGAAAATCGTTTAATAACCACTTTACAGTGATCGATTTGCTGAAAGAGGCAGAAAAACTATTTGTTCGAAGGAAAAGTTTTAAAAACAACAATGGTGATCTTCTTCATTTCTCAATACCTACTGTGAAGGAACGCGTTTTCAAAACATCACCTCCATCATTAATAATTCTTCGACAAAGAGTTGAATTGTTTAAAGATTTGAAAGAAAACGGTGAAATGATCCGCAAAACTCTTCGTTTAATGGTGGCTAGATGTAATGCTTGCCTTGAGAGAAATGGTGGGTATGTCGAAGGATTCTAAATTAATTTTTTATTTAAACTTTATTTAATGTATTGATTTGTTACTCTTTTAAGTTTTTGTTTGTTCGGTTTTTGGGAAAGTGCAAAATAAGGAAGAATATCAATAATGTTTTAAAATGTTTTCCTTCGAAAAATTAGTTTTTCTATCCGTTTCAGTTAATCGATCAACGTTAGGTTGTTATTAAACGATTTTTAAAAACATAAATTATTCGAAAATAAAATAAAATTTACTACATTCTGAAAAAATGAAAATTGAAATATGTAAATTTAAAGCGGAAATATAATCAATTAAAACTCAATGACATTTTTGTGGGACACCCGGTTTAATGACTAAAATTAGTGCGTAAATAGTATGGGATTACTTTTACACATCGGTGAAGAGTGTAGAAATTGAAGTGTGCACCATTTGTGAAGCAAATATACGACGAGGAGCGGCTGGTGCATCTCAGAAAACTTTCTCTATTAAATATTTATGAGGCCATCTAAAATCGACACAAAATGATCAATTCCTGGAAGCTGAAGAAAAACCAAACAACGAAAAATCATTGAAAAATAGAAAAAATGAACAAGAAGAAAAACTAAATGTCTATGTATTAAAAACAACCAAAGACAGTTTAGGCTGCAGCAGTGACAAAACTGCCGATTGTAGCAAGTCGTCTTCGTCTACTGGCAAACAGCTGACTTTATTATTATTATTATATAAGAAAGTTTTAGCCTCCCTTAACCACGACAAAGATGTTCCAAGAGAGGAAAGAGGAAGGCACCATTTAGTATGGAGTTGAGGGAACGCGGAATCTATGCACAAGGTGCACAGAAACAGTAAGCTAGGAAAGAAGTTCATGAAACAAGAAAAAAGTTGAAGAAGAAAGTAGTAGGTGCTGAAAAACAGGAAAGCAGTGAACCGAAAAAAGATGGTCCGTAACAAAACAAAAACCTATTTTATTACAACAAAAAGGAAGCCTACCTAACCTTTAGCTCGGGCCCTCACATGGTTCCCCTGGGAGCGCTAATTCCCATAGATACAATAGTTGTATCCCCCTGAGGGGTGCAAACAGCTGACATTAAAAGAAACATTTACTCTATCTAAAAACTGGGAGCCAAATAATACTGACCAAATACAATAGAGAGAAATTGTTAATTTACTGGCTTTGTGACGCGCTCAATCCTTACGACCCTATGGAAAAGGAAACTTTTTTTAATTTTGTAGGGTTTTTGAATAAGAAGTTTCAAGTTCCATCAGAGAAGATAATTACAACAAGACTAATTCCGGACCTCAGTATCCAAATTCAGTTTGCTATTTGAGAGGAAATACAAAAGTAAATTACCGAAAATAGCGTCTTCTCAATAACTGCTGATATTAGGACCTCTCCAAGTCGAGATTGTTTCATGTCAACAACTGCGCACTGGATTATAATTATACTGGATGGTAGCATAGATACTGCTTTTTCTTCTCATTGACTGCATGTTCTTCAGGATTGCAATGAAATCGCAAATCTCTTGAGAAATCGTTTTAAATTTGTTTAAAAGACACGTGAATTTTTCACGCGCGAGTAGCCGGGCACACTACCCTTTATCCACTTCAAATTATTAATCCAAGTCAAGTTCAAATTAATACAAGTCAAGCTCAAATTTATCCAAATCATCTTCCATTTAATCAAAGTCAAGTTCAAATTAATCCAAATCAAATTCATATCAATCAAAGTCAAGTTCAAATTAGTCCAAGTCAAGTTCAAATTAATCCAAGTCAAGTTTAAATTAATCCAAATCAAGTTCAAATTAATTCAGACCCACGTTGAATTAATAATCGACATAAATCCCTCGTTAATTTGAGCGTTTATTGTATTAAAAATGTATCTGTTGGATATGATGAGCAAGAAAAACGTTTTTCCCTTCAGCAAGGAATACATAAAATTTCTGCAGTATTAAAACAAGCTGTCGTAAAATGTGCTTAGTATCCAGCATCAGGAGGCAGAGCGTGATTCAGATCTTTGAGCGGAGTAACAGATAGAAGTCAATTATAAAAACTTCGTATTATACAACACATTAAAGTTGTTTTATAATTCTAAATTAATGGCAGTATGCATCCATTCAAATAATTATGTTCAAAGGTACTTTTATGTTACAGATACACATAGTATCGAGGATTTATTTACACTCATTTAAAGATTTACGTGCCTGAAATTCCACTTTATCACATTTATGAAATCATATGTGCATACAAATTACATATGATTGCCACTGGACGATGTGTAGATTTAACCTTTACAAGAAATGAGCAAATGCGATTCATTGAGTACATATGTACGATACCATTTGATTACAATTTATGTGAATACATTACTACATAGATACAATCCTGCAATAGCAATAAAAATTGTGCCATCCCTTCAAATGGATAGGCCTAGGCAAATATATCATCTCGATCAATGAAAAAAATTGAAACTTGTTTTTACAAAAATCGTTTGAACAGGCAAAAACAGACTTCGTTGCTATATTTCTTTTAAAGGTTAAATCTACATATCATCCAATGGTAATCTTTCGTAGTTGCATGCATGTATGACTTTATATATGTGATAAAACGAAATTTTACGCATATAAATCTCTAAATGAGTAATTAAATCCTCGGTACTACTATGTGTATGTGCATGTGTAACATAAAATTATCTTTGAACATTAATATTTGAATGGATGCACATTGCCATTATTGTAGAATCGAAAAACAACTTTAATGTAAAGTTAATACGAAGTTTTTACAATTGATTTTTATATGTTACTCCGCTCAAAGATCTGAATCACACTCTGCCTCCTGATGCTGGAGACTTAGCACGTTTAATTTGAACTTGACATGCATTAATTTGAACTTGACTCGGATTAATTTGAACTTGACTCGGATTAATTTGAATCTGACTTGGATTAAATTGAACTTATCTTGGATTAAATTGACCTTGACTTGAATTAATTTGAAGTGAAAAAGGTATAGTAAAAAACTCAAAACCCCGGCCAAAACCCCGGTTCAGGGCACTATTTTGCCGGGGCCGGGGCCGGGACCGGGGTCTGCAAAAATTGTCGGGGCTTGCCGGGGCCGGGGCCGGGGTCAGCCAAAATGGCCGGGGTTGGCCGGGCCGGGGCCGGGGCCGGGGCCCCGGTCGGTCCATAATTAGCAACAAAGGAAATTATATATTTCCTATTAAGTACAGTATGTGCATGAAGGAAATTATTTCATGGTTTTCACATGTCGTAATATAAAAATCCTAGTAATAAACTCGTCAGGTAATGTACTAAAAGTAGTTAAAGTCATGATGGACTAGTTAGTAATTTAAAAACGGGGGTAGACAAGAAAATGTATTCTCTTCGTTAATGATGACAAACAAATGTACACGTTGAAGAAGAGCGCTTGAAGGAGACAGTTTACATTCACATGAGAACATGAGCTTTTCCAATGTGATTTAGTAACCGATATTTTTTGTTATATTAAGAGTTGAATTAATGATCGAATGTAGCAAACAAAAGATCGACAGCTGAAAAATTTGAAACTAACTCGTGCATACACTTGAGCAACTACTAATACATAGTAACGAGGACATGTGTATTATAACAGACCTAGTCTTGTATGGCAGGGCTGCTAAGTTCAGAGTAGTTATGATAGTGGCACTGTCTAGCTTTACTATAGAGCTTCAGTAGCAATAAACGCAAAAACGGGGGACATCAGCAAAATCCCAAATAGACACAAGGTTGTTAATATCACTCACATCTACTGTACCATGCTAGTTTTCTATGTCACTCTCAATCAAGTTTTAGGTCAAGAAAGAGAAGGGAGCAGGAATTAGGGAAAACACAGTTTAGTTAAGACAGAACAAGTATATGAGTAAATAGAGGTAGTATAGTACTCTGCCACAACCTTACAAAAATCACACTTGTCTGCCATGAACTGTTAACTCGACTTAGTCAAGGAATTAACTGGCAAGCGGGCTTCCGACCCTGGGAGTGTGGCCATAATCTCTCTAAATAGTAACATTTTAAGGTAATTAACACCCCTCCCTCCTAAACTAGAAACCCCCTCTCATTTAACCCTGTCCCCTATAATACATAGTAATTCCTTTAGATCAATTCTAACAACAGGTTCCCGAACCCGGTTAGACCTGCGTGAGATGCTAGCAGTTAGAAACTCGTGCATTCTTGTCTCCTGGACGGGAATCGAGTTGTAGGGCGTCTCTGGATCATATTCATTAGCCGGATAAGTTGTCGGGTATAGATGCCGCAGATTGTGGAACCAACAAGGTTTCTTCATCAGGATTCTTCGTTGGTTCGTGGAGAGTTCTCGAGCAGGTAAAAACCTGGTCCTGATGTCGACGTGTCGACGTGTCCTGGCGTTGAGTAACTTTGGACGAGATTATTTCCAATAGCCAAATTAGTTCAAAACGAAAGCGAACTTTCCTACATAGCATTCTCTCAGCGGGCGTAACACCTGTTGTAGTTTGGGGTATCAGCTGATATCCCAAACTACAACAGGTGTTAGGTTCAGTGCACTCTTACTCGATAGGTTTCTTTTCAATTATAATTGAACAGAAACCTATCCAGTGCTAGGCGTAGGAGTTCAGTTGTCTTCCGTATATTCTTTTCAACGTTTTTTCATACGCTCTGCCAGGCCATTAGTGGAATTATGGTATGGTGCGCTAGTAATATGCATCATACCGCAGGCCTTCACGAATGCTTGAAATTACACCTATGTGAAACACGTTGCGTTGTCTGAAACAATGGATATCGGACACTCAAACGTCGCTGAAATTTGTTTCAATCACGAGATTGTTTCACCTGTATTTGTGGCGGTTGTGGGAAAAAATTTCAACACACTTACTGTGTGCCTCAACGATCACTTTAAAGTACAGGTGTCTCAAAAAAAATATATTCACACTTACAACGAAGAGAAAAATATTATTTATGAACATAGAGTGAAATGAAATGTCTTCGAATACAGAAGACACATGTAATTGATGACCCATGTTCGCAAATGTATAAATTGATGACTATATTTGTTCTGACAACGCTGGTTCTATCTTTTGACATGCGAATACTGTGTGAATTCAGGTACATCACAAATTCCAGGCAGGAGTTCCTTTTTGATATGTGAATTTCCCGAGCAGTTTGTCACAGACATTTTGGTGGTGATCGAAGAAGTGTTTTTTATTGACGTTCAGGATGGTTCCATCTGCTCCAAATTTGTCTCTGATACGAGCGATGATCCGACTCGTCGGTGGCGTTTTGCAAATTTGGTTCTGAATCGTCTTTACACTTCAATTACGTTTTAGATCTTCCAAAAACATTTCAGGACAAACTTCCTCTTTTCCAAGCTAAGGTGATTTACTGCCATGTTGTGATGAAATAAATACACCTGCTATTCAAAAATGAGAGCATGTTAACGACAGTTTAAGTGTAAATAATTTTTTTTTTTTTGAGACGCTCTTCATTTTCCATCCATTAGGCCCGCACAGTCGACGTGTATCTGATGTCATGTCTTCGACGGCCATTCCCCTGGAAGGAGTTCAGCTTTCGTAGGTGCTGCTCGGATGTTCAGACGCTCGAGGCATGATTTAGTCGTTTCTTCTATACCTTAGTCCAAGTTTGCTCATCAAACATAACTACGTGACAGTTCCTACACCCTGGATAATCCTGTATGGTCAGAGTGAAGTTCCTCCACACTAGCTTGTGTGAGGAATTGGGGTGCAATAATCTTAGCTCTACAGAGCACATAGTCATTTTGTGAGGACAATTCGTCCCCAAAAACTGATCGGGGTCCACAAAAACTGTCGAAGGCCAACCTTCCTGGTAGTATTTGTATACTTTCGAAACTATTGGGTCCCTGTAAGGAGGTGACTCCAGGCAGTTTATTAGGCACGTCCACTCAACAGGGATGGGCGTGGCTTCCTCGGGAATTGTCCAGGGTAGATGACTGAGAGTATCAGCCGTAGTCAACATTGCGCCCGAACGGTACCCAAGATGAACTTGTAGGTTTCCAGCAGCAGAGCCCTGACTTATGCCGGGGCCACACTACAATTTTTCGTTCGTCAAATGAATGACGGACACTCGTCATGTCAAACGGCCGTTAAGCAAGTCAGGCCACATTACGACTGTGTGTGGCTCTGACTAAGCTCTGTGATGAGCGTCCGACGTTCATCGAATGTAAACAAACCGAAGTACGTACGCGATATGGATGAGCAGGACGTGCGAATGTGTGTGAGCTCTAGAAATTTGCTGTCGAAGGAACTTTTGTGACCGCAACAATTTATGAAAGTACAAAAAAAGCGAAACCTAAAAGCAGATGTTGGGTAAAACCATAGCCAAATAGAGCTAACAATCCGAATCGATTGAGAGAAGATCTGCTTGCTGATGTAAACGATTGCAGTTCAGTGAGATGGTTCCTACGGAGAAAATGATTATTTTAACGTTTCTTTTAAACGGATCATAAATGGTTTTATTTAATTGGAGTGTAAAATTTAGAATTTACCGCTGAAAATAGCTTGGTAATATGGCTGAGTTGAGCAATGCTCTTTAATACAAGAATGAAAAGGGGATCCAAGAATGTTACCAGTTTGATGACTTTTGCAGGTGTCCTCAGCAACCCTCAGATAGAGCGAATGGGGAGGGATTGAAGTCATTAAACTGTCAAGGTTTCTCCATTTATGTTTTGCATGTTTGTCTATTGTTATCTGTTAAAATTGTGCAAGTTTTCCTTGTTGAAAATGAGCTTAGGGCATGAAACGTTAAAAAAATAGATTCAAGATAAGTCTTCTCCATCGCCTTCGTTGAGAATAACATAATGCTTTCTCCGATATATAATTTTGTGTTCGTCATTTATACGTGTTAATACACAAGAATTATGCAAAAGTTTTCTTATTCTTTGCGGAAGGTATAAGACATACTGGGCAAAGTTGGCTCGGTAATCTGCAAGCAAGACAACAAGTTCCAGAAATGCTTCCCTGCTTTTGATCGACTCGGTTATTATTATTATTATATAAGAAAGTTTTAGCCTCCCTTAACCACGACAAAGATGTTCCAAGAGAGGAAAGAAGAAGGCACCATTTAGTATAGAGTTGAGGGAACGCGGAATCTATGCACGAAGTGCACAGAAACAGTAAGCTAGGAAAGAAGTTCATGAAACAAGAAAAAAGTTGAAGAAGAAAGTAGTAGGTGCTGAAAAACAGGACAGCAGTGAACCGAAAAAAGATGGTCCGTAACAAAACAAAAACCTATTTTATTACAACAAAAAGAAAGCCTACCCAACTTTAGCTCAGGCCCTCATATAGTCCCCCTGGGAGCGCCAATTCCCATAGATACGATAGTTGTATCCCCCTGAGGGGTGATCGACTCGGAATTACCCTCTGATACCTCGCTACAATTGATCAAGTATCATGACGCAGGAGTGTTCAATAACTCGTCCTTTAGGAAATCATTCGATTCTAACTGCTTGAACATGCCCCATAATCGTGAACTTCTTGTGACCAACTTCCTTTCTCCACATGTCATAGCGGCAGATGATGCATTCCCATTGCCAACTCGTTTCATAAAGCATTATCCTTGTACTAACCTTTCTCACGACCAAAGAGTTTTCAGCTGGTCTTTCTAGAGCACAAAAAACAGAGACAAACGTATTCGGCTTACTGTCAAGTACGTTCAGAGTTTTCCGTACTGATATATCACAGTCAAGAGAATCCAGTCTACCACTCTAGCAACTTGCGCTCTTTATTATTACCTAATTGATCATAAAGACTTCCGTTACATCAACCCGCTTGCTCTTGAAAAAAGGACATTATCAATGAATCGTGCACAACCCGCAGTTGTGGGAAAACACTGGACATCATTCGGTTCGTTGTGTTGAGGCGGTCGATCGGCTGTGGCAGCTACAGCCATAAGAGACCAGCTGAAGAACTACTTCACAAGCGGAGGAGCTGTAAGCTTGCTAGATAAAGTGTTGGGACTCCATGCACTAACACTACTGTGGAAATGCATCCTAAAAGTGTTAGAAATATCTGAGAAATAATAGTTCCTCATTATTTTCTGGTATTACTTGTTGGAATGAATGTATTAGGTCAATCAACAAAATAAATTGTTTCAATAACATCATGTATTTTATTCCAGCTTTTCATCGTTAAATAAAACATTGACAAATCATTATTTGACTTAAGAAGGCTAACTAAAGATCTACATCAACAGGATTTAGGAAATGTATTACTGCAAACTAGATTACGTGTTAAGGTTAGGAACATCCATAATCTGAATTCACAATCACGCATTGTCGCAAAATCCATGTGCAGAGTTTCAACAAGTATAAAAATCCGATTTTTAATAACAACGTAAACCAATGTTACCAAATAAACAGTTTTGTCCACACTCGTATCTAGTTTATAAATCTGCCACTAACTGAAATAATTTTATCCATTTACTCGTATGCCCTACCATCATGCAGATATGGTGCATAGCTATAGTTCGCATCCTCACAAGTTGAATTGAATAGTTTCTTTGTTCACCTTAGATTAAATTATATTACATCTCAACAGCGTATTGAAAAATTTATGCATATGTGTTCTTACAGATGATTACGTGCGCATAGTAACGGCGGATAATAGATTAGATTAGTCGTTAGTTTTAGCCTCCCTACCCAGCAACAAATGCAATCCAAAGATAGGAAGGAGGAACGTACCATTTAGTATGGAGTTAAGGAAACGCGGAATCTACGCAGAAAGGCATAGAAACAGTAAGTTGTGAAAGAAGGTCATGAAAAAAGATCAAAGTTGAAGAAGAAAGTAGTAGGTGTTGAAGAAAAGGACAGAAGTGAACCGAAAAAAGATGGTCCTTAACATACCAAAAGAACATTTTATTTCAACAAAAAAGAAGGCCTACCTAACTCTCAGCTCGGGCCCTCACATTGTCCCCCTGGGAGCGCTAGTTCCCATAGATACAATAAATGTATCCCCCTGAGGGGAATAATTACTAGTTACTATTATAATTATTTAGGTTAGTTTAGATCATCTTAGTCACGACAACGACGTGATCAAGAGAGGAATAGTGAAGGGACCATCGAGTACGGACACGTACACCGGAAATCTAAGCACAATGTGTGTCTCACACAGGCCATCCTTGTGTGGTAAAACGAGTGTCTTGCCACACAGGATACAATGCGTATTTAAACAGGAAGTTGGGAAGAAAATTCAAATAAAATAAACATGCAAGAAGGTAGTAGTAGTAGGTGCTGAAGAAAAAAATGGCAATGAGCCGAAAAAACATGATCACTAAAACAAAACCAGAAACACTATTTTAACAAGCTTGTGCCCTACCATTCTTCTCCTGGAAGTGTTACTTCCCTTAGATACAAAAGCTTTTTCTCGTGATAGAGAAATAAAAAATCGGGAGATTTATGAAGTCAGATGAAGGTTAAGGGTGAAGTATTTGGAGTGGAAAAATAAGTCAAAGAGGAGCAAAAATAATAGGATGGTCTGTAACATATTATAGAATAGCATTGTACTGACCCTAGATATGCTATTTTACCACATAAGGTATAACTTAATTGATCCTATCATACATTGAGATAAAAGAAAGGAACAATTTCACAGTCAGGCAGGGAAGCAATTTATAGATAAGTTCATGATTATTATTAAAGAGGCCAGTAAATGACATATAACACTTGTCAATTCTTAGAACAGAGTTTAGCAAGTTTCGACATGAACTTCATTTGTTCTTCACCCGCAAGGCCATTCAGTTCATCAAGCACAAGTTCACAGCAAGTTTGGTAATGTAATTATCATTTCCAGCACTCCTTTTTCATGCTAATGAGCTCTCAACATGAAAAAAATTCTCATGAAATAACTCTACCGTACTAAATTAAAATGCTCTTATCTTTCTTACTCCTTTTACACTTACAAAATCCCCCACTGCCCATGACATCAGTACATGTATCTGCTGCCGGGGAAGACTTGGTGTAGGGGAGACAATTTTGAGGCTTGGATCCACTACTTACATGAACGATATCGTTATCAATTTCGGCTGAAGTGCCCATTAACTGAGTTTCTACAGTATTTTTAAGTTCTTCCTGAAACCAATCTGTCGACCAACACAACAATACTCTGTATAGGGTTCTTTGATTATTTGTCTTTCACATGAAATGTGGGTAACAAAATCATCACTTGAATTAATATTCATGCTGCTCATGCTACAGTCTGGGGGCCCATAATCCGAAAAAAAGGCCATAAGGTTAGTGCGCATCCAAGCCTCGCTCTCCACAGCTCCAGACCCTGATATTTTCATCCTTTCAGAAGCGAGGAGCCGCAAGAAATAGAAGCATGGGAGGGATGTCCTCTTCTTTAGGAGATCTGAAAAAAATAATATCGATTAGAATTATTCTTACACCATTGATATAATAGTCCTCTACATAGTTACTAGTAATATTATTTCTTGCAATAGTGTTTGTGACAGACTTGATTATTCAAGTGCATAGAACATATTTGTTTGCTCCAGTACATGAGCTTTATTGAAAATAAACATGTTTTGTTAGGGAATAACACAAGAAGTAGAGATATGTGTAGTGAAATGTTTGAAAATGGTATGTTGAAAGAAATATCATTAGGTATTGCTAAAACAATGTTCAGAGTATGCAGTCGCACAATCTGGTACTGACTTTCATCCAACACTGAAAATTATTAGCTAATGAAGGAAAAGTTTTCCATGAGTTTCATTGAGAACTCAAATGAGGAACAATAAAAACCTACACTTTATGTTACATGAGGGTCACACAAGACTACAAAGATTCATCTATGTCATAATGATAGTTTTCATAAAACCTCAACTGTATGATCTAAATCAGAAATTGCCCTCCTAGCAAAATGTTCACATTGTTAAGAAAAAAATACTATCAAGCTAGGTATACTTTGCTTCTAAAACTGTTAGTAACAAGTGCACATTTTTCCACAAGCTTCTCGCCTAAATTCAGAATAATTTGCAGAGAATCTCATCGATTTTCAAAATTCTAACTTTTCTGCCAAATACTTTGAAACAAATATATCAAACTTAATGCCCAAATTCCACTGACATTCAGAATGGCAATAAGACATCTGTACTAATTTTCACATTTGCAAAAAGGTACAAATTTAAGAGTACAACAACATCGAGCAGACTAATTTCATCATAGATGATCAGCAGCTTCAGATAAATAGAATATTTACAATTCAACAGATAAAACAACAAATTCAAAATTAAGAGCAAAATTTCAGGATCTAATGTGATACAAATAACTGGCAGTTTGAATAGGTCACCACTAACATTTATACTACTTGTTATACTCCACAGAACAACAATACCATTACAAACATTATCTAAACTCATAACTTAATGTCAATAATGTTTGTCTATCAACTCTGGTAGGTAATAATGGCCCTACTTATCATCATTGTTGTGTTCAACATTGACATGCTCATGCTCATTGTACAGAACTTGAAAGGTAAAAATAATTATCTAACACCATTTGCTTAAACGTAAGATTATGCAGTAATCCTGAAGGGAAATATTTGACTAATGGTAATCATAAAAAACAGTGGATTTTTAAACCTGATCAAGTCATTGTTAGTTGTAACGGTCAATTTTTACGTTAATGTTGTCAACGATTTTCATAATTTTGTTGCCATAGATAGGTAATATAGTCAATTTTAAAACGTTTTACTTGAATGACAATGTGCTCGCAAACACTTAGTTTTTGTGTTATTCAAGTTTGAAGTTATACGAGCGGCGCTCCTGAATGGCCTTTATTGCGCAATTTCAGAGTTGAAGCAGAAGCTAACCCCCTATTACAAACGTAAAGAGGTTAAGTCATGAGGGGTAGCCACAGTTCTTCTAGTGAAAATTATAAATGAAGGTTTCTAGTGACGTCCGTTTACATCCGCTCCAAGATGGCGGCCGCCATCTTGGGTACCGGGTGGCCGTCATTGGAGATGATGTAAATGGACGTCACTAGAAACCTTTATTTATAATTTTATAATTTTCAATAATTAGAAGAATTGTGGCTACCCCACACAACCCAACCTCTTTACTTTTGTAATAGGGGGTTTGCTTCCGTTTTTAATTAAATTACGCTTGGCACACTCGCTTCCCTGGCACGCACTAGACAACTTCAAAGTTGAATAATTCGAAAATAACGCAAAAATAACCAATAATCAATAATGTGTTCCATTATTGATTATTGGTAACAAAATTATGAAAATCGTTGACAACATTACAGCAAAAATTGACCGTTGTAATTTCCACTTAAAGAAAAAGTGTAAGGTTAGGTTAGGTTAACATTGGCATCTTTGGGATACTTTATTTCCAACAAAGCCTGATACATATGATCTTAGCATTGGTTTTTCAAATGTCTTATAACTAACCCTATATATAGGACACCATGACGGTTCCCCCGTAAAGCCGGTACCCATTTCCGACACCTGGGTTGAGTGGGGTATTGTGCTTGAGCTTTCCCTTATACCCAACGGGGAAAATCTCCGCTCCAGCACCGGGATACAAACCCGCGACTCCAACATACGAGCCCGATCCCTTAACCACTGTACCACAGAGAGCACACATGAATCAAAAATACTTTAAGATATTTTTTGCTAGCATCCGCATTTTCAATTACATTGTTCTTCTCATTATCAATTCCTATTTGATTTCAGCCAATGTTTAATCCTGCATTCTCAAAATAACCGATTTCATTGTTGAATGAAATACCTGCTCATTTAGAATATTTACATAATTAACTTACTTTTAACACCTGCAAAAAAAAGAAATGAACTCTTGAGGCATTCTTGCACACCATTCACTTATCTAGAAGTATAAAGCTGATTGGTGGTTCCCAAAAACCTGAATACACTCACGAAGTTTATTAATCACGATTGTTTTTTAAAGGTCTACATAATTAATGCAAGTTTTAAGCTATATCTACCTTCTGGTTGTCTAGGATCTGTAAATCAAAAGATATTAAAATTAGATGGATCTTTTTTTATGCAACACATCAAATAAATTTAACACTTTAACATGAAATATAATTCTATTCAATTATATTGAAACTTTTATAATTTATGAAACAATAAAAAAATTTTAATAAACTGGAAGGAACTGCAATAAAAACGCCTGCAAAACAAGTTGTTTGACACATTTTTCTGTGAATAGCATTCATGAGCAATGCTAAAAAATTACAAAACCAAAAGTTTTTCATTTACCACATTATCATCCATGTAAAACATGTCGACATTGTTGGAAATGAATGCTTAATTTGATTGGTAACAGGCTACTTGCTTTTTCACTAAACTGCAAGACCTAGCACTGAATTTCATTGCTTTACATTTTGATACCACCACGAAAACAGCTAAAAACCATATCTTATATATATCTCCTGCCAAAATTGGCCACAATCATCATTTAAAGTCAACATAACAGCTGCGACACTTGTCAACACTGTCCGCCATCTTTGTTCTTCGTAGTTCATTTGGTGACTGAAAACCTCCGACGACCTATCACGAAATGACGAGCATCCATTCATCAAATGATGATCGAACGGGCCTTCCAGCGTTCATTTGACATACGGAGTTCATTTGACGAACGGACGTTAGACTAGTGTGGCCCCGGCATAAGAATGCGTCTGAATGTCATCGGTAGGATACTCTTGCCAGCATCAAATAGTGCTAGCAGCGGTTTGCAATCGGTGATCACTGAAATTGCTGTCCCATGGGTAGCAGTGGTATTTCCGCTGTGCAAACACCATTGCAAGAGTTTCTTTCTCAGTCTGAGAGTATTTACGCTCTATTGCTGTTAAAGTTAGGGAGGCAAAATAGACCGGTCGCTCCACCCCGTCAATAAGGTGACACAACACCGCTCCAACACCATGCATGTGCGTTACTCTCAGCCACTACCCCAATGTGTAAACTGGGATCAAAATGTATCAGGGTCCGAGAGTCTAGAAGAGCTTGCTGAGATTTTTAGAATGCTCTCTCCTGACCTTCGTCCCACTTCCAAGGGGTTTTATCCATCAACCAAGCATTTAGAGGTTTTAGCATAATTGCGGACGACTGTAAAAATCGCCTATAGAAGTTCAGTAACCCTAAATAGGAGCGCAGCTGAGTCACGCTCGTGGGAACAGGCTCATTCTGGATTGTCGTTACTTTCTCCGAAGTGGGTATAACCCATCCTTCTCAGTGTTATACTCTAGGTAGGATGCTTGAGACACCAATACTGCATTCGTCTACAGGTGTGGCCAAGGATTTCGAGAAAAAATTTTCATTTCAGGGCTATATTTCAGAATATAATTATTCCTAATCGTTAGCAGTCCTATAATGTAGCAAATTATTTAGGAGCGAGGTAAAAAAAATTGCTTGAATTTTCCTATAAATTTATCAATTTGCTTTTTCCTGAAATACGGAAAACTTATTTGCGCTGGTTTAAAGGCTGATGCGGGCATTGGAAGTGATGAAAAAATCGTTTGCAAGGTGAGTGGCATGCCTATTTTCAAATATTTTGTTTAGGTATGTTTTTTAAATGTTTCTTTTACCAGATTCAAAATCATGATGGTTTCGGAAGAAATTAGGAAAACCCTCTTTCTTCTCCATCAGGGTCTATCGAAAAAGGAATTCGTTGTCAAGCAGCTTGCATCATCGTCAACTGTCGACAGATAGATAAACAATTTAACGAGACAAAATCCATTGTGGCGAAGACAGCCCATGGCAGCAAAAGATTGTCGTCGGTTCTTCAAGATGGGGCTTTAGTGCGCTATTCGTCACGAAAAAGGACTGCCAGCTGTTCAGAGCTTGCGCTAGAATGGGAGAGAGATGGTGTCCTTGCCTCAGCGTAAACTTTTCGACTTCGACTCTTCGACAACGGACTTGCTTTGAAGAAAGCTGCGAAGAAACGTCTTTTGACGGCGAAGAACATCGACGACCGGCTCAATTTTTGTAGGAAGTCCCAGCATTGGACTGCTGAACAATACGTCAAAGTCTTTTTCTCCGATAAATCTCTGTGCTCTCTTTTCGCCACCTTCAGGAAAAGCCTCGCGCGACGAAGAAAATGAGAAGAGATTTAACAAGGAGTGTTTCGTTCCAACCTTCAAGCATCCTACCACTCTGAACGAATAGGGCTGCTTTTCAAGTAAGGGAACTGGAGCACTAACGATTTTGCCCAAAAACTCAGCAATGAATTCGGCCTGGTAACTGAAAGTCTTAACAGATCATCACCTTCTAACGATAGGTAGTAAGTTTCCCGACAAAAAGGTGGTTTATCAACATGATAGCCCTTCCGGCCAATATGAGAGAGAGGTTAAAATGGTTAATGCAGTGGAAATTTTGGGTTCTTGGCCTGGAGTTTCAGCTGAACTAGATCAAATCAAAAATTTATGGACGATCATCTCTAGTGAATAAGAAGAAGCCAACTAATTTATTGCAACTTGGAGCCTTAACTGAAAAAGGGTGAAGGTCCCTTATTCTTGACATCATTGAAAAATTAGTAAACAGCATACCAAAGCGCACTGAAACAGGTTTGAAGAAGCGTGGTCATCATTGCAAATATTGAGAATAATTACTTTTTAGTTGAGCAGGTTATTAAAAAGTATTTGTGGGCACTTTATGTTTTTATTTATCCTTTATAATGTTTTCCAGTAGCAACCAAATAAAAACTACGTAAGACTACACCTTAGTACAACGAGAAAGTAGAAAAACTTACATTTCCCAAAATCATTAGCCACACCTGTAGTCTCAACTTTAGGCTCTTGAAGTTTGAGAATTTTATATCGGCATTTGATTTCGCATTAGTTTTTAACAATTTCTCCACTTTTCAAAAAACACATTTTAGTTCATCGGAACTTTCAAAAAGAACAACTCTAGAATAAAAATATCAGCAAGCTAAGTAAAAACGTTTCGACCTTCTACTGTGGTCATCATCAAAGTATATCTGTAAAAACAAAAGACAAATCGCACCAAAACTGAACGTACAAAGTCATCGAGTTTCTGTCAGCTAGACTAAATAATTATAAACAAAATTTTTGGTAGTTCATGATAAAATTTAGGAAGCTAGTTTGATAAACGAAGCAGACAAGAAGAGTGAAGTGCACTGATCGAAGCTTGAGACTGGCGGCGTGAGTTCTTGACGATGCCTTGAGTAACCTCTTGTGCTCGGCATGCTTTTTCTATGTGAACAAGTTCAGGTAGTTGGAAAATTCATTGAACTTTACATTTATTACCGTTGCATGTTTTCTGATTTCTAAGGCTTCCGCAATTTTTATTGATGCTGTGTCAGAGTAAGTGTGCACTATGCTGAAAGCAGGAAGAAATGCATCCAAGTTGGGTGGTTCTTTATGGTGATCATCTCTGAAGTGTTTGAAGATACTGCTGGATGAATAACGATGCTGTTTTGCTCTTCTCTCCAGCGTGCAGATGGTGTGTCCTACGTGGGAAGCCTGACAGCTTTCCTCTGTGCAGGTAAACTTGTAGACCACGCCCACGCGCTGAAGATCCAGTTTTCGAAGTCCTGTAGTGAAGAATGTTGCTAGTTTTCGTGGATTGAAATACGGCCTGACGACAATTTTCTTAGAAAAATCAATTGTACAGGTGTGTTGCAAAACTGTACAGGTGTGTTTCAAACCGACGGGGTAAGCATGGGATCTCCACTGGGGCCGACGTTCACTGACTTCTACATGTCACACCTGGAAGAAAACCTGCTTTCGCAACAAAAATATCAAACCCAATATACTACAAGCGGTATGTGGACGACATTCTGGCAGTACATTCAAGTGCACATCACCTTCGTTGTTTCCAAAGAAGAATGCACAGCAATTCGGTTCTGCGGTTTACTCACAAGGAAATGCAAGAAAACCAGTTTCACTTCATGGACGTCCGCATGGAACTAAAAGGAACACAATTTTCAACTTCTGTCTACGTTAAACCTACGGATAATGGCTCATGAAGTACATAGCCCTCAATCAATTCTTTTCGACTAGTGACATGAGTATTGCAATACTCATGTGTGTGTATCACCTAAGTGTATTAATTTTAAGATATTTCAAAAACCAATGATGGTACTTTTGTACCATCTCTATAGGAAATAAAACGTTTTTCTTTTTTCTTTTCTTTCTTTTCATACACTCACTCCAATTCGGAGTGAGTGTAGTCCAGTTGTGTTTTCCTTGCCCCGTCGGGTTCGTTTATGAACTTCAAACCCAATGGTGGTCAGTTCAATTCAATTTTTCTATTCGCTTGAAGAACAAGAACGTAATGAGGTCACCAGCGCGTGGGGACGCGCATTGAATTCTAATAGTTTAAGCACTCAGAAGGAGTCAAGCAAGGTGTTCGGATGCTCTACTGGCATCAATAATTCAAGTTACTTCCACTGAACGGTCGATTTGAGGGATAAATGAGAACCATGTATTGCTCGCCTCATTGTTCATTGGTGGTCGATAACTGCCGCGGATCTCATCTCTTCGTGGTGCGGAGTATTCCGATGCTCTCCTGGTCGTCGAATTCGAACCGGCTCGCGGTGGTTAGTGTGAGTTCTTGGTGTGTTCCAGGAGGGGGATGTTATGAGATATAGGAACTCCAAGGAGTGATGAAGTGACCTAAATGGCAGTTGTAAATAATTTGGAGACGACTACGGGTTGAGGAGCCGTATAAATTTATGGGGAAATAATGAGTGAAAAGGAGTGGAAGGAGGCAGTTCTCTTATGTGAATGAACTGAGTTGTTGGACCGTGTGACTACTTTCCGAAGTTCGGAGAGTTGGTGAAAACGGTGTAGTTTAGCTCAATGGCGGTGATTAAGGACTAGGAAGGTGTTGGTAAGTTGGTGAGTTGGTGCTTTGTCTCGTCCGTTTCCTGTGCGGGAACATCAGGCTGGATTAACAAGCACAGGTAGGAGGAAGAGCAATATCTTAACAAATGCCAGACTAACAACTGCGAACAAACTGCCTCAAAGCGAAGAGTCCCTACGAAAACAACATCAGCCCGCAGCTCTGGCGCCCGAGTGCAGGCCGAAGTCTGACTTCGCAATAAATGACAATATCGTTCAGACAACATTAAATCTCCAGATGTAAGCCCTAATATTTTCCTGGCATACGGATATGTCACGAGAAGTGTTTACCCTTCACCTCCTTGTTAACAATTCATTAACAAGAAGATCAGGTTCTCGGAATAGAGGAATGGCACACCTCCAGGCTACATACACAACACAAATTAGATGAATTATAATCGGCAATTACAGTACATATACTAAAAATAAAGGTACTCACCGGGGATCGCTGACCCACTTACGCAGCGCATTTTCTGGGCGCCCTCCGTTGCATTACGATGGATTGCTTCTAATATTGTGGGGCATGATACACAGGGTGAACTATGCTTAACATTTATAATTCCCAGCTATACGTGATACAAACATCAATGAGCGCACACACAATGATTGGTGTTAGGAACAATTCTAATTAAGTAATGAAAGCAAATAGCATACGTCAAATGACCTACTGCACATAATTACCCAGAAATTTGGCTGGCCAGCCTTTAACCGCAGATTGCTTATGCACCCAAACACAACACAAATAATGCCTACAATATCTCAGCGCCCCCCAGCAGCCCAGTAGGCGAAGGTCACTTCAACCACAAAATTCGTCCGCGACTCGCTTCAGTTCAAAGGCCTATCTTATGCACTGTTCAGAAAATGTCTAGTGAGGACGTTATCTTGCTCATTTCGTTTCAGCATGTTCACACGTCGATTCCCTTCATTCGAGCTGATCAATCCTCAGATGTGTGACTGAATTACAACCGTCCCGCCTGTCAAAGATAAAAATTTAACTCGTTACTTTTTTAAGCGCATCAATGACTGAATGACAATGAATTATCGCAATATTTATCTCAGCTCTATCTTTACTCTTTCTTTTTAAGAAATGCATGTCTTACCCTCCCTTCTAGTGCAGCATCTCCATGTTCCATCAATAACTCCCACGGTGGGTTATGTTTTGATAAATTTCCCCTTTGTGAACGTGGTGACGGGAACACGTAAATTTTCTGCAAGTGAAACGAGAATGTGTTACTTTCTGGATTACATTATAGCGTGAAACTTAGTATAATTTTCAATATAGCCACTTTTCTTATTATTGCGCTTGTTATTGTGAACACACCCGCGTTTCTAGGTTGCACCTCGCGTTACGGTTTCGCCGGCCGAACTGTCCATTGTGCCTAAGACGCCTTGAGCCCTGGCGTATTTTCTTCAAGGGTTGTGCACTCGCACCTTCGGCCTATGAGAATCCTCAGACCCTGCCTGTGACCGCCCACATCTCTTCTCATTGGTAGTCCCGCAGTTCGTCTTTATTTATTTTTTCTTAGCCTCATTGTATCCCACGCTCAGGCTCCTTCGAAACCGTTGCTCCGTTCACCCTCGCCGCTCAAGGGTCGCAATTTATGTGTCGATTTATCTTTGACAAGAAGGCGACTTTGTTCGCGCTTGTGTAGGCATTTTTTCGCGCGTCTCAGGTTTTCCAAGGGCTCGCACTAATGAAAGATTTGCCAAAGTCCCCTCCAGAGACAACACACACTGTAAACATACATCGTTTGGCTCTCGCACCTTATCGCAGCCTCCTAACATTGCTGAGTTGAAAGAAAACATACAGGCGTGAAAACATACATGTTGAAGCGACATAAAACATTCATGTTGAAGCGACCCCCCCCCCCCCCCCGCTGCTGGGATTTTCTGAGACATTTCAAGACACAACTTTTTACGTAAGCACAAATTTGTTACATTACACACAATTACAAGAATTTTTATTTTTAATTCGCAAAATTTGATCATTCTGAACATATTCTCGACAGATACGGCTAAAATTATTACTCAGAATTTACACGAGCATAACTTTTGACTGAGCTCCAATATAATATATAGGTTCAGTATCTAAGCTCCAAGATGATAGCCTTGCAATACTAGCAGTAAGCCAAAGACTAATAAAATAAGGTTGTGATGGGTATTTTTGTACAAGAGGAATTTACTGAATGGGCATCAGTAGGGAATAGGGTTTTATGCACAAGCCTCGAAAACTTCTTCAAAACTTAGCGTTGAGGATAAGACTAAATATGCTAAATCCACAACTGCTACCAGTTGGGCAGCTGTGACTCAATTTACTATACAAAATTGTTACTTCACTTCTGAGCATGGTGTTGTAACTAAAAGTGAAGTTCCAACATTAAAGTTAAGGGGGTTGAAACTACCAATATCTAAGGTCTGCAACTAGCTGGTCGGATGAGCAACGGCAACTAGGGATTTGTACAACTAAATTAGGGGACGTAGCATGTTAATGTAAGTTTGAATTCAGCTAGAATTAGTGAGATAAATTCAACCTGAAAACAACAGAGAGTTTGGAGGTTGGGCTAGCAACCTTACACAGAATCAAAGTGATTGATGGAGGGCCTAAGTTTGATAACAAAATTAATGTAAGGCTGGTGAACACATGAGACCAAAAATGAGTATTTTAACCAAACTTTAGAAGCTTCGACATAACAAAACATAACAAACAAGTACTGTTTAGCTGGCTACGACCAATGAAGAACTGGCTGTGATCTTGCCGTATCGGCGTTGCCAACTTTAGGTCTCTCTAACTTGTATCCCTAGTCCCCTTATTTAATACAGTCAATCCTAAAGGTCCATTCTCACCGCAGGCTTCCGAGCTCGGGTAGACCTGCGTGAGATGCTAGCACTTGGAGGCTCGTGCAGCCTTGCCTCCTGGGTGGGAATCGAGTAATCAGGTGTTTCGGGGTCAGGTTCATTAGTCGGAGGTGGCGGGTATGAATCTCGAGCAGGTTGTGGGATCAACACGGTTTCCTCAGTAGGTTGTTCCCTGGGTCTGGGGATGGTGTTCGAGCACGTAATGACTTGGTCCTGGTGTCGACGAACGACCTCTCCCCCCTGCAGTTGGCACTTGTAGGACACCGGGCCCGTTTTCTCAACGGTAGTAGCAGGGGTCCATTTTGGGGAACCCGGTGTGTATTGACGGACCATCACAGGGGACTCCGGCGGAATGTCAACCGCGCGAGACCCTGGGTGGTATCTTTTCTGAGCGTCCTGGCGTTGAGCAACTTTGGACGCGATTGCTTCTGACGGCCAAAGCAGATCGAGACGAGAGCGAACTTTCCTGCCTAACATCAGTTCGGCGGGCGTAACACCTGTTGTCGTGTGGGGTGTTAGCCAATAGTTGAACAGGAACCTGTCTAGTGCTAAGCGTAGGGGTTCCGTTGACTTTTTTATATTCTTCTTGAATGTTTGTACCATGCGCTCTGCCAGTCCATTAGTTGAAGGATGGTATGGTGCGCTCGTAATATGCCGCATACCAAATACCTTCACAAATTCTTGGAATTCAGCCGATGTGAAACACGTTGCGTTGTCCGAAACAATCGTTACCGGGAATCCAAATGTCGCAAAAGTGTGTTTCAGGCACGAGATTGTTTCGCTAGAGGTTGTAGTAGATGTGGGAAAAATTTCAACCCACTTAGAGTGTGCATCCACGATCACTAGATAGTATTTTCCATCCATTGGGCCCGCGTAGTCGATGTGTATGCGATGCCAAGGCTTCGCAGGCCATTCCCACGGGTGGAGCTCAGCTTTCGTCGGTGCAGCTCGAGTGCTCAGACACTCGCTGCATGACTTAGTCGTTTCTTCTAGATCTTTGTCCAGCAGCGACCACCAAACATAGCTGAGCGCTAGCTCCTTCATTCTGGATGATCCTGCATGGCCAGAGTGAAGTTCATCCACAATGGCTTGTCTGAGAGCTTGGGGTACAATAATTATTGCTCCCCAGAGCACACAGCCATTTTGTGTAGACAATTCGTCTCGCCTCCTAGTGTACGGAGCGAGATCAGGGTCACCAATTACCATCGAAGGCCAACCTACCTGGCAGTATTTGTATACCTTTGAAAGTACTGGATCCCTTAGGGTACCGTCGCGTATGTGGGTGCTGGTGACCGGAGCTGGCTCGAGGAAGTTTACTAAGGACGAACATTCCGCAGGAATGGGCGTAGCTTCCTCGGGAGTTGCCAAGGGTAGACGACTGAGAGCATCAGCCGTGCCCAACAGCACGCCAGACCGGTGACGCAAGGTGAACTTGTAGGACTACAGCAGTAGAGCCCACCTTTGAATGCGCCCGGATGCCATCGGGGGAATGCTCCGTCCCGGATCAAATAGTCCTAATAATGGTTTGTGGTCGGTTATTACCGTTAATTCCTGTCCCCACAGGTAGCAGTGAAATTTTCGGAGTGCGAACACCATAGCCAGAGCTTCTTTCTCAGTCTGGGAGTAGTTTCGTTCTGTTGCTGTTAGAGTTCGGGAGGCAAAATAGGCGGGGCGTTCAATTCCATCAATAAGGTGACACAGCACCGCTCCCACACCATACGCACTACTGTCAGCCACTACCACTATCTATGGATAGGTTAGGATCAAAATGAATCAACGTTTGGGAGTCTAGGAGGGCTTGTTTGGACTTCTGGAATGCCCTCTCCTGACTTGCATCCCATTTCCAAGGAGTTTTATCCCGCAGTAAGGCATTTAGGGGCTCCAACAGAGTCGCAGAAGATTTTAGGAATTTCCTGTAAAAATTCAAGAGCCCTAGATGAGCCCTGAGCTGAGTCACATTAGTAGGAGCTGGGGCATTCCGGATAGCGGCTTCCTTCTCGGCCGTGGGGTGCAACCCATCCTTGTCAATCTGATATCCAAAGTAGGATACCTGTGATACTCCTATTTGGCACTTCTCCATTTTCAGTTTTAGTCCTGCCTCCTGTAGTTTAGATTAGACTTGATGGAGCCGCTTGGAGTGCTCTTGCTCATTAGCAGCACTAATTAGTACGTCGTCCAGGTAGCAGAACACTCCTGGGAGGCCCTTCAATAGTCCTTCCATGGCACGCTGAAAGATTCCAGGTGCCGAGGCTATGCCGAAACTTAGCCTATTATAAGCAAATAGACCTCGATGGGTGTTGATCACGGTGAGTTCTTTAGATTCGTCGTCCAACGGAAGTTGGGCGTACGCTTGAGACATGTCTAGCTTGGAGTATATAAATCCTCCTGCTAACCCGCTAAATAAATCTTCCACTCTGGGTATAGGGTAGGTATCAAGCCTAGTGGCTCTGTTGACGGTTAGTTTGTAGTCACCACAGATTCGGATGCTTTGATCAGCCTTGAGCACAGGAACAATAGCCGCTGGTCATCTAGAGTACTGTACAGAGGTGAGGATACCTTCCTGCACCAGTCTATCTAGTTCTGCCTCCACCTTAGGTCTAAGTGAGTAAGGCACGTTCGTGGCCTAACAAAACTTTGGGGGTACTGATGGGTCCACCTCAATTTTAAAATTCCTTCCCTTAAAGCCACCTAGACCGGGTTGAAAAAGGTCGGGGAATTTGATTGCTAAATCTTCAGGGCAAGTATTCAGTTTGTTGACTTCATCTGCTACTATAGTTAACCCTAGGGAATCAATTAGATCCCTACCCAGCAAGGCGGGGGACCCCCCTGTCTACCACTACAATAGTTGCTAGCTGAGGGGCCCTACCACTAGCTTCACGCCGGATGTAAGTCCTAATCTCCCCACAAACTACTAGTTCAGCTCCACCATAAGTCCTAAGCTTTACATCAGAAGGTCTCACCTCGGGTCTTGTTTTTGGGGGCAACTTTAAGTAGGCAGGTTTAGAAAGGATAGACCTGGCAGCACCAGTGTCTACCTGCATTTCCAGTGGGGTGTTGTTAAGCAATAATTTTATTTTAATGGGGGGTTTCATTTTCTCGTCAATTGAGAAAATCTCCCCGTAACAGCCCAGATTAGCAACTGGGTAGTCTGCACGGGTTGCATTGTTAGTTCTATTAGGATTAGGGTGGTGTTCCCTCCCCCTTTTCTCATGCATAGCATGCATAAATCTATTTTTGTTGCCTTTAGCAGATTTTTGGTTCTTTACTTTGAAGCAACATTTTTTGACAAACACTGCCTTTATAGGGGCAATCTCTACGCCAGTGCAGATTACCACAGCCGCTACATACTGATTTGGGGCTAGCTTGTGCCTGGGTTTTGCCCTGAGGCTTGTTAGCAGTTTGCTGTTCTCTAGACTGGCCCACATTAAGTATAGCGTTAGGTTGTCTCAACACAACTGTCTCTCTCAGTTGGGTTTCTTTGGCAGTTGCCAGATCCACGGCTTTTTGCCATGTGAGGTCAGCTTCATTCAGCAAACAATTTTGAACATCATTACTGGCCACACCCAGTATGAACCTGTCTAGAAGTGTTTCTTCTCGCACTTCCTGTTTGAAATTACAGGTATCTGAAAGGGCCTTCAAGCTAGCCACAAAGTCAGCAATGCTCTCCCCTTGTTTCTGGTTCCGCTTATGGAACCTAAACCTTTCAAAGATCTGGTTGCGTGTCGGCTTAAAATGCCGTCTTAACGCTTCCATGATCTCATCATAGGTAGCATCTAAAAGTCTTTTAGGGGACAAGAGATCTGTTGATAATTATAATCT
Source organism: Morinoia aosen (assembly GCA_030386875.1). Lineage (NCBI taxonomy): Eukaryota > Metazoa > Arthropoda > Malacostraca > Amphipoda > Talitridae > Morinoia > Morinoia aosen. The sequence continues at coordinate 70,887,864 of CM059569.1, forward strand.
TAGAATTTTAGGACCCACCAGAGCAGTAAATGCTTTGGCTTTATTTGAATCTTCTACTTTGTTAATACTCAGGAAGCAGTTTAGCCTGACTTCATATTCAGGAAATTCTTCCTCTAAAGGATTGAATTCTCCCACTGAGCATAGCATTGGCATTTTTACACAGGTTTACACACCTTGTTAAACAGAAATCTACAGCACCAATACTGTAATCACTGAATAATTCTGAGTACCTTCACTAGTCTAGCCTCTCCCAGTAGTTTTATCAAAATCCTCGTCGCCAATTTGTTATGTGTTAACCTGAAATAGCAGTAGTAACAATAGCAGTTGCGAAAGTAGCCAATCCAAGAGACTTTAATAATACACCTGGTAACCCTACACTAGAGCACAGTATAGGTTAAACAACATAAGGATAGTATCTGGGTCCCACATAGACACAAAACAGTAATAGTGCTGACATAAATAGACGTACATAGATCAATACTAATATTGACACATCAATATAAATAAATATATAAGCAAATGGACACTCACCTCTGGTGTATCCCTAAGTAAGGAATCTACTCAGTGTACTACTCATGTGGCCAGTGAGATAAGAGCGGAGATAGATGGAAATAATAGGATAGGGTAGCACAGAATTAGTAGTAGGTAGTTATAAATAACTTAGATGTAGTTACTGTAGTTACTTGCCACGTAAGTTATTATATACACACTTGTAGCCAACAAGTACTGTTTATCTGGCGACGACCAATGAAGAACTGGCAGTGATCTTGCCGTGTCGAGCGTTGCCAACTTTAGGTCTCTCTAACTAGAACTTACACTACTCGCTATATTACACTAACCATCTAAAAATTTAAACACAGAAGAAAATATATTGAATTTTATAGCACGACCCCACGAGCACTGAGCTCAATAAAATTACACGAGTTGAGAATCAATGGTCCAAGCTAGAAAGTTTCTGGTATTAAAATTTACAAGGTTGAGCAGATGAGGATTAACTAAGAGATTCCGAATAAGATTAATTGAGATCTATCAAGCTCCAACTGGAACAATGTTAGGAAGCACTTCAGGGTATTCACCAAACTCGGCATTGTGGGTGCTAAATTCTAGGTGTTCAAGGTGGGGTTAAGTTTAAAATCAACCAATTTACAATTTCGGAAACAACTAAATTAATTGAAGGCAATTTATTACTGCCAAATTTAATAAACTCGTAAAGGCGGAAGAACTCCGTTAATTTTTGTACAAACTTCTTAAAACATCAATACTTAAGAACAAGGAATCAAACGAATAAAAAATCTTAGTTTCACAATCACAAAAGCACAGTATCACTGGGTAAGAACTAATCTTGAGAGCGAATAGGCAGCCTCGCTCGCCAGCCTCACTCCAATAGCATAAAGAACATGAAAACTAGCTCAACAGCACATAGTATTAAAAATACAGACACGATTTGGTAAATGAATTAATTGTATTTTATATTACCCGATAACTAGAACAATGCAAGGTAAAAATGTTAAAATCTCACCAATGGGGAAACATGGCACGAGCAACACACAAGTCAAAAGCGATTCGAAAAGTAACGCTATTCAATATGGAGTGTTGCCGCTGCTGCCATCTATCGTGAGATCAGAGTTACGTTTTAGAGAATAGTTTTGGGTACACAATTTTAATAAAATTTGGGGTTTTATTGGGTGAATTTAGTAATGTAAAATTATAAAAATTATTGTGTGGATATTATTTAACTTTTAGATGGTAGTTTGAATAATTTATGAATTTAGCCTGAAATGAGGCTGAAGGATTCACTACACGTTTGCACCTCAGGCACTCGCTTCGGGTATAGATATCCAGAGTCTAGATATTCACAGTCTGCCCGGAGTGTAAGGCAGCCTGTGGGAGAACACCATAAGCCCCCGTGTCTACTTCCATCTCTAGAGAAATGTTGTTTAGCAACATTCGAGTTTTAATTGGTGGCTTCATTTCCACGGCCCTTGAAAAAAACTCTCCATAGCACACCTGATTAGAAACTGGTAGTCTGCACTGGTTGCATTGCCAGTTATTTAACCCTTTCGGTCCTGACGGCTACTCCAGTGCCAAGTTGGCTAGTGCTTCCAGTTTAGGGCATCTAACCTAGTTTTAAACTAATTTAACTAGTGAGGGAATATTTTGGAGTAATAACAAAATTAGGGAAATTACAAACATTCATTAAACTAGTTTTTAAACAATTCCAGAAATCTGCACGCGTAAATTACCATAGGTTACCATAGGCCCCTGTAATTACCATAGGACCCTGTAGCACGCGTAAGTTCATGCTACAGGACCCGAGCAACATATTCAATACCCTTTTCATTTAACTTGAGCAAGTTTTTTCTGAACTTTGTTGATTTTTGGTAAATTCGGGCAAAAACGTATAAATAATTTCTTCGTAAATACGAAAACTTTATTATCAACATCAAAAATTTCTGTCGCCAAGCATCGAGCTTCAAAGATTCAAAAAATTTTTAAAATTAAAATAATGAAGAAGGCACTTACTTAAGCTAAAAGCACCACACTAGGACAATTTCACTGACAATTCAGGGTAATGACAACTTTTTCCCCAGGAAGTTTTTACCCAAACAATTTGAATTATCGTACCGAAAGGGTTAAGGGTTAGGGTGATGTTTCCTCACCCTTTTTTCATGCATAGGATGCACAAAATTTTTTTTGTTGCCTTAAGCAGATTTTTGAGTTTTAAGTTGAAGCAACATTTCTTAAGATGACCTTTTTGGCCACAACCATGAAATACTGTCTTTATAGGGGCAATCTGAACGCCAGTGCAGATTACCACTGTCACTGCACGCTGATTTGGTTGCACGTTGCCAACATTATAGTTCTGTCTAACTAGTAACTTACATTTTACACTATATAACAAGTAACAAATGGTCAATGAATCAATGGGCGAGGAGTTGCACCGAACAGGCCCGAGTGCAAAACATGCTGCTCTGGCCACACGCCCACCGCTTGAGCCCCAAAGGAATAGACCCAACGGCCTGTAGAGAAAAGCAAAAGACTTAAGCATTACTAAGCCACGAAATACCCCCGTAACAACTTCAACCCCTACCGAGGCAGCTGATAATATATCGACTACGGTAAAGCGCTCCCATCAAGTTTATAATGTTATAGTTATCAAGTTTGCAAAGTTATAGTTCTCAAGTTTAGTTAAGTCATGGTTATCAAGTTATAGGTATATAGTTATAAAGTTATATTCGAATGCTTGTGTAGCGTTGCACCCTAATTAATTGTCCAGAGCACGAAATTGACACGTTGACAGTATATCACAATGGCCGACCAGCCCACGTACCCCTCGGTGCTATCCAAAGCTTCGATGTGAGATGGAAAGGAGGAAAACTGCCCCCGGCGAGTTAGGCTTCCATGATCAGGTCACGTGTCATCAGGCAAAGAGGCGAGTGCCCGTGAGGCCCAACAAATGGCTCAAGAAAAAGAGAAGAAAACCAGTTCATTTACAACGACGTTGCCACATGAGATACATGCCAACATATTGGCTTTTAAAAATTTCTTAATATAAGACGTCCTAAGACAAACGTTCCATACGAGGAGTACTAATAGACAAACTATCTGGAGTGTACAAATAGATAAACCATACGAGGCATACTAATAGACAAACTATACGAGGTGTGCTAATAGACAAACCATACACGGCGTGCTAATAGTTTAACTCTGTCAAGGGATAGTTGAATAAAAAATATCATCTCTTGGATACCTAATATTCCAAGAGATGGCTGACAACTTATGAATAATTCAATTACTACTAAAGAATTTTTCGGAACTCCTTAGTTATTAGTTGAATCGAAGTAAGAAAAAGACAAAAAACGCTATACCGGAACAGCTCAGATTGAAACACCATCGTAAATGACAATCAAGTATTGAGAGAAGGTTAGTCACAAAGTAATTTATAAAGAACATCGCGCAACACAGCACGCACATCAAGAAATGCGTAAACAAATTTAACCCCAAAAATGAAACTCTTGGCTTGTTCAGCATACGGATGTAGAGATAATTTTTTCACGAGAGCTTTATTTCATTAGTCTTTTTATTTTTTAATTTCTTTCATTCACAGAAATACCCTCCGGAGTCGTGTTAGATTGATTTTTGAATCATTTTGAATCATTTTTGAATCATTTGAATTAACAGCTCGGCTTCCGTCCACTTCGCTTGGTATCCAAAGTGGAACACTGTACTTCCCCCATATCTCCCGGTGCCAAACTTCATCAGTACCTAGAAGCACATCTTCAGTCGCAGCCAAGTCCGCGTAATTAGCACCCCTCGATGATCAGTGGGTACATTACCCGGTCTTTAATGAAGTAGAACTTCACGAGTAGGTCGATAGCAAGTGTTTAGTTGAGACTAGAGATCACGTTGAAGGAGTCGGTGGTGATCGGACAAGCAAGAGCGTGAGTAAACTGTAAAGTATAAATCAATTAATCATTTAACAAGTGTCTATCTACTTTTCCTATTTTTCTTCATCTATGGAGTGTGTCTGCTTCACTGCCAGCACGGTATGGGGAGACATAAAAAGAGAAAGAAGGGGAATTATACCTCTGGGTATTCTGATGGAGACTCGGAGGGGGACTCTCCTTCTCTGCCCTCTCTTTCAACTGACTTAGCATTACATCCTACTTCTGATTTTCAGTTATCTGGAGAAGTGCTATTGGCTGTAGACCATAATCGGCTGAATCCTTCAACTTCAAACCAGGTAGACCTGAATGTGGGGAAAAATTCTCAACTCATCTCAAATCCAGAAAACCCAAACTTTGAGGGATTTTGCCAGCAGGTTGGCCAAAAAATGGACAGCTCAGAATCTGAAGCCCTCACTTCTTCAGCTCAAATAGCTATAAATCAATTTGACCTCCAAGTTTCAGATACCCAAGGGCATGAAACACAGGCTGAGAAGTCATGTGTTATCATTAATGAACCAGTTGTTGACAATCGCCCAGTCACGAAATTCTTTGCTAATGATATCTCCCTGATCAAAGCCTTAGCTAATTCTGCTCTAGGCAAAGCAGGCATTATCAGAATGTCTAAAAACACTCAGAAAAACTTATTAGTAGTGAAACTGAATGAAAGTGCAACTAAAGATCTTTCTGCCCCTCTGTCACTGAAATAGGCACTTGGATAGTAAAATGTAGATTGCCTCTCAACCAAACCAGGTCATTGGGAGTAATTGGACCATTTGGTGAAGGTACCACTGATGGAGACCTGACTGAAGCACTGAGCCTGGCAGGCTACGACATCACCACTGCGGAAAGAGTCTTTGAAGTTAAGGAAAAATTCAAAACCTCCATGTTTAAAGTTCATTTCAATACCTGTTCCCTTCCACCCTATGTGTACCTAGGCTATCAACGCTAAAAAGTCAATGCTTTTGGGGGGAAACCCTGAGAATGCTTTAAGTGCCAGAAATTTGGCTACAGTGCTGCAAACTGCAGGGGCTCTCCACGGTGTGTGGCTTGCAGTGGCCCCCACAACGTGAAGGACTGCCTGACTAAAGGTACGCCCAAATGCTGCAATTGTGAAGGTAGCCATGCAGCTAGTTAGGGAGGATGCTCTATAGTCAAACAGGCTAAACAGGTTGAGGAGGTACGAACAGTAAACAAGATCTCATACAGTGAAGCTCTCAAACTTATGCGCAACAAAAATGCTCCCTCTGAATATAGCAGCAGAGCAGCAACTGGGCAACCCATGGTGCAGCGTCCTGCAGCTGGGGCTTGAGGCAGAGACGAGGTCGAGTCTCCAAACATGAGCTCAGTAGGTCCTAAACCTGTGATGACAACCAAGAAACTACTCTTAAGGAGATCATCCCAGGCCTCTGCCAGGCCTCTGTTGCTCCGGGGGTCATTTCTCATGTTTTTTGTTGGGAAAGGACCCTTAGGAGGTGGACTATTCAGTCCTAAAATTTTATGACGCTACGGACAATAAATCCCAGGGGGTGAGGGGACCAAAATTTTCATTTTCGACCGATTTTGACCCTATATAAAAAGAGAACAAATGGGAAATGGAAAAAAGTCGATGTGGGCTTGTTAGAAATGTTCAAAGAATTCTAAAACTGTCTTTGGTGTTGTTCTAGCATCAAAACTCGATGAGGAGATACGTCTTGAAATACCAATATCAGTGAAATATCAATACGTATAAACCAATATGTCAATTTTTTTTCAAAAACTAAGGCCTAAATCAAAGAAACGAATAGAATAAATTGTGTTTCTTTTCAAAAGTTACATATCATAGTCAAATCTCATAAGAATCAGACAGTAAAACAAATTCATACATGAAAAAATGGAAAAAATTTTTTCATTTATTTATTTTGGAAAACACAATTTACAGTGTGAATATGAAGTTATGTATGGAAATTATCGAAATAAAAATTCAAACTGCATTCAATTACATAAATTGTTCATTAACTTACACTTCAACAAAAAATGTTGTTTTGGCTTCTAACCAAAAAAAAACGTTCGACATTCAACCCGTATCTCCTCATTGAGTTTGGATGCTAGAACAAAACCAAACACAGTTTTGGAATCCTTGAAACATTTCTAACAAGCCCACGTCGGCTTTTTTTGAAATTCGAATTTCTGAAAAAATATATAGCTCGTAACCCAAAAAATTATGTTGATTTCAGAAATTTCAAAAAATTTAAAAAAAATAAAAAAAAAATCAAATTTGAAAAAAGCCGACGTGGGCTTGTTAGAAATGTTCCAAGGTGTGCGCCCGCCGAGTATATAAATAGAATCGGCAAGAGACATCGCCGTTCATTAGCGGTGGCCTGCCGTAGAGGTAGCACTTAGTAAGGGTCGTCGCTGTTCAGTAGCGGAAGCGTGACCGTCGAGGAAGCACCTGTACAGATCACAGATGCGTTATAGAAGTAACATCACTTCGTATTAGCCCCTACCGTCCGATATAACAGATTCTTTGCCAATACCGAAGCCTGTGCCAATTCCGAAGTACCAATAAAGGATAACCACGTTACTGCATTTTAGTCACTCCCGAACCTCATCCGTGTTAGTTTCGACCTGCACATGGAAAGGGACAGAACAAAGGATTCTAAAACTGCCTTTGGCTTTGTTCTAGCATCAAAACTCAATGAGGAGATACGTCTTGAAATATACATAAAAATATACCAAAAAACTAATTTTTCGAACAAAAAAAATAAGGCCAAAATCGAAAAAATGACACGAGTATAAAAGGTTTACTTTCATAAAATACATATACTGGCCAATTTTCAAACGAATCGGACGAAAAATGTTCTCTTACTGGGATGATCTCCTTAAGGATGTTCCCATTTTACAATTCATAGAACTTTTGGCAAAACTCTTACCTTTATGCAACACATCTGCTACCACTGATGAGTCCCACCCAACTGAAATCATTACAGAAATTGTAAAAGAGACATTTCAGCTAGCAACTCTTTCTACAATCCCAACCCAACTTGACTCAGCCTCTACCCTTATGAGAACTCGTGCACTGTGCCTTGACAAAATCACACCTTAGAGACCCAGCTCTGTCCTAAATGAGGATGCTCCTGATAATGTGGTGTCATCCCCAGCAATTAGGAGCCATTTATTGCAAGGCAAACAAAAAACCAAAAAGCCCATGCGCAGCCATTGCCCCACATTGTAGAAAAATCTCAGCATTCTAAAGACAAGCCACCAGCAAAAAATAGCATTTCCGGCCTTAGTTCCTTTTCAACCCAAACCAAATGTCTCCTAAAGAAAAAAAAGTAATCCAGTGGAACTGCCATTCACTTAAAAACAAACTAAACAATTTTAAGTTATTTTTTATGCTAACAGACCCAATGTGGCTTGTCTGACAGAGACCTGGCTGAATGTTCAACATACTCCAAACTTTATCAATTATACTGCAATATACAAACACAGAGATGCAGGCCAAGCTGGGGGTGGTCTTGCTATTCTCATCAGAAGCGATACTCCTCACGTCAGAATTAATCTTCATCCTTACCCACAAGGCAGGTTAGAGGTAATGGGTGTAAACCTTTTCATAAAAAACAGTCAAACTCCCCTCTCAATACTCAATGTCTATAATGCCAATCATCCCATTACCTCACTTGAATTACTACTTGCTGGGCATTACTTTGCCCAGCTAGAACCCTCACGATTGATAGTTGGAGACTTCAATGCTCATAGTCCATTATGGGAAACAAGGAAAATGCCCAACACAACTGGTAGGAATTTGGAACACACATTAACTCATGATCCCTCTCTTGCCTTGCTTACCCCACCCTCAATGCCCACATACTAAAACCTATACCATAATTCTTTTTCTACTCTTGACTTGACTTTAATTTCAGCAAATCTACACCCCATTGCTGATGTAAGCACAGAAGAGTACATGGGCAGTGATCACTACCCGGTGACCACCCGCATAGGCATCACTCCATCCACCACTCAATTTAAGAGGCGACCATCCTGGCTGTTTGAGAGGGGATCCTGGACTGAATGGAGATCTACGCTACTGCAGGCAGGAATTGAGGACTCACCAGATGTACAAATAAGTAACAGCAATTTCACCAAAAGTATCGTGGAATCTAGCTCCAAAATTTTCCACAAACAAAGGAAATTGTTAAGCCCCGATATAGCAAGCCTTGGTGGACAACATGCTGTGCGAGGGCTGTTGAGGCCAAGAGAGCAGCAAAGAGAGATCTAATTGCCCAACCCACTCCAATTAACTTGATAACTTTTAAGCGTTCTGTTGCAAAAGTCAAGTGGGAAGTGAAAAGAGCTAAACAAAGCTCTTGGATTGCTTTTTAGGACTCAATTAACTCCGAAACTCCTATTGGTGTACTTTGAAAGCGAGTCAAAGGTTTAAGGAACCCATTTAGGAGAGAAACTCTACCATTCATTCTTCCGGGCAGCATGATCACTGATGCTGGCGATAAAGCAAATGCACTGGCAAATCATTATGAAAGGGTTCTCGCATCTTCAGTCCCTCGCCCTTACCCAACTCACATCCTCCTTCCCCTAGCTCTTGCTCTATGTGAAGAACATACCAGCCCCATAAATGAGACCTTTTCAGTAAATGAAACGAATAATTGTCTAAGTTCTCTCAAATCTGTCTCTCCTGGTCTTGACAAAGTGCACAACAAACACCTCTCTAACCTTCCCACTGAACGCAAACTCTGGCTACTGTCAATTTTTAACCGGAGTCTATTAAATGCAGATATCCTCAAGCAGTGGAAATTCAGTCTGATAATACCAATTTTGAAGCCTAACAAACCCTCAACTAGGGTGACATCCTATCGACCCATTGCTCTGATATCATGTACAGCCAAGTTGATGGAATCCATGATCAATAAACGCATCTACTACACTCTTGAACTAAACAAATCTTTGAGACCAACACAAGGGGGGTTCCGTAGCCGGATGTCCGCCATAGATCGGGTAGCCCAACTAGGGACAGCCATTCGCGCTGCTCTAGAAAGTAGGAAAATTCTACTAGTAGTATTTTGTGACCTCCGCAGTGCTTTTGACACTGTCTGGCACACTGGCCTGTAGTATAAGTTGAGCCAGTGCGGGATACGGGGAACTATGCTTAGATGGCTCAGGGAATATCTTGCAAATAGAAATTTTCAGGTTCTCTTCGAAGGGGAGTTCTCAGGGTGCAAAGACATTAAATCTGGTGTCCCACAGGGAGCAATTCTGTCACCTTTACTTTTCAATGTGATGATGAGCGACATCCCCTCAGAGGCTGGGGTCCAAGCCACTGAGTATGCTGATGATGTTAGCTTCTTTACGATTCACTGACATAGCAATTGCCACTGCAAGACTATCGTCCCAAATCACTTCTTTTCACAACTGGACTAAGCAATGGGGCTTGACCTTAAACCTACAGAAAACTAAAATAATATGTTTCACCAACAGACGGATAGTCCCTCGCCCCATCAACATTAATGGCCAACCTTTAGAATATGTGCCCATTACAGGTACCTCGGTGTTGTGCTGGATGCCCCTTGGCTGCGCTGGGAACCTCAAATTGCTCATCTCAAAACTGCATGTCTCCCTCTAATCAATCTTCTGAAATCTATTTCTCACAGACAATGGGGATCAGACCGCATGCCCCTCATCAAACTGTATAAAATTTTAATCCGAAGTCGACTAGATTATGCTGCCGCTGTATACGCAACGGCAGCCCCTTCTGTCTTATCTAAACTTGATGTGCTGCAAAATAAATGTATTGTAAATGTATAAATGTAAATGTATTGGCAGTGTGGTAGCCAATATTGCAATAGGGTGCCGAAGGACCACCCCAATAAACTCTCTACAGGTGGAATCGCATGTTCCTCCATTGGATATCCATTGAGAACTGAGAACTCATGTGCAGATATTATTGTAGATTGATTCAGCTACCATTGTGCCCTGTAATCAGGGACTTTTTCAAAACTCACCACCAAACTACTGAACCCCATCGAACCTCCAATATCTTGCCTTCGTTCATCTCAATGACTAGAACCATTTTTTATAAATTCAGCCTCAGCATTCCCAAAATTTTGACTTCTCCACTATTATCTCCATTGCCCCTTGGTATAATACAGAAGAGCACATAATCACAGATTTTGCAGCCACTCCCGTCTCTTCTATGACTCCTGGCATTGTTAGCCAACTCTTTCAGGATTTAATGCAAACAAAATTTCTCGGATTCATCACCATCTATACTGATGAATCAAGGATAACTGAGCCGGCTTGGTCTACATCGTCAGCAGTGGTGGTCTCAAGCAGAGGGGTGCTCCTTAATTGGAAACTCCGCCCCGAAGTTTAGGTAATAGAGTTAGAGCTTTATGCTGTATATGAATCTCTGATATGGGCGCAAAACAACCTACTGAACCAGGAAAAAATAGCCATTTTCACTTTTTCAAAAGCATCATTATTTCTAATTGAAAACAGGAAGCCTAAAAATTACCTGTCCCTTGTGTATAAAATTCAAAACGGTTTACTCATGCTGAGCAGAACTCATGACCTGAAGATGCAGCTTGTGCCCGGACACAAGAACTTAGCAGGAAATGAAGCAGCTGACCGTGCTGCTCAGGAGGCCCACTCATTACGGAACCGTACAATTACTGCTGCCTCCAAGGAAAAAATGGTAAGCTTAATTTACGATCTTCTGTTTGCATACTGGAACAATAAGTGGCAAAATAACGTGAGAGTTACGGGGAAGGGCCTCTTCCTTGCACAAATTAGGGACTCAGTAGGGTGGTGGCCTTGGGCCCACCACAGTAACCGCAGTAAAGAGACAGCAATTGCCAGACTTCGTCTTGGTCATGCAGGGGTCAGGGCTCACTTAACCAGGTTCGGTGGCCCGTTGTGTCCGTGTGGTAATGTAGAGACCATAGATCATTTCTTGCTGTCATGTCCTCTGCGAGCTTTGGAACGTACTAACCTGACTAACACACTTGCTACTTTAAGAGTACCTCTATCGTTGAAGAATATCCTTGAGGGAGGACCTTTCCAACCTACAACACAGGAACAAATAATTAATGCAGTGGCCAAATTTTTGAATGACTCAAATACCTTAAACACCATCTGATAATTGTATACTTGAGAAAATTGCCTTTGTTAGTAGAAGTACTATTTCTACAATGTTACACAGCTGTTCTTCTGTTCTCATGTTCTTATCATGGTGTCATGTTTCCTCATCTCATGAATAGAACCATTATCATCTTTACCATCTTTCATGACCTATTCACTCAGAGGAAGTAGACTAACATGTGACTACCACTCATGGGCACTAACTGAAAATATCAAGCTCCCAAGTTATTTTTTGAGCTCACTGATGGTTGAGGATGGAAGCTCTCTACTCAGTGATATTTCTGTTAATCGAAGATGACTATGTATTTTTATGGCACTGTGGTGTTGAAGTGTTTGCCACCGCAAGAGGGCGCTGCAACGATGTGCGCGCCGCCGTCTTACTTTGGGATCTTGCCGCCGCTGCCGGACGGCTGCGGCTGGCTGGCGGCAGTGTCGAGTTGGACGTGGTAGAGTGCAGACGCGGCGTGTTTTCGTTCCTGAAATTCGCTGTCAACCGGGTGTTTGTTTCGTAAGGCCGGCAGTGCCTTGCTTCCGATTCTGTGGAGAACCGGAAGGTGCATCAGCAGTGAAGCTGTTTGCGGTTGCTGGTTGGCGAAGGCACCCAGCAACGCGGAAGGTAAGCCAACAAGCTATCTAGGCTTTTTAGCGGTGGTAGCCATCTTGTTGGTAGCAAGATGGCGGCGGCTGGAAAGGCTGCGTCAGCTGAGGCAGCTGAGAAGGCTGCGGCAGCCGGAGCTGGCGATGCGGGATCGCCAGTGCTGCCGGCGGGGAGCACGTCGGGAGTGCTTGTGGATGTTAGCCTGTTGGCTAACATCCTGACTCAGGCACGTGGCCCGATCCTCGACCGGTAATTATCTAGGCAGCTGCCTAAGTTGACCGGCGATGGATCGGTCGACACACTAGAGCGGCTGGAAAATCTGGAGAGGCTCTGCCAGCTGGAGCACGTGGCTCCGACCGACGTCATTGGGTTCATGCTCGACGGCAACGCCGCTCGGGTGTTTCGCTCCATGACTGTCGGTGATGCTGCTCAGTGGCAGGTAGTTAGGTCTACGCTAGCCTCGCAATTTGCGTTGCCTATGCAGGAGGCGTATAGGCGGTTCACCGAACGTCGGCTTGCAGCCGGGGAGTCGATGGACGTGTACCTGGATGACTTGGCGCGTCTGGGTGGGAGAGTGGGGATGACTAAGAAAGATTTGATCTTTAGGGTCAAATTTTACGAAGGTCTCACCACTACTCTGTATACTTGGGCAGTTACGCGTGTGGACGCGTATACTGCGCCGTTCGACGCTTTGGTGTCGAAAGTGCGGGAGAGAATGGCCGCACAGAGGGCTGCGGCCGGGCGAGGCCAGGAGGCCAGGCTCGGGGCAGACCTTGCTGCTTCGGGGAAGCAGGGCAGTGGTAGCAAGGGTGCTTGCTACCGCTGTGGCGGTGCAAACCGCGTGCGGGATTGCCTGCAGAAGCAAGGCGCTGCGGCGCCTGCTGGCAGGGGGGCCATGAAGGCTCCCGCAAAAAGGAAGTTCGCATGCTTTGCGTGTGGAGAGGTCGGGCACTTTGCTTGTGACTGCCCGGCGGTAGGTAAGCCTACGGTTGGTGGGTTGGGTTTCTCTGCGGAGGACGCCAGTCAGGGCGACGCGTCCTTTTCAATGGAAACCGTGTAAGCCGAGCTTACCGGAGGTCTCCGTTCTCCGAGGGAGGTGACGGCGCCCCCTCGGAGAAAGGGACCTTGAGCGGCACGAGTGTGTCGCTGAGGTGGGGCGATCTAGGATCGCTCGGAGCGACTGGCGTTACGACGCGGCGTCGTTTGCCAGTCGTTCGTGCCATTTTAAATGGGCATTGTTCTTGGGGTTTGGTAGACTCCGGGAGCCAGCGGACGGGGGTTTGTCCGCGGGTGGTGGTGAGCCAACGCCCCCGACCGGGGCTGCCGTTGCTACCGGCGGACGGCAGAACTTCCCATGTGGGGAAGCACTGTCGTGTGGTAGTCGGGTTGCAGGGGCATTGCTTCGGTGTCACTGCGCTCGTCATGCCGGAGTTGGGGAATCTTGGCGTGGACTGTCTCCTAGGGAGTGATGTTATTGATCACATGGGGGGCGTCACCGTCAGGAGAGGTCCTGACTCGAAGTATGCAGTTGACTAGGGGGAGATCTTGGTCAGCTGGATGCTGTAGGGGGTCCAGCAATGGATTCGCCTGTGCCAAGCTGGGAGCCGGCCTAGTGGCAGGGGCGGGATCGGTGGAGTCGAGAGGTGCGCCAGCGCCGATTGAGATTGTCGACCCTGACTTTGTTGCTAGGTTCGCTGACGGTTGGTGGACCGTCAGTTGGCGGTGGTCCGAGAAGCCGCCCGAGGGGTTGCAGACTCGGATCGCGGAGTACGGATGTACTCGGGCGCCTCACGTGCGTGAGCGCTATGACGCGGAGATTCAGAGTTGGATCTCGAAGGGTTGGTTGAGGCAGTGGCATGGCCCCATCCAGAGCGTCATTCCGTTGCTGGCCGTCGTGCAACCAACGAAGGACAAAGTCCGTCCGGTCATGGATTATCGTGAGTTGAACGGCTTTGTCGAGTGTCATACTGGTGATGACATGATCGCTGTGTGTGGCGACAAGATTCGGAAATTGCGGCAGCTGCGGGGCGAGCTTAAGGTCGTCGACCTTAAGTCTGCGTACCTGCAGATCCACGTTTCCGAGGATCTGTGGCGATACCAGATCGTGAAGTTTAAGGGTGTGCCTTACGCTTTGACGCGATTAGGCTTTGGCCTCTCGTGTGCGCCCCGAATCATGACGGTGATTCTCGGCAAGGTTCTGTCGTTGAACGACCGAGTTCGTCAAGGGACAGACCACTATATCGATGATATAGTGGTTTGTGAGTCCATTCTCAGTGCTCAGGAGCTCCGGGAGCATCTGGCGAGGTACGGACTTGTGACGAAGGAACCTGAGAGCCTGGATGGAGGCCAGTTATTGGGAATTTCCTTACGGAAAGATTCCAATGGACATCTTCGGATGTCGAGGGGGACTGCTCTCTCCGAGTTTGGTTCGGTAAATGCCGGCTTAACGAAGAGAGGGCTTTTTTTCTTGTGCGGTCGATTAGTAGGCCATTACCCCGTGGCGGGGTGGCTGCGTCCATGTTACAGTTTCTTGAAACAGCTGGGATGCAGCGGCTCTTGGGACGACTCGGTTGACAGTTCTGTCAGCTTGTTGGCTGGGGAGCTGTTGGCGCGAGCTCATCGAGAGGACCCTGTTGGGGGCGTTTGGGGTGTCGATCCGCATGGTACGGTTACCGTGTGGGCTGATGCCAGCTCCCTCGGAGTCAGTGTGGCCCTTGAGGTCGATGGCCGCATTGTTGAGGATGCGTCTTGGCTCCGGAAAGAGTCAGACCACCTTCATTTCAATGTGGCTGAGTTGGAGGCGGTTGCGCGGAGTACCAACTTGGCGATTGCGTGGGGTTTTAAAACCTTCACGGTCGCCAGTGATTCCCGGACAGTCGTCACCTGGATGGACAGCAATGTCGATGGCCGCAGTCGTGTTCGCACGAAGGGCGCGGCGGAGATGCTCGTGAAGCGACGTCTTGGGGTGATCCATGAGACGATCGCTGAGCATGGTCTGCTCGTGTCTATTCGCTTCGTTTCGACGATCGAGAACAAAGCCGATCAGATGACCACGGTACCTAAGAGGTGGCTTAGTTACCGCGACGCTGGTGAAGCTGTCGCAGAGGTGTCTGCCGTGCTTGCCACTGGAGAGAGTCTCGAGGATGCCATATGGGCGGCTCATCTGCCGCATCATTTGGGCGTCGATCGGACGTTCTACTTGGCTTGTCAGATCCGCAGTGATCTGTCACGAGAGCAGGTGAAGCGGGAGCTGGCTGGATGTGAGGCCTGTCAGCGGATCGATCCCGCGTTGCGGGAGGAAAATCTCGTGGGGCGAGGGGGTCTTTCTGTGGAGAAGAGCTGGCGCCGGGTTGCGGTTGACGTAACCCATTATGGTGACAAGCTTTACCTGTCTATGGTTGACTGTGGACCCTCGCGGTTCGCCATCTGGCGACGGTTGCTGAATGAGTCAGCAGCGAGCATTGTCGTCCATTTGCGTGAGGTCGTAATTGAGCGAGGCCGTGTGACGAATTGTTGTTGGACAATTCGACGGCGTTTCGATCAGCGACTGTTGAGCAGTTCGCTGATGCGTGGGGGATTTCTCTGCGATTCCGTGCCGCCTACGCCCCGAGTGGCAACTGGATCGTTGAGAGAAATCACCCCGGACGATCGAGAGGATCGCCGCTAGGGGAGGCATCTCTCCTGAGGAGGCCACATTTTGGTACAATGTGACGCCTCGAAAGGAAACAGAGGCTGGCTCGGTCCCGTCGAGCTGTACTTTCAAGTATCGCTGGCGAGTGCCGTTTGATGTCAATCTTCGGGTGACTGATGGCTGCGAGGACAACAGCTTTGCCGTTGGTGATGAGGTATGGGTGAAACCCCCACTGCCCTCATGCACGAAGCAGTGGACGTCAGGTGAGGTCACCAGCGTCGTGTCTAAGCACGTAGTGTGCGTAGACGGCATGCCTAGGCATGTGCGCGACGTTAGGAAACGTCGGTTTGGTGGTGAGTGGGGCTGGGGTCCTGAGAACCATGGCGGTGTCGCTGGTGCCGCGGAGCCCGAAGCAATGGTCTTCGGTGGAGGGGGCGGCTGCGGCGCAACTCCCTTGGCTTTGCCAGAGAGAGTCGTAGCTGGCGCCTTAAACAGGGCGCCCGTTGAGCCAGCGGCAGATCGTGAGCCAACTGATGAGCCCACGGAACAAGAAGGCGACGAGCGAGACGCTGTTGGCAGCGATGCTGGAGAGCAGCGAGGGGAGCACGAACCATTGAGGCGGTCACGCCGTGAGCGACGGCGTCCCACGTACTTGGATGAGTACGAGTGCTAGGCACCAAGCACTGCTAGTTTCGTGAGAAACTGGGGGAGATGTGGTGTTGAAATGTTTGCCGCCGCAAGAGGGCGCTGCAACGATGTGCGCGCCGCCGTCTTACTTTGGGATCTTGCCGCCACTTCCGGACGGCTGCGGCTGGCTGGCGGCAGTGTCGAGTTGGCCGTGGTAGAGTGCAGACGCGGCGTGTTTTCGTTCCTGAGATTTGCTGTCAACCGGGTGTTTGTTTCGTAAGGCCGGCAGCGCCTTGCTTCCGATTCTGTGGAGAACCGGAAGGTGCATCAGCAATGAAGCTGTTTGCGGTTGCTCGTTGGCGAAGGCACCCAGCAACGCGGAAGGTAAGCCAACAGGCCCTTGTGGCACTGCATTCTGTAAAGAGAATTTTCACCCTCCATCAACATCACTGATAGCTGTAAATTAACTCCCTTTTCTTTCTCCCTCAGAGTCCTGTCCACAGGAGTTTCCTTTGTTTATCAGTATCAGTAGAGTACAATTTTTTTTAAATTGCCACATTGGTACCAAGAACCTCCAGGCTGCACCGTCCCAGGCTGGACCTTCAATTAAGCCGGTATACACATGTGTGACACAAGTTAAGGCATGCCCCAGTTACTAACATACACCTAAGTACTGTTCCTTGTTTTTACCATTTCTGTGAAAGTACATATGAAGTAAGGGGTGGGGAAATGGTGAAATATATTGAGAGCTAACGAGTGTTTGAAATGTGTAACGCAGTAACATACTATAGATAGGTGTGATATCGTCTTAGAAGATTATCGATGACGAAACTGCAATATGGCCGGGCGCGCTGCGTTGGTACCTCGGGGGTTTCAGCGTGGGTAAGGCGTCCGGCCATAAATGGGTGGGCAGCTGAAACCCTCTACGGGGTTTGGCTGCCCAGTGCGTTTGAATGTAGAGTACAATGTACAAAATAATAATTGCGTGACAAAATCCGGACTTACTTTATCACTAATGATCAACTCCAAGTGTTGCATAGTAAAACTTTTTCCCTTCAGTTGAGCAGAGTTAAAAGAAATTTGCAGCGTGAGTACAAACTGAATAAATCAGACAGTACGCGTCGAAAATCATGTAAAGATAATGAGAAGATCCTACGAAGAAAAGTTAAGGAAGCAAAACGGGACTACTTCCACAAAGAACTCTTGGCGGCAATACAAAACCCTAAAAAAACTTGGGAAATCATTAGAGAAGTTGCTCAGTATAAAAATTCAGACTGCAAAAGCACTTTTGACAACCCCTCAAAAATGGCAAATGACTTTAACACTTTCTTCTCAAAAGCTGGCGAAGATGTTTTCAATGAAGTATCCAGGACAGTTTCAGACACATCTACAGGGGCAAATCTGAGCGATGTTTCATCCCAAAATAGCAGCAACAAGTGGAGACCAAGCCAGTTAGCGTCATAGAGATACGAAAAATCTTATACTCACTAAAGAATACTGAAGCGACTGGACATGATGGCATAATCCTCCAACATATAAAAGACAGCTTCCCTGTCACAGCACCCCTTATTAGCTTGATAATAAATACATCTACAGCCACAAACAAGTTTCCCGATCAATGGAAACTATCCATTATTAAGCCATTACATAAATCTGGTGATATCGACATAGCGTCAAACTACAGACCAATCAGTCTCCTGCCTGTTATGTCCAAAATATTAGAAAAAGTAACAACAAACCAGCTCTCGTCTTACATAGACGAGTCACATCTACTGCATCGCAATCAATATGCTTACAGAAGGAATACCAGTACTCAGGAATACCAGTACTCAAAGAATTCTTCGAAACTCCCAAGTTCTTAATTGAAATTATAGAAGTAGGAAAAAGGCAAGAAGCGCTGTACCGGAATCTCTTGGAATATAAAATATCCAAGAGATGATATTTCTCCTTTCTCATTCAACTACCCTTGACAGAGTTAGACTATTAGCACGCCACGTATGGTTTGTCTATCAGTGCGCCTCGTATATTTTTTCTATTAATATGCCTCGTATGGTCTATCTATCTGTACACCTCTGATAGTATTGTCTAATAGTACATCTCGTATAGTTTGTCTATTATTATGCCTCGTATGGCTTATCTATTTGTGCACCTCGGATGGTTTGTCAATTAGTACTCCTCGTATGGAACTTTGTTAGACTATTAGCACACCACGTATGGTTTGTCTATTAGTACGCCTCGTATATTATGTCTATTAATATGCCTCGTATGGCCTATCTATTTGTGCACCTCTGATAGTTTATCTATTAGCCCACCTCGTATAGTTTGTCTATTATTATGCCTCGTATGGCTTATTTATTTGTACACCTCGGATGGTTTGTCAATTAATACTCCTCGTATGGAACTTTTGTTTTAGGACGTCTTATATTAAGAAACTTTTAAAAGCCAATATGTTGGCACGTATCTCATGTGGCAACTTGGAAATAAACGGTTTGTTTGTTTGTTTTGTTCAGGACGCCCTGTTAAACATAACAGAAAAAATTTACAATGATATTGACCAAAAAAATTAACTCTCTAACTATTGCTTGATCTCTCCAAAGCTTTCGACAGTGTTGAGCATAAGAAACTTCTACAAAAAATTTCAAACCTCAGAATAGACACTCAGTGGTTTGAAAGCTACCTACTAAACCACTCTCATGCAGTGTGCTTGAATAACAAAATGTCATCATTCATACCAAATAATTTTGGCGTTCCTCAAGGTTCAATCATCGGCCCACTCCTATTTTCAATTTTCATCAATGATTTCCCCACCATGCCGGCAAACACAAAAATCTCAATGTATGCTGATGACGTACAAATTGCCATGACAAGCTCAACAGCGGATTTAAAAGAAACACAAGCCAACGCTGAAAACCTTCTGATAAATCTGAAATTGTGGCATGACCATAATGGCCTCAAACTTAACGCAATTAAAACGCAATGCATTATTTTTGGATCACAGAATGCGACTGAAAGTTTTCCACCATTCAAGCTAACATTTGGAGACGATACAATTGAACCAGTAGATAAGGTTAAAATCTGGGTGTTTGGTTTGACAAAAATATGACTTTCAATTCACACGTCGAAACAATGTGCAACAAAATTAACGGAACCTTAATGTTCTTTCGTCGCATTAAGAACACACTTGACGAAAAATCTAGATTATTAGTGATTCAGTCTTTGGTTTTATCGCGTCTGGACTACTGCAGTCTTGTGTGGGGAGATTTACCTCAATATCGTCAGGAAGAGTTGCAAAAATGTATAAACTTCGCCGCCAAAGTGGTATGCAAAGGAAATTTCAATAAATACGATCATGTCATCAGTCTTTCAAGAAAACTCGACTGGATCCCAATACCGAACAGATTCATGATCCAAAAAGCTCGACGAGTATTCTTCTCTCTGTACCTCCCCCAAAGTAATGCAGAGGTGGTAAATTTTTTCCATCTAATATCCCAAACAAAAGACCAAATCGGAGGAACAATGTTTTAGTCAGTTACCGTTCATCTAACGTGGGACAAAAAGCCCTCTCAGTTTCTGGAGCTTTCTTGTGGAACAAGCTTCCCCAGCATATCAAAAACTCTAAAACTGTAAAAGAATTTAGAGTAAATGTGTCACGTCATTTTTCATCTCTGTCATAGGGCCTGCAGCATTTCGGTGTGAACTTCACATCTATCAGAAATTATAATTTTCTTGAAATTTCTGTTACAAAATTAGAAACTGTTTCATTTTACGGTTGCTAAGCCATTCGTATATTCATCTTACTTATTTCTGTCAACAACAATGAGCACCACAGCCGTCAGTTCAATGCAGCAGAACGAACGTTCTTTCCATAAATAGGAATATTTTCTCATCTTTATTTTGTTATTTCTTTTTTTTCTGTATTAATATTTAACGTTCGTATGACAAATATACCATGAAATACATCTTGTGTGTACACCAATAAACATGTTTATAGATGTGAGGGTTGTGCAAAGTTTTTAATGAATTAAATTTTGGCTAAGGTTGTCTCGCTATTTCAAAATCATTCTCGAAGATGTTTTCAATCGATTTTCGGCTGAGCTGGGGGAGTGGGTAATTTAAGCATTTAATTTAGTATTTTTATTTTTTCTGTGCGTTCAGCGCACACTAGCACTGAACTTTCAAATCGGGAAAACCTCTAAATTTCTGTAATTAAAATTATCACTTTGGATCATTGCATAATTTACCTATATGCGCCAAATTTTGTGAATATTCTCCACTCAGATGTGATATCCGGACACAATGTTACTCCATTTTATCCCATGTACACATGTCCGTATAATGCTGAAGAATTGTGTTGTTTCTTGACTGTAACCTGAGTTTTCTAAAAAATTTCTACGAAGAAATTAAAAACCAGTTCATTTTTATATTTTTCGAAGTCTTCTTTTCCTTTCAGTTATTTTTTTGCGAAAAATTTCTTAGGACAACAGTGAGCTCAACTGTCATTTTCTGTGTAGTAGATGGTAGGTTGTTTTTATCTTTTTATTTTATATATGTATTTTTTTCTATTTCATTTTCAATAAGTATATATATATATTAATATGTGTGTACGTGTGTAGGTATACATATATGTATCTACATAAATAGATATACATGTTTATATACCATTTCTTTACGCAAAAACCATCCGGTTAATAAATTTTATTGCACTAGCGAAATGATTCAAAAATACATCTATCTCTTCCCCAGAGGGCGTTTCTGTGAATCGGATTAATGACAAATATAATTAATGAAATGAAGGGCAATTTGACCATATGAATCGTGGTAAAATTATCTTTCTGTCCGTATGTTGTACAAGCTATGAATTTTTATGTTGAGTATATGTTTGTTTACCCATTTCTGCCAATATTTTGTACATATTTGTCAATCATGAGTGGTAACCGGCTTACACTGTATCTCCATTTTATCCCATGTGCCCATGTCCGGATGATGTTTTGGTGAATATCGAGAAGATATGAAATATGTTTTTGATGGTGATAGGGCTTTGCATATTTTTAGGGTATATTTTTCATTTCTCATTCAACTACCCTTGACAGAGATAGACTATTGGCACGCCACGTATGGTTTGTCTATTAGTACGCCTCGTATATTTTGTCTATTAATATGCCTCGTATGGTCTATCTATTTGTACACCTCTGATAGCTTGTCTATTAGTACACCTCGTATAGTTTGCCTATCATTATGCCTCGTATGGCTTATCTATTTGTACACCTCGGATGGTTTGTCAATTAGTACTCCTAGTATAGAACTTTTGTTAGACTATTAGCACACCACGAATGGTTTGTCTAATAGTACGCCTCGTATATTTTGTCAATTAATATGCCTCGTATGGTCTATCTATTTGTACACCTCTGCTAGTTTTATGAAGTTTGCCTGGTGCGCGTAATTCAATTTTTACTTATTAGTTTTAAGTATACCAGTTTGACGTGCTGGTATCATCAAAGGATAGACAATTAAGTGATTAAGTTTTAACAGGGTCATCAGCATTTACTGTGCCTAGGGCTAGGCACATAAATACAAATTTATGATTTTAGATTGAGCGTCTGTTTGGCCCTTTGACTCAGAAAGAGTCGGTAATCGGGTGCTCTACTGGCACCGAGGTTTTCAGATCACTTGCACGAAACTATACCTTGTGGGACGGTGAAAGAGTCTGATATTCTCGCCTCTTTATTATTTTTGTCGCTGAGGGGTGCCGTGGCCACGGTCCACTCATTCGGCTGAATCCGCTTCTTGAGGCGGGGTTCCGGATCTAGTCCTGGCGGCGTACTCCAACCGCGCGCTGCGGCTCGTGGGAGTCCGTTGTGGGTCCAGGTGAGGACTTGAATGTGAGTGTAGTTATCCGCTAATGCGGGCGATCAGAGTGGCTTAACGAGTGGAGATGGCCGTAGTGGAATGGACGGCGAGAAGAAAAAGGTGAAGCCTGAACGCTTGAAGCGAGGCGATAGTGGGGGATTGAGTGTTCAACGAGAATTAGGGAGTCTCGAAAGAGGATCTCGAGAGAGGTGGTACTTTAGGAATAGTTACTGCGTGTGGAGCGGTGTGGCTGAGTGGATCTGAGGAACTTCTCAAGTGAATCTGAGGAAGGTCTAGTTTTTTGGTTCAATGGCGGGGATTGAGGACTAGGTGGTTGTGTTTGTGTGTTGGCTCGTAGGTCCTTCTGTACGGGAGAGAGGCGCTGGGTTACTTGTTCAAGCACAGTTAAAGAGGGAGAACAGTCGCTGCACAAGCCAGGTTGCGAGCGACTGCTGATTAACATAATTGCCTCGGATCGAGGAGTCTCTATGCAACAACATCAACCGTAATTCTGGCGCCCGAATACGGCCGAAGGTGGTCGCAATATTTTTACGTCGTATGGACAATCATGAAATTCCCAGGTGCAAGCCTCCCCATTTACCTAACCCAAGGCTATGCTCAGAGTCTAATAGAGGGGAGCAAGGCATATCTTTTGACTGTCACCAGCATGAAGTGCAAGGTCAGTCTGCGAGAATCAAAGCTTTTACTGGATGAACAATGTACAAGGAATCTACTGATTGGCATCGGTAAGGGTAGGGCTTTATTTCCCTAAACCGTGGTTGTCACAGCTTATTATTCTTGGGTACGATTTATACTACAGTACACCAGTGCTTTTAGGTTGGCAGCTGTGACATTAGGACTATTTACACTAAGCAAACAGTCAAGGACTATCTGCAATAACTATAGCTAAGCCTAGAAATTAGCTAGGATCAATTCTAACTTATCCCATTTGGAAAGTAACAGGGAAACACCCACAGAGCTTCAACAGCTAAAATAATAGTACTCTAAGCATGAAATAAGTGAGACTCTTAGGTTAATAATACATGAGTAATATATGAGCCATAAGGTTGCTCTTATCTATAACGAAAGGAATTAATTTACCTAGCTAATTAGCAGCACATGAAGGCAAAATGGCCCAGGTCGGCAAGCTTAATCACAGATTACCAAATTCCTAAGTAATTACCGTGAAAAAGAATTCTGCAGAATTGATGACAATTCCTAGCGCAAAATATTTTGCATCTTATTGATTATATTGAACAACATCACTTCTGGCAATCGACCCAGAAAAATGACAACGTGTGCGAGGAGAGTATGCAGCAAAATGACAACAGGAATTTGCAGGTTGGACTAACACTCCAACCCAGGGAACTAGGGTATTTTGGAGTGAAATTTGGGGAATTGGTACTCTAGAATATTTATAACTTTTTTCAGAAATAAACCAAAAATCACCTAATCCAACTGGATCAGGTTTACTCCTGAATACTATTACTATTATATCCGCTAACAATCAATGTCTAGTTGGGCAAACAAATCAATTTCTAAAATTACCATCCCAAGACGTTACGAGAATCAAACACCAACCTAAGTTTTCTCAATAATTCCTAAGACATCAAAAATAATAATACTAGGCACAATGGGATAAAAATCCTATCTTCTCAATCATACAAACATCAGGAGTTATTGAAGACAAGATCTTGACTTAAGAGAAGTTGAGGCATGGATAGTGACGCCAGCCATAAGGAACAAAAAACGAACACAATGCTCGTGACATAAGGAATGACATAAACAACAGTATTTACAAACCTGGCACAAACACAGAAATAAATGTTAAGATCAATATAGACACGAATATTGATTAAGATATTTTCATTCAATACTTAGCCGTATAGCACATGAGAACACGCACTAATGTAATTAAGAATCTCACCCGTGGAGACAAGGAACGAGAGAAGCGCACACAGACTGATTTTTCAAAAGTGAGCTTTTGTTAGCGGCGATGTTGCTGCGGTGCGTCTCTGAGAGGTCTCTTACTTTTTGAAACTGAATTCTTAAGAGACATATTTTTGGTACACAGTTTTAATAGATTATGTGTAATGTTGAGTAAATTTTTTACTCTAAAAATTATGAGAGTGATTATAATGCTGTTATTGGATTTTTCGATGGACGTTTTAATAATTTATAAATTTTGACTGGTACGAGACTGGAAGTTCACTACAGCTACCCTCCCCCCTAAGGAGACCAAAAGGTCTGGTAACAGTGAAGCTGTTACCTGTAAAATGCAAGCAAGAATTACGAGGAGAGATCCCCAAAAGGAAACAAGCAAGTCAGAATGAACGAATCACGTGAGGGCATAACGGGCTGGTGGACGCGATGGTCTGCCGTGCCAACTGTGATAAACGGGGTAATTAGGAGGGGTCGGCTTGGGAGCCCTGAATATTTTTGTCCTTATTATGGGTTGCGGTAGGACGAGGCTTTCTGCGGACGGATCATTATCTGTTATCACGATTCTCGGAGCATCAGCTTATGTGGCATCGTCTGAATCACTGTGTCCCAACTGCGTTCTTTGAACGGTATCACGGGGGACCACGAATTCATTACATTCCAACATCGGAGGTAATCTCCTAGCCAAACCAGACAAGTGTAAGTTGGTGGGCACCCCCGATG
This sequence comes from Morinoia aosen, assembly GCA_030386875.1. Taxonomy (NCBI): domain Eukaryota; kingdom Metazoa; phylum Arthropoda; class Malacostraca; order Amphipoda; family Talitridae; genus Morinoia; species Morinoia aosen. The sequence continues at coordinate 70,912,810 of CM059569.1, forward strand.
GTGCCCTGGGGTGGGATAGTAAGACCGGTGTTTCGGGGGCTGAGATGGGAGAGTTCACAGGTTCAGAAACATAAGCTGCTTTCAAGCGGTCTATACTACTGCTGTCGCTCCCCAGACCCTTCTCCACGACAAAATACTTAGGGGAGCGCTTTAGTACCTTGTACGGGCCATCGTAGGGTCGTCTCAGAGGGGGTTTGACTGCGTCTACGCGCACATAAACGTGGGTGCATTTTTTTAGCATGGGGTCTAATCTTTCGGTTGTTGGGGATGAGCGGGGAGGTACATATAAGAGGTCTCTCATCGATGCTTTGAGACGAGTCGCGTAATCGGCGATTCGTCCCAGGGAGTCATCGATGTGAGAAGAAGGGTCAACAATATCGCCGGGCAATCTTAAGGATTTACCGTAAAGCAGTTCGGACGACGTGGACTTTTGGTCCTGCCGAAAAAGGTTTCGCATAGTAAGTAGTACAATAGGCAGGCGGTCTACCCAGTCATCATGACATTTTAGGCATCGAAGAGCAGCTTTAATATCCCGATGTACTCTCTCTATGAGTCCATTTGATTGAGGGTAGTATTCTGTTGTTGCTATATTCGCACAACCCAACAATTTCGAGATTTCTGCCCAAAGGTTCGAGGTGAACTGGGCGCCCCTGTCATGGGTGACGGTTAACGGCACACCATAACGAGACACCCAGACCTCTATGAAGGATCGGGCTACAGTTTCTGCTGTTATGTTAGGAATGGGTACCGCCTCGACCCATCTGGAGAAGCGGTCGATTATGGTCAAAAGATATGCACAGCCACGAGAGTTGGGAAGGGGACCCACGATATCGATGTTAACGGAATCGAATTTATCCCCTGCGAATGCGCAAGGCTGGACCGCGGCTTTGTTGTGCCGGGTGACTTTGCTCGCTTGGCAATCGGGGCAGGTTCGTACGAACTCTCTAACGGCCTTGCGCATCCCGGGCCAAACAAAACGATCCGCGATTAAACGGAAGGTTCTATCCGTTCCGGGATGTGCCAAGTTGTGATAGCGCTGAATGGCTTTGTGCCTTAAGTTCGAGGGCAAATAAAAACGGTTGGGACGGTCAGCATCACAGTACGCGCCCTCTCTGAGTTACAACTTTAATTAAGGAGGAGTCGGGGGATTCAATCAAGTTGTGGACTTCTAAGTCTATCTGCTGTTCACGAATGATGTCGGCTAGCGAAACCGCTTGTACAGAGGGTCGGAACTCGGGTGCTGACGGGTTAAGTACCGCGCTGTACACACGCGATAAGCAGTCAGCAACCGTATTTTCCTCGCCTTTGATGTGCCTGAGGTCACTCGTGAACTGCGCGATAAAGCTCAGGTGCCGACTTTCCCTAGGCGAGTGGCGCTCGGGAGGCATTTTGATTGCGTTGATTAAGGCCTTGTGGTCTGTGTAGATTATGAATTGACGGGCTTCAAGAGTTTAGCGAAAGTGCTTGACCGCTAAGTATATGGCCAGAAGCTCTCTCCCAAACGTGCTGTAACGTTGTTCGGTGGGAGAGAGTTTCCGGCCGAAGAATGCCAACGGCGAAGTGACATTCTGGACGGTTTGTTGCAAAACGGCTCCGACCGCTAGGTCTGAAGCATCAACCAACAGGCTGAATTCTGCATTAGGTTGTGGGTAAGCCAACTCCGTAGCAGTCGCGAGTTGCTCTTTGATCCGATCAAACGCTCTTTCCGCCTCCCTAGTCCACTCGACCGTAACGGGTTTGCCTCTTTTTTTTTGTTTAATCAGGGAGGTAAGTGGGGCAAGGGTCTCTGCACAATTTCTCATGAAACGGTGGTAAAAATTAACCGATCCCAAGAACCTGCGCAACTGCCTCTGAGTATTAGGTTTGGGGAAAGTGCGTAACGCCTCCACTCTCTCGGGCAATGGCTTAATTCCTCTCTCGCTAACGTGGTGACCAAGAAAAGTCAATTCCTTCTTTCCCAACACACACTTCTCTGAATTGATCAGTAGTGAGTGCGACGCTAGTCGTTTTCAAAGCTCTCTCAGATAATGCACATGTTCCTCAGGCGTCCCCGGCGCCACGAGCACATCGTCAAGGTAGCAATACAAAAAAGGTAGGTCGGAAAGGACTTCAGTCATGTGTCGCTGAAAGGTTTGGGGGGCATTACGCAGGCCGTATGGCATGCGAAGATACTCAAACAAACCGAACGGCGTGCACACGGCGGTCTTTTGAATGGAACTTTCGAGCATCGGGATTTGATGGAATGCACGTTTCAAGTCTATTTTCGAGAATATTTTAGCACCTGCAAGATTCCCAGCGAAATCTTGCAGGTGGGGAATGGGGAATCTATCGGGTGTGGTGACGGCATTTAGTTGCCTATAGTCTCCACATATGCGCGTCTCGCCATTACCTTTGGGCACTAGAATCAGGGGACTGGACCAAGGGCTTTTTGAGATGCGAATTGTCCCCCTCCGCGATCATTCTCTGAAATTCAGCTTTTACCTCAAGCAACCGGTCAGGGGGAAGACGCCGTACTTTAGCGTGAACGAGCGGGCCACTCGTCTCAATATAGTGTTCCGTGAGCAAGTTGTGATTAGGGGTTACGTTAGGTAGGAAAAGGGCAGGGAATTCTGCCATCACCCGTTCGTATGGGCAAGTGATAGCTACGTTGGGGGTCACGCTTGCTGTAACGTTCACCACATTGACAGAGTGGAGGGCCCTTCTTTCTCTGGATTCGCTATCAAACAGGCATCTGTTTCCCACGTCCACCACCAGTGCGAATTTCTGAAGGAAGTCAGCACCAATGATGGCCGTGTCCACATCCGCCACTATGAACACGAACTCCATTGAACGCTTGAGATTCAGGGAACAAGTAAGGGACTTCGTGCCGTAGCAAAGGATGGGTGTGCCGTTCGCGGCCTTCAATCTAGGGGTTCCTACACCCTGTTTCTCTATTTGGGTGGCCGGGATGAGGCTGACAGCGCTACCTGTGTCTATGAGGAATCTAATACTAGTTAAGGGGTCAAAAAGCGTGAGGCAGCGAGTGAAATTAGGTTTGCTGAGCGACGGCGTCTGACTCGCTATTACGCCGCGCTGTTCCCGTTTTTTAGGTGTAGAAGTGCAAACATGGGGCATTCTTGTCCTTCGTACTTGCGAGCCCTGTGCAAGTATTGCTTATGATACCAGCACAACTCTTCGTGCAAGTTGTCTCGTGAATTTGGACCATGACCGGTATTTGGTCTAGCGGTACTCTGTTGCCTGGTGAAAGTACGATTCCTTCTATTTTGTCTGTCGAACGGGACGGTATCTGGAGAATGATCGACTTGCTGATACGGCGCTGTTTGACGTGCCACCACATGCACTCTCTCCGTGTGTTCGGCTTGCTGGTTGGCAACTTCCAGTGCTCTAACTCGCTGAACTAAAGCGCGCAACAACGCGTCCGTATCGCTGACACTGGTTTGACTGACCATTGGGGTTGTGGCTGAGCTATTCTGTGCCAAGGTCTCGCATCCGAGAAGTTTCTCGGCAAATTCGGCCACCCCATCTAAGTCTAATAAGGAGTTTGGGGTAAGGAGAAAAGGGTGCAGACGTGCGGGCAAGCGCTGGATGTATAATGCCTCAAGGGTATTATCATCCATAGCGCCTCTTGCAAGTTTCCGCATTTCTTTAAGCAACTCAAGAGGGATTATGCTATTGTAGGTGGTAAGGTTACTCACGAGAGATTGGATTCTTATGTCCCTATCCTTGCTATAACGCTTTATAATATGATCTTTGAGGGTGGCATATGGGCTGTCGGCATTAGCGTCGCAAAATACTGAAAGATCGTCTAAGACAGTCGTGGGGAGAGCCCTCAGGAGTGCATAGTATTTTGTTTTTTCGCTTGTGATAGATAGGCTTTCAAAATGGCCTTCTGTTTGAAAGAACCATGAATCCAAGCTATGAATCGAGAAGGGTGATAATTTCAGTGTCAACGGTTGACCGTCGTTACTGTCGTTTGGAGACATACTTGATCCCTTAATGTCCCCCCCCAAGAGATATTGATAGCGCGCGTTGTAGCTGCCTACTTGGCCTAGAGAAGGATTGCTTCGTAAAATTTTTTTGTTTCGTACACGTTTTACTTCATTCAGTGCTTCAGTAGCAATGGTGCTGCAGTAGCAATGGAAATTGCGAAGGTTATTAGTTAGGAGCTTCAGTAGCAATGGAAATAATCCTAGAAGATCTCCTATGGTTTGCTTCAGTAGCAATGGAAATGCATGAAGAGTTTTGTAAAAGGTGGCTTCAGTAGCACTGGAAATACATGAAGGATTTGTTAGGATAGGCTGCAGTAGCAATGACTTAATTTAGGAAGGTTTTTTTTAAAGGAAGGACTATGTTTGACTACTGAAGAGTGGAAAGAGCAGAGTACTACCTCTTTCAAGACAACCATCAACAGAAGTTGACAGCCCTGGCATGCGCTCACAAACCCACAAAGGACGATTCGTGCAAGTGAAAACCAACAACTCTGGGTGACACCAGTATGAAGTTTGCCTGGTGCGCGTAATTCAATTTTTACTTATTAGTTTTAAGTATACCAGTTTGACGTGCTGGTATCATCAAAGGATAGACAATTAAGTGATTACAGGGCTTGCGTCTGATTGAGCGTCTGTTTGGCCCTTTGACTCAGAAGGAGTGGGTAATCGGGTGCTCTACTGGCACCGAGGTTTTCAGATCACTTGCACGAAACTATACCTTGTGGGACAGTGAAAGAGTCTGATATTCTCGCCTCTGTATTATTTTTGTCGCCGAGGGGTGCCGTTGCCACGGTCCACTCATTGGGGTGAGTCCGCTGCTTGAGGCGGGGTTCCGGATCCAGTCCTGGCGGCGTACTCCAACCGCGCGCGGCGGCTCGTGGGAGTCCGTTGTGGGTCCAGGTGAGGATTTGAATGTGAGTGTAGTTATCCGCTAATGCGGGTGATCAGAGTGGCTTAAAAAATAAAAAATAAAAAAAACGTTTATTTTCAAGTTGCCACATGAGATACGTGCCAACATATTGGCTTTTAAAAGTTTCTTAATATAAGACGTCCTAAAACAAAAGTTCCATACGAGGAGTATTAATTGACAAACCATCCGAGGTGTACAAATAGATAAGCCATACGAGGCATAATAATAGACAAACTATACGAGGTGTGCTAATAGATAAACTATCAGAGGTGTACAAATAGATAGACCATACGAGGCATATTAATAGACATAATATACGAGGGGTACTAATAGACAAACCATACGTGGTGTGCTAATAGTCTAACAAAGTTCCATACGAGGAGAACTAATTGACAAACCATCCGAGATGCACAAATAGATAAGCCATACGAGGCATAATAATAGACAAACTATACGAGATGTACTATTAGACAATACTATCAGAGGTGTAACGATAGATAGACCATACGAAGCATATTAATAGAAAAAAATATACGAGGCGTACTAATAGACAAACCATACGTGACGTGCTAATAGTCTAACTCTGTCAAGGGTAGTTGAATGAGAAATATTATCTCTTGGATATTTTATATTCCAAGAGATTCCGGTACAGCGCTTCTTGCCGAGTGGAGATGGCCGTACGAGTGGAGATGGCCGTAGTGGAATGGACGGCGAGAAGGAAAAGGTGAAGTCTGTATTGAGTTTAGGTTAAGTAGAGCGAGACACTTGGTATTTATATATTGTCAGTAACACACAGCAGGACACAGTAAGTTTACATTATGACAGTTGGCGGTGGAGTAGGCTCCAGCCAAGCCCGAGAACCATGAACACAGTTCCACAAGAACCATGAGCTCAGTTCTCAACGCAGAGTGCTGTCTAAATACATTCTTACACAATAGCACTGTAACATTATCAGTATTATACACAGATACATTCAAGGTGCTACAATAAAGGTTTCAACACTCCTTCTCACATTGAATGTGTGTCAGATGAGACCATTCCTAACTTCGGTTTCTTAGTCTAGAGAACTTTAACATCGGCAGGTTCTTGGTGAATATGTCGGCGAGCACTTCGTCGGTAGGGCAATACACTACGTCTATATCTTTGTTACTGACAAGATCCCGTACATAGTGAAACTTAATATCGATGTGCTTGCTCCTCCCATGATATTTGGGATTGTTGGCATGACAGATGGCTGACTGGTTGTCTTCGTTTATAACCATTGGTTCCATAGTACCAAAATTTAGATCACTGAGTAAGTGCTTCAACCAGACAGCCTCTTGAGCCGCACCGGCAAGAGCAACGTATTCGGCTTCTGCAGTTGAGAGGGCTACACAAGTTTGTTTGTTAGATCTCCACGTAATTACCGAATTACTGAGGGTGAAACAGTAACCAGAGGTAGACTTTCGGTCATTTTTATCACCAGCCCAGTCAGCATCTGAATAAGTAATGCAAGTATCAGAAAATTTGCTATACAAGAGACCTAGTTTAGAGGTGCCTCTCAGGTACCTGAATATTCTCCTAACACACATCCAATGCTGTTCAAGAGGTTTGGAGCTGTATTTAGCAACATTATTCACTGCGAATGCAATGTCAGGTCGAGTTCTGGTTGACAAATACAAAAGGCTACCTACAGCACTTTGATAAGTAGCAGGGTCAAATTCGACATCATTTGGGGAGCATATCGGATTTACATTTACATCAGCGGGAGTTGCAACAGGTTTACGATTATCAAAGCCAAATTTTGACAACAGAGCCTCAGTGTAGGCAGTTTGATTTAAGAAAACATTGTTTTTAGATTGTACCACACTTACACCTAGGAAGTAACTCAGCTTCATCTTGTATTGGGTAGAAAGACTCATCTTTATTTGATTTATTTCGTCACCAGACTAAGAAGCAATTACTAGATCGTCTACATACACCGCCACAATACACAGTTTCTTATCTTGAACACGAGTGTATATACAAGCATCACTCTTAGATTGTACAAAACCCAATTTCTTCAAATAGCTATCTAGTGTAGTATTCCAACACTTAGGAGCTTGTTTTAGTCCGTAGAGATATTTTTGTAGTTTACACACCAGATTTTCTTTGCCTTTGACAATAAAACCGTCAGGTTGAACCAGGTAAAGTTCTTCAATCAGTTCTCCATTAAGGAAGGCTGTTGTAACGTCCATATGATGGACAATCATATCATATTTGGCAGCTAAAGCTAGTACTGTCCTGACAGACTCAAATCGAACCACGAGACTGAAGGTCTCGTCGTAGTCAGTGCCATATTTTTGTGAGTAGCCCTGAGCCACAAGGCGAGCTTTGTATGAGCAAATGCATCCGTCAGGTCCGGATTATCTTTTAAAGATCCACTCTGATTTAATAGGTTTTTTGTAATTAGAACATTCTACAAGAGACCATACTTTGTTTTGATTTATAGACTCCATCTCATTCTCCATAGCTGTTTCCCATAGTTTTGCTTCTGGTCCACTGAGTGCTTCTTGAACACAAGATGGTATATCAAGCTCATTTTTCATTAAATACACCCATTCACCAAACCTATCAGGAGCCCGTCGATACCTGGCTGATTGTCTAGGCTCCACTCCCTCCATCCCAGCATCTGACTGTCTATGCTCCACACTTCCCTCAGAGTCTTCTGGTTCTGGATCCTGAGGAAGAAGAGTAAAATTACCATCATTTACTTCTGAAGGCTCCTTCTCAACTAGCATCTGCTGAGATTCATTGAACATAACGTCTCTATTCAAAAATATCCTTCTGTTGCTTATGTCATACAAACGATATCCCTTGGATCCGCTTCCATATCCTACAAGAACACACGGTTTAGATTTTGGATCAAATTTTTCCTTCTCATCTTTGGGGACATGAGCGTACGCACTGCAGCCAAAGGTTCTGAGGTGCTGTACATTGGGCTTGTGTCCATTAAGGGCTTGATAAGGAGTCATATCATTCAATGCACTAGCAGGGCTCCTATTTTTGACATACACGGCAGTTGATATAGCTTCACCCCAGAATAATTTTGGTAATTTTGAACCAGACAGCATAGCTCTGACAGAGTTAAGGAGAGTTCTATCCATTCTTTCTGCAACTGCATTTTGTTCAGGTGTCTTAGGCACAGTTTTTTCATGGATAATTCCTTCCCTTTTTAGGAATTGTTCAAAGTCATTAGAGATGTGTTCCCCACCGTTATCGGAGCGCTGAGTTTTAATTTTGTGATCATGGTGATTTTCTACCAGAGATTTGAACTCCTGAAACACTTTAAAAACATCACTCTTATGTTTAATAATGTATACCCAAGTATATCTGGAGTGGTCATCAATGAAGGTTACAAAATACCTTCCACCCCCAAGTGATATGGGATTAAGCTTGCCACACACATCACTGTGAATTAGTTCTAAGGGTTGGCGTTCCCTTTTGTGATTTGTTTTGGGGAACGGAAGCCTGTGATTTTTACCATCACAACAGTTTTCACAAAACATGTTATCTCCACTCACAGAACAATCAAAAGCTTTAACAAGATTCTTAGTGGCTAATTTCTTAAGATTATTGAATCCTAGATGACAGAATCGTTTATGCCACAGAATTTCATCAGAGGATACGTTCATGCATTTAGCAGCTGAATTAAGGGTGCAATTAAGTTTATACAATTTTCCTATTTTACTGCCTACGGCAATTAATTTGTTGTCTTTATTTACAATCTTACATGAGCTTTCGTCAAAGTTAACTAAGTTTCCACTTTCTGTAATCTGAGGCACAGATAGTAAATTGTAGGCTAAGCCAAGTACATACAAGACATTCTTAACAACACAGGTATCTACTAGACCTTTGGGCAACAACACCATAACTTCAACATCACCTACACCAACACCTTGCAAGTTTCTACCATCACCAACTTCAATGGTAATTGGACTAGATAGCTCATTCATACAGGAAAAATCATTCCTATTATTACACATGTGTGCTGTTGCTCTGGAATCAATTACCCAAGAATTATTGATATTTATCACAGACAATGCACTGATATAATTGGTTTTACCTGCTTCAAAAATTTTCTGGTCTTCTGTGTGGTTCCCATCTTCTTTCTTAAATTTTTCTTGATAGATCCAGCACTTGGCGCGTAGGTGTCCCAATTTTCCGCATTCGAAGCATCTTGAGTTTTTCAATTTGGAGGTCACAAGAGATTTTTCACTGAAGTCTGAAGCACTTTGGTTTTTCAGTTTTGCTTCTTCATTCAGAAGACGCTCTGTCACAATATCCCATGACGGTAGTTTTTCATGAGCTTCCAGTGCAGTCACCAGTGTGGAGAAATGGTCGGGAAGTGACGACAGCAAGATTTTTACACGACTTTCTTCATCAACAGCGTCATCAATCACACTCAAGGATTTCGACAAATGCTTTGAGATGAGTTGTAAGTCTTGGTCTTCTTTTGGTTTCATGTTGTAGAGTCTTTTGCGTAGTCTGAACTTGTTAGACCAAGTTTTCTTTTGGGATGTATCTTCAATTTTGTGCCACAGTTGCACAGGGTCAGTAGGATCACCCAATAAATACAGTTGACTCGTTTCGACACCAAGCACAATTGTTGCAAGTGCACTGTCACGTCTTTCTTCAAATTTTCTTCGAGCAGTCTCGTCCGTAGTCTGTGACATGGTTTCCGTTCCTCGAACCAAGTTCCACAACTTTTCTTTCATCAAGATCATCTTCATTTGCTGTCGCATCTCACAAGACGCAAAATTTGACAATTTAATTTCGGCAACACTCTGCGGATCCGTGCTGGTCCGCAAGACTGACGCAGCGTGTTTTTCGAACAAAGTGCGCATAAGGGAAACAACGTCTTCCCGGATAATTTTAAGTCTTGTGTCCTTTGGTGATGTGAATTTGTGTCAGAAACTTATTAATCCAAACGTGTTCTTGATCTAGCTATATTTGTCGATTGCCTTCATATAAATTGTGTTTGATAGCGGTGAACAGCCGGCTTCTAGAGCATTCGAGGATGCTTCTGGCGGCCGGCGAACCACCCACATTGAGCCAGACTAGCCATTGTGATGTTGTGAATCTAGTGCGTTCTATAGCCAGTGTGCTGCGGTGTAATGCTAGAAATGTCAGATTCTAGATTAACAGTATTTTAGCAGAGCACTGAATGGTGTGATTTTACAGATTTGCCTGTCAAATGGCTTGACTCTGAGGTTAGGCTCAATATGTGCATTCTCATGCTAAGATTGACAAATCAGATGGTGCACGCTAGAGTGTTTGACAGGTTCAGTGAATGTGTGGTTTTAACTGATAAACTGATTCCAATTTTTTCCTTCATTGTTCAAAGTGATTCTGTATCAACGTCCAAATGTTTTTCCTTTTCGCTAGTCAGATGAAAGTTTAACCTCTATTCATGCTTTTTTTTTTGTCGTGCAACAAAATAGGATGACATATTTACTGCTTTGCCCTCAGTTGATAAAATCACTGTTAAAGAAATTAAAAACTTATTGTGGTTCTTCCATAGGTTAGACATCAGTCGTTTTATATCAAGAAATTTATAATAACCCATCGTGCTGAACTTTTGTACCAACTTTTTGGAAACATAATTTTTTCTTTTCTTTTGTATCGTAATTTCTCAAAATTTTTATTAAGAAAAGGATATAAAATAAAGTAAAGTATTTTGTCAATCCATTGGCTCCTCACCTATGAGCGCCAGTCAGTAAGGTGGAAGCCTAAAGTTAAAGCATTCTCAGAGGTAGACTGGGAATAGGCACAGAAATTTATGAGACCACTAGCCCGTGTGATTTGTGTTTTCAAGGCGACGTTGGTCAGTGTGTACTTGTTGCCCTGTATTTAAAATTAAGCCATCTAGAAACTGGCGAGCCGTGTCAAACCTTTTCAGTATTAGGCTAGTCCATGAGATAGCCGCTTTTATTTTTTAGGATCTCTTGACTGATCTGCTGTAACCTAAGTAGCTTGTCCCTGCATCAGAGACCTAATCTTTAATCATTTCCCTTCCCACAGGTAGAGAAAAGAAAAATAAGTAGTCATTCCTCTTGTAGATGGAAATAGGCTATTCCGAGTTTTTTAGCGCGAGGGACCTTCCCCCACCGTCTGTAAGTATTCTAAAGCGTTGTCAGATTGTTCTATCGAGGATGCAACCGTTGCCTTTGTAGCACTTGATTATCCCAAAGATTACAACAAGTTAACAAGTCTCCATGTAGAGAATGAAATGTGCTTATTATCTTGAGAGTCTGGGATGTTAACGTGCGGACTCAGACGCCAAAAACGTTGTAATCAACGTGTGTGTGAGTAGGCTGTCCTCTTTTGGTCCTGCGCGTGTATTACAAATGTGTTTTGTTTTTAAATGTGTGTGGTGGTATGAACACACACCACCACACAAGCTTAGAAGCGCCACCTCATAGCCTCAAAGCGCCAGTACTAAACGACCAATAATCAGAGCTAAAGTCTGGCGCTGGGGTGCCGGACCGACCTTTATAAGCAGCCTGCTTCGAACAGTCTGGTAACGTCGATAGAAACCTCCGTAAGTATAGCACAAGCCTAGACGGCGAAAAGTGGGCACCCCAGTCTTGGCCAATCGGAGACCTGGACGGGTAGAGTCAGCCTCCAGCGAGGCCTATATAAACAGTCGCGCAGCCAGCGGAGCCTCAGTACACTCGCAGCGTCCCTGGTGTTTACAACAAAGTCTCGACGCTCCGCAAGCATCACCTCTGCTACCGTCACCGCCGCCTCGACTGCCAGCCGCCACTCCTCGTCGCTCCCTCGACTCGAGCCAGTTCCCTGCTAGCGCCGCTGATACTCCTCGTTCGGAGACTCGCGATCAGTAGCCGCCTCACCGGCCTGCTCTCGTCCTACGACCACGCTGCGCCTCCCCGACAACCGTCGGCCGGCCTAGACGTCCTCGGTTGCTGTACTACCCGGCTGCGATATTTCGTTGTGTGCCACTATTGTCGGCGATCTTCTCAATAATACGGCATTAATTCCAGTTGTGTTTTCCTTACCCTGTCGGGTTCGTTTGCACTCAGGCACTCGCTCCGGGCATTGATGTACAAAGTCTAAAGGTTTACAAAGTCTAAAGGTTTACAAAGTCTGCCCGGAGTGTAAAGCAGCCTGAGGGAGAACACCACACTGGTGACCCCAGAGTGACCCGGCAGGTGGAAGCATGGCTGGGAGAGATGTCCGGTTACCCGCTTTCAGTGGTGACATCAAGGGATGGCTCCTTCACTGCGATGTTTTTCTCGCACAAATCCCGAACCTGGACGACGCTTCGAAGTTCGGGGCGCTCCTAGGAGGACTACCCACGCACATTGTATCCGGAGTACAAGAGATACTACTGAACCCCCCGGCAAACGGTAAATACGACGCATTAAAGGCGGCGTTGACGCAACGTTTCGTGCGTCACGACGAAGAAACAAACTACAACCCCATCGTTAAAATAACGCTGGGAGACAATAAGCCTTCAGAGTTGCTGCTGGAAATGACGCGTCTCAACAACTGTAGACAAGCTCCGCTACCCCCATCAGTCATCCGCTCGATGCACCTTTCAAAATTGCCAATGGAAGCGCAGCCACTGATCGAAGCTTTAGGAAGAGGAAAAACAGACGAAGAGTACAGGGAGATTGCCGATCAAGTCACAGCAAGGCAATCCGCGTGTCGGTCCTCAACTGCCGAACCCCTCACCGTAAACGCTGTCAAGCCATCACCGTCTCCGACAGTGTCAAGAGCCGAATTCGACGCAGCTATGAAGGAGATAGCAGAACTCAAAGAAATGTTAGGAAGGGCGTTACGCCCGCAAGAAAATGTCCACCAAGCAGAGAATTGGCGGAATCAAGCCCCGGCGCCCAGAAACGTCCAAAACGCTAACAAAGGAAGCAGGCTCGAACAAGTTTACTGCTACTACCACCGTACCTTCGGCGATCGTGCAAGAAAGTGCACGCAACCGTGCAGCCTTGCGGGAAACGACGGCCGCGGAGGATGGTAGGCGCCCCATCTTTCGCGCAGGCAAGAGCAGGCGAGCTGTTGTACGTTAAAGACGCAAACAACGTCCGATATCTGGTCGATACTGGCTCGGCGGTCAGTTTAATCCCTCCCGACGGAAAAAGTTCGACCAGACCTCCGTCCTACGATTTGCTAGCAGCCAACAGTACTCCAATAGCTTCATACGGAACGGCAGGAAGGAACATCCAGCTCGCCCCTCAATTGTTCGTAAGATGGGATTTTGTGGTGGCCGATGTCGGTCAACCCATCATAGGAATTGATTTCCTACACGCGAACAAAATCAACGTCGACGCAGCAAATGCAAGATTGTACATCCAAACTACACAGACAGAAATTCCTTGTGAGCGAGCAAACTTGAGCAGCGCAAAAATTCACAGGATCGATCATCAAGCATCGCCGGAGTTCAACGACCTTTGTAAGGAGTTCCCCGAGATAATGGCTTCACACGAACGCACTCCGCAACCAGGAAGAAAAGATGTAGAGCATCACATCGAAACGGTCGGCCCCCCGGTGTACGCGAGACCGCGGAGACTCCCTCCAGAAAAACTCGAAGCAGCACGGGACGAGTTCAAAAAGATGTTAGATCAAGGCATCATCAGACCATCAAAAAGCGCCTGGGCGTCTCCTATGCATATGGTCCCTAAGTCGTCCGAACCCGGGGCTTGGAGAATCTGCGGGGACTACAGGCGACTAAACGCAGTTACGAAGCCCGATCGTTACCATTCCACACTGCCAAGACTTCCACTACAAGCTGCACAAGAAGACAATTTTCTCAAAAATCGACCTCGTAAAGGCCTATAACCAGATACCGGTAAAAGCTGAAGACATCCAGAAAACGGCCATCACCACACCGTTCGGCTTGTACGAGTACACTGTAATGTCTTTCGGACTCCGGAATGCTGCTCAAACGTTCCAGCGCTACATCGATGCGATCACCAGAGACATGGATTTTGTCACGGCGTATATAGATGACGTGCTGATAGCATCTTCGTCCGCCAAGGAGCATAAAGATCACTTAAGGCAACTGTTCCGTCGTCTGCGAGAAGAGGGACTACAAGTGCACCCAGCAAAATGCATTTTTGGAGTGCCCGAACTAGACTTCCTCGGGCATAGGGTGTCTGCTCGGGGGATCTCGCCGCTTCCACAGAAAAAAGAAGCCATCTGCAACTTCCCACGACCATCGACGATAAAAAAACTAAGACAGTTTCTGGGAATCGTCAATTACTATCATCGATTTCTCCCAGCTGCGGCAGAAAAAATGCAATCTCTCACCGAACTAACGAAAGGCTACTCACAGAACTCAAAGAAAATCATCAATTGAACCCCGGAACAAGACGCAGCTTTTGTGAGATTGAAGAACGAGATTTCCCAGCTCACCATGTTAGCGCACCCGGCTCCAGAAGGCAAGACAATCCTAGTTACGGACGCCTCTGCCACCGCGGTGGGAGCCGTATTGCAACAGGAAATCGAAGGAGAGCAACTACCAGTAGCCTTCTTTTCAAAGAAGTTGGACGACACGCAACGCAAATACAGCACCTACGACCGGGAGTTAATAGCCATCTTCTTAGCAGTCCAACACATTGAACATTTCTTGGAGGGCCGGAGTTTTGAGATCAAAACGGATCACCGACCACTCTGCTTCGCTCTTCACAAATCTACGGAGGGCAGCAATCCACGCGTGGCCAGGCAACTGTCATATCTCTCGCAGTTCGACTGTGAGATCAACCACATCAGTGGCACCACCAACACTGTAGCAGACGCGCTATCGCGTATGGTGTCAGCAATCCTGCCAAAAGAACCTTCAATCGACTACGAGGAAATAATGAAGGAACAGAATGAAGATCCAGAATTAGAAGAGCTCCTGAATCCAGCGTCGATGAGTGCTCTGAAGATAAGACCTATCAATACACACGGCGGCAAAATACCCCTGTGGTGCGACGTGTCCACCGGCCAGGAGAGGCCGTACATCCCCAAGAGTTGCCGAAAAACAATATTCACGCATTTTCACGGAGCCAGTCACCCCGGAATTCAAGCTACGCGAGATCTCCTGAGACAACGAGTAATCTGGCCCGGCCTCAACAAAGATGTCGGCAAGTGGACACGAGAATGTATTCCGTGCCAATCGAGCAAGATTACGAAGCACGTCAAGAGCCCACTTAGAAAAATGCCAGTTCCAAATGAACGATTCCAAACCATACACGTGGACATCGTCGGACCGCTGTCCGTATCGCTGAATTACCGGTACCTTCTTACGTGCATCGATCGTTTCACAAGATGGTGCACGGCTATACCAATGATGGATTGTACGGCAGAAACGTCTGCCCGCGCCTTTCTCCAGGGTTGGGTGTCTTCGTTTGGAGTTCCGACGACGATCATCACGGACCAAGGAGTACAGTTCGAATCAACTCTGTGGAGGAACCTCCTAGCAGCTTTGGGCACAAAGCGACACCGGACTACAGCCTACCATCCACAAAGCAATGGCTTGGTGGAAAGACTACATCGACGATTGAAAGAAGCCCTGAAAGCTACTGTGACCGACGCGAACTGGGTGGACGCTTTGCCCCTCATACTTCTTAACATCAGAGCCACACCACACTCAGACGCCAACGTTTCGCCGGCAGAAATGGTGTACGGGCAGACGTTACGCCTCACCGGAGAACTACCTGCAATGAAGAACGAAACTCTCCCAGCGGGAGAATTCCTGCAAAGGCTACAAGAAACAATGACACGATTACAGCCAGTACTCCCAAGGCAGCAAGGGCCTACAGACATCAATGTCCCAAACGCCCTGCTAACGGCAACCAACGTTTTCGGTAAACATGGAGGGGTCAGAAAATCATTGCAGAGACCGTACGATGGCCCTTTTCGCGTTCTAGAAAGGACCCCGAAGTACTTCACCTTAGACATACGAGGGAAACCTACCAATATAACGATTGACAGGGTGAAAGCAGCGCACCTACCCGACAGCAGCGAAACAGAAACGGAGCACGTGGAACCAACAAGCGCTAAAGTACACGATGTCTACGAAGGAGTTCCCTTCCCCCAGGCAGTGGTGGCTCCTGAACAAGGAATCGTAACTAAATACGGAAGAAGAATCAAACCTCCACTGAGATACTCGGAAACTTAAAAAAAAAACGGGGGGGCACCTGTGGTGGTATGAACACACACCACCACACAAGCTTAGAAGCGCCACCTCATAGCCTCAAAGCGCCAGTACTAAACGACCAATATAATCAGAGCTAAAGTCTGGCGCTGGGGTGCCGGACCGACCTTTATAAGCAGCCTGCTTCGAACAGTCAGGCAACGTCGATAGAAACCTCCGTAAGTATAGCACAAGCCTAGACGGCGAAAAGTGGGCACCCCAGTCTTGGCCAATCGGAGACCTGGACGGGTAGAGTCAGCCTCCAGCGAGGCCTATATAAACAGTCGCGCAGCCAGCGGAGCCTCAGTACACTCGCAGCGTCCCTGGTGTTTACAACAAAGTCTCGACGCTCCGCAAGCATCACCTCTGCTACCGTCACCGCCGCCTCGACTGCCAGCCGCCACTCCTCGTCGCTCCCTCGACTCGAGCCAGTTCCCTGCTAGCGCCGCTGATACTCCTCGTTCGGAGACTCGCGATCAGTAGCCGCCTCACCGGCCTGCTCTCGTCCTACGACCACGCTGCGCCTCCCCGACAACCGTCGGCCGGCCTAGACGTCCTCGGTTGCTGTACTACCCGGCTGCGATATTTCGTTGTGTGCCACTATTGTCGGCGATCTTCTCAATAATACGGCATTAATTCCAGTTGTGTTTTCCTTACCCTGTCGGGTTCGTTTGCACCTCAGGCACTCGCTCCGGGCATTGATGTACAAAGTCTAAAGGTTTACAAAGTCTAAAGGTTTACAAAGTCTGCCCGGAGTGTAAAGCAGCCTGAGGGAGAACACCACATGTGTTTTCCAGCAATGGGTTCCTTGGCAGGGTGTTCTTGGCAATGTGTTCCTCGACTAGAGAGACTTATTTTCTTCCCTGTCAATGCAACAGAAACCTTTTCTTGTTTCAAGAACTTCTTCCTAGCTCACTGCTCCTGTGCACCTTGGGCATAGATTCCGCGTTCCCTCAACTCCATACTAAATGGTGCCTTCCTCTTTCCTCTCTTGGAACATCTTTGTCGTGGTTAAGGGAGGCTAAAACTTTCCTATATAATAATAATAATTGTGTTATGAATTATCATTGTGCTATGTTGTTCCCATGACAATGCCTCATGACCACTCTCTCATCGCTCTTGTCATTAGAATATCATACCTAGTTCTAGCATTATTTAGCCTCTCATGTCTCACTCAGCTACTTCTCATATACCTTCGAGGTATGAATTTCCTTTCTGGTTATGCGGTACTATATATGTTAACTGGTCAATCGACTATGATCTTAAATTAGGAATTTTCTTGTCATGCAATCGCTGGTCCGAGTCTGAACTGTACCTGTTTGTGCAGTTTACGGCACCAAGGATACCGAAATAAAGAAAGAGTCACACGCCCTTTTTTTGTCCGTCGTCGCCCGTTAACCCGCGTTGCTGTAGCGAAGATCATAATCCGCAAGGAAACGCGACAGTAAAAGACGTCAGCGGAAGGTGCTCCTCCACGAAGAAGTTCTCCAAAGAGGAGGCCCACAGCAGATTCTCAGCAGCCCGTGGCGAATGCGCCAGAACACAGAGATGAATTCTCTCGGAAGAAAGAACAAGCTTAGACTTCCACAGCTGGAAGACCAATTCAACAACGAGCTAGTAGCCTTGAACAGTCTCCTGAATGGTGCAGTACCCCGAGATCTCAAGACCCTCGGCGAGGTCAACCAGGTGTACTCTGGAATCCGAACAAAGGCTAACGCCGTCAAGCAACTCGGAGACCAGTTAGTCATGGCTCTCGAGAGCTCAGGAGCCACAGTAGAAGCGACAGTAATTCGGGACTCACTGACAATCGCCAGAGCCCGCAGGAAGAAGTTGATGAGTTTAATGGACCACAGAAGCGAGGAACTTTTGGAAAGCTCATCACGAAGCATGGTCAAGAGACCTTCCGAGCACAGAAGCTCAAGGTCAAAAAGGACCTCACACAGAGACCAGCGGCAAAACGCTGCACACCAGCGAGGCGGGTCCTCAAAACTTCCCTCGGCTAAGAGTCGAAGCAAACACGGCTCCAAACATCAGGGCAAAGACCAGACCAGCCCCAGCCATCGTTGCCAGAGCCACCAAAATTCGAGCTATCGCAGTCAGAGCCAAGACAGTGAGAGCGATCACAGCCAGAGCCTGCCAAGCGCCAGCCTCCACCACGAAGACAGGGAGTCTGAGCGCCACGAGTCCCCTGAACAAGGCAACACGAAAATGCTCATTGACCTCACGGACGACCCATCAGTGGTGTTGGCACAAATCACCATTGAGAGGTCAAAATTGAGGAGTTGGCACCGAACAGAGGACGATCGGCCCGTCGGCGAGGAGAACGCCGAGTGCAAAGAGGCTCGCACAGGAGCATGGGTCGACCAAGCCTTCCAGCATCACGTCATCGAGCCCGCAGGGGCGCAACGGCGGTTGCGAACGCTCTACCCCGTGACACTACTCCTCCGATGAACCCCTCCGCACCAGCATTCCAGCCTAGCGCTTTCACCAGCTCACCGGCCGTGGTCTTTGAGACAAGGCCACCAGTGATCGACGGAGCTATGAGGCTCTCGATGATCGAAGATTTAAAAAAGGGGACCAACCAGCCTTACGCGGGAGAGGCTCATCTGTTCCACACGTGGTTCGATGCTCTCAAGAGAAGGATGGAAAGGCTCACCGTGGAGCCCATCGACGCCATCGAGATCCTCACAAACCATACCTGCGGAGAGCCGAGGAGCCTGATCAACGATATACTGGCCGCAACGTACCTAGACACAGCGGCCCTGCTCACCCACAGCGTCGAACAATTGAAGACTCGCTTCGGCTCTGACGACAGGGTAGCCGACAGCCTGCTCGAACGCCTCGCACAAACTTCGGACATCAAAGGCTCGAAGGGTGACCGCACGGTCGGTCTCAAGGTGCGGAAGTTCAGCGACGCCTGTCTAGCGATTCATCACACAATGCAACATAACCATGGCCTCTCCTTCCTGAACACCGACGTAGGGCTATCCCCCATCATAGAGAGACTGCCCTTCTTCATTCTGGATGCCTGGAGAAACGAAAGAAGTAGGCACAGAAGGTTGTCTGGATCGCTACCTGATTTCGCGAGGTTCTGCGATTTCATCAAAACGCTGTCAGATACCCAATGCGACAGTTTTGGGGCATCGAATCTCAACTGGGTGAGTACTCGACGCGAGACCGCGGCCCCCGCTTGCCCCAATCCAAGAGCCCCGCGAGTCCTCTACACGTCCTCGGAGAATAAAACCGGGAGCTGTGTTCTCCATCAGAGTGCACGACATGCGACAAACTCGTGCCAAGCGGTAAGAAAGATGGAACCTCAGAAGAAGAAGGACTTCATACGTGAGCACAGGCTATGCTACCGCTGTCTAGGCACTCATTGGGCAAAGCACTGCAAAGAAGTCGTGAAGTGCGATGATTGCGGAGCCGACAACCACAGCACGACAGCCCATCTCAACCGAACGAAGACCGGGAACCCCAGTGTGGCTATCAGCGGGGAACGCTACAAGCAGGACCCAAGCGACAAACACACCCCGAGCAAAGTCGGAGAGAACCAGAAAGCCAGGGCGTTGAATTCTCGTTCGGCTACGACCGGAGGTAGAGCATGCAGCAAAACCGTCCTGGCCGACGTTTTCGACGAGAGATCGGGCCATTCGTGTCGCGTCTACGCTATTATCGACGAGCAAAGTACGACGTCCTTCTGTTCCTCTACGCTACTGAACACTCTTCAGGTGACAGGCCCCAAGTTCTACTACACACTAGAGACCTTGTCCGATCAACCCGTCGTTCGACAGGGCAGATGCGTGTCCGGATTGAAGATCAAGGGAGTTTCCGAAAGCAAAGTCTTCGAGCTCCCACCAATGTACGAGTGCGACCTCATTCCCGACACCAAGAGGGAAGTGGCGACTAAGGAACGTGTGGAAAGGACCCCGGAAATTGCCCACTTCGCCCCCCATTTCCTCACCCTCGACGACAGAGCAGAAGTCGCGGTGTTTCTCGGGACGGACAGCGGGGACATACTGTACAGCCACGCTGACCAACGTCGTCAAAGTGCTCCATTTGTTCACCACACAGCCTTGGGCTGGGCCGTAGTCGGCAAAGTGAACGACAGCGCCGAGCCCTCACTCGGACGAAGATGTACAATCCTATAGATAGCAGCTGAAACCGTTCATGAACATCTCAGCGCCATGATGTGTTTCGGGCCGTCACCCGAAAAGAACATGTTCGTCCAACAACCCGACGACGAGATGCCTGGTCTGTCTCACGACGACGGCAAGTTCTTGAAAGCGATGGAGGAAATAAAGGTAAATAACGAAGGCCACCTTGAAGCGCCACTGCCGCTAAGATCGCTCGACGCGGCGCTGCCCGACAACAGAGTGGCGGTGTTTCGTCGTCAAGAGAACACGCTGAAGAAGCTAACGAGGGAGCCGGCGAAGTTACAGCAGTGTCTGGAGGCCATGAAGAAAAATCTTGACATGCGACACGTCGATCAGATACCTGCGGGCGAGAGGAACCGACAGTGCGGTC
Organism: Morinoia aosen; assembly: GCA_030386875.1. Classification (NCBI taxonomy): domain Eukaryota; kingdom Metazoa; phylum Arthropoda; class Malacostraca; order Amphipoda; family Talitridae; genus Morinoia; species Morinoia aosen. The sequence continues at coordinate 70,933,412 of CM059569.1, forward strand.
TCACCTGGTACATCCCCATCTTCCCGGTAGTTCAGGAGAAGAAGTCCAAGGTGAGGCTCGTCTTCGACAGCGCCGCCAAGTATCAAATAATAAATAATGAAGGCATCTACGGATGCTTTATTTCCAATCAAGCCTGATTCATATCACCTTTTACATTGGATTTTCAAATGCCTTATAACTAACGCCAGGACGCCATGACGCTTTCCCCCGGTCGAGACCGGTACCCATTTCAGACACCTGGGTGGAGTGGGGTATTGTGCTTGGAATTTTTCTCCTATACCCAACAGAGAAAATCGCCACTGCCTGCGCCGAGATTCGATCCCGGGTCCTTGCCGCACGGCGGCAGAACCTATACCACATGGCTATGGCGGCACTCAAGGGACTAGCCTCAACACGTGCCTGCTGTCAGGACCGGACTACAACAACCGTCTGCGAGATGTGCTGACGAGATTTCGGGAGCACAAGATCACCTTCGTAGCCGACGTCGAGAGCATGTTCCACGCCTTCCACGTACCGCCGGATCACAAGAACCTAATGAGATTCTACTGGTGGGCTGACAACGACCCTCAGAAGCTCCTCGTGCCGCATCGAGCGCGCGTACACGTATTTGGTAACACCAGCAGTCCCGCCGTAGCCACGATGTGCCTTCACCGCGCTGCCCAGGGAACCGCCAGCGAATTGCAGCTCGAAGATATAGAACACCTCGAAGCGGCGCAAGATTATGTAACGTCGCATTTCTACTGCGACGACGGACTTGGAACTGCACCAGTCCCCACCAAAGCTATCGGAATCTTGCGAACGGCCAAATATCTCCTGTCGCGGTACCACATCAGACTGCACAAGATCATGTCTAACTCCATGGAGGTCCTCAAGGCCTTCCCCGCGAGCGAGAGAGCGACCGAAGACGACATCGACCTGATCACAGCCCCCAACCATAGCACGCTCGGCGTGTCGTGGAACATTGCCAGCGACTGTTTTGTGCTGAAAGTGAACATACCAGACCGCCCTCACACGAAGCGAGGACTGCTATCCGCAATCAATTCGATCTACGATCCCATCGGCTTCGCCAGCCCAGTCACACTCGGCGGGCGACTCATCCTACGAAACCTGCTCTCCGAAACCGACCAAGCATCCGGTGGCAAGACCTTGGATTGGGACGAGCCCATTCCGAGCTGCACAGTTCAGTCGTGGCTGCGCTGGCTCCAGAGCCTTCAATGTCTGCACGAGCTCTCGATTCCAAGGTGCTTCCTTCCGCCAGAATCGAATGGAAACGACACCCAAACCTTACACGTTTTCTCGGACGCTTCGCAGGAGGCAATCGGAAACGTGACGTCCCTGCGTACGACCACCAACAGCGGCCAAGGTCACGTCGCGTTCGTACACGGAGAAAGCCGTGTGGCTCCAAGGGCTGCCACCTCGATTCCTAGACTAGAACTGTGTGCAGCAGTGGGAGCAGTTTTGTCAAGCCTGCAGACGATACAGTGTCAGAACTTTCACTTAGACGGGCGCTAAAGGATATCTGACACGCGGAAGGAAGGGGATGAAAGAACAGAAATTTTAATTCACGCAGATTTTCACTCCGCATTTAGTTTATTATATTCCCAACAGGGCAAAAGGAAGCATCAAAACAGCTATGCCGTCAACAAGCCCCAAATTATTTATGGTTTTCAATAATTTTATTTCAATATATAAACTCGGTTTAAAATTTACATTAAAAAGTGCCTCAGCTCGAGTCAAAGCGGGGCAGACAAGGAAGGTTAATTTTGAGTAGAGTAAGACGCATGGGGCGCTCCACAGCGCCTCAAGCAGACGCAGTTCACGATTAAAGACGGGGTGGCCGAAGCGAACTCAGCACTGCTTAAGATTGTGGGAAAGTATCCCGACCAAGAGAAGACAGAGGGTGTTCCCGCTGAAGGAAGAATTCGAGAGAAAAAACAATTAGCGATAACTTAATAAAACCGAATTGGGTCACTAATATGAAAATCAGATTGTTAACTATGCTCAGAAAATATCAAGTTAAGAATAAACTTTGAACTGTAACGGGGCACCACCAAGCCTTACGTACCTAAGGCAGAGCGGCCGACAAACTAAAGAAAACACCAGCGGCCGCAGGGCCGAATGAAGACCATTGGTAAGAGAACGATACGATGGAGCGGTCACCGCTAACTGAAAAAAATAAACAAACTAAATAATCTCAACATACGACTGACGAGAGGATATTGTATATAAATCAAGTCAGAGCAAACACAGAAGAACAAAGCTAGCACACACCTGAACCTAATTGTGGCTTCAGTGGAAAAAGTTTCCTTTAAGGCCCGAAAGAATTTAAGGGAAAATAGATTAAGGTCATTGGACTTTTAATAAGATCAATTCACTTCGAATAGGACACCTAATCCAAACTTTAGTTAGAGTTTAGATCAATTTTTAGAGGTGCACCCATTCAATCAATGCTTAGAAAAAGCTTCAAGCGCGGCAAGCCGCAGGTAATGTTAGACACAACGGTGTCGTTTAGTAATTAAATGCCAATGATAAAGACAAGCAAGAATTTCAACTATGGCAAGAGAGCCAACGAAAATATAACGAAACGAAAATAGGCCATTCACACAAAATAAACATAGGATTTGATATGAAAGAAGAGCAAGAACGGGCACCAAGGTCAGGATACTTCAACCCTCATAGCGCGAGGAATAGCCGGTAACCAGCAGGGTCGACGTGGCTCGGAGAGCAACAGCCGGCGCATCCACCGTCCGCCCAATCTCAGAGCACAATGACGTCACAATGAGAGCGCACTGGCTACCTTTACGCCACCATGCACCACACTACTACTGAAAGTTATGATTTATTTCTTGAGGAAAAGTAGGGTTCAAATATTTTGGAAGATAATTAAAGACAAAATTAATTTAGAGCCGATGAGAAATTCACGTTATGGAAAAATTTCTCATAACAGGAACTGAAAAGGAAACCCGCTCGAGTATACTTCTATTCGGACAGCAAGGTTGTGCTGGGCTACATCAGAAACAACTCTGCGAGATTCAGTCGGTATGTTCAGAGAAGGGTGGACATCATCCGTCAGAGCAGCGACCCGTCCCAATGGAGCTACGTCGACACCACATCGAATCCCGCCGACCTAGCCTCGAGGCCGACAGACCCGTCGAGACTAATGCAGACGGAATGGCTCAAGGGTCCGGCATTTCTAATAAGCGATGTCATCTCCCCTTCCTCCACCTCGGAGGAACATAGAAAACGGGACGGAAGCAATTTAATGGGCGACTGCGACAACTCATATATAATAATAAATATATATACTGAAGTTGGATCTCAACACACCCCCTGCAACTGAAGTATTCCATCCCACTATGCATCAATTCACATAGTAATCAATTAAAGCTAACATTTCAACGTTCAGATCTTTCATTGAACATTGAAGAGCAGAAAAACAACATAAAAAAATCATCAGTGTAGATCAACAGATTACACTGAGCACGATACAAAAAATATAACGCACAATAATGCATAGTCCGCAATAGCGTTAAGAGTATTATACTCACGAAAGTTCTACCTTTTCTTGCAATTGGTCTACACAAAGCTAAACTGGAAACATGTCAGACACAGTAACTTAGAATTAAACACACACTTTGAACTTGAGCAACGACTGTCTAGTAACAGGCTTTGTGAACATGTCAGCCATGTTTTCCTCTGAAGGAACAAAGCGCAAAACCGCTTTATTGTCTTGAATAATTGCTCGAATGAAATGAAATCTTATGTCTATATGTTTCGAGCGTTGATGATGAACAGGGTTTTTGGCTAGGTCCATAGCACCTCTATTATCAACAAAAATCTCAACAGGTTCATCATATCCATCCATATCACATAGTAGCTGTTTGAGAAAAATTCCCTCCTGCACAGCATAAGTCAGGGCAATGTACTCTGCTTCGCAGCTTGAAAGAGCAACAATATTTTGTTTCTTGGACTTCCAAGATATCAGTGAACTGTTGCTAGATGATTTAAACACGTATCCTGATATGCTCTTACGGTCAGAGGATCCACCCCAGTCGGAGTCAGAGAAACCAGTAATTTGCACGGGGTTCTCGGATTTCACAAATTTCAAACCAAATGAAATAGTACCTTTAAGATACTTCAACACAAATCTACACAAGTTCAGATGAGCATTTGTTGGACAAGTTAAATGTTGCGACAGTAATGTAACAACATAGCAAATATCAGGCCTAGTACAAGTCATCAAGTAGATCAGGCTGCCAACTATCTCACGGAACAATTTTGCATCGCACAAATTCCTAGAATCAGAGCTTACATCAAGCTTGTTGGCACTGGGATCACATGGAATAGACTTAGGCTTACAATCAGACATCCTAAATTTTGACTAAATTTTCTCAACATACTTTGACTGCTTCATCTCAATTGAGTCATGCTTCACATCAAATTCAATGCCTAGAAAACATGAAATTTGTCCAAGATCTTTCATTTTGAATTTATTTGACAACGAACATTTTACTTCACTCAATACAACAGCGTTAGAAGAGGCCAAAATTAAATCATCAACCCATACAATAATAATCACTTTTCCAGAGTTGATTTCCCTCACATAGACACAAGTATCACTGAGAGATTGAACAAAATTTTGTTCAACAAGAAAATGATGCAAAAGGTTGTTCCAGTTACGGCCACTTTGCTTTAAGCCATACAAAGATTTTTTTGAGTTTGCAGATTAACTTCTCTCCATTTTTGTCAAGTTCAACAAATCCCTCAGGCTGTTCTACAAAAACATCACAGTCAATTTTTGCATGAAGATAAGCAGTGCACACGTCCATCTGGTGCACAATGTACGACTTTTGCACAGCAATATCCATCAGCATTCTAACAGAAGTTAGACGTGCTGTAGGAGAAAAAGTTTCTTTGAAATCGACATCAGCTACTTGGGAATATCCCTTGGCTACATAACGAGCTTTGAAAGTTTCCTGGTCATTGGGTCCTGATTTAACACTATAGACCCATCGTCCCCCAATAACAGATCTATCTTTTGGCTTTTCAACAAGTTCGTACGTCTCATTATCGGCTAGTGCAGCTATCTCAGTGGTCATTGCCTGTTTCCACTCAACAGAATCTGGGGATGAAATTGCCTCAGAGTAAGACTTAGGGATACGGCTCACTCTGTAGCAATAATCAACAAAATTATTAGTGATACCCAATTCATCTGGATCAACATAGTCTTTTAAATAAGCTGGGGGCTTCTTTTCTCTCAAAAGAAATCTTCTAGTGGGCTCTGCATCTGAATGAGTTTCATTTTGAATCACTTCTGGAACAGTCCCAGGTTTCAACTCAGCCTCAGCCTTGTCAGCCTTCTCACTTTGTTTCAACTCAGCAGGGTTATCTACAGTAATGACCTCATCCTCACCCACCACATTTCTAGAAATTTTATCACAGAATGTGACACATCTGACTCTTTTTATTTGACAAGTTTCAGGGAAATAAATCATGTAAGCAGGGCTGCACGGGTCATATCCCAGAAAAATACCCTGCTCTGACCTAGGGTCAAGCTTTCCTGGGTCTTGAACCATGGCAAAACATTTTGAACCAAAAATGTGCATATCGGAAAGGTCAGGTTTCTTTCCCGTGAACATCTCAAAAGGAGTTTTGCCTGTCCTTTTGTTGAAACACATTTCTAATGTAAGCAGCTGTTCTGACAGCATGATTCCACAATTCTTTTGGCAAATTTGCATGTAGCAACAAACACCTAGCCATCTCAAACAATGATCTCCAAGATCTCTCAGCAGTCCCATTCTGATGGGGAGAGTCCGGAGCTGAAAATTCGTGTTTTATTTTATTCTCCGTAACAACAGCTTTGAACAAGTTTGGGAATACTCAGTGCCGTTATCTGTTCTTAAACGTTTAACAGAGCCAAATGGAGTAGAATCAGCCAAGAATTTCTTAAATGCCCCAACAGCGTCACTTTTACTTTTTAGGAAATAAACAAGAATAAGACCTGAAAAATCATCCACAACAGACATGACATACATGGAATTCTCAAAAGAAGTAGGGCTTATAGGTCCAGCTAGGTCACTATGGACTAGCTCTAAAGGTTTTCTTGATTTTTCATCAGGGTCTCTGCTCCTATATTGACACATTTTACCCTGGACACAGATCTCACAATCGAAATTATGCTTGTTGGTAATTTTCATTCCTTTAGTAATACCTTCTAGGCTCAACACATCATTTACATTACAATGCCCAAGAATATTGTGCCACTCCTCCAGAGTGTGTTCACCAACAGCATTAATAGAATCAACAGAGCTTACAGAATTTAAATAATACAGCTTACCACATTTTTTAATATTAAACGCATTCCCATCTGGAGTAAACAACTTTGAACCATTTTGATTGAAATTAAATGATGCACCCTGATCAATAGCAGCCTGGACAGAGAAAATATTCTGCTTAAAACTAGGAATACAAAGAGCATTTTTTAAAAGAACATTGTGTTTCCTATTTTTGGCGTCAGTCAGGGTAATTCTCGCATCACCTTTACACTCTACAATATTGTTCATTCTAGAACCATCAGCTAATTCGATGGAATGCTTACTAGGATCAAAACTTTTATCCAAAGATACTATTATGGAGTGGATAGCCCTACACTAGAGCACAGCATAGGTTCCACATAGACACAACATAGATAGAGTACTGCACAAAATAGACAATGCTATGACACAGCAATTTAGGTAAATAGTTCACTCACCTCTTGGATATCTTAACTTAAATACTCAATGTGCAATACTGTGGTTAGTCAGAGTAGAGCGGAGATAGACGGGAATATATATAGAATAGGGTAGAATAGAATTAGTACATTAGTTTAGAAATTAAGAAGGTAGACACCAACCACAGTAGGTACTTATATACACACACTCGGTCAACATGTACTTGTTGTTGAACCCGAGGCCAATAGCAGACTGACTTGCGAGTGTTGCTCTCTCGAGCGTTGCCAACTTATGGTCTCTCTAACTAGAACTTACACTACTCGCTATATTACACCCCTCCCTCCTTAATTAGAAACCCTCCCCCTGTATCCCCAGTCCCCTTATTCCATATAGTCAATCCTAAAGGTCCATTCTCACCACAGGCTTCCGAGCCCGGGTAGACCTGCGTGAGATGTTAGCACTTGGAGGCTCGTGCATCCTAGCCTCCTGGGTGGGAGTCGGGTAATCAGGTGTTCCGGTGTCAGGTTCATTGGTCGGAGGTGGTGGGTATGAATTTTGAGCAGGTTGTGGAAACACGATGGTTTCCTCCGTAGGTTGTTCCAAGGGTTCAGGGATGGTGTTCGAGCGGGTAATAACTTGGTCCTGGTGTCGACGAACGACCTCTCCCCCCTTCAGTTGGCACTTGTAGGATACCGGGCCTGTTTTCTCAATGGTGGTAGCAGGGGTCCATTTTGGGGAACCCGGCGTGTATTGACGGACCATCACAGGAGACTCCGGCGGAATATCAACCGCGCGAGACCCTGGGTGGTATCTTTTCTGAGCGTCCTGGCGTTGAGCAACTTTGGACGCGATTGCTTCTGACGGCCAAAGCAGATCAAGACGAGAGCGAACTTTTCTGCCTAACATCAGTTCGGCGGGCGTAACACCTGTTGTCGTGTGGGGTGTCAGCCGATAGTTGAACAGAAACCTGTTTAGTGCTAGGCGTAGGGGTTCCGTTGACTTTCGTATATTCTTCTTGAAAGTTTGTACCATGCGCTCTGCCAGTTCATTAGTTGAAGGGTGGTATGGTGCGCTCGTAATATGTCGCATACCACATGCCTTCACAAATTCTTGGAATTCAGCCGATGTGAAACACGTTGCATTGTCAGAAACAATTGTTACTGGAAATCCAAATGTCGCAAAAGTGTGTTTCAGGCACGAGATCGTTTCGCTAGAGGTTGTAGTAGATGTGGGAAAAATTTCAACCCACTTAGAGTGTGCATCCACGATCACTAGATAGTATTTTCCATCCATTGGGCCCGCGTAGTCAATGTGTATGCGATGCCAAGGCTTCGCAGGCCATTCCCACTGATGGAGTTCAGCTTTCGTTGGTGCAGCTCGAGTGTTCAGGCACTCGCTGCATGACTTAGTCGTTTCTTCTAGATCTTTGTCCAGCAGCGGCCACCATACATAGCTGCGAGCTAACTCCTTCATCCTGGATGATCCAGCATGGCCAGAGTGCAGTTCGTCCACAATGGCTTGTCTGAGAGCTTGGGGTACAATAATTCTTGCTCCCCAGAGCACACAGCCATTTTGTGTGGATAATTCGTCTAGCCTCCTAGTATAGGGAGCGAGATCAGGGTCACCAATTACCGTCGAAGGCCAGCCTACTTGGCAGTATTTGTATACCTTTGAAAGTACTGGGTCCCTTAGGGTGCCGTCGCGGATGTGGGTGCTGGTGACTGGAGCTGACTCGAGGAAATTTACTAAGGACGTCCATTCCGCAGGAATAGGTGTGGCTTCCTCGGGAGTTGTCAAAGGTAGACGACTGAGAGCATCAGCTGTGCCCAACAGCACGCCGGACCGGTGACGCAAGGTGAACTTGTAGGACTGCAGTAGTAAAGCCCACCTTTGAATGCGCCCGGATGCCATCGGAGGAATGCTTCTACCCGGATCAAATAGTCCTAACAAAGGTTTGTGGTCCGTAACCACAGTGAAATCCTGTCCCCACAGGTAGCAATGAAATTTTCGAAGTGCGAACACCATAGCTAGGGCTTCTTTCTCAGTTTGAGAGTAGTTGCGTTCTGTTGCTGTTAGAGTTCGGGAGGCAAAATAGGCGGGGCGTTCAATCCCATCAATAAGGTGACACAGCACCGCTCCCACACCATACGCACTACTGTCAGCCACTACCACTATGGGTTTCTGAGGGTCAAAGTGGACTAGAGTCTGAGAGTCCAGGAGGGCTTGTTTAGATTTCTGGAAGGCTCTCTCCTGACTTGCATCCCATTTCCAATGGGTTTTGTCTCTCGGTAAGGTATTTAGGGGCTCCAGCATAGTTGCAGATGATTTTAGAAATTTCCTATAGAAATTTAGCAGCCCAAGGTAGGCTCTCAGTTGAGTTACATTAGTAGGAGCTGGTGCATTCTGGATTGCTGCTACCTTCTCTGCAGTGGGGTGCAATCCATCCTTGTCAATTTGGTATCCAAGGTAGGATACCTGTGGCACTCCAATTTGGCATTTATCCATTTTCAGTTTTAGTCCTGCCTCCTGTAGTTTAGATAAGACTTGATAGAGACGCTTGTTGTGCTCTTGCTCATTAGTGGCACTCACCAGGACGTCATCCAGGTAGCAGAACACTCCTGGGAGGCCCTGCAATAGTCCTTCCATGGCACGCTGAAAGATTCCAGGTGCGGACGCAATTCCAAAACTGAGACGGTTGTAGGCAAATAAACCTCTGTGGGTGTTTATTACCGTGAGTTCCTTGGAGTCTTCATCCAAGGGTAGTTGGGCGTATGCCTGAGACATATCTAGCTTGGAGTATATAACTCCTCCTGCTAACCCGCTAAATAGATCTTCCACTCTGGGTATAGGGTAGTATCAAGCCTAGTGGCTCTGTTGACTGTTAATTTGTAGTCCCCACAGATGCGGATGCTTTGATCAGCCTTGAGCACAGGGACGATCGCCGCTGCCCATCTCGAGTATTGTACAGGGGTGAGGATACCTTCCTGCACCAGTCTATCAAGTTCTGCCTCCACCTTTGGTCTCAGTGTGTAAAGCCCCGTCTACACTATCAAACTTTTCGTCAATCACGAACACACCAAAACGCGAACAAAAACACGAACTTTTCCGAATCGTGTCCAGACGTCCAGACTACGTGTTCGTCGGAGTGAAGTTGTTCGCGAACAATATGTAAACAAACAGGACTGCTTCCCAAGTAAGTTTTAGATAATTGATGCCTTAATTGGTAAATTTAATTTGTTGAGAGTTTTTGACCATAATTTATGTGCTGTTATGTGTGAACAGAAAATATTAAGAATCGCTAATATATTACGAAGATTTCGAATGCTATCAGTGTCACAGATTGGATCAGCTGATATAACTCTACCTTTTCCAATGCTCTTCCTAAAGTTAAAATTTTTTAATTTGAGCTTAAAAATTTAAAATATGTATTTACTCTGTGTAAAGAATGTTTTTTTTACTATTTTGTGACCAACATTTTCTAAAAGAGGTAAGAAATGCTCATATTTTTAATTTTTGTCTCTAAACATCCTACAATATTCGAAATGATTTGCCAAAGTTATTAAAATTTTTCTGTTTAATACGCCCAACAATTTGTTTTAAAAATTTGAAATTTAGCTAATACATTTTATTAGTGTCCTAAACTATATGCAGTATCCATATTTTCTGTGCACATTTTTGAAACGTCCATTGCTCAGCCAAGCATACCAGAATGTATTACGTTTCATCATAAATACGGTTATGACTTAGTGCAATGACAGAGCTAATATAATAAGTCCACTCTGTTTTTGCTATATTGTCTGGTCTTGGGTGCTACTTGAATTGATGAACTCATGCTCAAAAAGGTAGTGGTGCGCAAAGTACATATATATTTCAATTTTTCTCGTTATTGATTGTAACCTACTACAATTAGAACTACTTTGAAACCCAGCTAGTTCCATTATTTGTGAACTTTCCGGTGCATGAGCTAAATGTATTTTGCTGTGATATATTAATGCAGGGATAGTAGGGGGCTAACCACTGTGTTCCTCCAGTAATATTGTTCACATCTTAAGAAACGATATTGCATAAACCATCAAACAATGGTGTGGTGAACTTCCATCTGTAATTCCCTTTGTTGTATTCTATTACAGACTCCACAAACTCAAGCAGAGTGGGAATCAGCAGCCAGTGATTTCTACCTGACGTGGAACTTCCCATGCAACTTCTCAAATTTCATGCACTCTTCTTTAGAGATTGCATGCCACTTTAGTGTCACTATGATGGAGTGAGAAGAGAGAGCTCCTTGGGCTGGCGGCAGCGGTGGGCGCCGCGACTGTGTGCTGCTCCGCGATGGGGGTGATGCTCTGTGATGTTGTGCTGCCGTGCCATGAAGGCTAGACTGCTGCTGCGTCCTAGGGCGATCATGAGCTATTAGCCGCCTCGACTACCTGCATTGGCAATGCACAGATAGCGTCCCCGTGAACTTCCTGTAGACGACCGCAACGGTACCAGAGACTTCAGAACCAGTTCGCTTTTGAGGTGGGTCGCAGTGACTTGTAACGCTGGGTTCGGACGACCATTTCTTTTGAGAATTTTAAATCAAAAATGTCCGTCCACTCTATCCATTTCCATAATTTCAATGTTGGTTGGACTGGAGTTTGGGGTCTTAAATGAGAACGGATTGGGCTTTATCTACACAAGTTAGAATGCCAAGAATGATAATTTTGATCACTTTCTTGTATTCAAACTACTCTTATGATTGTAAGAATCCTTTCATTTTAAGGGAGCTATGATTCAATCTGAAAGGTATTTTGCTAAGTAAACGTTGCTATAGTATTGTTAATATATTAATTTATAAACAGCTAAGATCTTGCTAAGTGTTAAATTTTTGAAAACTAATAGTACTCAAAAAATTATGCTTTTTGTGAATTATAAACTTCACTCCGCTCTGCATGAAATTATCCATTTCCTTGGGACCTTGTTTGACATTAATGTTTGTTCACAGCCCGAGCTCAACCTTCCTTTCGTTTCTGCCGGTGGGCCAGCCGTTGTCCTGTCAAGCGCTGCCAAACCTTCCTGGTTTGGTTTTCCAAGACTGGCGAGGGGCATTTGCACTACTGGTGTAAATGGTTCATGATTTTACAATACTATCAAATTATAATGCACTGGTGTCCCAATACTTTCTTTACCCGCTATCATATCATCATGCACATTGGTTTTTCAAATGCTTTATAACTGACATCAGGATACAGTGACGGTTACCTGGTCAAGGCGGTACCCATTTCCAACGCCTGGGTTGGGTGTATCGGAGTTCTCTCCTTCCCCAACGGGGAGAAATCACCCCATGGTGCTGAGATTCCAAAAATCGATACTTTCCCATGAAGGGTGCATTCTTAATTATTAAATTTTGTAAAATCATGTAATCCTGTTGTCGATACCGTCGTGCGGTCGACGTGAGGGTTCGTGGAAAAGGGCTGTCTTCTGTATAGCTACCTTTTCCGGGGCGCTAGCTTTTCTTCGCAGCTGCCCTTCCTGAGGTTCGTGTGGGTACCGCCTACGCCGTAATCAGTCCGCTAGGGCAACAGAAGTAAATTCTGTTAGTGCCGAACTACGGCGGTACCGTTGTGTGTGGGGGGTGAGGTGAGTGTGGGTACCACCTGCGCCGTATTCAGTCCGCTAGGGCAACAGAAGTAAATTCTGTTATGTGCCGAACTACGGTGGTACCGCTAGGGTGAGGTGTGTGTGTGGGTACCACCTACGCCGTAATGAGTCCGCTAGGGCAACAGAAGTAAATTCTGTTAGTGCCGAACTGCGACAGCGTCTTCCTATTGACAAACTATGCGAAATAGTTCGTCCTTCCGAGGTGGCTCCTTAAACCCCTTATTAGGCGAAGTGTCGTATAAGACTAAAGCCTGTTTCAACAAGGAGAAAGGAAACTCTTTTGACCTCAGGGTGTGACTTGTTTAATGCTGAATCACTTTGAAGTCCCTATCACATACACTGATATATTTTAACAAAGACAGTGATTTATTTTCTATTGCAAAAATAGTGCGTACAGACGTGAGCTACTGCATAACAGGGTACAACACTCAAAATTGCATTTAAAATATTAGTCGTATTTAGCTAGATAACACAAGAAACATTGGAATATCGACATGTAATACAAATGATATTTAAGGGCTAACTAAAGTAAATGCACAAACGCAACATCAGCGCGGGGAAATAGATACGTCGGCGTTCAGAGAGCTGGACACATGAAGAAAATACTTAAGATTATGGGTAACTAACACAAAAAGGCTCGACAACCCCTGTGCGGCCTGACACGCCCGGGGGAGGGTGTCTCTGCTACGATAGCCGAGACAGGAAATCTGCAAGGTGGTTGTCGACTCCCGGAAGGTGTTCTGCTCGGAACCTGAAAAGGCTGAAATACAAAGCCCAGCGTTTCAATCGGGGGTTCAACTTGTCTGCCTGTTGCAAATAAAGGAGCGGTCGATGGTCGGTTTGTAACACAAATTCTCGTCCATACAGGTAGACCTCAAACTTCTGTAGAGCCCAGTAGATGCTTAACGCTTCTTTTTCAATGGTAGAATAGTTTATTTCTGCTCCTCTCAGTCGACGTGAAGCATATGCTACCGGCGCGTAGTGACGGAAGTCTCGTTTGCTTGGCTGGAGGAGAGCTGCTCCAAGCCCAGTTTGGGAGGCATCTGTCCTCAGAATGAAAGGACATCTGGGGTCTGGTAACTGTAAGACCGGTCTCTTGACTAACGCTGTCTTCAAACTTTCGAACAGATCTTCTGTTGTATCGGTCCAAGGTATTTGTTCTGGGGAGTTCTTCTTTAGGAAATCATGGAGTTTGGATGTCAGTTGAGAGTAGTTAGGAATGTACTGTTGGTAGTACCCAACTGTACCGAGAAAACTTCGGAGCTCCCGTTTGGTTTTTGGGAGTGGAGCCGATTTCAAGGCTTCGACTCGGTTCTCCAGAGGCTGGATCTGATTACTGCTCAGTTGATGACCCAAATACTGGAGGCTGTCAAATCCGAATTCGCATTTGGACGGCTTCGCCTTAAGGCCATGTCGAGAGAGAGCTTCGAACAGTTTAGCTAATGCTGTGCAATGATCTTCCCAGGTTGTCGAGGCGATTAAGATGTCGTCCATGTAGACCTCGGTGTCTTGCAGTCCTGCAGTGACTTGACGTATAAGGCGGGAAAAAGTGGCTGGAGCATTTGCTAGGCCGAAAGGCAGTACGTTGAATTCATAGAGGCCAGACCTAGTTTTGAAGGCGGTGTATTGGCGGGACTCAGGGTGTAGAGGTACTTGCCAATATCCACTGGTCAGATCCATTTTGCTGAATATTGTTTTGCCAGCTAAATTGGTGAAAATAGCAGTGGTGTCTGCTATGGGCTCGGCATCGAATACTGTCTGGCTGTTGAGGTGCCTGCAGTCCAGACAAAATCGGTGGGTTCCGTCTTTCTTCCGGACAGCAAGGAGCGGTGAATAGTAAGGTGATGTGGATGGCGTCACGATTCCCATCTTCATCCACTTCTCTAAACTTGACCGCAGTTCAGGCTCCAGCGCTATGGGAAGTGGATACGAATGTTGAAGTCGAAAACTGGAAGGGTCCTTCAATTTTATTTCATGAACTGCCGTGCTGGTTCTTCCGGGAGTATCTGTGAAAAGATCGCGATATTCTTCAAGTAGTTCCTGGAGTTCTGAGCGTTGTGTTGTAGTCAAAGTAGAGGAGATGAGACAGTCTTCAATGGTTTCTCCGACGGGTGACGGTATCTCTGGTTCTTTCCGGTCGAGTTCTTCTTCTTCGCAGGTAGGTTCTAGGGCGAGGCCAACCGCTGCAAATGCTTCCTCTACTCTCTCGTCGTCCTCCTCGCGATCTTTCTCGCTTGGTGAGGCGGAACTTTGCTGCTCCCGGTCGTGGTACTGGCGAAGGAGGTTGATGTGATAGACTTTGTTGTTTCCATCCACGTCCAATGTATAGGTATAGGTTCCCAGGCGTGATTTCACTGTATAGGGACCTTTCCAAGTCATAAGTAGCTTCTTTCGAGAATCGGGCAGAAATACGAGGACTTTATCTCCTTGCTTTAGAGTTCGCATCTTGGTACGTCTGTTGAAGAACTTGGCGCTTTTCTCTTGGCTCCTGTTTAGATTCTCGCGAGCGATTTCACATGTTTCTTTCAATCGGTGCTTCATTTCCATCAAATACTGAGCAGTGCTCGTGTCGTCTTGCAAGCTACCATCGGTCCAGCATTCCTTGAGCACGGTTAAAGGTCCACGGACGCGATGGCCGTAGATGAGTTCGAAAGGAGAATACCCGGTTGAGGCCTGAGGAGCGTCTCGATAAGCAAAAAGGAGTGAAGGCAGATACAGGTCCCAATCTCGCGGCTGTTCTACGGCTAACTTCCGCAACATGACTTTGAGCGTACCATTGAAGCGTTCGACTATGCCGTTCGATTGGGCATGGTATAATGGCGTCAATCGGTGCTGGATACCGACGAGTTTCAGGAAAGCTTCGAAGGTTGCAGCTGTGAACTGAGTGCCGTTGTCGCTTGTTAGCGTGTGAGGGAAACCAACTCTGCTGCAGATTTCGAGTAGCTCCTGGGCGACTGTTTCTGCATCTATATGTCTGAGCGGGGCTGCGTCTGCGTACCGAGTTGCTTGGTCCACCACGGTGAGAATGTATCGGTGGCCACGTGCCGAAGCTAGTTGTAATGGGCCTACCAAATCAACACTGAGCGCGGAGAATGGAGTGGTGATCGGTGGGGTTGACATAGGTGCCTTTCTTGGTCGAGATGGAGCGTGCGTCTGGCAGGTATGCCAGGAGTGACAGTATTGGACCACATCTTTTGCTAGGGACGGCCAATAAAAATCGCGTTCTAGTCGAGCCTGAGTCTTCTTTTGGGAATAATGGCCAGCAAGTGGATTGTCATGAGCCATTTCCAAGATTTGTGGGCGCACGCTTGCAGGTGCTACAAGTTGATGAGTTTCCTGACCGTCTCGTAACGTTTTCCGATGGAGAATGCCGTCATGGAGTTCAAAGGTAATGACTCTGCCATCATTGTGCGTTTCTTCTTTGCCAGTGTCAACTTTCTTAAATAAAAGCTGCAATGTTTTGCACTCCCGCTGTAATTTCTTGAAGTCTTCTTTGTTGTGTTGCAATATATCGACAGTGCTTGGTGCGGCAGTGGGATCTTCGATAGCTTTTGCTGCTGCCCTTGTGACAACGTGAGAGACTTCTGCAGCAACTGGTTGCTCTTCATAGTCGGTCATCTGTTCTTCGAAGGAGGTGGTTCCGGGAACTCGGCCGAGAATGACATCGTGGGAGAGCTCTTCCATGGCTACGGCTGTCACCTCTCCGTGGTAATAGGGGCACACGAGAGAGACCCGGGCCAGAGGCGCTTCGAAAGAGTGATTGTTGGCCAGCCGTACGGTAATTTCCTTCTTCAAAATGGCGTCAGCTGGGACGAGAGCCTTCTTGACGAAGACCGCCGTTGCTCCTCCATCGAGTAGTACTTGAACGGGTTGTTGGTTCACGGTGCCAGAGCATGTTTTCAGCTGTCCCAATTCGATCAGCTTGTTCGAGGCGATGTGATTGCATGCTACTGGAGGAATATCATCGTATTCATCTGCTTCTTCATGCGTTGCTAGATTGTTTACTCGAGCGGTAGTACTGGAGATAGGTGGGCTTGCATGGGCTGCTCCATTACTGTGACCATCACCTTGCCTCCTCTGCAATTGGCGGCACTCATCACTGGAATGCGATCGGTTGGGGCCATGAAAAGTACAGTAAAATCCATTGTAAGGTCCTCGTTGTTCGCGCTGCGGAGTGTTGACCGATCCTGAGCTGGTGGGACCACCACGTGTGCTAGAAGTTCTTGGTGGCGTTCCTCGAGAGTTGTTGCTGGAGTTGGGTGATCTTGCTGGAGTGCTCGGGGCTCGGACAGGAAATGTCGCGCGTCGCTCTGGTGCTCCTGATGCTTTGAGTGCTGGAGGGCCCGCATCCGTCGATGATGTCAGTGTGCGACCCTTACAAAGCTGATGGAGCGATGTATGAGGTCTTGCTTGTAAGAAGCTATCACCTTGCTCTCCTAGGCTTGCGACTGTGTTACCACCCCTGTCACGTAACTGAGTAGCGAGGAAGGGCGGCAAGCTTGAATAAGCTCGGTCAACAATTAGGAAGTCACGAAGAGTCTTGTAGTTGGCTTCGATGTTGCATCCTTTTAACCAAGCGTCAAAGGATTGTTCGAGTCGCCGTAGGTAACGTGACATATTGTCGCCTTCTTCTGGCTTCAATTCGTAGTAGTTGGCACGTAGTTTTGCCGGAGTAACTTTATGAGCATCTAGTAGAAGCAATTTAATTTCAGGAAGCTTGAAGCGATCTGCTGCGGGCAGGGTATCGATGAGTCGACGTTCCTTCGGTGTGATCAAATTATGGAGCATGACAACAGCATCGACTTCAGTAAATCCCATCGCTGTGGTGTGAGTGCAGAAGCGTTGCAAGAATTCGTCCATCCTTTCTTTCGTGGATTCGAATGGAGCCGGTGGAGGTATCTTCACTCTAGCATTTTGGGGAGCGATTTGAGCATCGAGTTGTCGGAGTCTGAGCTCGTGGTCTCGTTGTGCTGCTTCTCGTTCCGCTGCTCGTTCTGCGGCTTCTCGTTCTTCTCGTTCTGCGGCTTCTTCCAAATGCCTCAGGCGGCTGGTAAATTCTTCCCGGTACTCCGCATCGGTGGGAGTGAGGCCGAGGGCTTCGACGTATTCTCGAGCTTGAGCGACGAGGTTCATCTTGTTTAAGTGATGCGGTGTCCGCGTAGTTGATTAGAACCCAGAAATCCCAGACAACGTTGGTAGTCGCGCAAAGCTTCTGGGTCCCTGTTCGGGTGCCAGAATATGTCGATACCGTCGTGCGGTCGACGTGAGGGTTCGTGGAAAAGGGCTGTCTTCTGTATAGCTACCTTTTCCGGGGCGCTAGCTTTTCTTCGCAGCTGCCCTTCCTGAGGTTCGTGTGGGTACCGCCTACGCCGTAATCAGTCCGCTAGGGCAACAGAAGTAAATTCTGTTAGTGCCGAACTACGGCGGTACCGTTGTGTGTGGGGGGTGAGGTGAGTGTGGGTACCACCTGCGCCGTATTCAGTCCGCTAGGGCAACAGAAGTAAATTCTGTTATGTGCCGAACTACGGTGGTACCGCTGGGGTGAGGTGTGTGTGTGGGTACCACCTACGCCGTAATAAGTCCGCTAGGGCAACAGAAGTAAATTCTGTTATGTGCCGAACTACGGTGGTACCGCTAGGGTGAGGTGTGTGTGTGGGTACCACCTACGCCGTAATAGGTTCGCTAGGGCAACAGAAGTAAATTCTGTTAGTGCCGAACTGCGACAGCGTCTTCCTATTGACAAACTATGCGAAATAGTTCGTCCTTCCGAGGTGGCTCCTTAAACCCCTTATTAGGCGAAGTGTCGTATAGGACTAAATCCTGTTTCAACAAGGAGAAAGGAAACTCTTTTGACCTCAGGGTGTGACTTGTTTAATGCTGAATCACTTTGAAGTCCCTATCACATACACTGATATATTTTAACAAAGACAGTGATTTATTTTCTATTGCAAAAATAGTGCGTACAGACGTGAGCTACTGCATAACAGGGTACAACACTCAAAATTGCATTTAAAATATTAGTCGTATTTAGCCAGATAACACAAGAAACATTGGAATATCGACATGTAATACAAATGATATTTAAGGGCTAACTAAAGTAAATGCACAAACGCAACATCAGCGCGGGGAAATAGATAAGTCGGCGTTCAGAGAGCTGGACACATGAAGAAAATACTTAAGATTATGGGTAACTAACACAAAAAGGCTCGACAACCCCTGTGCGGCCTGACACCTGTATTCAAGCCAGAGGAAAAAAACAGTTGAATATTTTTATGTGTTATCCCAAACATGCAGGCCATAGATCAGTCACCAAGAAGATGATAAACCTATTCTGAATACAACTTTGTGGGCCCATAGAGTACAACCATATTAGTTAAAGAATGCATTTTCATAAAACTGATTAATATAAGGATAACAGAGAACCCAGAACAGGTGTTCTTAAAAAGTAAGTGTGTGGATCTATTTTACTTAATATTTACAATGAAAATTACAGCATGAATATAAACGTAAGTCAAACGTTGAGGCACCAGAAACAAGTTATAGAGGTACCTTGAGAGGTAAAAATTTGCAAAGGTGACCTGCTGCATGCACAGATCTTGAATATCTTATCATCCATTGATAAAAACTAGAATTAAACAAAATGTAGTGCTATCTAAAAATAATTCACCACTAAAGATATAATTTTTAAACTATTCCAAAGGTTTTTCATAAGTTCTTAATGGTATCTTTTAGCTTTGATTACATGTTTGTTGTTCCCCATACCTTGCACTATTCTCATTATCAAAGAAGAGAACATATGGTGCTTTGAGCCTCCTTAACCACAACGGTGTTCCAAAGAGAGGAATAAAGTAGGGATCATCAAGTACAAACACGTACACAGGGTTCGTACAATGTTTTAAAATCCACTAACAATAATAACATATTTCTGTAATAAGTAGTCAACCGTAAGCCATCTAATTCTGAAATGAAACTGATGAAAAGTATATGGTAAATAAATATTTTTTATAACAATCATCACTATACAGCATAACTTACATTCGGCTAAATAATTAGTGAACATTTAGCTCAATGGGAAAAATCTGAATAGAGATGCGCCTCCCTTAACCACAGCCTCATCTTATATTTTGTACGCAAAGTAACGTCACTGCATAGAGCGAACTAGTATAGACTATCATGCTGCGCTTGACGTGCACTTCGATGGATTTTTAATGCAGCCTTGACCAATTCTCGGGTATCAAATTGTAGGGTTTACTTCAGCTTGAATTAAGTTAGAGACGTGCTTAATTTATACGTCTCCTGTATGGACACAAATGTAGCGTAAATCATCACTATACAACATAAGTGTCATTCTGGTAAAAAATTGGTGAACATTTAGCTCAACGGAAAAATGTCTTAGAATTATGGCATTTATATACCACATGTGTAATACAGATAATTTGACTTGTCAGTGACTAATATAAAAAGTATATTAAAGCAATGTTTAAATACCCTCTGGTATTGTAATTGTTAAATAATCATAACTGGGCATAGCAAAAGTATAACTAGCATATAATGTAGCATAATAAAAGTATAATTTGTAATTACTAGTCAAGCACATCATTAGCAAGGTACAAAAAGACTATAATTTCATCAATCCAGCACTTCACTCATTTCATTATCTCAAAATTATTTTAAGCATTGCAGGAAAATTTTTGTAATACTTCATACACAATTGATTTGCATAGGTACTACAAAAGTAAATACTTGTGTACATTTTATTTAAGCACATCAGGATGCTAATGGAACAAAATTTTCCACTATACGAATATGATTGGCTCATGTTCATCAGTTGAAAAATTTCCTTTGTGGAATTATAATCAACAAAAAAATTACACAACAGCCAAACCATTTAGACACGATGAAGAAAGGGCATCCTGCTTTATTCTCTTAGAAATTTTTAACCTTCACTATTCAATTCATGTAGAGTATAACCAAAAACATACCCAACACAAGTCTGTTTAGAGACTTGTGTTGGGAGAAGAGTACCACCAGAGAAAAGGACTATAGTGATGGTGGTAGGGATTCATTCGATGTGCTTGAACTTGAAGGCAGGGCCTTTGTAACAACCTGTAGGGAAGGTAACCAATTCGAGGAAGGCCCGTAGATAGTCTTCAATGATTTCAATTGTTTCTTGGATGGCAATGGGCTTCGCAACCTGACGGAAGAGAAGAAAATAATTAGCTTATTAACCATAGGTGGCTTTCTAAAAATGATAGAAACTTAAAATAATTATGAACAACTTGGTATATTAGAATAACACGCTTGAGCAAATTAAAGTTTAATTAAAAAAAATTAAATTTCAATCAAGCATAGACGAAGCTCGTCAAAGTAGTTTTTGTAGAGAGATGTGACTCAGCTAGAATTTTGCCAAATTTAAAGCACTGGAACTGTCACAGGATGTTAAAAGTTGACAATCATTTCCAATAGTATTTGTAAAAAATAATATTTTAAAAAAATGTATCCAATTTACAACAAGCATAGAATGCTGGCTTGTTGAAGTACCAAAATTTCAGTTCAGAAATAAATTAAAAAAATTATTTTAATTCACACTTTTGTATTTCTCATTTTTTATTGTTATATGCCATGAAAACTAAATACTTATGGACTATATTTTTAAAATAGTGCTTCCATACATACAAATCTCACCAACCTCAATAGTGATGAATGAAGTTAGGAAGGAAAATTTTACAATGCAATGCAATACTAACCATTGTTGAAGATTCTGAAGACCCAGCTCTGCAGTTCCTTATTAGAGACACCTAATGACATTGAGTCACCACTGCTCAAGAAATGCTCTGAAGCACTACAGGGGCAAGAAAACTGCCTTAGGTTTCATTTAAATAATTTTTTCTATAATTGATTCTTCTACACAAACATTTTTATGCAAAATAGCCAAATATTTGAAAACTATCTGAAAAATACACAAAAAGGGGTAAAACATTTGGTTTAATTTCACAGACTGTGCCTATGACACATGACAGTTAAGAAACAGCCCTAAATGTTAATTATTACTGTTACAGCAAAGTCTACACAAACATACATCTATTCAATATGATAATTGATGCTTATACCTACTACAGCATACACTTTACCATTAAGAATGCAATGTTGGATGAATTTACTTTTGTAGATAGATAACAGAATTATTTTGAACTAAATTTGAGGCATAATAGTTTAGAACAGCTGATTTATTCAACTTTTCATAGGGCCACATTCATGACATAACAAAGGAAAACAATATATTACCCAAGGTAAAAGATTTTAAGCCAGACCTAAATAGAATTAGCTATTATCATAATTTTAGAAAAAGCTTAAATTAAAGGAATTCACTTTTGGATCCACAAGCAAAAGCAGTTAAAATTTTTTGAAGCCTAACAAGTCCCAGCATGCAATTTTTAGAAATGCAAAGAGAAACATAAATGAGAAGAGTTTACCAATGCTTTTCCATAAAAATATTTAAACTCTAAACATATATGTAATTGACTCTACATACAGCTATAACTTTTTTACCTACTAATTGGGTCAACAGGGCTGATAAATTTTTTAAATAAGTTGCAATTATGCTTATTTAAAACTACAACTATAAGTTTGTAAAAGATTACATATTTCTTCCTGATAATTTTTATACAATACAATTTCTAATCTGGGGACTTGATTTTAATGTAAGCATCAGGGTATAAGAGAAATACAGTATTTTATTGAAATAAAAAAATTTTTACCAAGAAATACAATAAATAAAGGCCACATATTGTGCAAATGAATTTTTGTGGCAATTCTATCATCATATAAGTAGCTACCATTGTTGAAATACTACTTAAATATTTCCAAAACTTTATTTAGATATCAAAATCACTAAACTTTAAAAATTTTATGTATGTTCAGTTTCATTTCAGAGAGGTAATATTTCGATTACATTCACATCAATCAAATCCAAACCTACTTACATACTCAGCCATATCTGAATGAAATGAAATAACCACTTAACGAAGTTCATTTTGGTAAGTAAATGTCCGTGCCACCCTACAATCAACTAAATTTGCACCAAAAACGTAATTAAATCGATAAAATAGGAAAAAAACAAATTATTCACTCGCAGCAGAAGCTGCAGAACCACCTTCCACAATACATAAACAAGCGAGTGTTCGCTGTTTGATGGAAAGTTCGTGTTCGTGTTTTCCAACACGATGGAAAACACAAACACACCGAAATCTGCGAACTTTTCATCTGTGTTCGTGTTCGCGGACTGCCGAAAAACACGAACTTCGGGCGAAAGATTGATAGTGTGGACGGGCCTTAAGGCACGTTCCTGGCCTTACAAAACTTTGGTGGTACGGCTGGATCCACTTCTATTTTGAAATTTCGTCCCTTAAAGCAACCTAGACCTGGTTGAAAAAGGTCGGGGAATTTATTTGCTAACTCTTCAGGGCAGGTAGTCAATTTGTTGACATTATTTGATACTATAGTTAGCCCGAGGGAATCAATCAGGTCCCTACCCAGCAAAGCTGGCCCCTCCCTGTCTACAATCACAAAAGTTGCTAGTTGAGGAACCATATTACCAGGTTCACGCTGGATGTTAGCCCTAATCTCCCCACAAATCACTAGGGGTGTCCCCCCATAAGTCCTTAGCTTAACATCAGAAGGTCTCAGCTCGGGTCTTGACTTAGCTGGTATTTTAGAGTAGGTGGCCATTGAAAGGATAGACCTGGCAGCACCTGTGTCTACCTCCATCTCTAATGGCACACCATTTAGTAACAATTTATGATGTCCTCACAAATGGGGGGGGAACTAATTGAATTTGATTTTAAAGGTTGAATAGCGAGGAATTTATCAATTTCCAAGTGGATGTTCTTTTACAAAGGCGAGGTCACCAGCCGCCATCGAATAGCGACACTTAACAAACTAATGACTTAATCTGACTCAGAAGGAGTTAGGCGGTATTCGGACGCAATGTTTCGAGCGTCTACAATCAACAACCAAATCACCGCTACAGCCAATCATCAGAAGGAAATGAGGGAACAGACTAGCCTTTATGTGATTTATTGAAGAGAAGGTTGAACGACGAAGTACGAGGCTTGACTCTTGTTCACGAGACGTTCTTGGGGAGAGTCCGAGGGGGTTGCAGGACTTCAGGCGATTCGTTCAGCTCAGGCTGGTGGAAGCTTGTGCTGGAGTGTGAAGTCGATGATGGTGTAAGTGTGGGAGGTTTCGACACAAAGTGAGTGGTGAATTTAGTGATGAGTATGGGGATAGCTACCGGTTGGGAAACCTCGGTAGGAAGGGACTCTCGACCCAAAGATAGTCACAACTAAAGGTTCAAGCGGAGTAGCTGCAGGGATGCAGGACTTCCCCGTATAGGCAATTTGAAGATGAAGCAATTGCAGAGGGAAACTCGGAGGATGCTTGAAGGCGAAAACTTGGAGGAGGTAAGCTCCTTAAATTAAGAGGTTAGGGTTTGGTTTCATACGTGTTTGTGAGTGCTTGAATGTGTGGTCCAGTCGATCCTGTCAGGGGACATCGTGCTGGATTATTTGAACAAACAAAAAAGACGAGTCTATTCATAACACATGTGCAAGACTGCGCAAACTGCAACATTGACAGGATAAACAATGGCAGGAGTCCGGTGATAAGAATCAGTCCGCAACTCTAGCGCCCGAGTCGCAGCCTGAATCATCTTAACACCAGAATCAGTGCTCCAGACCAACTGGTCATAAGCTCTATCCTGATATTACAAGCAGCAACACGACTGAGTATAATCGTTATGTCATTTGCTAATGGAATTTAATTATACTGGTTTGGCTTATAGGTATTCCAAAAATAGCCAGCCAACTGCTGTCAGTTGGCGGTTGTAACTTGAGTCAAAAGCAAACTACACTTACAACTCCGCATGAGACTGAAGATTTAAATATCCCGTACAGGGAGCTAATTTCTAAAAATATGATTGAGTATGAACTAACAACTAGAAGAGAAGTAATGTAATAAAATTCAGTATGAGGAAGGTGAAGCCTCTATTCTCTAAAATTCAGCTGAGCAAGAAAGAATGATTATTTATGTGACTTGATTTGAGTGAGTGACTACAGAAGATACAATCTCTATTGGTTTAAAACAAACCTATCATCGCTTCATTTCTCAAGATATGAATTTAAACATAGACTAAAAATTGCAGCGGAATTCCAAAATTATTTAAACCTGACTTAATCAAAATACAAAAGTTGAGAACACAATTAATTAGAAGCTGGAACATACAAAAGATGAGCAAACCAAAAATGATCTCTGTGGACAGCAAAGTGTCTTAACACTATGCTCAGCACTAAAAAATATCTAAGGAGCTAATGCCAACATCGTCTAACACTGACCGCACAATACGGTATCATCGGAGAATAGCAAACACGATAACAATGACAAAGATGTGGCAGTGAGCTTGAGGCTGGTGACTAACTAACACTGGCACAGAGACAACATAGTGAATACTGCTACGACACAATAACGAGAGCTCCCTAATACGGAACAAGTTAAGACACAACACAGGAAAGTTAAGACATAATACACACTTATCGTTACACTTGATACTTACAATTGCCCGCTCTGGGGCCCAAGCGCTAGGAGGATCTGTACGAGAATGACGCCTCTGCCTGAAAAGTCGGCCTTATATGCTCTTTTGAGCGGAAGCTTGCGAAATGGTTCTACGCGAATGTTTCCAACGGAAGTGACGGAAGGAAACGTGAACGGCAAATATTTTCGAAACACATTTTTGGTAAAATTTTGAGTTTAATCGAATTAATTTGGTCTTGTAAAATTATAAAAATAATTACATTTGTATAATTTAATTTTAGGATGTTAGTTTTTAATGTTTTATGAAATTAGGCTGAAGTGTGGCTGAGGGCGATCACTACAGCTACCCTCCCCCCAAAGGAGACCGAAAGGTCTGGTAACAGTGAAGCTGTTACTTGTAAAGTGCAAGTCAGAAATACGAAGGAGAGATTCCAAAAGATGCTTCGACAGAAGAAAATAGATGAAAATAGTGGAAGGTTAACTGTGGGACTATGAAAGTTTCAGCTCGGATCCCGAACTGGGACCATAAAAAAATCTGTGAGGTTAGCATCACTGGGCATACGGTGCCAGAGTATCCGCCGAAATGGAGGCGCCCGAATTCCTGATTCCGACTGCGTTCTTTGAACGGTGTAACGTGGAATCTAGGATTGGTCGACTTCCATCATTTTAGAATATTCAAAGCGAACTAAGACGTACGAATTCGTTGGCTCGACAGGTGTTGACCTGATGCGAAGTCGCAGTCTAGGTTTTTTATAGTATGCCATAGTACGAAAAATCAGTTCCTTCCTTCCCAAAACACATATGCCGGTTACAACGGCAATTGTGCGACGTGAGTCGTTTGCACAACCACCCTAGTCAACGTGCGTGCTCCTCAGGCGTCCCCAAGGCTACCAACACACCAACCAGGCGGCAATACAAAAAATGGAAGATCGGGAAAGACTTAGTCAAGTGATGGTGAAATATTTGCGCTGAGCATTTCGTACCCGTATGGGATACGGATAACTATTAAAGGACAACCGGTCTGCAGACGGCCGTTCTTTTATATCCGTAAGTTGCTCAGGATGGCAAGGTAGTGTTTCACACACAGACATTTTGTTTACTTTTGTGCTTCAGTAGCAATGGTGCTGCAGTAGCAATGGAAATTGCGAAGGTTAATTAGTGAGGAGCTTCAGTAGCAATGGAAATAATCCTAGAAGGTCTCCTACGGTTTGCTTCAGTAGCAATGGAAATGCATGAAGAGTTTTGTAAAAGGTGGCTAAGGAGAGCGTCCCCCTTATGAATCCTTGCTTCTGGGATTTCTTGAGAAAATGGGATTTTTGCTGTTATAAGAAGTGTAGGAGGTCAGGTACATCCTGTGAAAAAATGAGACTCGTACGTTCACTCGTTCGCCCGCTACGGGGGTTTAAAGAATGGGGGGGAGGGGAGGGGGAAGTTGTATTTTATCATGTTACACCTCCCCCATGGCACTTTCTTCACGGTACAAAGTTGCTATGTCATCTCCTATGTCTCTGGATTACTCTATAATGATTTCAGTGGTCTAATTTGAACCAAAAATTTTAAAAAAATTTTTATTTGAATTGTTTATGTTTCTTTGTTTTGGTTATAATGTAAACAATGGTTTTTGGGGTTTCAAAATGCTTCTCCTCCTACAGTTTTTGAGCTACAGTGATGATTTTGGTATCATTGGATGCGGAAAGACGCGTGGTTTTATGGAAGCTAAAATTCGTTTCCTCAAATTCACATTTTCAATATGAAAAAGTGTAAAAATAGGAAAAAAATGTCCTTTTTCGGAAAAGTGAAAATTTATGACGTCATAACTCATGAGCAATAAATAATATTGGAATGAATTTTAGCTTCCATAAAAGCCCGTGTCTTTCCGCATCCAATGATACCAAAATCATCACTGTAGCTCAAAAACTGTAGGAGGAGAAGATTTTTGAAACCCCCCTCTTTTACCTTCGTTTTCTTTGATTTCCCGTTTTCTTTTCAAGAAAATTGAACTTTTGCTCCAAGCAAAAACGATTCCAAATTCAATTTCCTATCAGTATACCAAATTTCATTGTTCTAGGTTCAATAATAAAGAAAAAAGTCCGTATGGGGGACGCTCTCCTTCAGTAGCAATGGAAAAAACATGAAGAATTTGTTAGAATAGGCTGCAGTAGCAATAACTTATTATTAGGGAAGAGTTTTAAAGAGGAAAACTATGTTCGATTACAGAGAGTTAGAGGAAAAGGATGGAAAGGAACACTACCTCCTCCAAGGTTCAACATGCAACAGCTGCAACAGCCTCGACATGCGCTCAAAAACCTCCAAATGATGGCTGCGGCAATTCAGTTGTTTGATTATTTATCGACTCTGGTACGAAATCTGGTCACCAGTATAAAGTTCTCCCTAGTGGGGGACTAATTGAATTTGATTTTAAAGGTTGAATAGCGATGAATTTATCAATTTCCAAGTGGATGTTCTTTTACAAAGGCGAGGTCACCAGCCGCCATCGAATAGCGACACTTAACAAACTAATGACTTAATCTGACTCAGAAGGAGTTAGGCGGTATTCGGACGCAATGTTTCGAGCGTCTACAATCAACAACCAAATCACCGCTACAGCCAATCATCAGAAGGAAATGAGGGAACAGACTAGCCTTTATGTGATTTATTGAAGAGAAGGTTGAACGACGAAGTACGAGGCTTGACTCTTGTTCACGAGACGTTCTTGGGGAGAGTCCGAGGGGGTTGCAGGACTTCAGGCGATTCGTTCAGCTCAGGCTGGTGGAAGCTTGTGCTGGAGTGTGAAGTCGATGATGGTGTAAGTGTGGGAGGTTTCGACACAAAGTGAGTGGTGAATTTAGTGATGAGTATGGGGATAGCTACCGGTTGGGAAACCTCGGTAGGAAGGGACTCTCGACCCAAAGATAGTCACAACTAAAGGTTCAAGCGGAGTAGCTGCAGGGATGCAGGACTTCCCCGTATAGGCAATTTGAAGATGAAGCAATTGCAGAGGGAAACTCGGAGGATGCTTGAAGGCGAAAACTTGGAGGAGGTAAGCTCCTTAAATTAAGAGGTTAGGGTTTGGTTTCATACGTGTTTGTGAGTGCTTGAATGTGTGGTCCAGTCGATCCTGTCAGGGGACATCGTGCTGGATTATTTGAACAAACAAAAAAGACGAGTCTATTCATAACACATGTGCAAGACTGCGCAAACTGCAACATTGACAGGATAAACAATGGCAGGAGTCCGGTGATAAGAATCAGTCCGCAACTCTAGCGCCCGAGTCGCAGCCTGAATCATCTTAACACCAGAATCAGTGCTCCAGACCAACTGGTCATAAGCTCTATCCTGATATTACAAGCAGCAACACGACTGAGTATAATCGTTATGTCATTTGCTAATGGAATTTAATTATACTGGTTTGGCTTATAGGTATTCCAAAAATAGCCAGCCAACTGCTGTCAGTTGGCGGTTGTAACTTGAGTCAAAAGCAAACTACACTTACAACTCCGCATGAGACTGAAGATTTAAATATCCCGTACAGGGAGCTAATTTCTAAAAATATGATTGAGTATGAACTAACAACTAGAAGAGAAGTAATGTAATAAAATTCAGTATGAGGAAGGTGAAGCCTCTATTCTCTAAAATTCAGCTGAGCAAGAAAGAATGATTATTTATGTGACTTGATTTGAGTGAGTGACTACAGAAGATACAATCTCTATTGGTTTAAAACAAACCTATCATCGCTTCATTTCTCAAGATATGAATTTAAACATAGACTAAAAATTGCAGCGGAATTCCAAAATTATTTAAACCTGACTTAATCAAAATACAAAAGTTGAGAACACAATTAATTAGAAGCTGGAACATACAAAAGATGAGCAAACCAAAAATGATCTCTGTGGACAGCAAAGTGTCTTAACACTATGCTCAGCACTAAAAAATATCTAAGGAGCTAATGCCAACATCGTCTAACACTGACCGCACAATACGGTATCATCGGAGAATAGCAAACACGATAACAATGACAAAGATGTGGCAGTGAGCTTGAGGCTGGTGACTAACTAACACTGGCACAGAGACAACATAGTGAATACTGCTACGACACAATAACGAGAGCTCCCTAATACGGAACAAGTTAAGACACAACACAGGAAAGTTAAGACATAATACACACTTATCGTTACACTTGATACTTAC
This sequence comes from Morinoia aosen, assembly GCA_030386875.1. NCBI lineage: Eukaryota > Metazoa > Arthropoda > Malacostraca > Amphipoda > Talitridae > Morinoia > Morinoia aosen. The sequence continues at coordinate 70,962,538 of CM059569.1, forward strand.
AATTGCCCGCTCTGGGGCCCAAGCGCTAGGAGGATCTGTACGAGAATGACGCCTCTGCCTGAAAAGTCGGCCTTATATGCTCTTTTGAGCGGAAGCTTGCGAAATGGTTCTACGCGAATGTTTCCAACGGAAGTGACGGAAGGAAACGTGAACGGCAAATATTTTCGAAACACATTTTTGGTAAAATTTTGAGTTTAATCGAATTAATTTGGTCTTGTAAAATTATAAAAATAATTACATTTGTATAATTTAATTTTAGGATGTTAGTTTTTAATGTTTTATGAAATTAGGCTGAAGTGTGGCTGAGGGCGATCACTACAAATTTTATTCTGATTGGGGGTTTCATTTCCTCGGCTATTGAGAAAATCTCCCCATAACAGCCTAGATTAGCAACTGGATAGTCTGCACAGGTTGCATTGTTAGTTCTATTAGGGTTAGGGTGGTGTTCCCTCCCCCTTTTCTCATGCATAGCATGCACAAAATTATTTTTGTTGCCTTTAGCAGAATTTTGATTTTTCACTTTAAAGCAACATTTCTTAAGATGGCCTTTTTGGCCACAACCATGACAAACACTGTCTTTATAGGGGCAATCTCTACGCCAGTGCAGATTACCACAGCCGCTGCATGCTGATTTGGGGCTAGCGTGAGCCTGAGTTTTGCCCTGAGGCTTCACTGCAGTTTGCTTTACTCTATGCTGGCCCACATTTAGTATGGAATTAGGTTGCCTTAACACAACCGTCTCCCTCAGTTGAGTTTCTTTGGCAGTTGCCAGATCCACGGCTTTTTTCCATGTGAGGTCTGCTTCATTAAGCAAACAGTTTTTGAACATCATTACTGGCCACACCCAGTATGAACCTATCAAGAAGCGTCTCTTCCAGAACTTCCTGTTTGAAATTACAGGTGTCTGAAAGGGCCTTTAAGCTAGCCACAAAATCAGCAATGCTCTCCCTTTGTTTCTGGTTCCGCTTATGGAACCTAAACCTTTCAAAGATCTGGTTGCGTGTCGGCTTAAAATGCCGTCTTAACGCTTCCATGATCTCCTCATAGGTAGCATCTAAAAGTCTTTTAGGTGAGAGTAGGTCTTTGGCTAACCTAACAATTTTAGGACCCACCAGAGCAATAAATGTTTTAGCTTTATATGAATCTTCCACTTTATTAATACTCAGGAAGCAGTTCAGCCTGACTTCATATTCTGGAAATTCTTCCTCTAAAGGATTGAATTCTCCCACTGAGCCTAGCATTGGCATTTTTACCCAGCTTTACAGCTAATTGTCAGATATCTACCTGAAATAGTAGTAGCAACAATATCAGTTGCAAGAGTAGCCAATTCAAGAGACTAATAATACACCTTGTTAAAAAAAAAATCAGAAATTTACAGCATCAATACTCTAGTCACTGAATAATAATATAAATTCTGAGTTCCTTCATTAGTCTAGCCTCCCCCAATAGTTCTACAAAAAAAATCCTCGTCGCCAGTATTATGGAGTGGATAGCCCTACACTAGAGCACAGCATAGGTTCCACATAGACACAACATAGATAGAGTACTGCACAAAATAGACAATGCTATGACACAGCAATTTAGGTAAATAGTTCACTCACCTCTTGGATATCTTAACTTAAATACTCAATGTGCAATACTGTGGTTAGTCAGAGTAGAGCGGAGATAGACGGGAATATATATAGAATAGGGTAGAATAGAATTAGTACATTAGTTTAGAAATTAAGAAGGTAGATACCAACCACAGTAGGTACTTATATACACACACTCGGTCAACATGTACTTGTTGTTGAACCCGAGGCCAATAGCAGACTGACTTGCGAGTGTTGCTCTCTCGAGCGTTGCCAACTTATGGTCTCTCTAACTAGAACTTACACTACTCGCTATATTACAGAGACAAACTATCACAACCTACACTATAGCACAGTATAGGTTTCACATAGACATAGACACAACATAGTAATAGACATCAAGTTAGGTAAAATAGTTTACTCACCTCTTGGATACCTTACAACATAACTAGATACTCAGATACCAGAATGTGGTTAGCGAGAGCAGAGCGGAGATAGAAAGGAATATATAGAATAGGGTAGCATAGAATTAGTACATTAGTTTAGAAATTAAGAAGTTAGATACCAACCACAGTAGGTAATATTATTTACACACTCGGTCAACATTTACTTGTTGTCGAGCCCGAGTTCACTTGTAGACTGGCCGCGAGTGTTGCTGTCTCGAGCGTTGCCAACTATTGGTCTCTCTAACTAGAACTTACACTACTCGCTATATTACACCCCTCCCTCCTTAATTAGAAACCCCCCCTGTATCCCCAGTCCCCTTATTCAATATAGTCAATCCTAAAGGTCCATTCTCACCACAGGCTTCCGAGCTCGGGTAGACCTGCGCGAGATGCTAGCGCTTGGAGGCTCGTGCATCCTAGCCTCCTGGGTGGGAATCGGGTAATCAGGTGTTTCGGAGTCAGGTTCATGGGTCGGAGGTGGTGGGTATGAATTTTGAGCAGGTTGTGGAAACACAACGGTTTCCTCCGTAAGTTGTTCCAAGGGTTCAGGGATGGTGTTCGAGCAGGTAATAACTTGGTCCTGGTGTCGACGAACGACCTCTCCCCCCTTCAGTTGGCACTTGTAGGATACCGGGCCTGTTTTCTCAATGGTGGTAGCAGGGGTCCATTTTGGGGAACCCGGCGTGTATTGACGGACCATCACAGGTGACTCCAGCGGAATGTCAACCGCGCGAGACCCTGGGTGGTATCTTTTCTGAGCGTCCTGGCGTTGAGCAACTTTGGACGCGATTGCTTCTGACGGCCAAAGCAGATCAAGACGAGAGCGAACTTTCCTGCCTAACATCAGTTCGGCAGGCGTAACACCTGTTGTCGTGTGAGGTGTTAGCCGATAGTTGAACAGGAACCTGTCTAGTGCTAGGCGTAGGGGTTCCGTTGACTTCCGTATATTCTTCTTGAAAGTTTGTACCATGCGCTCTGCCAGTCCATTAGTTGAAGGGTGGTATGGTGCGCTTGTAATATGTCGCATACCACATGCCTTCACAAATTCTTGGAATTCAGCCGATGTGAAACACGTTGCGTTGTCTGAAACAATTGTTACTGGGAATCCAAATGTCGCAAAAGTGTGTTTCAGGCACAAGATCGTTTCGCTAGAGGTTGTAGTAGATGTGGGAAAAATTTCAACCCACTTAAAGTGTGCATCCACGATCACTAGGTAGTATTTTCCATCCATTGGGCCCGCGTAGTCAATGTGTATGCGATGCCAAGGCTTCGCAGGCCATTCCCACGGATGGAGTTCAGCTTTCGTCGGTGCGGCTCGAGTGCTCAGGCACTCGCTGCATGACTTAGTTGTTTCTTCTAGATCTTTATCCAGAAGGGGCCACCACACGTAGCTGCGAGCTAACTCCTTCATCCTGGATGATCCAGCATGACCAGAGTGAAGTTCCTCCACAATGGCTTGTCTGAGAGCTTGGGGTACAATAATTCTTGCCCCCCAGAGCACACAGCCATTTTGTGTGGACAATTCGTCTCGCCTCCTAGTATACGGAGCGAGATCAGGGTCACCAATTACCATCGAAGGCCAGCCTACTTGGCAGTATTTGTATACCTTTGAAAGTACTGGGTCCCTTAGGGTGCTGTCGCGGATGTGGGTGCTGGTGACTGGAGCTGACTCGAGGAAGTTTACTAAGGACGTCCATTCCGCAGGAATAGGTGTGGCTTCCTCGGGAGTTGTCAAGGGTAGACGACTGAGAGCATCAGCCGTACCCAACAGCACGCCAGACCGGTGACGCAAGGTGAACTTGTAGGACTGCAGTAGTAAAGCCCACCTTTGGATGCGCCCGGATGCCATCGGAGGAATGCTTCTACCCGGATCAAATAGTCCTAACAAAGGTTTGTGGTCCGTAACCACAGTGAAATCCTGTCCCCACAGGTAGCAATGAAATTTTCGAAGTGCGAACACCATAGCTAGGGCTTCTTTCTCAGTTTGAGAGTAGTTGCGTTCTGTTGCTGTTAGAGTTCGGGAGGCAAAATAGGCGGGGCGTTCAATCCCATCAATAAGGTGACACAGCACCGCTCCCACACCATACGCACTACTGTCAGCCACTACCACTATGGGTTTCTGAGGGTCAAAGTGGACTAGAGTCTGAGAGTCCAGGAGGGCTTGTTTAGATTTCTGGAAGGCTCTCTCCTGACTTGCATCCCATTTCCAAGGGGTTTTATCCCTCAGTAAGGTATTTAGGGGCTCCAGCATGGTTGCAGATGATTTTAGAAATTTCCTATAGAAATTTAACAGCCCCAGGTAGGCTCTCAGTTGAGTCACATTAGTAGGAGCTGGTGCATTCTGGATTGCTGCTACCTTCTCGGCAGTGGGGTGCAATCCGTCCTTGTCGATTTGGTATCCAAGGTAGGATACCTGTGGCACTCCAATTTGACATTTATCCATTTTCAGTTTTAGCCCTGCCTCCTGTAGTTTAGATAAGACTTGATAGAGACGCTTGTTGTGCTCTTTCTCATTAGTGGCACTCACCAGGACGTCATCCAGGTAGCAGAACACTCCTGGGAGGCCCTGCAATAGTCCTTCCATGGCACGCTGAAAGATTCCAGGTGCGGACGCAATTCCAAAGCTGAGACGGTTGTAGGCAAATAAACCTCTGTGGGTGTTTATTACCGTGAGTTCCTTGGAGTCTTCATCCAAGGGTAGTTGAGCGTATGCCTGAGACATATCTAGCTTGGAGTATATAACTCCTCCTGCTAACCCGCTAAATAGATCCTCCACTCGGGGTATGGGGTAGGTATCAAGCCTAGTGGCTCTGTTGACTGTGAGTTTGTAATCCCCACATATGCGGATGCTTTGATCAGCCTTGAGCCAGGGACGATCACCGCCGCCCATCTTGAATACTGTACAGGGGTGAGGATACCTTCCTGCACCAGTCTATCAAGTTCAGCCTCCACCTTAGGTCTAAGTGTGTAAGGCACGTTCCTGGCCTTACAGAACTTTGGTGGTATGGCTGGATCCACTTCTATTTTGAATTTTCTTCCCTTAAAGCAACCTAGACCTTGTTGAAAAAGGTCGGGGAATTTATTTGCTAACTCTTCAGGGCAAGTGATCACTTTGTTGACATTATTGGAAACTATAGTTAGCCCAAGGAAATCAATCAGGTCCCTACCCAGCAAGGCTGGCCCCTCCCTGTCTACAACCACAATAGTTGCTAGCTGAGGAACCATACCACTAGATTCACGCTGGATGTTATCCCTAATCTCCCCACAAACTACCAGCTCAGCTCCCCCATAAGTCCGAAGCTTAACATCAGAAGGTCTCAGCTCGGGTCTTGACTTAGCTGGAATTTTAGAGTAGGTGGCCATTGAAAGGATAGACCTGGCAGCACCTGTATCTACCTCCATCTCTAATGGCACACCATTTAGTAACAATTTTATTTTGATTGGGGGTTTCATTTCCTCGGCTAAAGCAAAAATGTCCCCATAACATTCTGGATTGGGGGCTGGGTAGTCTGCACTGGTTCCATTGCTAGTTCCATTAGGGTTAGGGTGGTTTTCCCTCCCCCTTTTTTCATGCATAGCATGCACAAAATTATTTTTGTGGCCTTTATCAGATTTCTTAATTGTCAATTTAAAACAACATTTCTTAAGATGGCCTTTTTGGCCACAACCATGACAAACACTGTCTTTATAGGGGCAATCTCTACGCCAGTGCAGATTACCACAGCTGCTGCATGCTGATTTGGGGTTAGCTTGAGTCTGAGTTTTGCCCTGAGGCTTAATAGCAGTTTGCTTAACTCTGCTCTGGCCTACATTTAGAATTGAATTTGGTTGCCTCAACCCCACTGTTTCTCTCAGTGTGGTTTCTTTAGCAGTAGCTAGATCCATGGCCTTTTGCCATGTCAGGCCAGCCTCATTTAGCAAGCAATTTTGAATTTCATTACTGGACACACCCAAAATGAAACGATCCAGCAGGGTCTCTTCTAGCACTTCCTGTTTGAAATTACAGGTATTAGAAAGTGCTTTCAAGCTAGCCACAAAATCCGCAATGCTTTCCCCTTGTCTCTGGTTCCGCTTATGAAACCTAAACCTCTCAAAGATTTGATTTCTTGTTGGCTTAAAATGCCGTCTCAACGCTTCCACAATCTCGTCATAAGTAGCATCAAGTACTTTTTTAGGAGACACGAGGTCTCTAATGAGCCTAGCAATTTTAGGACCCACTAGTGAAATTATGGTGGGGGCTTTTTTATTTTCCTCTATTTTGTTTATTAAAAAATAGCAGTGTAATCTAGTTTCATAGTCTCCAAATTCTTCCTCTACAGGATTAAATTCTCCTACTGAACCTATCAATAGCATATTGAATTTTTAGTAAGTCAAAAACACACTGTAAAAAAAAATTTTCACAGCACAAATAGTACAATCCCTTGATCAATTCTGAGATTCTTCACTAACATAGTCTAGCCAGTCTAGCAACACCAGTGAGCAGCACAACAACAATAACAAAAAATTTCACTAGGCAAATTTTATGTTCCCTCACTAGTCAGTAGTCACGACCACTTAGTCACTTCCAGCAGTTCTACCAAATCCTCGTCGCCAATATCACAACCTACACTATAGCACAGTATAGGTTTCACATAGACATAGACACAACATAGTAATAGACATCAAGTTAGGTAAAATAGTTTACTCACCTCTTGGATACCTTACAACATAACTAGATACTCAGATACCAGAATGTGGTTAGCGAGAGCAGAGCGGAGATAGAAAGGAATATATAGAATAGGGTAGCATAGAATTAGTACATTAGTTTAGAAATTAAGAAGTTAGATACCAACCAGAGTAGGTAATATTATTTACACACTCGGTCAACATTTACTTGTTGTCGAGCCCGAGTTCACTTGTAGCCTGGCCGCGAGTGTTGCTGTCTCGAGCGTTGCCAACTATTGGTCTCTCTAACTAGAACTTACACTACTCGCTATATTACACAAACTTAGATTTATCACAAATAATGTGAGCCGTCGCTCCACAATCCACCAGTAACTTTGCACTGTCCACAACAGAAGCACTTTCTGAGTCTGTTGATACTCTAAGACATTAAGAGCTTTTCACCTCTTTGCTCTCAGTAGCCATCGCTTTCGCGGTATCTTTTCTTCGGCAAAAATTAGTATAATGAGATGCACTTTTACAAATCGAACACCATCGATTTTTCTTTGCACTGTGACTTTTACACTCATATTTCTTGTGACCTGACTTACCACATAAGTAACAAGTAATTTTAGAATCTTTCACTTTCATAATTCTTTCTTCACTTTCACTGTAGCCTTGTCGGGTCTTCTTTGTTTCCTCTTCACTCTTGAGAGCCGATTTGAATTTCGTGAAGTCCATTTCTTTACTGTCACTTTGCGTGATGACGGTAGAAAAAGCGTTGTAGGCAGCTGGCAATCCTCTAATAATCATGGCGATATAATCAGTAATCAGTCCATCGCTGACATTCTCGCCGGCTCTCTTCAGGTAGGATGCAGTTGTCTCTGCCCGCAGCAAGTAGTCGGTTACCGTCTCGCCATTTTTCATCTTCAGCGCAGCCAACTCGCAATACAGAGAAATAATTCTCGGTTTACTGCTGCCGAGGTAATGATCACGCAGAATCTTCATGGATTTTCTTCCATCTCCATAGGCGTCTCTGATAATCAACGAGAGACTTTTATCATCGAGCCTTTGCACGAGCTCGGAGAACACTTGCTTGTTCTTCTCAACATCCAGACTTGATTCTTCGCCCTCAAGGACGGCATCCAACGACTTCAAGTCTAGGTAGGCTCGAAATTTGACTTCCCACAACTCATACCTTTCGTCATTGCCATCAAAAGTTAGGCTACTGGGCCCATAACCTGTTAGACCAGAGAGGCCTCTTTCCATCTTGGAATAATGAAGTACGACAACGATTATAAGTATGAGTGTGGGGTAGAGAAAACACAGTTTGTAATCTAGGAACTACATGTACTGTACGTCCGTCGAGCACGGCGGCAAGAACAAGAAGGAAGGAGCTCGATCGCTCTGCAAAGGCGGTTAACACATGAACATAGAAAACGGGACGGAAGCAATTTAATGGGCGACTGCGACAACTCATATATAATAATAAATATATATACTGAAGTTGGATCTCAACACATAAGCAACAGTATTTACAAACCTGGCACAAACACAGAAATATATGTTAAGATCAATATACACACGAATGGGGATTAAGATATTTCCACTCAATACTTAGCCATATAGCACAAGAGACCACGCACTAATGTGATTAAGAATCTCACCCGTGGAGACAAGGAACGAGAGAAGCGCACACAAAGAGTGATTTTTCAAAAATGAGCTTTTGTTAGCGGCGATGTTGCTGCGGTGCGTCTCTGAGAGGTCTCTTACTTTTTGAAACTGAATTCATAAGATACATATTTTTGGTACACTTTTATTAGATTATGGGTAATGTTGAGTAAATTTATTACTCTAAAAATGATGAGAGTGATTATAATGCTGTTATTGGGTTTTTCGATGGGCGTTTAAATAATTTATAAATTTTGACTGGTATGAGGCTGGAAGTTCACTACAGTTTGTCTATTAGTACACTTCGTATAGTTTGTCTATTATTATGCCTCATATGGCTTATCTACTTGAACACCTTGGATGGTTTGTCAATTAGTACTCCTCGAATGGAACATTGGTTTTAGGATGTCCTATATTAAGAAAATTTTAAAAGCCAATATGTTGGCATGTATCTCATGTGGCAACTTGGAAATAAACATTTTTTTCTGTCAAACCAGACACAGCTCTGACGAGAGAAACATACACTCAGCCGTGGAGCTGCATGGAGACCTCTTCGAAGCTCCAATAAACCTCAACCAAACAAAAAGAAGCAGCCCTCGATGACAGTACGCACACCAGATTTGTATGGACAGCTTACCCAGTGATACTGTATGAGGCGAAATCAAAATTGTTTTCCGGTGGCAGCTAATTTTGAATGATATCTTTTGACGTACTGGTTTTCCTAATGTTGCCGTTCAATGGTAGCTTGTGACAAAGATTGCTGGATTCCAAGTAGTTTTTTTGTTCAAGTCTATTACACAGGACTGAATTCTTGGCGTGAATGTTGTGAGCATTGTGGAGGACGTTGTGGGCCGATACAAAGGTCCCAACACTGTCGGCTCTCAATTTCAAGTTCATATTTATCAATTTTTAAGTCATTCAGGGAAGCGAGAAATTTTTTGGTAATCAGCATTCTTTAAATATTCCGTGCTGGCATAATAAATAATAATACTAGTCGTACGTCCGGCAAACACGACACCACCTCAAAATATTGACAGATCATTTATTTTTGTGTATTATAGGTCAAAAACTCAAATAATAGTCCAATTTTTTTCAGAGATTTACAAATCAGTAATTTTACAGATAAATGTAGCTGCTAATTGTGCACAGTGTTCAGCCTACAACAAGATAGGTTTGGTATATAGGATAGCATTAGAGAAAGCTGAAGTTCAGCCCGATTACCAAACAATATTTTGGAATCAATGATCTTATCAGGACTCTGCTAAACACACACTCATTTAGGACTGAAAGTTGGTAATGAGAGACAGAGCTGTTTGTTGTATGCAGATGTGGTTGTGGTTAGTGAATGTGGACATGAATTGCAAAGGATGCTTGACATTGTGAATGGATATAGTACCGATTTCAAGATGAACTTTGGTGCCGACAAAAGTAAGGTTATGGTTGAGAATAAGGTGAGAATTGGAAGAATGCAGAATAGCAGATGGGTAAAGCGTATTTTTAAATGGAATCTGAGTGTAAGCTATTGGGAGAAAGTGCGCTGGGGGCATGCAAGGAAACTTAGTATGCAAAAGATTATTCATTTTAGAATTGGGAGACCTGTAGATGACTGGAGTTTAATAAATGCTGGAGGTGAAGGGCCTGAGTGGGACTGCAAGAGGTGGAAGAAAGGGATTGAAAGGCAAACAAAAGAGTATGGATTGAATAAGTGGAAGCTTAGCATGATGCGGAAGCCTACACTTGACTGGTATATGAAAAAAGAAGCACCTAAGGTTGAGATGTTCTGTGATGGTAGTTTTGGAAGTCAACTCTTGTTTGCTGTGAGATGTAAGTCATTGAGTGTGAACAGACGTACATGGAGATGGAATGAGAATAATAACAGATTATGTCGGCCGTGTATTAGTGGAGTAGAGGAAACAATTGAGCATTTTGTGCTGGAATGTAGTAAGTATGAGCAGGAAAGAGAAAGTTTTATGAATGTTGTGCTTGAGCACTGAGCAGTATGGAGAGAATGAGTGGTATGCCAGATGTGCTAAAGATGATTGTGGTATGAGCTGTCTTGCTGGATTGGATCAGGAGTGTAATTTGAGTATCATTGAAGCTATGAAAATGTTTCTTGTGCGTGCCTGGAGTAAGAGACAGTGACTGGAATGAGCCAGTCAGGTAGAGTGGTCAGTAATGACCCAATATGCCTGGGGATGGTGTTTTGACATACTGGATATCCCAGTGATGCCGTCCAATGGCAGCATGTGACAAGGATTGGTAGATCCTGAGTAGTTTAGTGGACAAGTCTGGTACCAGGCGCTTAACTCTTGGTGTGAAAATTGTGGAGGGAATTGTAGGCCGTTGCAAAGGCCCCGACGCTGTCGGCCCTCAAGTTCAATTTCAAGTTCAAGTTCGGTTATAAAAAGTGATGAGACTGATAGAGACAAACTGTGGAATATTGGAGAAATCAGAATAGGTAGAACAAAAGAATACAAATATTTAGGTTGTATGATAAGTGAAGCTGGATGCACTAGAACTAAGGGTGAATAAGTGGCAAAAGCTATGCAGTGGAATGGACGGTTAAGTAGTGTGGCCATATGCAGAGCAAACAAGAATGAATGTGTGAGAGGAATGTGGAAGTATGTTACTGTACCTAGTGTCATGTATGGTATGAGTGCTCTTGCCTGGAATGGAAGTGATCTTGAAAAGCTGGATGTAATGGAAAAATAAGGTAGGACGGTTAGCATCGGGTGCTCCGAAATGGACAGCTACAGGAGCCATTAGAGGTGACCTTGGGTGGAGCCTATTTTCTGAAAGAATGATGAAAGCAGTGCTGAATTATAAGGTGAGAATTGAAAGAATGCAGAATAGCAGATGGGTAAAGCGAATTTTTGAATGGAATCTGAGTGTAAGCTATTGGGAGAAAGTGTGCTGGGGGCATGCAAGGAAACTTAGTGTGCAAAAGATTATTCATGTTAGAATTGGGAGACCTGTAGATGACTGGAGTTTAATAAATGCTGGAGGTGTAGGGCCTAAGTGGGACTGCAAGAGGTGGAAGAAAGAGATTGAGAGGCAAACAAAAGAGTATGGATTGAATAAGTGGAAGCTTAGCATGATGCGGAAGCCTACATTTGACTGGTATATGAAAAAAGAAGCACCTAAGTTTGAGATGTTCTATGATGGTATTTTTGGAAGCCAACTCTTGTTTGCTGTGAGATGTAAGTCATTGAGTGTGAACAGACGTACATGGAGATGGAATAAGAATAATAACAGATTATGTCGGCAGTGTATTAGTGGAGTAGAGGAAACAATTGAGCATTTTGTGCTGGAATGTAGTAAGGAGAGCGTCCCCCATACGGACTTTTTTCTTTATTATTGAACCTAGAACAATGAAATTCGGTATACTGATAGGAAATTGAATTTGGAATCGTTTTTGCTTGGAGAAAAAGTTCGATTTTCTTGAAAAGAAAATGGGAAATTGAAGAAAACGAAATTTTAAGGGGGGTTTTCAAAAATCTTCTCCTCCTACAGTTTTTGAGGTACAGTGATATTTTTGGTATCATTGGATGCGGAAAGACACGGGCTTTTATGGAAACTAAAATCCATTTCAAAATTATTAATTGCTCACTAGTTATGACGTCCTATAATTGCACATTTCCGAAAAAGTACATTTTTTCCCTATTTTTACACTTTTTCCCCTATTTCTACACTTTTTCATGTTTAAAATGGAAATTTGAGGAAACTAATTTTAGTTTTCATAAAAGTCCGTGTCTTTCCGCATCCAATGAAACCAAAATCATCACTGTAGCTCTAAAACTGTAGGAGGAGAAGCATTTTGAAACCCCAAAAACCATTGTTTACATTATAAGCAAAACAAAGAAACATAAACAATTCAAATAAAAAATTTTGTAAAATTTTTGGTTCAAGTTAAACTTCTGAAATTATAGAGTAATCCAGAGCCATAGGAGATGACATAGCAACTTTGCGTTGTGAAGAAAATGCCATGGGGTAGGTGTAACATGACAAAATACTACTTCCCCCTCCCCTTCCCCCCATTCTTTAAACCCCTGTAGCGGGCGAACGAGTGAACGTATGAGTCTCATTTTTTCACAGGATGTACCTGACCTCTTACACTTCTTATAGCAGCAAAAATCCCAGTTTCTCAATAAATCTCAAAAGCATGGATTCATAAGGGGGACGCTCTCCTTAAGTATGAGCAGGAGAGAGAAAGTTTCATGAATGTGGTGCTTGAGCAGTATGGAGAGAATGAGTGGTAGGTATGCCAGATGTGCTGAAGATGATTGCAGTATGAGCTGTTGGTCAAATTTTACTTCAATGTTGTCAACGGTTTTCATAATTTTGTTGCAAAGAATCAATAAAGGAACACATTTAAGAATGTTTTATATGAATGACATTCTTCTCGCTGATGCGTTTTTTTCGAATTATTCAACTTTGAAGCTGGTTAGTGCGCGCCAGGGAAGCTTGTGCGCCTAGCATAATTTAATTAATAACGGAAGCTAACCCCCTATCACAAACGTAAAGAGGTTGGGTCATGAAGGGTAGCCACAGTTCTTTTAGCCAGGCACAGCCCGCTAGGGGCGAACACAGACATTCCTCTGTACACTACTATCATAATAATGATAGACACGCACACACGTTCAAAAACACACGCACACACTTATGTACACACGCACACTTTTCAAATCACCACAAATCACAAGCAACGCAATGAGATACACCATCGTGTAAAATGCCAAAATAATATATGTATCAAAATGCAATGCTATTTACTTCAATTTCTATGTTTAACTTTCAAACACCACAAACATTTCATTCACCAATTCCAACACCATTGATGAAGAAACTTCATTCAATTCAATTGACGTGAAACCTAATTCTATTGACGAAAATTAACAAATCACCACAATTCAGAAGCAACCCACTTTGAGACACCATCGTCTCAAAATACAAACTAATATATATATATATATATATATGTATATATATATATATATATATACACGTCTTTCACCCTAAACTCTACATCGAACTTGGAAACACCTCAAGAATTTAATTTACCAAAAGCAATATCATTCGCATATATACTAACAGTAATATCAACCTAACCTTGTCACTAACAAACTGATGCGAAATAATTTCTCAAAACCATTCACATGAATAACAAAGCCTAACCAAAACGATGGCACCCTCCTTCATAGTATAACACAGACCATACGTATGTGTTACAACTCATCAAATCTTTAAATTAGCTTTCGTGTCACACTGTCACACCCTATCTAAAGAAATATAATGTTCTCTAACCCAACCTAACTGAACGCAAAGTCACCTAACCTCAACTAACGAAACATGGTCTAAACTCACCTAAAAAAATCTAATTTATCGTAACCTACTCTAACCTAACTCAAGTTAACCTAACTTGCTCTAAATATGACGTGAATTAACTTACTTGACACATTTCCAACTCACCTACATACGACTAAACTTTACTATTCAGGGTTCCCTGTCCTGTTCTAAACTTACAATTTCGGTAGCACCTATTTTATCTGATTTATTTCTTACGCGATTGCCCTTATTCCTCACGAATTCCTAACCTCTATGTGCGCTAAAATATCCTTCCATCCAACTGTAACTTATAACAAATTGATATTCTATTGGTCTCAAAATGAAAATGCGTTCCATAACTATTTCACCGGCAGAGACATTCTGGCTCCTATATTTTCTCGTTTAATTATGTGGATTAGGGTTTGATTTGGTTTCTTCAAAATTTTACCTCACGAAATATTGTCACGAAACATTTATTACATTTCGGTTTATGAATGGGTGCGCATCACTAACCTTTTCCTTGGTTTCGAAGTTGACTAGTTTAATTCGTTCTAATCGACAATTCATCAAATATCCAACCTACATACTCAACAGAAATTAAATGTCACGAAGAAATGACGTCACAACGATGCATATTTCGAAATAATAGATAAAATCTTTATTTTGCGGTAAGCTACTTTTCAAAATTCAAGCATAAATCTTTACGTTCGAAACAGCGTAATAAAACAGTTATCATTAACAATTCATTCTAGGTCTAATCAGCAAAGTCTCTTATAACTGTGCATCACAACTCCTTCAACGAATATATATACAACGCGCTATCGCGCGCTAAGTTGAACGCCGAAGAAATAAACTCTCCATTTTGGGAACGCTTGGCGAGATCTCAAGCTCTCGCCAAGCGAAAGCGTTATTGTGTTGAAGTCAGTTAATACAACAAAAAGAACGCATTCGCTGCAAATCTCATGGAAACTTTCAACAATATTTGAGCATTTGTCACTCATCTATAATTTTGAGTGCACTTACAACTTACATACAACTACGAACTTTCTAAAAGCATCATTGACACCAAATCAAACTCTTCATATCAGAAATCAAACTTAGGAATTCCCCATTCATTACGACAACATCATATCCGAACATATTTCTGACATTTCTCAAACAAATTTATCTGTGAACACCTGCGGCTATAGCTTTGAATCACTGATGTGTTTCCTAATAGACATCATTTTCGCCACAACAATTATTAGTTCACGAATGTGAACAATTTCAACTTCTTTCTAATCATCATATATTTCTATTGTGGATCGATACAGAAACCTTCAATTAGGCTGAGTGGAATTTATAAATTATTATTGCAAATACATTAGTTATACCATTTCAAATTCAATAAATAACATCATTCAAACACACAAAACCTGCACAAGATTTCGTTGTCTTCGGGGACACATATTCACCAAATATTAATCATCAGTTAGAACCTCGTAATCTTGTCTATACTCACTCAAATGATGACTTCCTGAAACTCACGCATGCAATGTGAGCGATTTTGAGGCCTTCAAACAACGACTTTTAATTAGTATTATTGGAGATCGAATTTTTCGTGAACACTTGACAGGTTCTTTTTCGTGAAGATCCAGCAATGTTACATCCCAACCATAAAAAATTATGATACAAATATTCACTCAAACTATACCCTTCCTAGAAAATGCCTCGTTCAATCAAAGCATATGTCGACATGAACCATTTTCGTGTTGTTTGAACCAATATATCGAGAGATTCGTTCTTCAATGAGCTTTATTAATTTAGAAAATGAAAAGTCAAATTCTTGGACTATGAGCTCTTTCAATTTCAAATTTCTAACGTCAAAAAACAAGTTTCAAACACAACACAAATAGGCACAAAGACCTGTGCCGAACGAAAAATATTTAGAACCTATATCTCTATAGAGATGACTAATTTCAAGTGTATCACCTTTGAATTATAGTTCAGTTACGAAGTTTAACCTATATTCGCCTTGTTTTCCGGTGACACAATTTGCGATGAAAAATATTATAAGATTGCTATAAAATTGCTCTCAACAACGCTAGCACAGTAGTTGCCGAATTTTTGGCGTCGAAAACTACTCGCTTTGCGTATTTGAACTCATACTACGAAGTAACGTCGATGATGCTGACACTTTAAAGTAAAACACTAGATTGAACATTGAATTTGTAATGTGATGAAGTGACGACAACATATAATAGGTCATCAAAAAGAAATGAAGCTTAACTGAAATCAGCACCTCGAACGAATATCAGCATCTTTTCTCGTCAAAAACGCATCAACAGCAATAGTTACGCCTCTACGCAACATCTGATTTGCGATTTATGTCACTTTATATTACTTCAACTTGATAATTATAGTACAATTATTATAAGAAGCTGCAAATTTACGTCTCAACTACTAAACCTCATTACTATATTGCCATTCAAAGCGGCCATACCGCTTCAAATTACTCTTACATTCATGAACACTCAAGAAGCAGGGTAAATAAAACGCGTAACCATAATTTTTTCTCTTCTGCCAAACATGTTAGAATTGAAATAATACTACCATAAGCTGAATCACAAAGTCTAAACACATTTATTCTCTATAAAGTTCCAAGTTAAACCAGTTTCAACACTTGAAAACGATGATTGACTAGTCATGACTGCAAGTTATGCGAATCTATAAGCGAAAGAACCGAGTTCGAGTATTGAGTTCCACGTCAAAATAAATTTATAATAACTATAACAACACTGTAGACCTATAACAAATTATCAACAGCGTCTCCAATTCGAAAAAAATTGGTAAAACTTTGAACTTTAACAAACAATCGAAAGATATCGGATCAAACTCCACAAAAAATAAAACATAACCGTCATGATGTTCAAGATCCTTATACAGCCCTCACAACTCGAGCAAGCTGGGGTTCCTCAACGCACTCACCCATGGTTTTTATTGCGGAGACTTCAATGCCTTCATTGGAATAATCCGTGTCAAAAATCTGCGGAGATTGAAAGACCTTTTCACTGGCACATTTTGCGTCCAGGGGAAATTCATTTCGATGTTTTTTCCATTTTTCTCAAAAACTTGAAAAGCTACGACTTATAGACACGTATCATTATAGAAAGATTTCCTTGAGACGCATCAGTA
Organism: Morinoia aosen; assembly: GCA_030386875.1. Taxonomy (NCBI): domain Eukaryota; kingdom Metazoa; phylum Arthropoda; class Malacostraca; order Amphipoda; family Talitridae; genus Morinoia; species Morinoia aosen. The sequence goes on from CM059569.1 coordinate 70,979,366, forward strand.
CAGAGTATTTAAAAGCCCTCAAGAGTAAAGCAGGGGGCGTGAGAGGGGTAAGAAAAGTCGAAATGACGTGAAAAACATGTTTTTTTCATATATACATGGAACGGTTCATGCGATCGTTCCACAAAAGCTTTTTTGTGTGTAGCGTGAAAAAACGAGCAAAAAGTGTTCAACAACTTTGCCTGTAAAACGAAGCGTTCTCCAATGTTTTTGGTTTAAGTGAATTTTCAGACAAAAAGGACTATTTTTAAATCACTCATTTTGAGAAAACTATCGCACTTGTGGCTTCATAAATTTGATAGATTTTAGAAAAAACTCCAATCTACATTCTATCAAATTTTGGAGGGCGAAAGCCCATCGAAAACGCCGCAACTGGCAGCCAAAGTGACACTTGAAAAACGGCCGTTTTTTTACCCAAAAGTTTTTCATTCATTGAACATTTTTCCGAATACTTTTCGACGTAACGATCACACCGTCATAAAGCCCGAATTTTTCTCTATCACTTCCCACCAAGTCAGCTCCTCCGACGGCGCGATCAAAAAAATCTTCATGTTCGAAATGACCCTATTTTCGGTGGGTTTTCGATTTCTCGGGGGTCTCCTATGGGGTCTTGGGGCCTGGAAAGGGGTCCGTAGGTCTTAGAATTTTCCCTTGTACACGCTCACCAAATTTGAAAGCGCTGGCACCTCGGGAAGTCGGTTTTGGCTCGAGTTAGGGAGTGATTTGCTATATCTCCGATGCTCCACCTTTATGGCGACAAGCAATTCCGATCTTGGTGCCACTTAAAATTTTTTCACGGGTACTATTTTTAGTCTCTTCTCGCAACACTACTACAAAGTTCGCCCCCGCCGCAAGTAACCAGGCACAGCCCGCTAGGGCGAACACAGACATTCCTCTGTACAACACTATCATAGCAATGAGATACACCATCGTGTCAAATGCCAAAATAATATATGTATCAAAATGCAAATCATAGCAATGAGATACACCATCGTGTCAAATGCCAAAATAATATATGTATCAAAACGCAATGCTATTTACTTCAATTTCTATGTTTAACTTTCAAACACCACAACCATTTCATTTTTCAACACTAATCTCTATTCAACACTAATCTCTATCTCTAATCACTAATGCTCAATTGACGAAACGAATCACCACAATTCAGAAGACACCCACTTACAGACAACATCGTCTCACAAAACAAACCAATATACAACGTCTGTCACTCTAAACTCTATGTCGAACTTGAAAACACCACAACAATTTCATTTAGCAAAAGCAATATCATTCACATATATACTAACAGTAATATCAACCTAACCTTGCCACTAACAAACTGGTGCGAAAGTAGTTCTCTCTAAACCATTCACATGAAAAACACAGCCTATCCAAAACGATATGATACCCTCATTCATAGTATTACACTGACTAAACGTATGTCTTACAACCAAAAACTGGTGAAAAATCAATTCACCAAACCATTCCCATGCTCATAACAGCCTAACCAAAACGATGGCACCCTCATTCGTAGTATTTCACTGACTATACGTATGTGTTACAGCTCATCAAATCTTTAAATCTGTTTGCGTGTCACACTCTATCTAAAGTAATATAACGTACTCTAAGCCAACCTAACTCAAGGCAAAGTCACCTAACCTCAACTAACATAGTCTAAAATCACCTAAGCAAACCTGATTTAACGTAACCTACTTTAACCTAACTGAAATTAACCTATCTTGCTCCAAATATGACTTGAATTAACTTACTCGACACACACTTCCAACTCACCTACATACAACTAAACTTAAATAATTCAGGGTGTCCTGTCCTGTTCTATAGTTCAAATTTCGGTCCCACGTATTTTACCTTATTTAATTCTTATGTCTTTGCCATTATTCCTCAAGAATTCATAATCTCTTTGTACGCTAACATCCTTCCATCAAATTCTAAATAATAACCACTTAAAATCCTAATGGTCAAATAACGAAAATGCGTTCCATTACTATTTCGCCAGCAGAGACATTCTGGCTGCTATATTTTCTCGTTCAATTATATGGAATAGGGTCTGCTTGAATTTGTTCAAAATTTTACCTCACGAAATATTGTGACGAAACATTTCTTACATTTTGGTTTATTCATCGGTTCGCATCACTAGACTTTCCCTCTGTTTTGAAGTTGACAAGTTCACTTCGTTCTAATCGACAATTCATCAAATATCCAACCTACATACTCCAAAGAAATTCGATGTCACGAAGAAATGATGACGTCACAGCGATGCCAATTGGGAAATATTACATAAAATCTTTATTTTGCCAATAAGCTAATTTTCAAAATTCAAGTCTAAAGCTTTACGGTCCAAAAATCGTAATCAAACACTCATCATTAACAATTCATTATAGGGCTAGCAATCAAAGTCTCTTAACTGTGCATCACAAATCGGTAAACGAATATATACACACCGCGCTATCGCGCTAAGTTGAAGGCCCAAGAAATAAACTCTCCATTTTGGGAACGCTTGGCGAGACCTGAAGCTCTCGCCAAGCGAAAGCGTTTTTGTGTTGAAGTCAGTAAATACAAAGAAAGAACGCATTCACAGCAAATCTCTTGGAAACTTTCAACAATATTTGCGCATTTGGCCTTCAGCTACAATTTTGAGTGCACTTACAACTTACATTCCACTAAAAGCTTTCTAATGCATCATTGACAAGAAATTCATCTCTTCAAATCAGAAATCAAACTTAGCAAGTCCACATTCATTACGACAACATCATATCCGAACATATTCCTCACATTTCTCAAGCAAATGAATCTGTCAACAACTGCGGCTATAGCTTAGAATCACTTATATTTCCCAATAGACATTATTTTCACCACAACAATCAATTCTTTCAGGAATGTGAACAATTTGAACCTCTCTCTAATCTTCTATTTCTATTATTCATCGATACAGAAACCTTCAATTAGGCTGAGTGGAATTTATAAAACATTCTTGCAAATATATCACTTATACCATTTCGAATTTCATAAATAACATCATTCAAACATACAAAACCTGCCAAATATTTGGTTGTCTTCGGGGACAAATATTCACCAAATATTATTCATCAGTTAGAACCTCGTAATGTTGTCTATACTCACTCAAATGATGACTTCCTGAAACTCACGCATATGCAATGTGAGCGATTTTGAGGCCTTCAAACAACGAGTTTTAATTATTATTATTATTGGAGATCGAATTTTTCGTGAACACTTTACAGGTTCTTGGTCGTGAAGATCCAGCAATTTTACATCCCAACAATAAAAAGTTATGATACAAATATTCACTCAAACTATACCCTTCCTAGAAAATGCCTCGTTCAATCAAAGCATATATGTCGACATGAACCATTTTCGTGTTGTTTGAACCAATATATATCGAGAGATTCGTTCCTCAATGAGCTTTATTAATTTAGAAAATGAAAAGTCAAATTCTTGGACTATGAGCTCTTTCAATTTCAATTTTTTAACGTCATAAAACAAGTTTCAAACACTTCACAAATAGCTGTGCCGAACGAAAAATATTTAGCCACTATACCTTTATACAAATGACTAATTTAAAGTGTATCACCTTTGAATTATAGTTCATTTACGAAGTTTTACGAATACGCCTTGTTTTGCGATGACACAATTTGCGATGTCGAAATATTATAGGATTGCTATAAAATTGTTCTCAAGAACGCTAGCAAAGTAGTTGCGGAATTTTTGGCGTCGAAAACTACTCGCTTTGCGTATTTGAACTCATACTACGAAGTAAGGTCGATGATGCTGACACCTTAAGGTAAAACACTAGATTGAACTTGTGATTTGTAACGTGATGGAGAGAGAGGACAACATATAATACGTCATAAAAAATAAATAAAGTCGAACTGAAATGAGCACCTCGAACGAATGAGCATCATTTCTGGTCAAAAACGCATCAAGAGCAATATTTACGCCTTTACGCAACGTTTGATTTGCGATTTATGTCACTTTGTATTACTTCAACTGGATAATTATAATACAATTATTATAAGAAGCTTAAAATTTAAGTCTCAAATACTAAACCTCATTACTATATTGCAATTCAAAGTCGCCATACCTGTGAAAATGTGTGTCTGAAATTCATGGACCTTCAAGCAGCGAAAATAAAACGCGTAACCATCATTTATTCTCCATTGCAAAACTTGTTAGAATTAAAATAATACTACCTTAAGGTGAATGAAATATTTTAAACACATTTGTTCTCCATTCATTTCCATGTAAAACCAGTTTAAACACTTGAAAAGGATTATTTACTAGTCATGACTGCAAGTTATGCGAATCTAAAAGCGAAAGAACCGAGTTCGAGTATTGAGTTCCACGTCAAAATAAATTTATAATAACTTTAACAACACTGTAGACCTATGAAAAATTTGCAACACAGCCTCAAACGGTCAAAAATTGGTTGAAACTTTGAACTTTACCAATCACTCGAAATATATGGGATCAAATTCGACAAACGTTAAAACATAAGCGTCATGATGTTCAAGATCCTTATACAGCTCTCACAACTCAAGCAAGCTGGGGTGCCTCAACGCAGTCACCCATGGTTTTCATTGCGGAGACTTCAATGCCTTCATTGGAATAATCCATGTCAAAAATCTGCGGAGATTGAAAGACCTTTTCACTGGCACATTTCGCGTCCAGGGGAATTTTATTTCGAAGTTTTTTCCATTTTTCTCAAAAACTTGAGAAGCTACGACTTTGAGACAGGTATCATTATAGAAAGATGTCTTCGGGACGCATCAGTACAGAGTATTTAAAAGACCTCAAGGGTAAAGGAGGAGGCGTGAGAGGGGTAATAAAAGTCGAAATGACGTGAAAAACATGTTTTTTTCATATACATATGGAACGGTTGATGCGATCGTTCCACAAAAGTTATTTTGTATGTAGCGTGAAAAAACGAGCAAAAAGTGTTCAACAACTTTGCCTGTAAAACGAAGCGTTCTCCAATTTTTTTGGTTTAAGTGAATTTTCAGACAAAAAGGACTATTTTTAAATCGCTCATTTTGAGAAAAGTATCGCAATTGTCGCTTCATAAATTTGATAGATTTTAGAAAAAACTCCAATCTACATTCTAGCAAATTTTGGGAGGCGAAAGCCCATCGAAAACGCCGCAACTGGCAGCCAAAGTGACACTTGAAAAACGGCCGATTTTTTAACCAAAAGTTTTTCATTCATTGAACATTTTCCCTAATACTTTTCGAAGTAACGATCACACCGTCTTAAAGCCCGACATTTTCTCTATCAGCTCCCACCAAGTCAGCTCCTCCGACGGCGCAATCAAAAAATTCTTCATGTTTGAAATGACCCTATTTTCGGTCGGTTTTCGACTTCTCGGGGGTCTCCTATGGGGTCTTGGGGCCTGGAAAGGGGTCCGTATGTCTTAGAATTTTCCCTTGTACACGCTCACCAAGTTTGAAAGCGCTGGGACCTCGGGAAGTGTGGTTTTGCGCGAATTAGGGGGTGTATTTTTCTAATACTCGAGGCTCCACCTTTCGGCGACAAGCATTTCGATGTTGGTGCCAGGTATGATTTTTTCACGGGTACTATTTTTAGTGTGTTCTCGCAACCTACAAAGTTCGCCCGCCGCAAGTAACCAGGCACAGCCCGCTAGGGCGAACACAGACATTCCTCTGTACACCACTATCATAGCAATGAGATACACCATCGTGTCAAATGCCAAAATAATATATGTATCAAAATGCAAATCATAGCAATGAGATACACCATCGTGTCAAATGCCAAAATAATATATGTATCAAAACGCAATGCTATTTACTTCAATTTCTATGTTTAACTTTCAAACACCACAACCATTTCATTTTTCAACACTAATCTCTATTCAACACTAATCTCTATCTCTAATCACTAATGCTCAATTGACGAAACGAATCACCACAATTCAGAAGACACCCACTTACAGACAACATCGTCTCACAAAACAAACCAATATACAACGTCTGTCACTCTAAACTCTATGTCGAACTTGAAAACACCACAACAATTTCATTTAGCAAAAGCAATATCATTCACATATATACTAACAGTAATATCAACCTAACCTTGCCACTAACAAACTGGTGCGAAAGTAGTTCTCTCTAAACCATTCACATGAAAAACACAGCCTATCCAAAACGATATGATACCCTCATTCATAGTATTACACTGACTAAACGTATGTCTTACAACCAAAAAACTGGTGAAAAATCAATTCACCAAACCATTCCCATGCTCATAACAGCCTAACCAAAACGATGGCACCCTCATTCGTAGTATTACACTGACTATACGTATGTGTTACAGCTCATCTCATCTTTAAATCTGTTTGCGTGTCACACTCTATCTAAAGTAATATAACGTACTCTAAGCCAACCTAACTCAAGGCAAAGTCACCTAACCTCAACTAACGAAACATAGTCTAAAATCACCTAAGCAAACCTGATTTAACGTAACCTACTTTAACCTAACTGAAATTAACCTATCTTGCACTAAATATGACTTTAATTAACTTACTCGACACCCTTCCAACTCACCTACATACAACTAAACTTTACTAATTCAGGGTGCCCTGTCCTGTTTTATAGTTCAAATTTCGGTCCCACGTATTTTACCTTCTTGAATTCTTATGTCTTAGCCGTTATTCATCAAGAATTACAAACCTCTATGTACACTAACATCCTTCCATCCAATTCAAAATAATAACCACTTAAAATCCTAATGGTCAAATAACGAAAATGCGTTCCATTACTATTTCGCCAGCAGAGATATTCTGGCTGCTATATTTTCTCGTTAAATTATATGGAATAGGGTCTGCTTGAACTTGTTCAAAATTTTAGCTCACCAAATATTGTGACGAAACAGTTATTACATTTTGGTTTATTCATGGGTTCGCATCACTAGACTTTACCTCTGTTTCGAAGTTGACAAGTTCACACTTCGTTCTAATCGACAATTCATCATATATCCAACCTACATACTCCAAAGAAATTCGATGTCACGAAGAAATGTTGACGTCACAGCGATGCCAATTGGGAAATATTACATAAAATCTTTATTTTGCCAATAAGCTATTTTTCAAAATTCAAGTCTAAAGCTTTACGGTGCAAAAATCCTAATAAAATAGTTCTCATTAACAATTCATTACAGGGCTAGCAATCAAAGTCTCTTAACTGTGCATCACAAATCAGTAAACGAATATATACACACCGCGCTATCGCGCTAAGTTGAAGGCCCAAGAAATAAACTCTCCATTTTGGGAACGCTTGGCGATAGCTGAAGCTCTCGCCAAGCGAAAGCGTTTTTGTGTTGAAGTCAGTAAATACAAAGAAAGAACGCATTCACAGCAAATCTCTTGGAAACTTTCAACAATATTTGAGCATTTGGCCTTCAGCTACAATTTTGAGTGCACTTACAACTTACATACAACTACGAACTTTCTAAAAGCATCATTGACACGAAATCAATCTCTTCATATCAGAAATCAAACTTAGGATTCCCCATTCATTACGACAACATCATATCCGAACATATTTCTGACATTTCTCAAACAAATTTATCTGTGAACACCTGCGGCTATAGCTTAGAATCACTGATGTTTCCTAATAGACATCATTTTCACCACAACAATCAATTCTTTCAGGAATGTGAACAATTTTAACCTCTCTCTAATCTTCTATTTCTATTATGGATCGATACAGAAACCTTCAATTAGGCTGAGTGGAATTTATAAAACATTCTTGCAAATATATCAGTTATACCTTCTCAATTTCATATATAACATCATTCAAACATACAAAACCTGCAAAATATTTGGTTGTCTTCGGGGACAAATATTCACCAAATATTAATCATCAGTTAGAACCTCGTAATGTTGTCTATACTCACTCAAATGATGACTTCCTGAAACTCACGCATATGCAATGTGAGCGATTTTGAGGCCTTCAAACAACGAGTTTTAATTATTATTATTATTGGAGATCGAATTTTTCGTGAACACTTGACAGGTTCTTGGTCGTGAAGATCCAGCAATTTTACATCCCAACAATAAAAAATTATGATACAAATATTCACTCAAACTATACCCTTCCTAGAAAATGCCTCGTTCAATCAAAGCATATATGTCGACATGAACCATTTTCGTGTTGTTGGAACCAATATATATCGAGAGATTCGTTCCTCAATGAGCTTTATTAATTTAGAAAATGAAAAGTCAAATTCTTGGACTATGAGCTCTTTCAATTTCAATTTTCTAACGTCATAAAACAAGTTTCAAACACTACACAAATAGCTGTGCCGAACGAAAAATATTTAGCCACTATACCTTTATACAAATGACTAATTTAAAGTGTATCACCTTTGAATTATAGTTCATTTACGAAGTTTTACGAATACGCCTTGTTTTGCGATGACACAATTTGCGATGTCGAAATATTATAAGATTGCTATAAAATTGCTTTCAACAACGCTACCACAGAAGTTGCGGAACTTTTTGGCGTCGAAAACTACTCGCTTTGCGTATTTGAACTCATACTACGAAGTAACGTCGATGATGCTGACACTTTGAAGTAAAACACTAGATTGAACATTGAATTTGTAATGTGATGAAGTGACGACAACATATAATACGTCATCAAAAAGAAATCAAGCTTAACTGAAATCAGCACCTCGAACGAATATGAGCATCTTTTCTCGTCAAAAACGCATCAACAGCAATATTTACGCCTCTACGCAACATCTGATTTGCGATTTATGTCACTTTATATTACTTCAACTTGATAATTATAGTACAATTATTATAAGAAGCTTAAAATTTACGTCTCAAATACTAAACCTCATTACTATATTGCAATTGAAAGGGGCCATATACCGCTTAAAATTACTCTTACGTTCATGGACCAACAAGCAGGGTAAATAAAACGCGTAACCATCATTTTTTCTCTTCTGCCAAACATGTTAGAATTGAAATAATACTACCATAACCTGAATCACAAAGTCTAAACACATTTCTTCTCTATAAAGTTACAAGTTAAACCAGCTTCAACACTTGAAAAGGATGATTTACTAGTCATGATTGCAAGTTATGCGAATCTAAAAGCGAAAGAACCGAGTTCGAGTATTGAGTTCCACGAGTATTGAGTTATTTTAAATAAATTTAAAATAACTTTAACAACACTGTAGACCTATGAAAAATTTGCAACACAGCCTCAAACGGTCAAAAATTGGTTGAAACTTTGAACTTTATCAATCACTCGAAATATATGGGAACAAACTCGACAAACATGAAAACATAAGCGTCATGATGTTCAAGATCCTTATACAGCCCTCACAACTCAAGCAAGCTTAGGCCACGTCATCGCAGTCACCCATGATCTCGATGTGGAGACTTCAATGCAAAACAAGAAATAATCCGTGTCATTAATCTACGGAGATTGAAAGACCTTTTCACTGGCACATTTCGCGTCCAGGGGAAATTCCTTTCGATGTTTTTTGCATTTTTCTCAAAAACTTGAAAAGCTACGACTTTGAGACACGTATCATTATAGAAAGATGTCCTCGAGACGCATCAGTACAGAGTATTTAAAAGCCCTCAAGGGTAAAGCAGGGGGCGTGAGAGGGGTAAGAAAAGTCGAAATGACGTGAAAAACATGTTTTTTCCATATATATATGGAACGGTTGATGCGATCGTTCCACAAAAACTATTTTGTATGTAGCGTGAAAAAACGAGCAAAAAGTGTTCAACAACTTTGCCTGTAAAACGAAGCGTTCTCCAATGTCTTTGGTTTAAGTGAATTTTCAGACAAAAAGGACTATTTTTAAATCGCTCATTTTGAGAAAAGTATCGCAATTGTCGCTTCATAAATTTGATAGATTTTAGAAAAAACTCCAATCTACATTCTATCAAATTTTGGGAGGCGAAAGCCCATCGAAAACGCCGCAACTGGCAGCCAAAGTGACACTTGAAAAAGGCCGTTTTTTTACCCAAAAGTTTTTCATTCATTGAACATTTTCCCTAATACTTTTCGAAGTAACGATCACACCGTCTTAAAGCCCGACATTTTCTCTATCAGCTCCCACCAAGTCAGCTCCTCCGACGGCGCAATCAAAAAATTCTTCATGTTTGAAATGATCCTATTTTCGGTCGGTTTTCGACTTCTCGGGGGTCTCCTATGGGGTCTTGGGGCCTGGAAAGGGGTCCGTAGATCTTAGAATTTTCCCTTGTACACGCTCACCAAGTTTGAGAGCGCTAGGACCTCGGGAAGTGTGGTTTTGCGCGAATTAGGGGGTGAATTTTTCTAATACTCGAGGCTCCACCTTTCGGCGACCAGCATTTCGATGTTGGAGCGAGGTATGATTTTTTCACGGGTACTATTTTTAGTGTGTTCTCGCAACCTACAAAGTTCGCCCGCCGCAAGTAACCAGGCACAGCCCGATAGGGGCGAACACAGACATTCCTCTGTACAACACTATCATAATAAGCACAACACAGACATTCCTCTGCACCACTATCATAATAATCACAACACACACACACACTCACGCAGACACGCTCAAACATGTACACAAACACACGCACACACTTATGTACAAGCACATGCAAATGTCGTGCACACTTGCCAAATCACCACAAATCTGCAGCAACGCAATGAGAGGCACCATCGTCTCAAATGACAAAATAATATATGTATCAATATCAATGCTATTTACTTTAATTTCTATGTTTACCTTTCAAACACCACAAGCATTTCATTCACCAACTACAACACCATTGATGAAGAAACTTGATTCACTTTAATTCAATTGACGTGAAACCTAATTCAATTAACGAAACTTAACAAAGCACCACAATTAAGAAGCAACCCACTTTCACACACCATCGTCTCAAAAGACAAACCAATATATATATATATATACACGTCTTTCAACCTAAACTCTACATCGAACTTAGAAACACCTCAAGAATTTCATTTACCAATAGCAATATCATTCGCATATATACTAACAGTAATATCAACCTAACCTTGTCACTATAACAAACTTATGCGAAATAATTTCTCCAAACCATTCACATGAATAACAAAGCCTAACCAAAACGATGACACCCTCATTCATAGTATAACACAGACCATACGTATGTGTTACAACTCATCAAATCTTTAAATTAGCTTTCGTGTCACACTGTCACACCCTATCTAAAGAAATATAATGTTCTCTAACCCAACCTAACTCAAGGCAAAGTCACCTAACCTCAACTAACGAAACATGGTCTAAACTCACCTAAAAAAATCTAATTTATCGTAACCTACTCTAACCTAACTCAATTTAATCTATCTTGCTCTAAATATGACGTGAATTAACTTACTTGATACATTTAAAACTCACGTACATACAACTACACTTTACTAATTCAGGGTTCCCTGTCCTATATACCTACAATTTCGGTAGCACCTATTTTATCTGATTTATTGCTTACGCCTTTGCCCTTATATTCTTCACGAATTCCTAACCTCTATGTGCGCTAAAATATCCTTCCATCCAACTGTAACTTATAACCAATTGATATTCTATTGGTCACAAAATGAAAATGCGTTCCATAACTATTTCACCCGCACAGACATTCTGCCTGCTATATTTTCTCGTTAAATTATGGGGATTAGGGTTTCATTGAAAATTTGTTCCAAATTTTACCTCACGAAATATTGTGACGAAACATTTCTTACATTTCGGTTTATTAATGGGTGCGCATCACTAACCTTTTCCTTTGTTTCGAAGTTGACTAGTTTAATTCGTTCTAATCGGCAATTCATCAAATATCCAACCTACATACTCAACAGAAATTCGATGTCACGAAGAAATGACGTCACAACGATGCATATTTCGAAATAATACATAACATCTTCATTTTGCGGTAAGCTACTTTTGAAAATTCAAGCATAAATGTTTACGTTCGAAACACCGCAATAAAAGAGTTATCATTCACAATTAATTCTACGTATAATAATCAAAGTCTCCTATAACTGTGCATCACAACTCGTTCAACGAATATATACAACGCGCTATCGCGCGCTAACTTGAACGCCGAAGAAATAAACTCTCCATTTTGGGAACGCTTGGCGAGATCTCACGCTCTCGCCAAGCGAAAGCGTTTTTCTGTTGAAGTCAGTTAATACAAAGAAAGAACGCATTCGCAGCAAATCTCATGGAAACTTTCAACAATATTTGAGCATTTGGCACTCATCTATAATTTTGAGTGCACTTACAACTTACATACAACTACGAACTTTATAAAAGCATCATTGACACGAAATCAATCTCTTCGTATCAGAAATCAAACTTAGGAATTCCCCATTCATTACGACAACATCATATCCGAACATATTTCTGACATTTCTCAAACAAATTTATCTGTGAACACCTGCGGCTATAGCTTAGAAACAATGATGTTTCCTAATAGACATCATTTTCGCCACAACAATTATTAGTTCACGAATGTGAACAATTTCAACCTCTTTCTAATCATCATATATTTCTATTGTGGATCGATACAGAAACCTTCAATTAGGCTGAGTGGAATTTATAAATTATTATTGCAACTACATTAGTTATACCATTTCAAATTCAATACATAACATCATTCAAACATAAAAAACCTGCACAACATTTGGTTGTAGTCGGGGACACGCATTCACCAAATATTAATCATCAGTTAGAACCTCGTAATGTTGTCTATACTCACTCAAATGATGACTTCCTGAAACTCACACATGCATGGTGGGCGATTTTGAGGCCTTCAAACAACGAGTTCTAATTATTATTATTATTGGAGATGGAATTTTTCGTGAACACTTGACAGGTTCTTGGTCGTGAAGATCCAGCAATTTTACATCCCAACCATAAAGAATTATGATACAAATATTCACTCAAACTATACCCTTCCTAGAAAATGCCTCGTTCAATCAAGGCATATATGTCGACATGAACCATTTTCGTGTTGTTTGAACCAATATATATCGAGAGATTCGTTCCTCAATGAGCTTTATTAATTTAGAAAATGAGAAGTCAAGTTCTTGGACTATGACCTCTTTCAATTTCAATTTTCTAACGTCAAAAAACAAGTTTCAAACACAACACAAATAGGCACAAAGACCTGTGCCGAACGAAAAATATTTACAACCTCTATCTGTATATAGAGATGACTAATTTCAAGTGTATCACCTTTGAATTACATAGTTCACTTACGAAGTTTAACCTATATTCGGCTTGTTCTCCGATGACACAATATGCGATGTCAAAATATTATAAGATTGCGATAAAATTGCTCTCAACAACGATAGCACAGAAGTTGCGGAATTTTTGGCGTCGAAAACTACTCGCTTTGCGTATTTGAACTCATACTACGAAGTAACGTCGATGATGCTGACACTTTAAAGTAAAACACTAGATTGAACATTGAATTTGTAATGTGATGAAGTGACGACAACATATAATACGTCATCAAAAAGAAATCAAGCTTCACTGAAATCAGCACCTCGAACGAATATGAGCATCTTTTCTCGTCAAAAACGCATCAACAGCAATATTTACGCCTCTACGCAACATCTGATTTGCGATTTATGTCACTTTATATTACTTCAACTTGATAATTATAGTACAATTATTATAAGAAGCTGCAAATTTAGGTCTCAAATACTAAACCTCATTACTATATTGCCATTCAAAGCGGCCATATCGCTTCAAATTACTCTTACATTCATGGACCAACAAGCAGGGTAAATAAAACGCGTAACCATAATTTTTTCTTTTCTGCCAAACATGTTAGAATTGAAATAATACTACCATAAGCTGAATCACAAAGTCTAAACACATTTCTTCTCTATAAAGTTCCAAGTTAAACCAGTTTCAACACTTGAAACGATGATTGACTAGTCATGACTGCAAGTTATGCGAATCTATAAGCGAATGAATCGAGTTCGAGTATTGAGTTCCACGTCAAAATAAATTTATAATAACTATAACAACACTGTAGACCTATAAAAAATAAATAACACAGCCTCAAACGGTCAAAAATTGGTTGAAACTTTGAACTTAACAAAGAATCGAAATATATCGGATCAAACTCCACAAAAAATAAAACATAAGCGTCTTGATGTTCAACATCCTTATAGAGCCTTCGCCACGCAAGCAAGCCTAGGTTGCGTCATCGCTGTCACCCATATGATCTCGGTGTGGAGACTTCAATGCAAAACAAGAAATCATCCGTGTCATTAATCTACGGAGATAGAAATATCTTTTCACTGGCACATTTCGCGTCCAGGGGAAATTTATTTCGATGTTTTTTCCATTTTTCTCAAAAACTTGATAAGCTAGGAGTTTGAGACATGAATCATTAAAGAAAGATATCCTCGAGACGCATCAGTACAGAGTACTTAAAAGCCCTCAAGGGTAACGCAGGGGGCGTGAGAGGGGTAATAAAAGTCGAAATGATGTGAAAAACATGTTTTTTTCATATATATATGGAACGGTTGATGCGATCGTTCCAGAAAAACTATTTTGTATGTAGCGTGAAAAAACGAGCAAAAAGTGTTCAACAACTTTGCCTGTAAAACGAAGCGTTCTTCAATGTTTTTGGTTTAAGTGAATTTTCCGACAAAAAGGACTATTTTTAAATCACTCATTTTGAGAAAAGTATCGCACTTGTGGCTTCATAAATTTAATAGATTTTAGAAAAAACTCCAATCTACATTCTATCAAATTTTGGAAGGCGAAAGCTCATCGAAAACGCCGCAACTGGCAGCCAAAGTGACACTTGAAAAACGGCCGTTTTTTTACCCAAAAGTTTTTCATTCATTGAACATTTTCCCGAATACTTTTCGACGTAACGATCACACCGTCGTAAAGCCCGAATTTTTCTCTACCAGTTCCGACCAATTCAGCTCCTCCGACGGCGCAATGAAAAATATCTTCAAGTTTGAAATGACCCTATTTTCGGTCGGTTTTCGAGTTCTCGGGGGTCTCCTATGGGGTCTTGGGGCCTGGAAAGGGGTCCGTATGTCTTAGAATTTTCCCTTGTACACGCTCACCAAGTTTGAAAGCGCTGGGACCCCGGGAAGTCGGTTTTGGCTCGAATTAGGGAGTGATTTGCTATATCTCCGATGCTCCACCTTTATGGCGACAAGCATTTTCGATCTTGGTGCAACTTGTGATTTTTTCACGGGTACTATTTTTAGTCTCTTCTCGCAACACTACTACAAAGTTCGCCCGCCGCAAGTAACCAGGCACAGCCCACTAGGGGCGAACACAGACATTCCTCTGTACACCACTATCATAATAAGCACAACACACACACACTCACGCAGACACGTTCAAACACACACTCACACACTTATGTACACACGCACATGCACACTTTTCAAATCACCACAAATCACAAGCAACGCAATGAGATACACCATCGTGTCAAATGCCAAAATAATATATGTATCAAAATGCAATGCTATTTACTTCAATTTCTATGTTTAACTTTCAAACACCACAACCATTTCATTTTTCAACACTAATACCATTGCTCAATTGACGAAACAAATCACCACAATTCAGAAGCCACCCACTTACAGACAACATCGTCTCACAAAACAAACCAGTATATACAACGTCTTTCACTCTAAACTCTATGTCGAACTTGAAAACACCACAAACATTTCATTTAGCAAAAGCCATATCATTCACAAATATATACTAACAGTAATATCAACCTAACCTTGCCACTAACAAACTGGTGCGAAATTAGTTCTCTAAACCATTCACTTGAAAAACACAGCCTATCCAAAACGATGATACCCTCATTCATAGTATTACACTGACTAAACGTATGTCTTACAACCAACAAACTGGTGAAAAATCAATTCACCAAACCATTCCCATGCTGATCACAGCCTAACCAAAACGATGGCACCCTCTCATTCGTAGTATTACACTGACTATACGTATGTGTTACAGCTCATCAAATCTTTAAATCAGTTTGCGTGTCACACTCTATCTAAAGTAATATAACGTACTCTAAGCCAACCTAACTCAAGGCAAAGTCACCTAACCTCAACTAACATAGTCTAAAATCACCCAAGCAAACCTGATTTAACGTAACCTACTTTAACCTAACTGAAATTAACCTATCTTGCTCTAAATATGACTTGAATTAACTTACTTTACACATTCCCCAACTCACCTACATACAACTAACTTTACTGATTCAGGGTGCCCTGTCCTGTTGTATAGTTAAAATTTCGGTCCCACGTATTTTAACTTATTTAATTCTTATGTCTTTGCCCTTATTCCTCAAGAATTCAAAATCTCTTTGTACGCTAACATCCTTCCATCAAATTCTAAATAATAACCACTTAAAATCCTAATGGTCAAATAACGAAAATGCGTTCCATTACTATTTCGCCAGCAGAGACATTCTGGCTGCTATATTTTCTCGTTCAATTATATGGAATAGGGTCTGCTTGAATTTGTTCAAAATTTTAGCTCACGAAATATTGTGACGAAACATTTATTACATTTTGGTTTATTCATGGGTTCGCATCACTAGACTTTCCCTCTGTTTCGAAGTTGACAAGTTCACTTCGTTGTAATCGACAATTCATCAAATATCCAACCTACATACTCCAAAGAAATTCGATGTCACGAAGAAATGATGACGTCACAGCGATGCCAATGGGGAAATATTACATAAAATCTCTATTTTGCCAATAAGCTACTTTTCCAAATTCAAGTCTAAAGCTTTACGGTCCAAAAATCGTAATCAAACAGTTATCATTAACAATTAATTATAGGGCTAGCAATCAAAGTTTCTTAACTGTGCATCACAAATCGGTAAACGAATATATATACACACCGCGCTATCGCGCGCTAAGTTGAAGGCCCAAGAAATAAACTCTCCATTTTGGGAACGCTTGGCGAGACCTGAAGCTCTCGCCAAGCGAAAGCGTTTTGTGTTGAAGTCAGTAAATACAAAGAAAGAACGCATTCACAGCAAATCTCTTGGAAACTTTCAACAATATTTGAGCATTTGGCCTTCAGCTACAATTTTGAGTGCACTTACAACTTACATTCCACTAAAAGCTTTCTAATGCATCATTGACAAGAAATTCATCTCTTCATATCAGAAATCAAACTTAGCAAGTCCACATTCATTACGACAACATCATATCCAAACATATTCCTGACATTTCTCAAACAAATGAATCTGTCAACAACTGCGGCTATAGCTTAGAATCACTTATATTTCCCAATAGACATTATTTTCACCACAACAATCAATTCTTTCAGGAATGTGAACAATTTGAACCTCTCTCTAATCTTCTATTTCTATTATGGATCGATACAGAAACCTTCAATTAGGCTGAGTGAAATTTATAAAACATTCTTGCAAATATATCAGTTATACCATCTTTAATTTCATAAATAACATCATTCAAACATACAAAACCTGCAAAATATTTGGTTGTCTTCGGGGACAAATATTCACCAAATATTAATCATCAGTTAGAACCTCGTAATGTTGTCTATACTCATTCAAATGATGACTTCCTGAAACTCACACATGCATGGTGAGCGATTTTGAGGCCTTCAAACAACGAGTTTTAATTATTATTATTATTGGACATCGAATTCTCCGTGAACACTTGACAGGTTCTTGGTCGTGTGAAGATCCAGCAATTTTACATCCCAACCATAAACATTTGTGAGAAAATTATTCACTCAAACTATATCCTTCCTAGAAAATGGCTCGTTCAATCAAAGCATATATGTCGACATGAACCATTTCGCTGTTCTTTGAACAAATATATATCAAGAGAGAGATTCGTTCCTCAATGAGCTTTATTAATTTAGAAAATGAGAAGTCAAATTCTTGGACTATGAGCTCTTTCAATTTCAATTTTCTAACGTCAAAAAACAAGTTTCAAACACAACACAAAAATAGGCACAAAGACCTGTGCCGAACGAAAAATATTTAGAACCTATATCTCTATAGAGCTGACTAATTTCAAGTGTATCACCTTTGAATTATAGTTCAGTTACGAACTTTAACCTATATTCGCCTTGTTTTCCGATGACACAATTGGCGATGTCAAAATATTATAAGATTGCTATAAAATTGCTTTCAACAACGCTAGCACAGAAGTTGCGGAACTTTTTGGCGTCGAAAACTACTCGCTTTGCGTATTTGAACTCATACTACGAAGTAACGTCGATGATGCTGACACTTTAAAGTAAAACACTAGATTGAACATTGAATTTGTAATGTGATGAAGTGACGACAACATATAATACGTCATCAAAAAGAAATCAAGCTTAACTGAAATCAGCACCTCGAACGAATATGAGCATCTTTTCTCGTCAAAAACGCATCAACAGCAATATTTACGCCTCTACGCAACATCTGATTTGCGATTTATGTCACTTTATATTACTTCAACTTGATAATTATAGTACAATTATTATAAGAAGCTTAAAATTTACATCTCAAATACTAAACCTCATTACTATATTGCAATTGAAAGGGGCCATATACCGCTTAAAATTACTCTTACGTTCATGGACCAACAAGCAGGGTAAATAAAACGCGTAACCATCATTTTTTCTCTTCTGCCAAACATGTTAGAATTGAAATAATACTACCATAACCTGAATCACAAAGTCTAAACACATTTCTTCTCTATAAAGTTCCAAGTTAAACCAGTTTCAACACTTGAAAAGGATGATTTACTAGTCATGACTGCAAGTTATGCGAATCTAAAAGCGAAAGAACCGAGTTCGAGTATTGAGTTCCACGTCAAAATAAATTTATAATAACTTTAACAACACTGTAGACCTATGAAAAATTTGCAACACAGCCTCAAACGGTCAAAAATTGGTTGAAACTTTGAACTTTACCAATCACTCGAAATATATGGGATCAAACTCGACAAACATGAAAACATAAGCGTCATGATGTTCAAGATCCTTATACAGCCCTCACAACTCAAGCAAGCTTAGGCCACGTCATCGCAGTCACCCATGATCTCGATGTGGAGACTTCAATGCAAAACAAGAAATAATCAGTATCATTAATCTACGGAGATTGAAAGACCTTTTCACTGGCACATTTCGCGTCCAGGGGAAATTCATTTCGATGTTTTTTGCATTTTTCTCAAAAACTTGAAAAGCTACGACTTTGAGACACGTATCACTATAGAAAGATGACCTCGAGACGCATCAGTACAGAGTATTTAAAAGCCCTCAAGGGTAAAGCAGGGGGCGTGAGAGGGGTAATAAAAGTCGAAATGACGTGAAAACCATGTTTTTTTCATATATACATGGAACGGTTGATGCGATCGTTCCACAAAAGCTTTTTTGTATGTAGCGTGAAAAAACGAGCAAAAAGTGTTCAACAACTTTCCCTGTAAAACGAAGCGTTCTCCAATGTCTTTGGTTTAAGTGAATTTTCACACAAAAAGGAGTATTTTTAAATCGCTCATTTTGAGAAAAGTATCGCAATTGTCGCTTCATAAATTTGATAGATTTTAGAAAAAACTCCAATCTACATTCTATCAAATTTTGGAAGGCGAAAGCTCATCGAAAACGCCGCAACTGGCAGCCAAAGTGACACTTGAAAAACGGCCGTTTTTTTACCCAAAAGTTTTTCATTCATTTAACATTTTCCCGAATACTTTTCGACCTAACGATCACACCGTCGTAAAGCCCGAATTTTTCTCTACCAGTTCCGACCAATTCAGCTCCTCCGACGGCGCAATGAAAAATATCTTCATGCTTGAAATGACCCTATTTTCGGTGGGTTTTCGAGTTCTCGGGGGTCTCCTATGGGGTCTTGGGGCCTGGAAAGGGGTCCGTATGTCTTAGAATTTTCCCTTGTACACGCTCACCAAGTTTGAAAGCGCTGGCACCTCGGGAAGTCGGTTTTGGCTCGAGTTAGGGAGTGATTTGCTATATCTCCGATGCTCCACCTTTATGGCGACAAGCAATTCCGATCTTGGTGCCACTTAAAATTTTTTCACGGGTACTATTTTTAGTCTCTTCTCGCAACACTACTACAAAGTTCGCCCGCCGCAAGTAATGAAAATTATAAACCAGGCACAGCCCAATAGGGGCGAACACACAGACATTCCTCTGCACAACACTATCTTAATAAGCACAACACACACAAACACACACACACACACTCACGGAGAGACATTCACACACTTACACAAACACACACGCAAACAGTATACTCGCACATGCATATGTCGTGCACAGTTTTCAAAGCACCCCAAATCAGAAGCAACGCAATGATATACACCATCGTCTCAAATGCCAAAATAAGATATGTATCAATATGCAATGCTATTTAATTCAATTTCTATGTTCAACTTTCAAACACCACAAACATTTCATTCACCAATTCCAACACCATTGATGAAGAAACTTCATTCAATTCAATTGACGTAAAACCTAATTCTATTGACGAAACTTAACAAATCACCACAATTCTGAAGCAACCCACTTTGAGACACCATCGTCTCAAAAGATAAACCAATATATATATACACACGTCTTTCACCCTAAACTCTACATCGAACTTGGAAACACCTCAAGAATTTAATTTACCAAAAGCAATATCATTCGCATATATACTAACAGTAATATCAACCTAACCTTGTCACTAACAAACTGATGCGAAATAATTTCTCCAAACCATTCACATGAATAACAAAGCCTAACCAAAACGATGGCACCCTCATTCATAGTATAACACAGACCATACGTATGTGTTACAACTCATCAAATCTTTAAATTAGCTTTCGTGTCACACTGTCACACCCTATCTAAAGAAATATAGTGTTCTCTAACCCAACCTAACTCAACGCAAAGTCACCTAACCTCAACTAACGAAACATGGTCTAAACTCACCTAAAAAAATCTAATTTATCGTAACCTACTCTAACCTAACTCAAGTTAACCTATAACTTGCTCTAAATATGACGTGAATTAACTTATTTGACACATTTACAACTCACCTACATACGACTAAACTTTACTAATTCAGGGTTCCCTGTCCTGTTCTAAACTTACAATTTCTGTAGCACTTATTCTATCTGATTTATTTCTTACGCGATTGCCCTTATTCCTCACGAATTCCTAACCTCTATGTGCGCTAAAATATCCTTCCATCCAACTGTAACTTATAACCAATTGATATTTTATTGGTCACAAAATGAAAATGCGTTCCATAACTATTTCACCGGCAGAGACATTCTGGCTCCTATATTTTCTCGTTTAATTATGTGGATTAGGGTTTGATTTGGTTTCTTCAAAATTTTACCTCACGAAATATTGTCACGAAACATTTATTACATTTCGGTTTATGAATGGGTGCGCATCACTAACCTTTTCCTTTGTTTCGAAGTTGACTAGTTTAATTCGTTCTAATCGACAATTCATCAAATATCCAACCTACATACTCAACATAAATTAAATGTCACGAAGAAATGACGTCACAACGATGCATATTTCGAAATAATACATAAAATATTTATTTTGCGGTAAGCTTCTTTTCAAAATTCAAGCATAAATGTTTACGTTCGAAACACCGAAATAAAACAGTTATCATTAACTATTCATTCTAGGTCTAATGGTCAAAGTCTCTTATAACTGTGCATCACAACTCGTTCAACGAATATATACAACGCGCTATCGCGCGCTAACTTGAACGCCGAAGAAATAAACTCTCCATTTTGGGAACGCTTGGCGAGATCTCAAGCTCTCGCCAAGCGAAAGCGTTTTTGTGTTGAAAAGTCACTTAATACAAAGAAAGAACGCATTCGCAGCAAATCTCATGGAAACTTTCAACAATATTTGAGCATTTGGCACTCATCTATAATTTTGAGTGCACTTACAACTCACATACAACTACGAACTTTCTAAAAGCATCATTGACACGAAATCAATCTCTTCATATCAGAAATCAAACCTAGGAATTCCCCATTTATTACGACAACATCATATCCGAACATATTTCTGACATTTCTCAAACAAATTTATCTGTAAACACCTGCGGCTATAGCTTAGAATCACTGATGTGTTTCCTAATAGACATCATTTTCGCCACAACAATTATTAGTTCACGAATGTGAACAATTTCAACCTCTTTCTAAACATATATTTCTATTGTGGATCGATACAGAAACCTTCAATTAGCTGAGTGGAATTTATAAATTATTATTGCAAATACGTTAGTTATACCATTTCCAATTCAATAAATAACATCATTCAAACATACAAAACCTGCAAAATATTTCGTTGTCTTCGGGGACAAATATTCACCAAATATTAATCATCAGTTAGAACCTCGTAATGTTGTCTATACTCACTCAAATGATGACTTCCTGAAACTCACACATGCATGGTTAGCGATTTTGAGGCCTTCAAACAACGACTTTTAATTATTACTATTATTGGAGATCGAATTCTTCATGAACACTTGACAGGTTCTTCGTCGTGAAGATCCAGCAATTTTACATCCCAACCATAAAAAATTATGATACAAATATTCACTCAAACTATACCCTTCCTAGAAAATGCCTCGTTCAATCAAAGCATATATGTCGACATGAACCATTTTCGTGTTGTTTGAACCACTATATATCGAGAGATTCGTTCCTCAATGAGCTTTATTAATTTAGAAAATGAGAAGTCAAATTCTTGGACTATGAGCACTTTCAATTTCAATTTTCTAACGTCAAAAAACAAGTTTCAAACACAACACAAAAATAGGCACAAAGACCTGTGCCGAACGAAAAATATTTAGAACCTATATCTCTATATAGAGATGACTAATTTCAAGTGTATCACCTTTGAATTATAGTTCACTTACGAAGTTTAACCTATATTCGCCTTGTTTTCCGGTGACACAATTTGCGATGTCAAAATATTATAAGATTGCTATAAAATTGCTCTCAACAACGCTAGCAAAGTAGTTGCGGAATTTTTGGCGTCGAAAACTACTCGCTTTGCATATTTGAACTCATACTACGAAGTAACGTCGATGATGCTGACACTTTAAAGTAAAACACTAGATTGAACATTGAATTTGTAATGTGATGAAGTGACGACAACATATAATACGTCATCAAAAATAAATCAGGCTTCACTGAAATCAGCACCTCGAACGAATATGAGCATCTTTTCTCGTCAAAAACGCATCAACAGCAATATTTACGCCTCTACGCAACATCTGATTTGCGATTTATGTCACTTTATATTACTTCAACTTGATAATTATAGTACAATTATTATAAGAAGCTGCAAATTTAGGTCTCAAATACTAAACCTCATTACTATATTGCCATTCAAAGCGGCCATACCGCTTCAAATTACTCTTACATTCATGGACCAACAAGCAGGGTAAATAAAACGTGTAACCATCATTTCTTTTTCTCTTCTGCCAAACATGTTAGAATTGAAATAATACTACCATAAGCTGAATCACAAAGTCTAAACACATTTCTTCTCTATAAAGTTCCAAGTTTAACCAGTTTCAACACTTGAAAACGATGATTGACTAGTCATGACTGCAAGTTATGCGAATCTATAAGCGAAAGAACCGAGTTCGAGTATTGAGTTCCACGTCAAAATAAATTTATAATAACTATAACAACACTCTAGACCTATAAGAAATTATCAACAGGGTCTCCAATTTGAAAAAAATTGGTAAAACTTTGAACTTTAACAAACAATCCAAAGATATCGGATCAAACTCCACAAAAAATAAAACATAACCGTCATGATGTTCAAGATCCTTATACAGCCCTCACAACACTCAAGCAAGCTGGGGTGCCTCAACGCAGTCACCCATGGTTTTCATTGCGGAGACTTCAATGCCTTCATTGGAATAATCCGTGTAAAAAATCTGCGGAGATTGAAAGACCTTTTCACTGGCACATTTCGCGTCCAGATTAAATTCATTTCGATGTTTTTTCCATTTTTCTCAAAAACTTGAAAAGCTAGGACTTTGAGACTTGTATCATTATAGAAAGATATTCTCGAGACGCATCAGTACAGAGTACTTAAAAGCCCTCAAGGGTAAAGCAGGGGGCGTGAGAGGGGTAATAAAAGTCGAAATGACGTGAAAAACATGTTTTTTTCATATATACATGGAACGGTTCATGCGATCGTTCCACAAAAGCTTTTTTGTGTGTAGCGTGAAAAAACGAGCAAAAAGTGTTCAACAACTTTGCCTGTAAAACGAAGCGTTCTCCAATGTTTTTGGTTTAAGTGAATTTTCAGACAAAAAGGACTATTTTTAAATCACTCATTTTGAGAAAACTATCGCACTTGTGGCTTCATAAATTTGATAGATTTTAGAAAAAACTCCAATCTACATTCTATCAAATTTTGGAGGGCGAAAGCCCATCGAAAACGCCGCAACTGGCAGCCAAAGTGACACTTGAAAAACGGCCGTTTTTTTACCCAAAAGTTTTTCATTCATTGAACATTTTTCCGAATACTTTTCGACGTAACGATCACACCGTCATAAAGCCCGAATTTTTCTCTATCACTTCCCACCAAGTCAGCTCCTCCGACGGCGCGATCAAAAAAATCTTCATGTTTGAAATGACCCTATTTTCGGTGGGTTTTCGATTTCTCGGGGGTCTCCTATGGGGTCTTGGGGCCTGGAAAGGGGTCCGTAGGTCTTAGAATTTTCCCTTGTACACGCTCACCAAATTTGAAAGCGCTGGCACCTCGGGAAGTCGGTTTTGGCTCGAGTTAGGGAGTGATTTGCTATATCTCCGATGCTCCACCTTTATGGCGACAAGCAATTCCGATCTTGGTGCCACTTAAAATTTTTTCACGGGTACTATTTTTAGTCTCTTCTCGCAACACTACTACAAAGTTCGCCCGCCGCAAGTAACCAGGCACAGCCCGCTAGGGGCGAACACAGACATTCCTCTGTATACCACTAAGCACAACACAAACAGACATTCCTCTGCACCACTATCATAATAATCACAACACACACAAACACACGCACACACACTCACGGAGAGACATTCACACATTTACACAAACACAAACGCAAACAGTATACTCGCACATGCATATGTCGTGCACAGTTTTCAAAGCACCCCAAATCAGAAGCAACGCAATGATATACACCATCGTCTCAAATGGCAAAATAATATATATTGATATTCAATGCTTCACCAACTCAAACACCATTGGTGAAGAAACTTCATTCACTTTAAATTCAATTGAGGTGAAACGTAATTCAATTTACGCAACTTAACAAATCACCACAATTCAGAAGCAACCCACTTTGAGACACCATCGTCTCAAAACACAAACCAATATATATATATATATATACAACGTCTTTCACCCTAAACTCTACGTCGAACTTGAAAACACGTCAAGAATTTCATTTACCAAAAGAAATTTATATTCACATATATACTAACAGTAATATCAACCTAACGTTGTCACTAACAAACTGGTCCGACATAATTTCTCCAAACCATGAATAACACATAGCCTAATTAAAACGATGGCACCCTCATTCATAGTATTACACAGACTATACGTATGTGTTACAACTCATCAAATCTTTCAATCAGCTTTCGTGCCACACTCTCACACCCTATCTAAAGAAATATAATGTAGTCTAACCCAACCTAACTCAAGGCAAAGTCACCTAACCTCAACTAACGAAACATGGTCTAAACTCACATAAAAAAATCTAATTTATCGTAACCTACTCTAACGTAACTCAAGTTAACCTATCTTGCTCTAAATATGACGTCAATTAACTTACTTTACACATTCCCCAACTCACCTACATACAACTAACTTTACTCATTCAGGGTGCCCTGTCCTGTTGTATACTTAAAATTTCGGTCGCACCTATTTTATCTTATTCATTTCTTACGCGTCTGCCATTATTCCTCACGAATTCCTAACCTCTATGTACGCTAAAATATCCTTCCATCAAACTGTAACTAATTACCACTTTACATTCTATTGGTCACAAAATGAAATGCGTTCCATCACTATTTCGCCAGCAGAGACATTCTGGGTGCTATATTTTCTCGTTTAATTATATGGATTACAGTTTGATTGAATTTGTTCAAAATTTTAGCTCAACAAATATTGTGACGAAACATTTCTTACATTTTGGTTTATTAATGGGTGCGCATCACTAACCTTTTCCTTTGTTTCGAAGTTGACAAGTTCAATTCGTTCTATTCGACAATTCATTCAAATATCCAAACCTACATACTCAACACAAATTAAATGTCACGAAGAAATGACGTTACAACCATGCATATTTCGAAATAATACATAAAATATTTCTTTTGCGGTAAGCTTCTTTTCAAAATTCAAGCATAAATGTTTACGTTCGAAACATCGAAATAAAACAGTTATCATTAACAATTCATTCTAGGTCTAATAATCAAAGTCTCTTATAACTGTGCATCACAACTCGTTCAACGAATATATACAACGCGCTATCGCGCGCTAACTTTAACGCCGAAGAAATAAACTCTCCATTTTGGGAACGCTTGGCGAGATCTGAAGATCTCGCCAAGCGAAAGCGTTTTTCTGTTGAAGTCAGTTAATACAAAGAAAGAACGCATTCGCAGCAAATCTCATGGAAACTTTCAACAATATTTGAGCATTTGGCACTCATCTATAATTTTGAGTGCACTTACAACTTACATACAACTACGAACTTTATAAAAGCATCATTGACACGAAATCAATCTCTTCGTATCAGAAATCAAACTTAGGAATTCCCCATTCATTACGACAACATCATATCCGAACATATTTCTGACATTTCTCAAACAAATTTATCTGTGAACACCTGCGTCTATAGCTTAGAAACAATGATGTTTCCTAATAGACATTATTTTCACCACAACAATCAATTCTTTCAGGAATCTGAACAATTTGAACCTCTTTCTAATCATATATTTCTATTGTGGATCGATACAGAAACCTTCAATTAGGCTGAGTGGAATTTATAAATTATTATTGCAAATACATTAGTTATACCATTTCAAATTCAATACATAACATCATTCAAACATAAAAAACCTGCACAAGATTTGGTTGTAGCCGGGGACACGCATTCACCAAATATTAATCATCAGTTAGAACCTCGTAATGTTGTCTATACGCACTCAAATGATGACTTCCTGAAACTCACACATGCAATGTGAGCGATTTTGAGGCCTTCAAAGAACGAGTTTTAATTATTATTATTATTATTATTATTATTATTGGAGTTCAAATTATTCGTCAACACTTGACATATTCTTGGTCGTGAAGATCCAAGAATTTTACATCCCAACCATAAAAATTTATTAGCCAAATATTCACTCAAACTATACACTTCGTAGGAAATGCCTCGTTCAATCATAGCATATGTCGACAGGAACCATTTTCGTGTTCTTCGAACCAATATAACGAGAGATTGTTCCTCAATGAGCTTTATCAATTTAGAAAATAAGAAGTCAAATTCTTGGACTATGAGCTCTTTCAATTCCAATTCTCTAACGTCATAAAACAAGTTTCAAACGCTACACAAATAGCTGTGCCGAACGAAAAATATTTAGCCACTATACCTTTATACAAATGACTAATTTAAAGTGTATCACCTTTAAATTATAGTTCATTTACGAAGTTTTACGAATACGCCTTGTTTTGCGATGACACAATTTGCGATGTCGAAATATTATAGGATTGCTATAAAATTGTTCTCAAGAACGCTAGCAAAGTAGTTGCGGAATTTTTGGCGTCGAAAACTACTCGCTTTGCGTATTTGAACTCATACTACGAAGTAAGGTCGATGATGCTGACACCTTAAGGTAAAACACTAGATTGAACTTGTGATTTGTAACGTGATGGAGAGAGAGGACAACATATAATACGTCATAAAAAATAAATAAAGTCGAACTGAAATGAGCACCTCGAACGAATGAGCATCATTTCTGGTCAAAAACGCATCAAGAGCAATATTTATGCCTTTACGCAACGTTTGATTTGCGATTTATGTCACTTTATATTACTTCAACTGGATAATTATAATACAATTATTATAAGAAGCTGAAAATTTAAGTCTCAAATACTAAACCTCATTACTATATTGCAATTCAAAGTCGCCATACCTGTGAAAATGTGTGTCTGAAATTCATGGACCTTCAAGCAGCGAAAATAAAACGCGTAACCATCATTTATTCTCCATTGCAAAACTTGTTAGAATTAAAATAATACTACCCCAAGGTGAATGAAATATTTTAAACACATTTGTTCTCTATACATTTCCATGTAAAACCAGTTCAAACACTTGAAAAGGATTATTTACTAGTCACGAATGGAAGTTATGCGAATCTAAAAGCGAAAGAACCGAGTTAGAGTATTGAGTTCCACGTCAAAATAAATTTATAATAACTTTAACAACACTGTAGACCTATGAAAAATTTGCAACACAGCCTCAAACGGTCAAAAATTGGTTGAAACTTTGAACTTTACCAATCACTCGAAATATATGGGATCAAACTCGACAAACATGAAAACATAAGCGTCATGATGTTCAAGATCCTTATACAGCCCTCACAACTCAAGCAAGCTGGGCCGCCTCAACGCAGTCACCCATGATCTCGATGTGGAGACTTCAATGCGTTCATTGGAATAATCCGTGTAAAAAATCTGCGGAGATTGAAAGACCTTTTCACTGGCACATTTCGCGTCCAGGGGAAATTTCTTTCGATGTTTTTTCCATTTATCTCAAAAAATAGAAAAGCTACGACTTTGAGACTGATATCATTATAGAAAGATGTCCTCGATACGCATCAGTACAGAGTATTTAAAAGCCCTCAGGGGTAAAGCAGGGGGCGTGAGAGGGGTAATAAAAGTCGAAATGACGTGAAAACCATGTTTTTTTCATATATATATGTAACGGTTGATGCGATCGTTCCACAAAAGCTTTTTTGTATGTAGCGTGAAAAAACGAGCAAAAAGTGTTCAACAACTTTGCCTGTAAAACGAAGCGTTCTCCAATGTTTTTGGTTTAAGTGAATTTTCAGACAAAAAGGACTATTTTTAAATCACTCATTTTGAGAAAAGTATCGCACTTGTGGCTTCATAAATTTAATAGATTTTAGAAAAAACTCCAATCTACATTCTATCAAATTTTGGAAGGCGAAAGCTCATCGAAAACGCCGCAACTGGCAGCCAAAGTGACACTTGAAAAACGGCCGTTTTTTTACCCAAAAGTTTTTCATTCATTGAACATTTTCCCGAATACTTTTCGACGTAACGATCACACCGTCGTAAAGCCCGAATTTTTCTCTACCAGTTCCGACCAATTCAGCTCCTCCGACGGCGCAATGAAAAATATCTTCATGTTTGAAATGACCCTATTTTCGGTGGGTTTTCGATTTCTCGGGGGTCTCCTATGGGGTCTTGGGGCCTGGAAAGGGGTCCGTAGGTCTTAGAATTTTCCCTTGTACACGCTCACCAAATTTGAAAGCGCTGGCACCTCGGGAAGTCGGTTTTGGCTCGAGTTAGGGAGTGATTTGCTATATCTCCGATGCTCCACCTTTATGGCGACAAGCAATTCCGATCTTGGTGCCACTTAAAATTTTTTCACGGGTACTATTTTTAGTCTCTTCTCGCAACACTACTACAAAGTTCGCCCGCCGCAAGTAACCAGGCACAGCCCACTAGGGGCGAACACAGACATTCATCTGTACACCACTATCATCATAAGCACAACACAAACACACATTCCTCTCCACACCACTATCATAATAAGCACAACACAAACAGACATTCCTCCACCATTCTCATCATAATCACAACACACACAAACACCCACACACACTCACGGAGAGACATTCACACATTGACACAAACACACACGCAAACAGTATACTCGCACATGCATATGTCGTTCACAGTTTTCAAAGCACCCCAAATCAGAAGCAACGCAATGATATACACCATCGTCTCAAATAGCAAAATAATATATGTATCAAAATGCAATGCTATTTACTTCAATTTCTATGTTTAACTTTCAAACACCACAACCATTTCATTTTTCAACACTAATACCATTGCTGAATTGACGAAACAAATCAACACAATTCAGAAGCCACCCACGTACAGACAACATCGTCTCACAAAAGAAACCACTATATACCCAACGTCTTTCACTCTAAACTATATGTCGAACTTGAAAACACCACAACAATTTAATTTAGCAAAAGCAGTATCATTCGTCAATTTACCAATACCAATTTAAAACAACTAAAACCTGATCTAACCTTGCCAACAACAAACTGGTGAAAAATTATTTCGGCAACTCATTTTCATGCATAACACAACCTAAGCAAAACGATGGTACCCTCATTTATAGTACAACACTGACTAAACGTATGTGTTACAATTTATCCAAACAATAAATAAGTTTTCATATGACAACCTGTGCTAACACTATCTGAAGAAATCAAGTTACTCTCACCCAACTTAAGCTAAGGCAAGACCAAATAACCTCAACTAACAAAACATAACCTCAACATAACTAAGCAAACCTAACATAACATAGCGCATACTAACCTAACTTCAGTTAACCTATCCTGCTCATATATAATGTGAACTCTCAAACACTCGGCATACTTTCTAAGCTCACCTACATACAACTCAACTACATTCATCCAGGGTGCCCTGTCCTATTCTATGGTTTACATTTGTGTTCTACTTATTTCATTTCATTAAATTCCAACGCCTTTGCCCTTTTTCATCACGAATTCCGAAACTCTATGAGCAGTAACATTCTTTCATCCAACTAACTGATGACCACTTAATATCGTAATGTTTAAACCGCGACAATGCGTTCCATAATTATTTTCGCAGAGGAGAGGTTTACGTTGCAATATTTTTTCATTCAATTTCAATTTAGAGTCCACTTAAACATTTCAAAATCTTTCTCTCATTAAACGTTGTGACGGAACACGTTACATACCGGTTTATTAATACCTTCACTACTGGATACTAGATCTTCGCTCACTTTCAAAAATGACTACTGCGCTTGGTTCTAATCAACAATTCATTATTTCAAACTTACGTAGTCAATGGAAATTCGTTTTCACGAATAAATGACGTCAAAGTGTTGTCAATTGCTAAACATTATATAAGCTGTCGATCATTTCGCCAAAAGCTCGTTTACAATATTCAAACATAAATCTTTTCCCTAGAAAGACCTTCAAACAAAACCGTAATAATCACCAAAACAACTAACCATAACACCAGTTAGCCAAGCGAAACTGAATTCCAATATACTAAATCCAATACTATTTACCAATTTACCAATACCAACTTGAAACAATTCAAACCGAACCTGATCTTGGCAACAATAAACTCGTGAGAAATCATTTCTCCACACCATTTACAACAATAACACAGCCTAACCAAAACGATCGTACCCTCATTTATATAGTACGCAGACTAAACGTATTTGTCACAACTTCTCCAATGATTACATCACTTTTCATGTCACAGCCTACCTTACCCCTATCTAAAGTAAGAGCAAGTAACAAAATATAATATAAACACACCCAAGCAAACCTAACTTGATGTAACTTGAATGTAACATAATTCAACATATCCTGCTTATATATAAGGTGAAATAAATCATTCGACATAGTTTAAACTCACCTATATACAACTCAAGTACACTAATCCACGGTGCCCTGTCCTCATTTATACTTTACATTTCCCTCCCACTTATTTTATTCTCTTTGATTCTAACGCCTTCGCCCTTAATGTTTACGAATTCCCAACTCTTATATGTACGCTAACGATCTTGCATCAAACTAACTACTGACCACTCAACATCATAACGTTACAACCGCGGCAATGCGTTCCATAACTATTCCCACAGCGGTGGTGAATGTTGACCAGACGACAATATTAGATTTCCACATTTTTTGTGCAGCAATATAGATCATTAGATGTAAGTTAACAATTTATCCTATATGCATTTTTGGTCGCAAATGAGTATTTAACGAGTTATAGCCTTACAATTATGCAGTGTTGTATGGGCGCTAAATATAAAGCACAGGACCATGGTGGATGTTCCACATTTTTTTGGTAGAATATAGGCCATTGGATCAAAATGAACAATTATTCTTATATGGACGATAAGTTGCAAATGAGCATTTAACGGGTTATAGCAGTAACATAATGTAATGTATGAGCTCCAAATGTGAAGCAAAGGACCTTTATTGATTTCAAAATTTTTGTGCCTGAATGTAGGTCACTAGATCAAAATAAAAACTTATTCCTCTATGCATTTTCCGTCCCAAGTGGGTATTAAACCAGTTATAGCGCTGACATAATGTCACGTAACTAAAATAATGAGTATTTGTACAGGAAATGAAAATAATCGATTTACAACTTTTCGGTCCGAGAATATAGGTAACTAAATGAAAATAAACCATTTTTCTTCCATGCACTTCCCGTTGCAAATCAGTATTTAACGAGTTACAGCGGTAACGTAATGCAATGTTGTATCGGCAGCCAATGTTAAAGAGAGGACCAGAATACATTTTCAAAGTTTTAGTGTTTGAATATAGGTAATTAGATCAAAATGAACATTTTGTCGTCCATGCACTTTTTGGTCGCAAATGAATATTTACCGAGTAATAGCGATAACATAATCTTACTTTAGTTTAAATTATTTTTGATACGTTACATTACGTAACCCCTATTACTCACTATATACTCATATGCGGCAAAAAGTGTATGAAAGATAAATTGTTGATATTGATATAATTACCTATATTCAAGCACACAAATTGCAAAATTCATTAAGGTCCTCTACTTCACATTTACCGCCCATACAACATTAAATTTCGTTATGGCTATAACTCGGTAAATACTCATTTGCTACCAAAAATTCATAAAGGATAAATTGTTTACTCTGATGTAATGATCTACATTCCAGCACAAAAAATTTGGAAATCAATGATTGTCCTCTTCTCAACATTCACCACCTATACAAACATTACAAAAATGTTTAATTACTGAATCACATTAGGCTCATATCACCTCCTAACCTATTGCACTATGTAATGGAGTGCCTCCTTTTCGTCAGTGCACTTCTCGGCGCAAGTGATAATTACTGGTATTCCTGGTACACACTGTTAGGGTTACTTTCTGTATGATACTTACTCGAGACTATCAACGAAGATAGGGTGCTATAGTGGGCGCTAATGCACAGCCATAATGAATGAAATGCTTGTGGCTTGTGGGAAACGCAATTCATTTATTTATTTCAGTTTTCGGTCACACTTCTTTCACCCTATTCGATCCTAACGTTTTTGCCCTTATACTTCACCAATTACCAAGCTTACCTTATGTATCACTCACTATGGTTCCAGTATGTTAGCCAACAAACTATCACAACCTCAAATCATAAAGTTCACAGAGCAAAAACCCTTCTCATAAGTAGTCGAAACATTTACCAAACCTTGCCTCTCGTACGTTCTGAAAACACACAATCAAGAGTTAGTAACACTTCAATGTCAGACGTAACCAAAAACAACCTCCTAAAAACATACGAAAATCATCATGTAAATATCACTATACTTAGAGCAAATTACTCAAACAACAACTATGCTTCCTTCTCAGCAACACTTTATTACATCTAACCTACAAAAATCCATGAAAGTTCATATCCCGTTTTTTGGAAACCATTCACTATTCTGTTTCGTTTTCATAAAGGTTTCTCAATACTCAAACGCGATAAAATATCAATCTTAACGTTCGATACTCCTCAAAAAACCATATCTCATTTTCAAAGCAAATCCGCATCAAAACAATACGTCCAACTGCACCTTCACCTTCAATCCCGCTCCATTACAGAACCATTCCTACCTGTACATATCCATTAGATACATTAAAATACAACGACCAACATGGGGCTCCTAATTCTCAACGTTAATTTTACTGCCGACGCGTGTTAAGAAGCGATGTAGTCTTCATACGAAGCAGCGAATACAAAAACAAACCATTCATCCACTGCAAACCTTTCAACGATTCTTAACAAAATGACCTTCTGTGTACATTCTACGTATATTTAATCCATCGAATTGATTTTAAATCCCTAAAACACATCGGGGTCTATGAATAGACAGGGGGAGACATATTACCATTCCTATGAAAACCCAAGTAAACATCTCTTTTGCTGCGTCATGCCCGCAGCAAGCTCTGCGGACACAGATTCTCATCACTCGCTCTGCACTTCACAAATAAACGTCTATAAATCATTCTCAAAGGCTCCTTTCTATCATTCTTTGCAACGCTTTGCCAGTGAATGGTCCCTATCCAGCAGGAAAATTTACTCATGGGACAAAAAAACAGACTAACACTGTATAACATCATACGATCAAAATGCTGTGATTTCTTACTACAACTCATTCACCAGTTCAGCTCGCGTCTACCTAATGTGCTCAATATACCAATCCGTGTCCGAACAAAGTTTCAACACCGGTTTCCATTCTCTACATAACTATTTTCTACCGTAAGCAACTATGCATCTATCCGACGTAGCCCTTACAAACTAATGTCCATTTAAGTAGAAACAATCGCACGCCGTTCCATGGAAAACTGAAGCCGAAAACAACCCCACCACAAAACAATTCTCGAATGACATTCCAAAGTTCTAATATTCTCCACAACAACAAGATCTTTTCAGCTATTTCTATACTTTCCTTTATTGTTCTAAGCCTACCTACTTTATATCATTATTTCGAGCGTGATTTTAGTCAACTTCCTCTCATGAAAAATAACATTAGGCAATTAATTTCAGTGTCTACTATCTGCAAATTACTTTCAATCATATACGCTTTGAAAGGCCACGGAAACTGTTGCAACCATTATGACAGACCTTCAAATATATTTTACTTTGTACGAGCGAAGCAAAGGGCAGAAATAATGGGAAGTTTTTCGTGCGCGATAAAAAGAATTTTAAATAATTTGCCAATATCTCATTTAGGGAAAGTTGTGTCTCATTTCAAGAATCAGAGGCTGTGCTGTTTTCTCTTCTTCTTCAAATAATCTGGAATACTTTGGTCATTCATCCGTTCTTATACCCCTTCTCAACATCTTTCATGTCGTTTTCAGCGACATTTCTTCATCGGTTTAGCGCTCAATTACAACTACCAGAGGGCAACCAAACCTACCATGGTGGCAACACTGGGTCACAGAAGCAACAGTCAAGGTTACCACTGAAAAAATATCGTGATGCAGAACTCGAAATACCACCTTAACGACGAATGGGACGCGATTTCACGAAGTTGCAATGTGCATTGAACTCGATTACAACGAGATTCTCATGGGAACAGTGAACAGTCTCATACTCGCAGTTCAAGCTCGACAGTAGAAGAGTTCGCTTAATAACACGAATAAAAAGGCATTTAGTGATCGTATCAAGGTTTCTACCTTCCTTTCACTGACTGAATAACTATCAATCAACACTTCCTTCATTAACTGAAATTGTGCGTCAAAAGTGTGGTCATTAGTCTTATACATTACATCGTTCATTTGAATTTCTTCAATGTAATTTCTTAGGGAAAGGAACCACAACGCAAATGTTTGTGAGTATTCATTACTTGTGTCATTTAAAATTACCAGACGGTAAAAATGTGCACCAGGCCTAGTCATCATTTCCTTATACCCTGATGACTTATAAACTCATGTTTTTAGACTTTTCATGGTCGCATGGCTAAATTTGGAGCGTCTCCGTTGAGATATTCTTCATATTTAATTTGAGCCGTTGTATTGCCTTCATATGCTATCTGTTGTGCATCCAACACTCATGATTGCATTCTTCCAAAGTAACCATAGATATCATTTTCATTCATCTGCATTGTAATAACCTTTATACATTACTCAAGCTAACTTCGTAACATGCTGTTCAGCAATCGGTATTTCCCTAATTTGAATATTCACGTTGCGTTTTACTAGCCTATGTTTTACATCGATGACAATTAAGTTCATTTCATTCGTAATTATAGTTCAATAACATTCTTATTACTTTTCCTTCCCAATGCTCATACTTTTCCCATAATGACTGCAAAACCTAATCACCCTCTGGAAACGGAAATTTTCTCTTCTTATCTTGTTTTAAATTGTATAACACACGATAAACGAAAATATATAACTTTACCCGAATCTAAGCGCTCTTTTACAAACTTTAACAAAGGACTGGTTTTTGAGGCTTCTATTTATCAAAAACCATGCGCAATGCGTAAGTGCAGGTGTGAATGATTGCCAACTTCCTATTTTACACTTCATTCGACAAGTAAGAACGGTAATACATCGATTTCTTCATCGATGAAAGCATTCATCAAGCCACTCATATATGGATGGGTGGATCACTGTACCGCATTAACATCAATGGAATAAATACCCAAAGTCCAAAATATATGCTTAGTGTATCATTCAGTGAGTGTATCATTCACATTATCACTTACTGTAGCATTAATAACAAAAATATTAATGTTGCAAGTAACAGCGCTGATATCGTACACTTTCTGGTGAGAAACAAACGAAACCGATGAAATTGTCAATAGCGAACTTATTCTCGCAACATATTTTCCCAAAGTACATCTTCCATTCTGACGTGTTGCTAATTTTTGGTAGGTGGGTAAAATGAAGTACCCTGACAGCCAAATACCTTACAAGCTGTCAATAAATAGGGCGAAATTACATGTGGACTATGTATGTAAGAAATAAAGTAAGTTTACACTTAATATGTCCGATCATATATTTCTCTCCTACATTTTGGGGTATTTCTGATGAGCATGGGGACATTTTCATAGCAAATCTGAGGGAAACAAAAACCTAAGTGGCAACCCTCGCAATAGTAGCTCACATGGAATTCTTTCCTCGACCACCCTCGTTGAGGTCACACTGTTGCTGTGCTTGTGCGCAAACTCTTGATTCTTAGTCATTCTCGTTCTCAATAGTTCGACGTAACTATTTCCTTTGCAAGCTGTTTTCTACTCGGAAGTGCGCCAGTTCTTCAAGAGTAAGTGCACCTCATTCTTAGGTGAGTTCATTGCCGCTATTTCACTTAACGTACACAATGATAACGAATCCTTAAGGAAAGAGTAGTCTCCTTCTTGTCGATGACGCACACACAGGCTTCTAATCTAGAACTCATACGATGACATGGCTGACCTTTCCAGTGCTCGCGTCTGAATATGGGTGAATTAATGCTCTCGTTCCTTATTGCGCATTTCTCCGCCGTAACGTACTATCTATGGAATAACTATATCGATTTCGCGCATCTTCATATCATTGATATTATTTGGATGCCAATGACCGCCATATTTTTGTGTTTCATGTCCCCCAGTACTACATACATAAATCTTACTCATTTCTATAGACATTTACAATAACTATTTTATGGCTACTTTACTCTTGTTTGCGCTCCTAAAAATTCAACAATATCTTCCTTTGTGCACCATGGTATATGTGTCATTCCATTTATCGCTAGGATTTCAAAAGAATATTTATACATTATCTAACTCACGATTTCCCCAAACCATGCATCACTTTTAGAGCACAATTTCTTGCACTCACATAAA
This sequence comes from Morinoia aosen, assembly GCA_030386875.1. NCBI lineage: Eukaryota > Metazoa > Arthropoda > Malacostraca > Amphipoda > Talitridae > Morinoia > Morinoia aosen. The sequence continues at coordinate 71,017,126 of CM059569.1, forward strand.
TGTATGTATATTTCTTATAATTGATGGCCTTCTTAACAAAGTGTAATATGAACTTATGCACTCTAACGTGTGAGACAGTAACATTATGAAGGTTACCGAGGTTCATTGTTTTGCGACATTGTTGACATGTCCGTTCTTCCGTGCGAGGCTAGCTATGCATCATGCACAGTGAGTACGTTCGACGTTAGTTAACTGCATGCAGGATACCTGCGTTCCAGGCTAATATATCGATGTGGCCACGCTCAAGTTTATTGTGCATTTGTATGTCTCGACATATTTCACATAGTTCATGTATGTTCTTTCCTTTTGGGTGGAATAATTCATTTACTTATCTCACGTTTCTGCATCCCTCTGAACTTATCCATCGCATTTCATCAGTGGCTAGGCTGCCTTAAGTTTGTGGTCTTGACATATACTGTTATGGGAGATAGTTGCCGTCATATGTTCAAGCCCGTTGACGTGGTTGTTTCCTAACGTCGTATGTCATTTATCATTGTCTGTATATTTCTTATGATTGATGCACTTAGTCACAAACTATAATATGAACATATGTAGTCAAAGGTGAGAGGCAGTAACATTTTCAAGCTTAGCAATGCGCATTGCTTGGCGTGATTGTTCACATAAGGGTTGTTGCATACGAGACTAGGTATGCATCATGCACACTCACTACGTTCGACGCTACTTTAATTCATGATAGCTGCGTTCGAGGCTAGTATATCAATGTTGCCCCCCTTCAAGTTTATTGTGCATTTGTATATCTCGAAATAGTCTACGTGGATAATGTACGTTTTTCCGGTCTCCGTCGATTCATTGTTTCACTTGTCTCACATTTCTGCATCCTCATTAAATTATTCATCACATTTATTCTGACTTGCGCTGAATAGGAGTTAACTCAATGTGAATGAAAATACGTTCCTACCGAAATGAACCAAACTTTAATGACTATAATGAAGATGACATATGTCTTCCAAGAATAATGAGTTCCCACTTCGCGATCTTCTCAGTAAGTTCTGACATTCACACTTGCACTGCAACAAGTGGTACTGAAACTAAAAATTTATGGGAAATTTGAGGTAGATTTTCTTACTCATTACCTACACAATTAATCATCCCTTTCATCGGGTCGCTTTCATTGCCTTTTCATCCATTCTTTCATAACATGAACTTTCTCACTTGTACTCCATTCTAATACGAATGAATTTTGACTTTAGAATACCACTGATTGCTCACGTCGCAGTGAAAGCCCTTAACTCATTGTACGCAGCCTTCCTGATGCACAAATTTACCTTGTCTATTATGTTTCATCCTCATGTTCACTATGACGTTCTGTCACGTATCACATATACCCCCACCATTTTTGTTCACTGATTTCCCATCGTCCTTGACATGTCAAACATTAATTCATTGGAACCTCAAATTATGAACTACATTCTTCTTTCAAGTCTTCCATACAATGCATTCCTTCGTTATTGAAACCAGTTCGGAAAAGCTTTCTCATCGTTACTTGGTGCGTGGTCAAATTAACACTTATTAATATATGATTTCTCTTCCACAATTTGCACGCACACACGAGCAGTCGAGGGTGTGAGCGCATGTGTATTACACATTCGGTAAAGAGACTCTCCTCTCCGACGATTTTGCAGCATCTCCTCTACGGTAAGCGCTGGATGAACGTTTATTTCGGTATTTAATGCAACATCATTTCCGATAGCGTACACTTCTTTCAAACAGTAAACAAAATCCCTTTCTCCCACGTATGCCATATTCTGCTCAATATACCAAAACATGATGTTCTTACAATGAAACTTCTTTATCATGCACATTTCAAGTGTACTCAACTCTTCTTTCATTGAAATATTTCTTCAGCCTCAATTGAGAAAAGCGTCCGATTTCTTGTTATAAGGAATATATTTGACATTATGTTCTGTTCTTCAAAGGATGCATGCTAGTTAATGAACCTTTCATTCATCATTACTATCATTCACTGTGGCTTACTCATCGTCACTTCGTACGTATTCAAATGAACCATTCATAATATGTTGGTTCTCTTTCAGAACTTGTTCGCCGAGCACAGTTCCCAACCATATTTACGCACTTCAACGAAGACTGGTCAACAATAGTCGTCTCAGCCAGGTTTCTAAAGCATCTTCTGTGCGGTAAGTAGTCACAGAAGAAAACATTCAAGTACCTAATCTTATTTCATTAAAATAAATTTCGCTTCTTTCAACACGCTTGCCTAGGACAAAAACAACAAAACGCTCCATTCCGCAAATGCATAGTCAACATTTCAATGTATGGTGCAATTCAATATATATTTCCACTTCATGTATTTCCTCCCATTCACGCATTCAAATGCACACACTTCATTTCGTATTCTATTGTCCATTCATGTTTGTGACTGTAGAAAGGTTATTAAGTCGTTATGTTTTTTACACGTCATTACCTTCTTGTCCCTGTTAGGGCAATTTAGGGACCATGCACGGCCATTGATTCAGCTTTCAGTAGGAAATGTATACTAATTCTTTGCTGTCTTTCCTTCTTCTTTGAGAACATTCATTTCTTGTGCATGTAAGTCTTTCATTTATAGACATCAACGCTATAATAACTTATTCCTCCATCGTGACATGCTTGCTAACGCGAAATTTCTTACAAGTAAAGTAGTAACATATCTTTCCGAGTTATAATGTCTGTCCGCAAACGTTTTAGTACTGATAATAACCATCAAAATTTCTCAATTGCACGAATGCCTCATAACCATCATTTCTTAAGACTCAACTGCTACGTGCGCGACCTTCGACGCCTGAGGGATTTGCGTAATACCGCTCACTGATCATCCGTCGAGAAGTCTATTTCCATACGAAATTACACCGACATTACGGCACAATGAAGTTCCTAATACATATCTTTTTCATTATATGACGACTTTCTGTATGATATATATTATGAATAACATACATTCCGAGCCATCATTCATCTTATATAGCATTCATTGCGCCAAAAATATAACTACATTTCACATCATCCATTGTACAACTGCTACCAACATGCTACTCTTGTCTACTTTTACTATTCACAGTCTCCATATTATAAAATGATGATCTCAGTCGCTAAGTATCATCTCCTCAAAACGAATTCAATACCATTTACGAACTGAAACGCTCATACTTGATATATCTTTCTAGAATTACAACATCTGAGTTCACACTTCAAACAATACATCATTCTCAACTTATTACCACATCCATTTCCAAACAATCAACACCTCTTCTTCACACCTCCCATTTCCTCTCCACAGGAACTCGAACTTCACAAGTATTCAATACAAAATTCTTAGAAGAACCTTCACTTTCTATGAAAAAATGACTTCGACGTCAGCGCCAAAACATTCTTATGCTTATCGTACATTTACTCCAATTACTACACTCTGTGAAGAAATAGATTCATTCCTGCACACAACCTCTCCTTGTGTCTTACCTCTCTTTCCGTACGACACGGAAGTTGGAACTTTACCTCGCCTTCAATAAACGCTTGAACCGGTAGAACTTTCGTTTCATGACACGAAATCGTTGCCTCACTTCCGCTGAATTCATTCTGAATTCCTTCCATTTCTCCCATCGCTCATTTTAGCGCCATTCCATTCTGAACTCGAGTCCTCAGGCAAAATGTAACGTCCACAGCTCAAGTTGACCAGCACTTCGTTGTTAACAATACCACCCCTGTTTCTGCCTTTGCTACATATGTCAAACTCGTTCACATCCATTTACCATTTCTACAAGCAAGAGTCACATTTCATACTGTCATGCCAAATTATCCATTTCTCGAACGCTACATACCCTGTCGTACTAATGATATCTAAAGAGTTCACGTCCCCATACTTTAACTTCGGTTAGGACACTCACTTTCCTCGTTTCACTATTCTCCTCTCATTCGGGATGTAATTCCTTAATTTCTCTGGCTACAATATTGCCTACGAATACGATTGTTCTTTACAATCATTCACTATACGTCCTTCGTTCCATTCATTTCAACCTATTACGACCATACTTCTCTACAACGACTTGATTGCAATTACCGAACTCCAATCTGTTCACTCAAGTAAATTGCATGTATAATTCTCCAGGCACAATAACATGAAAGTATAACCTATCTTTCTGTATTTCTTATTGACACATTCATTCTCCTACAGTAGTCACTTCACCAAAGCACTCTCATTACAATCAGTACACCAAACGCTTGTACCACTATGCTAGGCTATTAAGTCAGCGACAATAAAATAGGTTCTCATCATTAGGGAACGTTCATTGCAGCTATTCATCTGTGCGAGCCATTTCGAAACTGTTCAAGCGATCAACTCACCTATTGATTTCCCATCGTCCTTCACATGTACAACATTACTTCATTCGAATCTCAAATTATGAAGTACATTCTTCTCTCAACTTTTCGATACAATGCATTCCTTCGTTATTGAAACGAGTTCGGAAAAGCTTTCTCATCCTTACTTGGTGCGTGGTCAAAAAACACTTATTAATATTTGATTTCTCTTCCAGAATTTGCACGCACACACGAGCAGTCGAGGGTGTGAGCGCATGTGTATTACACAATCGGTAAAGAGACTCTCCTCTCCGACGATTTTGCAGCATCTCCTCTACGGTAAGCGCTGGATGAAAGTTTATTTCGTTATTTAATGCAACATCATTTCCGATAGCGTACACTTCTTTCAAACAGTAAACAAAATCCCTTTCTCCCACGTATGCCATATTCTGCTCAATATACCAAAACATGATGTTCTTACAATCAAACTTTATTATCATGCACATTTCAAGTGTACTCAACTCTTATTTCATTGAAACATTTCTTCAGCCTCAATTGAGAAAAGCGTCCGATTTCTTGTAATAAGGAAGATAGTTGACATTATGTTCTCTTCTTCAAAGCATGCATGCTAGTTAATGGACATTTCATTCATCATTACTATCATTCACTGTGGCTTACTCATCGTCACTTCGTACGTATTCAAATGAACACTTCATAATATGTTGGTTCTCTTTCAGAACTTCTACGCCGAGCACAGTTCCCAACGATATTTACGCAGTTCAACAAAGACTGGTGAACAATAGTCGTCTCAGCGAGGTTTCTAAAGCATCTTCTGTGCGGTAAGTAGTCGGATAATAAACAATTCACTGAATTCATCCAAAAATGCATTCAACACATTTTCCGCTTCTTTCAATACGCGTTCCTATTACCCATAAAAACGCTACATTGCCTAAATGCACAGTCAACATTGCAATGTATGGTGTAATTCAACATATATGTTTACTTGATGTATTTCCTGATATTTACTGATTCATATGGACACACTTCAGTTCGTATTCTATTGTCCATTCATGTTTCCGACTGGAAAAGGTCATTAAGTCGTTATGTTCTTTACACGCTATTACCTTCTTATCCCTGTTATGGCCATTTCTGGACCATGCACGGCGATTCATTCAGCTTTCAGTACGAAATGTAAACTAATTCTTTGGTGTCATTCCTTCTTCTTTGAGAACATTCATTTCTTGTGCATGTAAGTCTTTCATTTCTAGACATGAAGGTTGTAATAACTTATTCCTCCATCCATATATGGTTGCTGACGCGAAATTACTTACAAGTAAATTAGTAACATATCTTTCCGAGTTATAATGTCTGTGCGCAAACGTTTTAGTACTTATAATTGCAATCACAATTTCTCAATTGCACGAATGCCTCATAACCATCATTTATTCAGACTCGACTGCTACGTGCGCTACCCT